>CM046799.1:30334139-30959139 GCA_025617405.1 Perca schrenkii
AGAGGGATGACGAGCAGCGAAGGGCCACGCAGTAAGGACTGAGCCTTGGTACACGCTCTACCAGGGCGCCCCGTTTTTTGTTTTCGCCTTCATTTACATTAAGTCAGGAAAGTGGGAGAGAGAGGGGAGGGAATGACACGCAGCAACGGGCCATGCGTCGGAACCGAACCCGCACCCGCTGCGCCAATGAACTGAGCCTCTGCACACGGGGCGCGCGCTCAACCAGGTGAGCTAACCAGGTGGTGGCAACGGAGCAATCGCGGAAGAGTAACGTCGTGGATATAGGCAAGTAGAGCGGTAACCCTTCACCCAGAAACCAGCTCTAACAGTCCTCTGTTTGTTTTTGTGTGTGTGCTGCGTTCAGGCGCTGCCGGAGGAAAGCCGGCCTACAGCCTGTACAGCTGCGCCGGCGAAGGAGTCATCCTGCAGCACGACCCGTCTCGGCTGAGCGGAGACGCGGCGGACATCGACAGGCTGATCCGAGACACCAACAGCATCAAGGTGGGAGGGGTGACGACGTCATTCTATTGGCCATTTAACCTGCTTTTAAACTGTTTGTCATGTCTTTTTCAGTGCGGGTTAGTTCCGTGATCTACTCACTGAACCGCACGGCATGTTATTAGACGCTCCCGTCCAATAATGTCGTACAACAGCCAAAGTAATGTACCCGTTCAGCCAGTCGCTGGTCGCGTCGGGTTTGTTCCTTGAAAATCCTGAAGCGCTGAAGTTCTTTCAAGATTCATACTGGTGGTTCTGCAACAACTGAATGTTTTAGGGCCCTATCTTGCACCCAGCGCAAAGCCCGACGCCAGTGTCTTTGCTAGTTTAAGACTGACGCAGTTGTCAATTTCCCGTCCAGCGCCCACGTTGTTTAAATAGCGAATGCAGCTGTGCCCATCTGTCCGCCCATGGGCGTGCTGGTCTTACAAGGGAGGTGTGTTCAGGTGCATTCTGGGAGTATTGCTATCTTGAGGCAGCGGGAAGTGATCGCGCCGTTGACCAACAAAAACCTGGTCTAAAGTCAATAACGCAGCATTTCATTGTTATTTTAACAGCAAATTAGTAAAGTGATCCTAGGCTTGTGCACAGCGCGCACACACTATGCTTGTTACACACACAGGGACGCACAGCAGCACACACACACACACACACACACGCAGAAGATTACAAATGAAAAATATTACGGTGCAAATCCTCCATCATAACAGCAATGCTCCAAGGTCCAAACGTGCCTGGCTTTTAAAGGGAATGGGAGATGATCTCTGATTGGTTGATTGCATGTTAGGTACAAAACACACCTCTGATTAATGAAGACACTAAGTACAACCCTTTAGGACCATAAGCCCGGCTTAAATAAGGCCCATGATGTCATCAAATCAAATTTTCAGCCACAGCAGAGCCTGACCAAAACGCTGCAGGTGTAAAATAAACTCACGTGGGCACGTTCACAGACTCCAGGTCCCGGCTGCGACAGTTTCCCCCTGTTTTTTTCCCCCGCTGAACGTGAATGATTGCAGGTGATTTTTGAAATGGGTTATGACGGCGAGCTCTGCTTCCCAACAGCACAAGCTGTCTCCACACACCGACCTCCGCTGGAAGCCAGATGGGAAAGTGGTCGCCATCGGCAACGAGGACGGGTGAGTGGCCCGTCTCAAGTTGGGGGAGGGGGAGGGAGAGAGAGAGAGAGAGAGAGAGAGAGAGAGAGAGAGAGAGAGAGAGAGAGAGAGAGAGAGAGAGAGAGAGAGAGAGAGAGAGAGAGAGAGAGAGAGAGAGAGAGAGAGACTTTCCCTGCCACAACAAATATTCAAAAGGTCAGATATTCAGCTCTATCTCGGTAGAAGAAAAGTTCTTTTCTCTCATTCTATACCCAGCGTGTGTAGACCAGAGGTTGATACACAGCCTGTATAGAGCTGGGCGATATGGAGAAAATCAAATATCACGATATTTTCGACCGAATACCTCGGTATCGATACCGCAACGATATTGTAGATTTTAGATAAATAATCATCAGTAATGTGGATATAATGACTAAGTGGGTAAAGGCAAATAACAGAACAGTTACAACAGTCTGGTAAGTTCAGAAAATGACATCACTTTACTGTAATGCAGCCTTTAAAACCAGGGAAAAGACAACACTTATGTCATATTACGATATCCAAAATCGAAGACGATATCTAGTCTCATATCGTGATATCAATATAATATTGATATATTGTCCAGCTCTAAGCCTGTATAATACCTCTTTCACACCACCTACCAGGGTTGTCTGATCAGGGTTCAACCCTCCTTTTGGAAATTCAAGCTAAGCCAGTCTACATGGGTATATCCTTGGCAGTCTTGTATAAAGTACTTGAAAGCAATACTTGAGGAAAAGTACAAGTATCTTAGGTACTTAAAGTATCTGATATTTACTGTACTTGAGTACCAAAAGTAATTTCTGATATTAAATGTACTTTACTATTAGAAGGAAAAGTTAAGACAAACTTTGATTATGAACTCCTTCTTCCTAGTTTATCCATGTCTTGAAAATTGTGTACTTTGAACTCCTAATGGAAGTTGTCGTGTTCCCTTTATTTTCCGTATGTCTGCCCCCCCCCTCGTTGCTCTCCGCTGCAGCTGCATCGACGTGTACGAGGCTCCCGCCCTGAAGCTGCTGTGCAGCATCCAGCAGCACCACAAGATGATCAACACGCTGCGCTGGCATCACGGCCACGGCTCCTCGCCGGAGCTGCACTGCCTGCTGGCGTCGGGCTCCAGCAACGCCACCGTCTACGTGCACGACCTCCGTCCCGTCATAGGTGAGGGGGGGGACACCTCACGCACATTGCATTATTCAAACCTGCCCTGCATTTATTTGTGAGCTCGCCTGAACATGAGTATTAACCCTTGTGTTGACCCGTTTTAAATTTTTGTTTTATATCAGAAAATATGGGACGTGGAAATAAGTGCTGAAAATGTAAAGAAGAAAAATTTTACAATTTGAGTCGTTAAAACAAACGTCGAAAAAAGGTTGACGGGAAGACCGCACAAGGGTTAAATAACATGACATTTTAGATGTGTGACATTTTAACCCTCCTGTTGTCCTCGGGTCAAATTTGACCATTTTCAAAACGTTTCTATATCACAAATTTGGGTTTCTTTCAACCAACGCTAAAAAAAAAACAACCTGGATGGTTCCATACAACTAGTAACGTAAATTATCAGTTCACTACTTTAATTAAATTTGGGTGTTGTATGCAATTTCTTGGCAAAATGATGAAAGAAATTGGGATATTGGGATAAAAGAGAAAAAACGCTGAAAAAAAGTGCCAAAAACATCGGGGGGGAATGCGACAAAAGGATCAGAAAAGACGACCAAACACGTTGACCAAAAAGTTTAAATTTTGAATTTTGACCCAGAAAAATGCAAAGTTGCTTGTTGGTCGACGGGAAGACAACACAAGGGTCAAGATCTCGGTGGGTATAGACACTGGTGCTTTCATTTTTCCTTTTGTTTAACCTTTTGCACAGAGAATCCTCCAGAAAGCCCCGTGGTGATGACGGAGCCCTTTCGCAGGCTGTGTGGTCATACCTCGAAAATCACCAGCATGGCCTGGAGTCCTCACCACGAAGCACGGCTGGTCACCGTTTCCTATGACGCCACGGCCCAGGTCAGTACCAGGCCAGCGTTACGGGTAAACGTACACGTTCCCGCCAGATGCACCAGACTCTGTCTTAAGCTTGATTTGTACTTCTGCGTAACATCTACGCCGTTGCTATGTACGTAGGCACGTGGAGACAAGAACCTGCGCCGTAGCCTGACATGCACCTCTCGAAAATTGTAACTAAGCACGTCCCTCGGCTGTGGCTCGGTAGCGTTGCTCATCTCCTGGTTCTCCTTCTCTATAAACAACAAATCAAGGAGAGGGTTAACTTCTCCTGCTACAGATTTCCCACCGTGGTCGCTACTCGTTCCGAAGCTAATCGCCGTCACTCCCTCACTTCTACCTCGCTCTACCACACGCTCCCCATACACACACACACAAACGCCGACTCGATGCACACGCCAACGCACAAGTATAAACATCAGGCCACTTATGTAGGAGTCACTCTCTCTAGTGAGAGAGTGGCTGGGTTAGCTTCGGTGCGAGTAGCGACTTTGGTGGCGGAGACAGAGAAACAAAGTGTCTCCCCTGTGCTTTCTGACCACGGCCCGAAATCTGTTGCAGGAAAAGTTAACCCTCTCCTTGATTTCATGTGGTTCACGGAGAATCCCGGAAATGGACCTTTTTTCCCAGCAGGCATTTTGACTTGTCATAGTAGGAGAAGCACAGCTGAACTTGATAATCTTAACATGGCTCCATTCCATCAAGTGTCCCAGTAAGATATTTCAGTGAGTCAGCATTAGGGCTGCTCCCTCTTAGTCGATTAGTCGACTAATCGGTCGTTTTGGTCTTAGTCAACTTAGATCTCTTTAGTCCATTAGTCATATTTGATGCTTTTTTCATGCTGAATGACTTATTTGCAAGAAACGTACGAGCACATTTCTGGTTAACACAAGAATTAAAGTGGTGCTTTTGCATGACTCTTTGCGGAGAAACTCAGATTTACAGCTCTGTCGATTAAATCAACTAATCGATTAGTCGATACAATTGAATGAGTGTTAGTCGACTAAGCATTTCTTCAATCCAGCACAGCCCTAATCAGCATGCACAATACCAGGACCTCTCCTAAGTGGAATGCAGCCATCATTAATGGTTTTGAATACACCTGTGCTTTTCCCTACTATGACATGTAAACAGCCGTGAAAAAGGTCTATGGCAACGCTACCAAGCCACGGCCGAGCGGACCAATCGCAGTCGCCGTGACGTGTAGTTAACTTTTTTAAGAGGTGCTCGTCAGCCAACTGCATAGGGACCATATCTACTCGTACCTACTTAGGTACCTACGGTGGAAGCTTTTAAATCTTGAATCTGTCTGCCACGTGCTCCTTCTTCAGAAATGACTTGATTTTTGTTAGCTAATGCATCAAACATTTTCTATTTCATTTTCCAAACTTTTATTTCTTGTTTTCTTTCTCTAGGTGTGGGACGTGCTGCCCGAGGCGGCGGTCTGTAACTACCGGGGCCACAGCGGTTACCTGCTGTGCGTGGACTGGTCGCCGGTCGACCCGGATGCCATCTGGACGGGAGGGAAGGACTTCACCCTGCAGGAGTGGAGGGTCTCCAAACAAGAGTTTAAAAAGCCCCCCAAAGGTGAAGAGGCCCAGGACCCACGTCCTCCCAACAACCACAACAACGGCTTAATCGGTGTAACCGGCAGACGGTAACGTTTACGTGCTTCTCCTCTCAGGGAAAAAGATGGTCGACCTGAAGGAGAAGATGAAGGCCAACCCCAAGCAGAAGAGGAAGAACAAGAAGGCGTCGGCGGCCGGGGGAGCTACGCCCCCGGAGACGAACGGAGAGCCCGTTACCGGAGGCGAGAAGGTGGCGGGACAGGAGCTGTCTGGGGAAGAAGAGGAAGATGAAGTCGGCTCTACCAACAGTCCTGTACCTCCATCAGGTAACGGAGTAGTTGTTACTAGGCCTGTAATCATTATTACGTATAATGGCAACATTTTTACGTAATCGCCGTTTCTTTGTTTTAAAAAAATACAATATTTTATGATAATTAAGAGGCTTTATAGGCTGTGTACCTGTCGTATTACATTATCTGGGTCACATAACCGGGATCTAAGGTAAATATGTATCCAGGGATTCAGTCAAAACTTTAAAGGTATAGTGGAGGATTTTCCCAAATTTTAGAAAAGAACCGCCCTCTGTACTTTTTGAAAAAATGACCATGCTCAACCCTATGCCTGCTCCCGAGAGGGAACGCCTATTGTTTACAAGTTGCTGTCGGCATGGCTCATACAAGCCTACTTTCCAAAAGAAGATTTGCACTTTTTCACAAATTGAGATGTTTACCGTGTGTGCGCGGTGCGTGACTTGTGCCAGGGCTAGCATCGCTAATCTTAGCTTACATCAACTTTTACCAGCAGTGATTTTAAATGGATTTCTCCAAATAGCATGCCAAACTTTACTTGTGGAGTAGAAACTTCACGACTGAGGCATCAGTGGGAAGCCCAACCTGTGCTTTTAGCGCACGCCAGCGTGTGAAATATTCTCCCAAAAGCTTCAATGCTTCAATGAATGTCTGAAACCGTAGCTCAAGCTCACCACACATATACACCTGAAAGCTAGGGAACGAGCACGTACCACGGCCTTAGAAAACACCTCCTGGGCACTGCCAAGGTGCTCTACTCTTGAGCAAGGCACCGAATCCCCCAACTGCTCGGGGCGCCTTTCCATGGGCAGCCCCCTCACTCTGACATCTCTCATGTATAGGTACTGAGCATGTGTGTGTGTAATAACAGAGTGAAAACATTGTAATTTCCCCTTGTGGGATTAATAAAAGTATACATTATTATTAATATTATGTTCGTTTGTTGGGACTTTTAACTGTATAACCAACTTGATTCTGAAATTTTAGTGTCAGCCGCTTTTGAGACGCAACGGAAATCTTTCCCCGCTGTAAAGAGCAAAGACAAACCAGGTACGCACTGAAAAGTTAAGAAAACTAACTTTTAGCTGAATGTGTATACGTGGTTGTGTGTGTAACTGTACGGGTGTTTTGTGCGTTTTTGTATCCAGACTTGGCCCTGCTGAAGAAGAAGAAGCCCCGCTCCATGCTGCCCATCAGCACCTCCATGGACCATCGGCCCAAAGAGGACCTGCTGCAGGACTGCGTCACTCTGGCCTCGGTCAGACACAGCGCTGGTAAGACTCAGCCCGCTACGGAACACCCAAAAAAAAACTACGCAGCGGAAAATATTTATAGTGAACTGAAACTAAACTAACTCTCACAACTAAAGCCTTGAAGAAAAACTAAACTACAACAATCCATGTATCATTCAAAGTGTGTGTGTGTGTTACAGCTCCCCCTGCAGGGTGTGTCCCAGGCCAGGGAGAGCACGTCCACCTGGGCCTCTTCTCTGACAGACAGGCTCTGTACCGCATGTTTGAGGCAGAAGGTACGTTGGTTTATCTTAGCCTGGAGTAAAGGCTTTCCTGCTGTTGTATGTCCCCTCTCTGACTAACACTAGATCAGGCGATGAAACATGTTCATGTCCTTGTAGTTTCACAAGTTTAATTAAAGTGTACTTGCAGCCGGGACATTTAGATAACCGGAACATGCTCGCGATGCACACAGTTGCTGTGGAGTGAGGTCTCTCTACACCACAGATGCATTCTGGGATAGGAGGGGGAAAAAAACGCTCTGGGTTGTTTGCATTTCTTTGAAACTAATCAGAACTGCTGGAGCAGCGCTAAGCTCCGGTCACTCTTCAAGATGGTCTCATGAACGAACTTATTTGGTGGAACATTTGCACCCCGCAAAAGAAAACGGCAGATACAATGTTAAATGAAGTTAACTATTCACACAATACAGTAACGTGAGCTGTTTAAATGAGCTGATACATGGTTAAACCTCATTGGCTGTTACCAGTGTATCTCTGTGTGCAATCCCACCAATCGGTCCCAAAACGTCCCAGTTAGAGAGGAAACGCCCTAAACATGTTCTTTGTGTATCTTTACAATCATTCCCCGAAAGAACCGAGCAGGCCTGCCTTGTTGCACCATCCAAATTTTCTTCAAAAGTTCCCATTTTCGGCGTGTAGCTCGCTAGCTCGAAGGTTCTTGACAACACACACACACACACAGGATGTCGGGCAATAATCCTGGAAATGTACTCCCTCCGTTGATCCACACTGCTGCCAGATTCAGACTCTTCATGTACTCCTGATGTAAATCGCAGCACTAAATCGTGGGCCATGTTCAGCCCCGACAAAACATATTATTACCACGTGTTTACAGCCACGTCTCTGCTTATTTAGTATCACCTGGGACACAGCCAATAAACGAGAGACACGCCCACCAAACGAGAGAAAATGGCGATTGAACGCGCCCCGCTTTTCATGTCAGAATTCTAATTCCAAAGCACCAGGATTCAGCTCTTGGAAAAAGCCTTTTTTTTTTAAATGAGCGAGATTTCTGATGTTGTGATTGGCTCTGCTGTTCTTCAGAGGAGGGCCACGTGGAGGCGGGCCACTTTGACTCGGTGGTGTACCTGCGGCTGTGGAGCGGAGACCTGCAGGGGGCGCTGCAGCTCGCCACCGAGAGAGGAGAGCTGAACGACCACCTGCTCTCCCTAGCTCCTATGGGTGAGGACTTGTGTTGTGTCGATGAATGCTGAATTATAGAAATAGTCTGCACATTTCTGATTGCAGTTTACAGTTTTTTCCTAAATAAAAGCGCATCAGATGTGACCCTCCTGCTGTCCTCGGGTCAAATTTGACTCGCTTTCAAAGTTCCTATATCAGAAGTATGGCTTTCTTCTCAACCAAATTTCCCAAAAATATAACCTGGATGGTTCCATACGCTGATTGATGATCACTACTTTTATGGTCTACCCGGGTGAAAATCTGTGATCATCCATAAACACGTTTCTCCTAGTCAAGATAATTCCTAATTCCACATTTAGACAGGATTTGAATCGCTATTTTATTCGAAGGGAACACTAAGGTCTATATAAAAGAGACTTCAGATACAGTATTAGGGGACCACTAAGGTCTATATAAAAGAGACTTCAGATACAGTATTAGGGGCCCACTAAGGTCTATATAAAAGAGACTTCAGATACAGTATTAGGGGACCACTAAGGTCTATATAAAAGAGACTTCAGATACAGTATTAGGGGACCACTAAGGTCTATATAAAAGAGACTTCAGATACAGTATTAGGGGACCACTAAGGTCTATATAAAAGAGACTTCAGATTCAGTATTAGGGGACCACTAAGGTCTATATAAAAGAGACTTCAGATACAGTATTAGGGGACCACTAAGGTCTATATAAAAGAGATTTCAGATACAGTATTAGGGGACCACTAAGGTCTATATAAAAGAGACTTCAGATACAGTATTAGGGGACCACTAAGGTCTATATAAAAGAGACTTCAGATACAGTATTAGGGGGACCACTAAGGTCTATATAAAAGAGACTTCAGATACAGTATTAGGGGGACCACTAAGGTCTATATAAAAGAGACTTCAGATACAGTATTAGGGGGACCACTAAGGCCTATATAAAAGAGACTTCAGATACAGTATTAGGGGACCACTAAGGTCTATATAAAAGAGACTTCAGATACAGTATTAGGGGACCACTAAGGCCTATATAAAAGAGACTTCAGATACAGTATTAGGGGCCCACTAAGGTCTATATAAAAGAGACTTCAGATACAGTATTAGGGGCCCACTAAGGTCTATATAAAAGAGACTTCAGATACAGTATTAGGGGACCACTAAGGTCTATATAAAAGAGACTTCAGATACAGTATTAGGGGACCACTAAGACCTATATAAAAGCATCCAAAGAGCACCATGTCATGGGACCTTTAACAGTACTCGTGTGTCTCCCCTTGCAGCCGGGTTCGAGGTGTGGAGCCGGACGGCGGAGGCGTTCGCCAGGCAGCTGTGTCTGCAGGAGCAGTACCTGAAGGCAGCATCCCACCTGCTGTCCATCAACCGGCTGTACCCGGCCGTCGACCTGCTGCGCTCGCACAAGCTCTACAGGTTCACGCTCTTCATCTTCTGGGGTTTTTGAACAAAGCGAAAAGAGTAGGGCTGCAACCAGGGCCGCCCAATATCAGGAAAATATTTAATTGCGATTATTTTGACTGATATTGCGATTGCGTTATGTATCACGATATTGGAGGGAATTCTCGTTTTTGTATAATTATTGTCCTTTTCATTAAAAATGAACATTGGAAGAAATTAAAATGATTATAGTGTGACTTTTGCGAGGATCTGTTTCGAGCAAAGATATTTTTCTTTAGTCTGTAGGGTAGGATTTGTAGGCTCGGACGTCTTAGCAACACCATAATACTTCATTCACAAATATTGCTAATTTTTTTTCATAAAAAATGACAGATAGTTGGCGACTATTACCATTCCCATTAACTAGCACACTTACGTTTGTTAGTCACACCATCACAGTGTTACACAGTGTTTTGTTTACTTTACATTATAAAATGAAAGTGCTTCTTCTAGTTGTTTCCCATCCAAATGAATGAGACGATTCTTTTCGTTGTGAAACGTGTGTTGCCAGGGAGGCCATAGCTCTGGTCAAAGCACGGCTGCCCGCCGACGAGCCGCTCCTGAAGGAGCTGTACACCTGCTGGGCCGGCGTGCTGGAGAGGGACGGCCATTTCTCTTCAGCTGCCAAATGGTGAGTAGGCGAGGGCTACTTTTATGTTTTACATGTAAATGTTCTTCTATACAGCAGCTTTATTGCTTTTTTTTTGTACATCACTTTGGTCAACTTAAGCTGTGTTTAAAGCTTAACTCTCACCAAAATGCAACCTAGGGTCTTTTTGTGAATGTACCCGAGTCAAACTTTCATTTAAAAGCTTAACTTGGACCAAAGCGCCCACTTTGAACCCTTGTATTGTCCTTCGTGTCATGGGGACTTGTTAATTAATTTACATTTTGTATTAGCCTGTCCAACATGTTTGATCGCAGCACGTGTCTCTGGGATCCCCGACCCCCGTGCCAGTTCACGTGAAATGACATCACATAGTACGCAAGGGTCACCGGGGGACCCAAAGCTCAACGCCAGGCCAATGCAAAAACGTCAAATAAACTGAACAGGACAACACAAGGGTTTAAGATTGACCGTATTTTCGTTTTTCGGTCAAATGGCCTTTTGAATGGGAGAGCTAGGGGCACTACTATGATCGCATCAAAATCACTATTTTTAAACCGCTAAGAAGGCTCGACACAACATGAGACTTTGCTCCAAGTATCACCAGGGGCTCTACACATGAACTCCAGCGAACTCCAACATTGTTTGTGTTCACAGAGTTTACTAAAAAAGGTTTTGAACAACTCACTGTAGCTGTTGGTTTTTCAGCTCGCCGCCATATTGCCAGTCAAAGAGTTGATCTCCGAATGCAACGTAAAAGGGAGGAGAGTAAAGATGGAAAGCTCCTAAAGCTTAGTTCCATATAAATGCACGGATTATTCGTTGTTTTGTCGTTAGTGACAAACAATATTGACCTTGTAGTTGAAAAAGGAGCCTCATATAAGAATGACATTTCCTCCGTGAAGCCGTGAAAACGCCCTAAATGTGCTCTGGCACTGAACTTGACCTACGTACGAACTCCCATGTGTTTTCCTGTTTGTTTTCGTCCCGTCTCCCAGCTACCTGGCTGCTGGGGCCAGTTTCGACGCCGCCAAAGTGATCGCCAGGAAGAACGACGTCTCCTCGCTTAGGACGGCGGCCAGTCTGGCGAGGCTCTCGGGAGAGGCGTCTCTGGCTCAGTCGCTGGCGCTGCGCTGCGCTAAAGACCTGGCTGTGGCCCAGGACTGGACCGCCGCCCAGGACGTCCTGAGCTCACAGGACAGCCTGCTGGTCAGTGGACTAAAACATCGTTTTAAGACTAACCCTACAGTCACATTAGCTACAACAGACAGCGACACACACTCGCTTGATGGGCGCTCCTGGGCGTGCCTAGCCTACTCCTGGTTGCTTGGCAAAAGTAAACCAAATTTCTCTTGTGCTACCTTCAAGCACGTCCCCTAGGTCTTACAAGTCACTACAGATGTGTTTTCAAGTCACAAGAACGATGTTTTTGGATTTATTTATTTCTCGATAGGGGTAACAGATTATCTAATAATAATGATAATAATCTATACTTTAGTAATCCCACAAGGGGAAATTAAAATGTTTTCACTCTGTTGTTACTACACATATTATACACAGGCCTGAACTGCACACACATGCTCAGTACCTCTACATGCACTAATGGAGAGATGTCAGAGTGAGGGGGCTGCCCATGGAAAAGCTCCCTGAGCAGGTGGGGGTTCAGTGCCTTGCTCAAGAGCACCTTGGCAATGCCCAGGAGGTGAACTGGCACCTCTCCAGCTACCAGTCCACCACCATACTATGGTCCCAACCCAACTCCCTACTGACTGAGCTACTGCCACCCCCAAATATGAGATAAAATGCCAAACCTATCAGATAGATACAGAAATGCGAATTTCAGACAGTTTATTAAAAAGATAGTTTAGAAAGACAGTAGCTCCTAAGACGGCGGCCGCCTGTATACGAGAATGTGACTGTCTTTCTAAACTATCTTTTTAATAAACTGTCTGTACACTTACAAAGTTCTCAATGCTTTGGTTAACATGTAGGGACCCTCATTATGCTACCGTGGAAGTGAGGTGCTGGGCCCTGGGCCCTTTCCCTGGGCCCCAAATATTAGCGTTGTAAGCTAATCAGTGGTCCACGCTAGCTTGTTTCAAGCTACAAACGCATTCGATTAGCATGAAAACATGAGAACGACCGAGTGGGTACACATCTGTTATTAACCCCTAGGTTCACTTTGCGCCGGAATTGTCCTTTTTAATGAAAATAAAAATTCTGAAGACAAAGGGTGCCTTACACATAACATAAATGTAATTGACTACATGTATCCACTCCTTCCGGAAGCATCCGACGCCTTGTGAGTGCTTTTTTTTGCGTTTTTTTGACTGAAGGTCTTGACTCTGAATCTAAACTGTTTGGACCGTGTGCAGGTCCACCGGCTGCATCTTTGCGCCGCCGAGCTGCTGGCCACCGAGCTGCTGGCCGACCCCCAGCCCTGCGTCTCCAGTCACCCGTGGGCGTCGCCGGGCCGGCGTCCCAGCTGCATCCTGGACCGCGTGAGGGACGTGTGGGAGGAGCAGTTCGGGGTCTCCCAAACGTCGGCCGGACAGCGCAGCGCCGCGGCTCTCCGACAGGAGCTGAAGTCTGTGGAGAGTCCGACGCCCAGCGCCAACATTCCTCTGAGACAGGTCAGATCCCAAACACCAGGGGTGTCAAACTCTTTTTTTGTTTTTTTTGTTTTTTTTTACATTTTGGTAGCTTTTTCCTCATTTCTGTACTTTTTTGTGAATTTCTCAGACATTTGTCGCTTTTTTGTAAATTTGTTGCTTTTTTTCGAAATTTTTTTGTACACTTTTTGTCACATCTTTGTTGACATGAAGCCCTATAAAAGTCATCAAAAGAGTTCCTTAGCCATCAGAGAATTTAGCAAATCAAGCATCATCATAGAATTATTATTATTATTATTTTTTTTTTAACAACAACCAGTTTCACAGCCTGAATATGAAAACTCTCTCTCTGCTGCTTCTGAGTCTCAGAGTCGGCAAATCTGCCACATTCTGCTTTGAATGTCACGTAATTGCAGTTTAAAAAACACTTTCCTGTGATTTGGTGCACAACTAGGAGGGCCAAAATTTATTCAAAATCTGCAACGGGACGGATTTGGCCTGCGGGCCTTGAGTTTGACACATGTCCCATACAGCATGTTTCCACGTGTACGCTGGGTAAAAAGGGCAAACAAAGCGCGTCATTTTGATATTTACGAGAAGCGACTTACAAGTTAGAGCAGGGATGAAGGAAGGCCATGGTCACACTTGGCGTCTTTTTTCACAAGAAAAAGTTGACTGGAGCGCTTTTGTATTAAAGAAAGAAGAAGCTGGCTGCGTTTTGGTTCCAAGAAGAGCATCTTTTGTTGCTATAACAACAGCTACTGCTACAGTAACCTACTTTAGAGCGCTATGTGATGAGATAAAACAAATCGGTGGCGCGAGCTAGAGAGAGAACAGAGAGAGGGAGCGCTGCTACTAACGTTAAAAAAAACAAAGCGAGTTCCCCCAACTGTCATCACCCGGTCATATAGAAGTCGCTGTGCTCCGACTCCATTTTTTTGTTGTTGTTATGGAAACTAGGGCTGCACGATATGAGGAAAATATGCGCTCTGCGATAACGTTGTTGAATATTGCGATAACGATATTACTTGCAATAAATAAACGAATGTTAAAGTGTGCTCAGTTCTGCTGCTTTCAGTATTCTGCTAATATACAACAAATTGCTTGTTGAATTCATAACAAATGAAATGAAATAATTTCCAACATTCTTTTTATTGAAAAAAATTGAACATTTTAATTAAATATAAGAGGCAGTACTAAAAAAGAACATTTTAAAGTGCAGTTTTTACTGAGATTTTCTATCAACTAACAAAATAGTGTATCTTTCGCGATATGTCGCAGCCTTTTGCGATATGTTAATTGCGGCAGTTGATATTGCGATGACGATTAAAAACAAATTCTATATATTGTAAGGGTGGGAATCACCAGAGGCCTTACAATACGATATCATCACGATACTTGCGTCACGATACGATATTATTGCGATTTCAAACATATTGCAATATTCTGCGATATATTGCAATTCATTAAATTTTTTCCAACTTCAAATTTTTCCCAATTTCAAATCATGTCCCCAAAAGGAAACTTTGTCAACATCTGTTTTTATTTAAAAGATACATTTCTCTGTTTGTTCATCTCACTTCAATTGTATTGCTGCAAAATGGGATTGTCAAGCAGACAAACTGACCAAGACATATATAATAATAGATCGATACTTGGCGTCTGTGTATCAATACAATATTGCCACAGAAAATATTGCGATACTATGCTGTATCGATTATTTTCCCCACCCCTAATATATTGCGCTAGCCCTAATGGAAACGACAGGTCTGGCTACCCTGCCCGTCATTGGTCGGCTGTTGAAAAAGCGCTTGACGTAGGGCGTTTCTTCAAAAAACTGAACCGTATTGATTGAGCCAGAATAACGGTTGGCGGTAGCGTTTAAAAAATGCGCTCAGGACTTTTACTCAGCACGGTTTACTCCACACTAGGATTATAATGTAAAAACAGACGCTGGCAGCTTAAGAACAGACGCCAAGCGTGAACACAGCCTTAGTCGGATTCCTTTGTCTGACTCGGTCCTGTCCTCCTGTCTTCCTTGG
Source organism: Perca schrenkii (assembly GCA_025617405.1). NCBI lineage: Eukaryota > Metazoa > Chordata > Actinopteri > Perciformes > Percidae > Perca > Perca schrenkii. The sequence goes on from CM046799.1 coordinate 30,349,076, forward strand.
TGCCTGTGTCTCACCCGTCCTCAGGTCCAGCTGTATTCATCCCTCCATCTGACCCGCGCCGTGTTGAGCTGGTTGCTGGACGACGACGGCCAGCTGATGAAGGAGCTGTGGCAGGCGGCCGCCTGGCTCCGAGACACCGGCCACTTCTGTGTCTCTGCAGAGCTGTGCCGGCTGCTGTTCCCCGACGGTACGCCTGTCGCTCCAATCGGACAATCGCATTTGAACTTGGTGCTGCATAGGGTTGATATTGACAAAATGTGACATTGGCCCACGATAATGGGCCAGGCCGATAATCGGTCGACCCCTAGTTTGGACTCTTTGTCAGACAAACCAAGACATTAGAAGGTGTCGCGTTGGGCTCTGGGAGCTTGTGATGGAAATCTTTTTTACTATGTTCTGCCATTTTTAAAGGAATAGTGCAGTGCCCGTGCAAAATCTGTTTTTGTGTGTGTTTTTAGTAACTGTTGGTTTGGTGTGTTTGAGTGCTCATTGTTACAATTTAACAGCAAAAGTTCTGTTACATTTTTATTTGTGCATGGTAGAAAGCAACCTGCTTGTTGTCCCTGTCAAAGTGGCCATGGACTTTTCATAGATTATTGTTCACATATACACCAATGCATTAGGGCTGTCCTCGACTAAAGAACTTCTTAGTCGACTAACACTTATAGGACTTTGTCGACTAATCGATTAGTTGATTTAATTGACAGAGCTGTGCTCTTTGAGAGGTGGTTAAGACTAGAAAAGCACAATATAAATGTAGTTAATTAACCATCTGTAAAACTGAGTTTCTCCACAATTAATCCTGCAAAAGCATCACTTTAAATCTTGTGTTTACCATAAATGTGCTCAGAAGTTTCTTGGAAATAAAGTAATTAAGCATGAATAAGAATAAAAAATGACTACTCGACTAAAGAAATCTTAGTCGACTAAGACCAAAACGACCGATTAGTTGACTAATCGACTAAGAGGTGGCAGCCCTACAATGCATAGGGAAATAGGGTCCAGATTGAAAAATTCTGAAATTAACCTTTAAGCCTAAACAATTATTTGATCAGTCAATAGATTAGTCGATAATGGAAAGGATATGGAGCCATAATGTATTATCGTTTGTGTTTCGGAGCTGTAACTAGAGCTGTCCCGTTACCATTTTGTCATTTTCCACCAGGCGACGTCAGCGTTAGTTCCAGGAAACACCCCAAAACCCTCGATCACACCGAAGGAGAAGCCAAAGCTGCCGCCGACGGCCTGCAGGCGCTGGTCCATTACCACCGGCTGTACCAACACTGGTGGACGCACTCCGCCCAGATCCAGAGCCCAGTTCCCCTCTCGGCGGCTGATGGCGGCCCTGGAGACGGCGCGCAGGACGGAGCGGTGAACGGAGGCGTATCGGCGCCAGAGGGGAGCGCCTGCCCGGCAACCGGGAGCTTTGGTGAACTGGACTTTGACGCGTCCGTGCTCCTGTCGGAGCATCACGCCGCCTGCCAGGCCACTCAGCGGTCGGTGCGGGAGATCCAGGAGCGGCTGGCGGCCATGGTGCTGCAGCACAGCAGAGCCCAGGGAGGGCAGCTCCACCCTGGGGAGGAAGAAGCAGAAGGGCCCGTGGTGCAGACTTCCCCTGCCAGCGAGTCATCAGACAGCCAACGGTGAGGGCTCTCTGTTATTGATGACTGATTGTTCAGACTTGAAAATCACTCACCTTTCGGCGAAATTTTCGCCGTTTTGAAACCAAAATAGGTGACCTACGTGAATCGTGTAGATTCGATGAGAAAATGTTTAAGGAGGGAGAGGAGGTGGGGGGTGTAAGTACTCATGCCTAGTACCCGATTTCTGGCGTATGACTATTTTAGAAAAATAAATAAATTAAAAAGTCCACATGGGATTTGTTTTGATGCGCTGGATTTATCCATACTGTCTATGGATTTAACCAATCATCGAACTTCCACCAACCAATGAAACGAGTTCTAGCCAATCAGATGCAAAGTAGGGCGGTCTTTGCCGAAATGTCAGAGTGCGGTGCCGCAGTGGTCTCTGTGGTAACGCGGCTAAAAAAAAAATTGAGGCAAAGTTTATCAAACTTGGAGCATGTAGATACAGGCAGCTGTAGTAGAGAAAGTAGTTAAAATAAATGGTGCTGGGCATGAATGGAGGATGTGCGCATTCATAGCTGAACATGATTTGTAAAAGCTATCTGAAGCTCAAACTGCCTTGACAAAGCTGTCTGTTTGGAGTCAGCATGGCAGGTATTTAAACATAACGGCCTTGTCCCAGAGTTTAGACGTCTAGCTATATGAAAAGATAAACAATGCCACGTTTTTAATAAATGTAAATAAAGCAGATAATATCAACATGGACAAAATCATGAATGTACTAATTTGCTTTTTTGATGATGACCTGGCCAAGGTAGTAAAGTTTTAAGTTTTATAGTTTTCACAATGATTCATTGTAGGATTATGATATTATTGCAATATGTAAATCCACATTGACTCTTTATTTAAATGGTTGGAACAAGTAAAAATCGATCCAAAACTTTTTAGTTTTTAAAAATTACGACTTTTATTATTGTGTAATGTCAGAAGGACTTTAAGTGTTTTGCCAGTCAAATTAACTTTAATGAGTGCATATTGAAATATTACACTGTTGGTTGGAAAAAAAATTCATCTCCAAATCATCAGATTGATGCTTTCTCCTTATCGCCCAGCCCTACTTTAAGCCTCTGTGTTCCCACCCCCCCCCCAACCCCCCTCAGGCCGGAGGAGCCCGAGACTCTGCTGTCTCTGTCTACCAAGATGTCCCAACAGCAGAAACTGCTGGCCGACCTGCCTGACACCGTCAAGGTACAGTACACCACACCTTATTCTCTTATTCTTTATTTATAAAGGACAACACACATTAATCAACATTTCTGTAAATGTGCCAGTGTTAGCCAGCCGGCTAATTTTCAACTGTAGTCCTTTTGGCCAGATGATTTTAGACCAGAGCAACAGGAAGAAGCAAGACATTAGTACAGGTTAAATTATACAGACAGAAGTCAACAAGACACAACACAGACAGCTAAAGCATCAGAGAAGCTATCCCTGTTTGCCATGCAGAGCCACAAGAAGCAGCAAAGCACCAGCATATCTAAACATCAAACCGCATTCACATTCACTACAAGATATTATACAAACATCGAAACACGGCCAAGCAACATAGGCCACAAGCCATTTTCTAACAGCGTTCAACCATGCAAAACAGTAACAAGCCATAACGAAAAGATAAAATAAGTTACATCACTCGTGAGGGATGCGTTAATATAGGACAGGTTAATATGATGGTAAAAATATTTAAAATACAAATTTGTTATTCATACATATTCAAGCAATGCAAAGCGAGCTAAGTTTAATACCTAGCAAGATATCACCTCCCCAGTGGTTTCCCAGGGTTTGTCAAAGACAAATAATCCACACACACACACACACACACACACACACACACACACACACACACACACACACACACACACACACACACACACACACTTTACAAGGACAGACATTTCAACAAACTGAAGGATTAAAGTGTGAAGTTCTATCCTCCTGATGAACGGTACCATCTTTTGTCTGCCGTTTCCCTCCCCAGATGTTTCCTCATCCAGATGTGGTCGAGTGCTGCCTGGTTCTGCTGCACCTCAGCAAGTCTTCCCCGGCCGTCTCCGAGTCGCTCCGGCAACGGGCCAAAGATCTGCTCCGCGAGCACGGGACCGGTCCCGCTGTCCTCAAAGCCTCCCGCCAGTTCCTCCCCTGACTCTCTCAGCAGTAGCACTGGAGGAGCACTTCTACTGTACAGCTTTTTTTTGTTGTTGAATTAAAAGAAAACTTATTACAAAAATGATGTTTACACATGTTGATTCTGTTTTGAGTCTGCATCCAGAAACTGCCTGAAGGGAGCTCAGGCTGATTTGTGTCAGGGGCAGGACATTTTGGATAAATTAATTAATTAATTAATCATTTATCAAGCAAGAATGCCACTTTCTCTGCTTCTAGCTTCTCACGTGAAGATTTGCTGCTATTCGTGGCCTTTTATCGTTGAAATTAGGGGCTGCACAATTAATCGCAATTTTACCGAAATCACAATATGGACTAGTGCAATATAAAAATCGTGGGGGGGGCGCAGTATTTGTTAAACGCAAAATACACTCTCCTAAAGGATTATTAGGAACACCATACTAATACCGTGTTTGACCCTATCGTATCAATATGGGCCAACATTTCTAAAGCAGGGATCTTCAACAAGGGGTCCGTGACACCTAGGGGGTCCTCAGTCAATGCAGGGGGGCCTCCAAATATTTATGTTTTTAAATTTTCTTTTTCAAAATTTAAAAAGTCCTAAAATTAATCCAACATATTATCAAATATGAATCCCCACTGATGATAGCTTTATTGGCCTATAGGTAAGGATGTCAGTAAGGCCATCCCCAGATACAGTATAAGGATTCACAGTGCTAAATGTATGTTTAACATTAAAACATGATATATTAATTCATGTTAAAAATGAACAGGCTATTTTAATATCTTAGTATTCTATGCAAAAAGATATGTATAAGCGTTAGTGTAGGTCCAGTTTAATATGCAACTTCATTTTATACATTTATATGTAGCAAGGGGTCCTTGGCTTGAAAAACGTGGAAGACCCCTGATCTAAAGAATGCTTCCAGCACCTTGTTGAATCAATGCCACAAAGAATTAAGGAAGTTCTGAAGGTGAAAAGGGATCCCCCCCCCCCCCACCATTACACCACCACCACCAGCCTGCCCAGTGGTAACAAGGCATGATGGATCCATGTTCTCATTCTGTTTATGCCAGATTCTGACTCTACCATCTGAATGTCTCAACAGAAAGCGAGACTCATCAGACCAGGCAACATTTTTACAGTCTTCAACTGTCCAATTATGGTGAGCTCGTGCAAATTGTAGCCTCATGTTACTATTTTTAGTGGAGATGAGTGGTAGCCGGTGGGGTCTTCTGCTGGTGTAGCCCATTCACAAATGCTTTACTGCATACCTTGGTTGTAACGAGTGGTTATTTGGATCAAAGTTGATCTTCTATCAGCTGGAATCAGTCGGCCCATTCTCCTCTGACCTCTAGCATCAACGAGTCATTTTGGCCCCCCAGGACTGCAGCATACTGGATGTTTTTCCTTTTTCAGACCATTCTTTGTAAACCCTAGAAATGGTTGGGCATGAAAATCCCAGTAACTGAGCAGATTGGGAAATACTCAGACTGGCCTGTCTGGCACCAACAACCATGCTACGCTCAAAGTTGCTTGGATCACCTTTCTTTCCCATTCTGACATTCAGTTTGGAGTTCATGGCCCAGTTTTTCAAAAGTAATCCAGTGGGATTTTGGATCACGGATTGGATCAAATCTTGGAAATGGGGTTTTTCAAAAGCAAAAGAGGGATTCTGAACTAAGATCAGATCATGTAATCCGATCTTACATTTGACACACTGCCCTTTGGGTTTTTCAAAACGTTGAACTCTGTTCTGACTTATTTGATCAAAAAAAAAACTGTATTATCCTGATCCCGTCAGAAGGGTGGATTCAGTTGTGATTTTTCAAACCAAATAAAATCAGTGGTGTTTTTTTTTTAAGTGAATGACCACAAAATCAATGTTTACTGATATATACATTTCTTCATATTTGAAGCATGTCACATCTTAATGAGATATGGTAAACAAAAAAACAAAATAAAGAATGTAAAATGTTTATTACACTTTTTCTGTTTCTTAAAATTAAAACAAACCGGTGTTTTGCCTACCGGTTGTTCTTTGCTAAGCCAGTAGGCTACACTGTTGGTTCCATTTAAGGCTCTGGTAAACAGGATTTGGCGATTCTGAAATTTGATATTTGGATCACAGCGATCCAATCCAATGTTCCTTTAAAACACCGGCATAAAAGGAAGATGGGTCAGGTGATCCTGGATATTTTTCAGATTTCCAAATCTGTATATCAATTTGATCCAGATTAAAAAAATTTGAAAAACTGGGCCCAGGAGTTTGTCTAGACCAGGGGCCTCATTTATAAAACCGTGCGTAGTTTATATCCTGAAAGATTTTGTGCGCCAAAAAGTCAGAATTTTTGTACGCAAAAAAAACAATATTCTGATTTATAACACCTTGCGGCGCACACCGGTACACACTCTTCTCGTTATAAATGCGGACGTGCGTTACCTTATGCGGTCGTGCACGAGTCTCACGCTCCTCCCAAGGTCGTCCCATATTTGTCCCAATAAGGTCCATGGAAATCAATCAATGAATGTAAAGGAGTCCCTTGATGACCAATCACGAGACGACAAAATGGGGAAAAAACACGATTCAGTGATTGTGAGATCGATGTGCTCCTAACAGAGGTACAACATCCAAACTAAATCCTGTTTGGAAGCCTTAACCCTTGTATGGTTTTCATATTTTTGTTACACAGCATTAATACCAGTATGAACATAGGTTATGAAAAAACCTGGAAAAGTTATGGAATTTGAAAAATGCAAATTCCAGGCCTGGAAAGGTTTTGGAAACCTAAAAAGACCCAGAAAGTTTTGAAAAAGTCATGGAATTGTTTTTAACACAGCATAATAATATATGATTAATTAATGTATTTTCACGTCATTTTCATAGTTAAACCTCTGAGGGTAAACTTTAACACAGATTTGTATTCTTATTGTATAATGTCGACTGACATTTTCAGGAATACAGTCATGGAAATTTGCCAAAACGTCATGGAAAAGTATTGGTTAAAATGGGTATGAACCCTGCCCTGTAATACTTAACAGATTTAGCTCAATTACCAATGATATATACATCATTTATGGTTCATATTTGCCATTTACCCCTGTGAGATCACATTCACGATCATTTTTGTTTTTTTGTGAGAAAACAAGGAAATTCAATGATAAAAAAGGTAAAAAAAATATAAACTAGATTTTTGATCATTATTGGTGCTTATTTCGTAGAGCTTAATCAGAACAGGTGAAAGTGCTTGAAATGTAACAATTTAGTAACTTTGTGTGTGGGAATGTTGTCTTTCTGCACCTGCTATTCCCACACAGACACCTACGATCAGACACGACCACACACACACACACACACACACACAGAGAGCAGGCCCAGTTAGGAGGACACAGTTAAGTTCCATAGCACCTACAATTATTACACTCGGGTCCAGTAGACCCAAACACCTCATATGTAATAGTTATGTGTAGGTAGCGGGAGTAGTGCAGTCATTGAAAATAATTCTTTATGTTCTTCACAGAAAATGGGCTGGATTCGGAAAACGGGGATACCATCGGAGTTCACTAAAAAAAAACCTTGGGAGCATTACGCACGATCACACAGCATGGTCAAAAGGTTGCGGAAAACTGGGCACATTTTTACACGTGGAAATTCTTTATAAATCCAGACTTTTGCTAGAAATGTTTTGCGAATGTTTGGCAAATTTCACCCTGCTTCACGCAACTTTTTCTTGCTGAACAGCTTTTATAAATGAGGCCCCTGGACCACACCCCTAAATGCATTGAAGCAGCTGCCATGTGATTGGTTGATGAGATAATTGCATTAACGAGAAATTTAACAGGTGTTCCTAATAATCCTTTAGGTGAGGGTTATGTGTCTAACCGTTCTGAATGAAGTATCAGGGGGGGGGGGGGGCTGCAGAGACGTCCTGGGCCTACAAATCCCATCCTACAGAAAACCTTTGTTTGGTACAGATCCTCGCAAAAAAATAATCACACTACATAACTATAGTACATTTTTATTTGTGTTTCAATGAAAATGAGAATGATGATCCAAAAAAAAGCCAAGTGGCGGGTGATCTGTACGCATTTTGAGCCATCCGCGTGTATGTCTACGCTGAATACAGCCGATGTAAACATACACACCACGTTGCGTGCTATCGCGAGAACGTCACACGCATGTTAAAAAAAACAAAAGGTTGGGTTTAGGAAAAGAACATCGGCAAATGCTTTAGTAACACAAAAAAAACGACAGTGACCAACGTCACAGTCTTAGGAAAACAAACGGTTGGGTTTAGGAAAGAAACATTGGGGAAAGCTTTACTTAAAATAAAAATAAAATAAAAACAGTTGATAAAAACGCGCGGGACGCGATTCTGGCTCTCCTTGGTGGAAGTCCTGTGTTTTACCCGTCCACCACCCCAACTGATGTCCCTCCACGGACTTCCGTCCTTTCATACTACTCGCTACGGCGATAATTCACACGTAACGTAGGTCAACGGTGGCCGAACTGCGTTGATAAACACGCTAAAAAGCGATTATGCGTCTTGATAACACACCAAAATGGAATACGAATTGGCGTGTCATACATACGCCACTTCATGAGATCAGTCTGTTAAACCCAAGCGCTCTTTGGTGACGTGGTTGATTACGTTACGGTTGATCATCAGTCCATCATCGTATAAAGCCCGCCCTGACAATTTGATTGGTCCAAACAGCTGTCCCATGTCCCCCTGTTCAATGTTGTGGGCGGGGCTAAGTTTGGCTGGCATCCAGGCTAACGCGAGGGATACGCGGGCCAAAACTGCCCAACTTTTCAAATCCGTTTGAGATTTAAATTGAAATGTTCTAAAACTGAAACAAAAAGCTGAAAATACTTTCATTTGAGCAACTGAAGAGCTTTTGCTTGATTAATAATCGATACATCTGTTTCAGCCCTATTTTTTTCAGATTTTCTTTTTAACTTAACAGATTGTAAAGAACTTTCCAGGTGAATACAAGAGTTCCTAATGACCTAAAAATGAACCCTTTCAAACTTTAAATGTTAAAACGAGCTGTGTCAGTGTATGGCTGGTAGAAAGTAAAAAAAACAAAATGAAATACTTTAACGTTTACATTCAAAATACAAAACAATTTAATGTACAACTGTTCAAAACAATGTAGAATGTAAAAACAGTACCCACAACATGTGTAAACCTGGCGGACAGTTGGGTTTGGTGACTGAATGTACAGAAACGACAGTAGTTTGCCCCCCAAAAAAAAACACACATGCATAAACCAAGCACAGTTGAACAACTTGATGCACACTGTTAAAAGGTTCTGAAAGTGGAAAAGAGCTAAAACATTTTTATTTTCATCAAAATTATACATTTTAAATTTACAGGCCCTTCCAACATTAACTTAAAAAAAAAAAAAAAATGAAATCCCTGCAACAAGAGACGAGTCCCGCTGATGAGAAAGGCGAGTCGGAACTGAAGAATCGGGGCTGTTTAGTTTTTGGCAAAAGTTTGGTCTGAGATCACAGTATGATACAGGCGCTGGTCCCATGCTGTTAAAGAAGGGGGGGGGGGGTCACAAGAATGCTGAGTTTAAAAAAAGTGTTCTGAATATATGAACATATACTCCGTAAAAGCGACTAAAAAGAAACGACTGAGCCAGTGAAAGGATCCAATGTCACTTGCGAGTCCGTTTTACAGTCACTCGGGAGGAAAAAAATTTGAAAGAAATCTATTTTAGTTTTGTGTCGTGTCTCGTTCCGAGAGTTGCAGGAGATCAGAGGGGGTGAGAAATCTGCTGGTTGGGTGTTTGTTTTTTTTAAAAACAAGTGTGCATGTTCCACTTGGACAACGGGAGCCCTCAGTCAGTGCTTGTTGTTGGTCTCCTCCTGGCCCGAGCTGGAGATGCCGTTCTGGGGCTGGGTGGAGCCCGAGCCCAGGCCGTACAACCTCCCACAATACTTTGCGTCGTCAATGTTGTCTTCGAAGAAAAGCTGAACAAAACAGATTGGGATTAGATCGAACCAGCTATTTTACCTAGAACACAGCTTCCATTCGCACATGCTGTAGCTTTACAAGTCACACAAATTGACTTCCCTTGATATGTGAGAGAGAGAGAGAGAGAGAGAGAGAGAGAGAGAGAGAGAGAGAGAGAGAGAGAGAGAGAGAGAGAGAGAGAGAGAGAGAGAGAGAGAGAGAGAGAGAGAGAGAGAGAGAGAGAGAGAGAGAGAGAGAGAGAGAGAGAGAGTATATATATATATATATATATATATATATATATATATATATATATATACTGGCCAATCAGACCTCTGCTCAGGTTGGAGGTGGGCCAGAGCTTCGACAAGAACATTTTCCCCCTCCTGTGACCCATTTTCAAAAGGTTTCTATAAATCAGAAATTTGGGTTTCCTCCAACCACATAAAAAAAATAATAATAATAATAATAATAATAATAACATGGATTGCTTCGTACAACGCTGTTCACATGTTTTATTTAATTTCTAGCATTTGGAGAAAAAACGATAAAAGAACGTTGAAAAAAAGTGACAAAAATGTTGGAAAGTGACAAAAACGTGGGGGGGGAAGAAACACAAAACTGTCAAAAAAGTGTTGGGGGAAAAAACGACAAACGTCAGAACGAAAATTTTGAAAACAGTTGACCGAAGCAACTAAAGTGTTGAAAAAGACGACAAAAACGTTGACATTTATTAAAAATTTTGACCCAGAAAAATGGATGGAAAACACTTGTGTGGGTGAAATTAAATGATTGACAGAGAGCTGTAATTTCATTTTCTGAGAAGTGGGAAATCTCTCCTTTCTCGGTCAAGATGTTCACCGCAAAAAAAACTTTCAGAGGGCTTTCTTAAAGGAATATGCCACCGTTTGTTGAAATAGGGTTAGTCACCGTCTCCTCTATATTCAGGGTATATGCAGGAATCTTGAAGTTAATTTTAATACCTTTTCAAGACTTTTTCAAGACCTTCTCAATATTTTTTTTCTCACCGCCACTTCAAGCTGTAACTATTTACATCAGTGATACTTTTAACTTAACAGTTTTAGTTTGTGATAAAGACTATAGACCACTCTGATACAAAAAAATCAAAGCACTTGCTGTGCCGCCCAGAGCCACTCTGATGTCGGCTGCAGAAGATGAGGAAGCAGAGACAGCCCGGGTCGTAGCTGTAGCTTCAGGTGCGACTGCCGGTGGTGTAACGACGTTGGCACTAGGTTGTGGTGGTGCAACGCGATTACCACAGAAGCTAGCGATGGAGAGCTGCCGCTCTCGGCGGCTAGCAGCGGCTTTGTGGCTAGCACAACACACTTTAACGAGTTAATGCCCATTGACACAATACTTATTTTTTTCTTGCATAATGTACAATATACCTCCCTGACATTCCCATCGACTGGCGGCAGCCACGCTTTGAAGTCCGGCATTTCCAGCCAGGACGCTGCAAATGTTCACTTCCCCATTCTGTTCATGCGTTCGCCAACCTTCTCTTAAAACATTTCGGTGCATTGTAATACACACTGGGAACGCCAGAGCGTACATTGTGCTTTTGAACTTCCGCCCGCCCGCCCGCTCTGGTGCTCTCAGAGGTAATTTACGAACGCACCCACAATAGCCTAGTTTTTTATGTACCTGTTCGTTTTTTTAATAAAAATGACTAAATTCACACACTTTTACGCTGTTTTTGGGACTCAAACTGTTGGACAGCTAATTCAGAAAAAATACTTTCAAAATTTAAGACTTTATAAAGCCGTGATAAGACTTTTTAAGGGTCTTAATTTTCCCAAAATTGATTTATCACCTTTTAATACTTTTCAAGACCCCGCGGATACCCTGATATTTATATAGGTGGGCAAACGCAAGGTTGTCTCAGTGCACGCATTGCCTTAGTCCAGCGGCGCTGCTAGCTTAGCTTAGCGTAATGAATGGAATCCTTTGTGACCGTGTAGCATGTCATGAGTAAAAGGGACCCAACAAAAACAAAAAACAAATTATTTCTTGTGGCCTGCGTACTCACAACGAGTAAAAATAGCAATGCAGATAAAGACTAGATGATTTCCTAGGCAGATACTGACTTGGGACTATATTGGGTGGAAGTAGACTACAGCCGAAGCACTGCTACTCGGGCACAGAGATATCGGCAGCCCACGGGGCTCTGTGGCCGGCGTAAAGTCACCGTTTCTTGGTTACCGTTTTACCGAAATGCCGCTGCCCTGGCGAGACTTCTCCACTTCACAAAAATGGATTAAAGTGAAATCGATCAAAAACGTTAGCTTGGTAAGACCATAGAGTATGTGTTATATAAATGGCATGACAAAATTCAAAGTGTAAATATACGCAATGTATGTCGAAAGTCTAGCCGCTGTTTCCCCATTGGAATGAATGGCAAACAGAGCTATAGCTAGCTTCCTCCTAACGAGACCTCTCCAGCTCACAAAAATGGACTAAATTGAAATTGGTCAAAAGCATTAGCTTTGTAAGACCATAGAGTTTGTGTTATATAACTGCCATGACGAAATTCAAAGTCTACACATATGCAATGTATGTCGAAAGCCCGTGGAGCCCCGCAGGCTGCCGATATCTCTGTGACCAAGTAGCAGTGCTTCGGCTGTGCTTCCACACAATATAGTCCCAAGTAAATATGAGCCTAGAAAACCACCGACTCTTCAATCTGGATTGCTATTTTTACTCGTGAGTATGCAGGCCACAAGAAGTAATTAGGTTTTGTTTTTGTTGGACATGCTACACGGTCACAAAAGATTCCATTCATTACGCTAAGCTAAGCTAGCCACGGCACCGCTGGACTAAGGCAATGCGTGCACTGAGACAAAAATGCGTTTTCCCACCTATATAAATATAGAGGAGACGGTGAATGACCCTATTTCAACAAACCGTGGCGTATTCCTTTCAGCAGGTCATAGAAACAACATCCTCTGGTTTAGAGCTGTAATCAGGTCTTAAAAGTTCGGCCCGACAAGACCCGAGCCCGCCAGTATTCAGCCCGAGCCCGACAAGTACATTTTGATTGGCAGCTTTTTTTAAAAGCCCGAAGGCTCGACATTATTCAAATGTGCTCACGCACACATACAGCTCTTTAGCCTTTTGTCCAGAATGAGTCATTCTTCATTGTACACATGGTCAAAGGTTTTCCACACCTCACACTTTGCTTTCTTTGCCGGTGCAACCAAAATGTAATCGCCGGAGGCTCAGGTCAGCCTCCGTTTTCGCGCTAATCAAAACGCCATCACCTGACCGCTCATTTACCGCGCAACCCAGAGCGCAAGCCCGAGCCCGTGTAAAATGATAGAAATTAAGACAAAGATCTTCAAGATCTACTCTGGTTGCGAGGGCAGTAAAGAATTTTCTAGTAATAAGTTAAAAGAAAAGATTGTCCGAAAACAATTTGTTTAAAAACTGATATTTGTGCGACTGTACCTCTTTCATCCTGAAGAAAGCCATGCCGGTGAGTAGCGAGTCCGATCCAGCCTGATGCTGCCGCCCGATCCTCTTCAGCTCCAGCTGGTCTGCTACTTCCTGTAGCCCTCCCTGAACAAACACACACAAGTCAGACGTCTCCACGTTTGTTTTGACGGAGTTAGACAGAGTTCGTTAAAAGGAACACACCGACTTATTGCGACTTTAGCTTATTCACTGTATACATACTGGGAACTATATTCTCAGAAAGGCAAAGCACTGCTACTTCTGCTACTTGGGCGGAGTGATATGCTTGCAGCACCTGAGAAGCCCCGAGCAGAGAGTAGCTTCGCCTTCTGAGAATATAGTTCCCAGTATGTATACGGTTAGAAGATGGCTGTGTGTCATGTGACCTTGTTATTAGTACACGCTGTGACTATAGACATCACAACATGGAAATAGGAACATGTTGGAGTTATTTTGTCACTTATTGGGAGCAGTAGGCTAGATGGAGCCGGTTAGCTCCAGGATCTGTGCTAAGCTAGGCTAGATGGAGCCGGTTACCTGCAGGATCTGGGCTAAGCTAGGCTAGATGGAGCCGGTTACCTGCAGGATCTGTGCTAAGCTAGGCTAGATGGAGCCGGTTACCTCCAGGATCTGTGCTAAGCTAGGCTAGATGGAGCCGGTTACCTGCAGGATCTGTGCTAAGCTAGGCTAGATGGAGCCGGTTACCTCCAGGATCTGTGCTAAGCTAGGCTAGATGGAGCCGGTTACCTCCAGGATCTGTGCTAAGCTAGGCTAGATGGAGCCGGTTACCTGCAGGATCTGTGCTAAGCTAGGCTAGATGGAGCCGGTTACCTGCAGGATCTGTGCTAAGCTAGGCTAGATGGAGCCGGTTACCTCCAGGATCTGTGCTAGACTAGGCTAGATGGAGCCGGTTACCTCCAGGATCTGTGCTAAGCTAGGCTAGATGGAGCCTGTTACCTCCAGGATCTGTGCTAAGCTAGGCTAGATGGAGCCTGTTACCTCCAGGATCTGTGCTAAGCTAGGCTAGATGGAGCCGGTATGGACTTGTCTAACTCTGGGGGATATGGTGAATAAGCTAAAGTCCCAATAAGTCGGTGTGTTCCTTTAAAGTGGAAGATTAAAGAAGCTGAGCACCGCCCATCTATCATCAGGGTGTAAAACTGTTGAGATGAATCAACGCCTCGGATAGGTTTTCTACGAGATTCCTTCTGTGCACAATACCTTTAGGTTCTTGCAGCTCTTCATCAAGTATTTGACGTCGTAGATTGCGGGGAAGAAGAGGTTGAGGATCTGGAAGAAGTCGTGTTCCTCCTCGGGGAGTCGTGCGTCCGTCAGGAGCTTCACCAGGTAGCCAAAGTCGTAGCCGCTGAGAAACGCAAAATTGGGATTTGGGTCTGCGTTAAGTCTCGCGTTGCAAGACCTTCCTCCACGGCGCCGCAGAGGAGGGTCTGGCCACACACCACACAACAATCCGGGACAAGAGGAAAGCGTGCTCTGGTTTATTGGCATTTCTTTAAACCAATCACAATCAAAAGCGACGGTGGCTCTGCAACATAGTCTCGGGAAGGAACTTGTTTTGGTGGAACATTTGGACCCCGCAAAAGAAAACGCCACATACAACGTTAAATTAAGTTATGTGATCTATTTAAATGAGGTGATACATGGTTAAACCTCATTGGCTCTTACCAGTGTATCTCCGTGTGTACAACAATCCCACCAATCGGTCCCAAAACGTCCCAGTTAGAGAGGAGAAGCCCTAAACATATTCTTTGTAAATCTTAACAATCATTTCCCGACTGAACCAAGCAGGCCTGCCTTGTTGCACGATGCCCTTTTCAGCCTGTAACGTTGCTCAGAGGTTCCGGTTAACGTCGCTCGATCCGATAAAGTTAATTCAAAGACGGCGGAACGTGAGGGACATCCAGCAGAACCGAAACTATCCAGTAGACCAGTGTTTCTAAAATGGGGGTAAGTGTCCCCCTAGGGGTACTTTGGAGGACTGCAGGGGGTAACGTGACATTTTTTTGCAAAATGTTTTTGAGTTACAAGGCTGTAGTTACTTTTTTCCCCAAGTTTGACGCTTTTTTTCCCCAAAGTTTTTGTCGGTGTTTTTGAAGTTTGTCACCTTTTTTTGACCTCTTCTTGCCTTTCTTCCTTACTTTGTTCTAGTGTCTTTTTTTTTCTTCCAAGTTTTTGTCTCTTTTTTCAAAGTTTGTCGCTCATTTTCATTTCGTGTCCCTTTTGTCGCCTTAGTATTGCCTTCCTTCTTTCTACTGTTTTTTTGTTTGAAGTTTTTGTTACTGTTTTGACCTATTCTTGCCTTCCTTCCTTCCTTCTACCGTCTTTTTCCAAGGTTTTGTCGTTTAAAAAAAAAGAAAAAAGTTTGTCGCCTTTTTTCATCAGCATTTAAAATGTTTTCCAGGTACAAGGATGTTGTTTAGTAAATCTATCGCTGACATCGCTGTATTCTTCCTCTTTAACAGACTATTGTTTTTCTACCAAAAATTATTTGCGCTGGTACATGGATTAAAAAAAAAAAACTGCTCAGAACAAGGGACCAACAATGCAAACACTGAATCCGAAACAAACCAACTGACCTGTGGAACGAGAGCCACTTGACGTTTTCACACAGCACCAGACCAGACGTCATGAGGAGCTCGGCGAAGTAGAGCGTTTCGATTCCCTCCTCTTCGTGTTTTTTAAACTGGAGGCCCGAGTTCTGGAGCAGGTCTATGGAGTCCTGGGAGTACATGTCTTCTCTGTGAGGATTAAAATAAAAAGGGACAAACAGACATTCAGGGAGTGCCATCATCAAGCTCAACCATCGATTAGATTGTAATCAGGGTGTCAAACACACGGCCCGTGGGCCAGAACCGGCCCACCAAAGGGTCCAATCAGGCCCACTGGATGACTTAGCAAAGTGTGAAAATTGCAGAGACGCAATTAATTCCATTTACCACTTTGATCTCAGAGAATATCCGAGTTCCTTTTCCGTAAATTTACGAATGTAACGTTAGAAATTCTGGAGTTTTTTTGAGTGAATATCACCCACCACTCTCTCCCGGGTCCGTAACATTGTTATTTTTCCCTATAACGGCCTAAAGGCTGTTTTATGTTTCTGCGTCAACTCCACGCCACAGCTACGGTGTCACTCCTATGCTGTCGTGACCCTTTCGGAGTTCTGCGTCGGAGTTGCTTTGCATCGCGGTGCATTTCAGGGGGTGTCGCCTCTGTCTGTGTCGCTCACCACCGAAACAGTACTCAGAATGGCAAACCCCATAGACGGTCGTGCTAAAATATTAATCTTATTTGTTTGGTCTTTTCTTGCTTAGATTTTGGTAAAAAGTAATCGAGAAATAGACACAGTAAAATCCATTGACCTAGTTACTGGAACCAGAAAATAAGTCTGAGGTTATTTGCGAGGTGTCTGCCAGCCAGTTTATGTTAGGTTAGCAAGCTAACTTTAGAACAACTGCCTAGAGCTGGGCAATATATCGATTTTATATCGACATTGTGATACGAGACTAGATATCGTCTTAGATTTTGGATATCGTAATATGGTGATATGACATAATTGTTGCCTTTCCTCGTTTTAAAAGGCTGCATTACAGTAAAATGATGTCACGGTCTGAACTTACCAGACTGTTGTAACTGTTGTATTATTTGCCTTTTCCCCACTTAGACATTATAGCCACATTACTGATGATTATCTAAAAAATAAGTGTGAAGATATTTTGTTAAAGCCCCAATTGTCAACCCTAGAATATCGCTGCAATATCGATATCGAGGTATTTGGTCAAGGATATCGTGATATCTGATTTTCTCCCTATCGCCCAGCCCTACAACTGTCCACAAAGTACTGCTTGCTGGCAAAGTTCTAATTTCAAAACGTTACTGACACAAATAACCCTGTCATTTTAACCAAAATATGTCTGTTTATTTGCAAAGCTGATGTCAGTGAACTAGCATGTTGCTACTCCCCACAGTAGGCTGCTTGAAACACCGACAATCAACACACAGGACGAGTTGACCAATCACAGTCCTTGCGGTCTGCGAAGTTACACATTTTTTGAGGTGCACATCGAGCTTCGGCAGAGTGCTCGGGGAGGGGTTGGCGGCAACACAGAGGGGTCTGCAAGTTAAATTTCATCGAGTTAAATTTTGATTCGACGCAGAAGCATAAATCAGCCTTTAGAACGCTGCTGCAGCAGAAGCAACGTTTGCCAACATCTAGCTGACGAGAAACTCTGTAGCAGATAACGTTTCTGATCTTTCTAGAATGGTATACTCGTCTGGCCCACTTGAGGTCAAATTAGGTGGGGGTGGGGGGGGGGGGGGTGTGTGGCCCATGAACTAAAAGGAGCTGGACCCCCCTCTAACCATTAGAAAGGTGCATGGAGACGGTGCGCCTACGTGAGGTTGAATTTGAAGTTGAACTGCCACGTGGTGGTGCCGGGGGGGTAGTCTCCGTCCTCGTTCATGAACGAGAGGCCGAGCTGGATGATCTTCAGGAGGTCGACGTTACACCTCAACAGCTGGTACTGGTAGTCTACTGTGCTCCGAAACTCGCCGATCGGCCGGACAACCACTCCGGGGAATTCTGTGTCCTGATGGAAAAAAAAAAAAATAACTCTACAACACTTGCAATAAACTGTTAGCATGTTTAGATTTCAGGCGGCTATTTTCTTTTGACTCTGTATTCTGTTTAGAGTTTCAGTTGTATTACATAATTGCTTAAAGCATTTAAACTAACTTTTGTGTTGGAATTTGTAACATTACAAAATGTTAATTTTTTCTTTTTTTTTTTTAAAAGAAGCAAATTGTTTTAAAATCATTTTCATCCAGTTTACAGAGATTAGCTCATCTTGCAATCAAGACAGATAAGAGAAAAACAAGCTGCTGATTAACAATTACAATCCTTCAAATGAAGGTGTTTCTGCTCCAAAATGTGTTTTAATATTATGTTTACATTTAAAAAAAAAAATAAATAAATAAAAACTGATGATTTTGTAGTTATAAAAGATAACAATATAAACATTAAGTCTGACCAACAGGAGTGATTTTCAAATCTATCACCAGACCAAGCTCAATCTTCTAAGATTGAACATTAGTCTGGGGAGTCTGCTCTGGATTTTCTACTGCACAAAGAGGTGTGATCAACGGGCATAGTTCAAATGACTCTGTACGCAATTGGATGGTCCTTCAACCAATCAGAGCAACGATCCGGGTGACGTAGCAGCGACAGCGGCATCAACGGGTTGCTGTGCTTCGGTGGCCGCTACGTTGAATGTAAACAAGAGCTGCTTGCCGTTGCTTCTCTATCGTCATCGTGTTAAACCCGGCAATAGCGCGCCAGGTGGATAAGCCAGTTTGTGATTGGTCCCCGCAAAATTGTAACGGAAGCAGGATAGATAAACGTACAGGTTTCCAGCCTGAGCTGCAGGGAGAATTCAAATCGTCAGCAGATCGGGCTGGTTTACCCAGTCTAGGTTTATCCCATTATATACACACATACACATATATAAAAGATGCAGTGTTAAAAGGCTTTAGAAAACATCTAAAAAGGCCTAATGCCATGTATTTGAGTCAGAACGTAGGCTGATCAGCAACTCTGCTGTCAATGCATGCTGTTTTTATTCCCATTTATATCACCAACTCATCTCA
This sequence comes from Perca schrenkii, assembly GCA_025617405.1. Taxonomy (NCBI): domain Eukaryota; kingdom Metazoa; phylum Chordata; class Actinopteri; order Perciformes; family Percidae; genus Perca; species Perca schrenkii. The sequence continues at coordinate 30,367,951 of CM046799.1, forward strand.
AACTTGCCCATCACTTACCATGGCGATGAAATTGTAGCTTTGAATAATCTGCCGGATCTTCCTCATTTCCTCCTCCACATTGCTCGCCCAGACTTCACAGATTATTTGGCTGGAATCTGTAAGTGCGGCAGGCATGTTGGCAGGTCAGGAAGAGAGCTAAAAACCCCGACAATCCTGCAGCGCTGGTGAAGGGGGGGCGGAGGGGAGGCAGTGTGACGAAAAAAGAACAACTCTGGGAGAGCATGGAAGGAAGAGAAGAGAAGGTGGATTACATCTCACTGCAACGCTGGTATTGGGATAACAATGATGAAGATCAGTGTTAGTACAAGTTAACGGTGGGCCATATCATATCATTCACAATTAATACCAGTACAATTTTAAAATTGTGATAATGGCAATATTCCGACCGATGTGCACTTAGTTGTACTATTTATATTTAACCCTTGTGTTGTCTTCCCGCAACTTTGTGATTTTCTGGGTTGAAATTTCAACATTTTGTTGTTCTTTTCCTACACTTTGACATTTTTATTCGAATTTTTGTCGCTTTTTTTAAACAAGTTTTTGTCACCTTTGTCAACGTTTCTGATGTTGTCACCTTTTCCAATTTGTTTGGTCACCTTTTCAGCGTTTAAAATGTTTTTTTTCCCCTGCGTTTTTTTGTAGCTTTTTCCACAATGTGTCACTTTTTCCAAACCTTCTTTTGTCATAGTTCTGATACAGACAGTTTTTGTAAACGGGTCACATTTGACCCGAGGACAACAGGAGGGTTAAACAGAATCTGAACCCACTCTGAGCTACTGTTTACAAACTAAAGAACTGACCGATTATTGATTTTTACTTCATATTTGAAGGCAAACTTTTAACATTAATGATGACATGTAAAACGTGTATGTTCTTGAAAATTAATAGCAAAATATTGGTCAGCTTTTGTCATATCATTGTCAGATATGCCCTGAAATATTGTGATATTATTTTAGAAAGGTTCACAAATTCACAGAGCACACGTTTACACACACACACACACTAAACAAAGCAACTATACAGAAAACTCTCTCTTTAATAGCTACACCACCTATCTGAGCTAGTTTTACTTTACCGTTTTTCTTTTGTATTTCAAAAACGTAATGATTGTTCTTTGTACCGTTTTTTTTGGTCTTATTTTCAACAATTGTACTCTTGTGAAGCACTTTGTGTTCTGTAAAACGTGCTATATTAAATAAAGTTATTATTATCATAAATACTAATGCACTGTGATATTTCCATTGAAATAAAACCAACCTTGCTGACGTTTTTAAATGCTAACCTTCTTAAGGCATACATGAGTTATGTTTAGTTTATGTTGAAACTCTTTAAGATAGCTATGTGTTGATTCAACTTTATAGTCATTGTGGAGGCTGGCGTATCGAGTTATACTGACGAGTTTTTTTTATTATATTTAGCCTACACGCTAATTGATTTATGAGTATTTTTCCTTTTTCATTAACTGCAACGACTCCTTGAGAATAAAAAGTTATGCAAGAGGATTTCCTTTTGAAATCAACTGCGTTTACCATGACAACAAATGAACCTCATACACGTTAGAGTTGTGTATATTATCGGGCTAACTAACGTTAACCCCACAGATATCCGACAGAAGGACGCCACATATGATAAGTATTTTTCTTAACTGTAAGTCTTTGTGTTAGCAACTCTGTGGGCTGTAGTAACCGCACAGTTTGGATACTAACTAACGACGTAGCAGCGAGGGACTGAAGCGCTAGCTGAGTGCTTAGCATTAACGGCTAACGTTTACAAGCTAATCCTCGCGTTATCGGGAAAGCTAACAACACCGGAGCAAAGTATAAATGAAAAGGTTCTTGCTTTATCGCCTCTCGGTGTGTCACAGCAGCTACGCACACAGTGTACTTGGCAGCGTGTGACTGTGGAAAGTATAAAAGTATACAAAAAAACAGGTTTACCTCAGAATTTCCTCGACGTAACCTGCCAAGCTAGCCGCTAGCGCATCTGTTCGTTTTCGCCTTCTTCTTCTTCTTGTGTTTTTCCGTTTTCGCCTTCTCCTTCTTCTTCTTCTTCTTCTTTGTGTATATTGGCAGATCGCAATCAGACGGTAAATGTGCACACCGCCGCCTACTGTGTTAGATATGTAACGACCGGGAAATGAGATTTCATTTTTATTTATTTATTTTAAATCTGTTTATTGATGGAAATTACACAGGAAATACATAGAATAAAATGTATATCAGTAGAAAAATAATCATTTCCATTTTTTCTAACTTTTTTCTTTAAACATCATTCATCAAAATGCCTTACAACACTACAAGTAAAATATTAAGAATAAAGAATAAAGAATAAAGTAAAATCTAAAATAAAATAAAATGTAAAAAAAAAAATTAAATAAATACAGCACAAGTACCGAGCAGGCATTATTTTCTGTTTCAAAGAAATTAAAAAATATGTGTTTTAAAGAATAAATATAAAATAGATTGAAAAAAAATTACAATACATGAAAAATAGAAATTCTAATGAAAGAATTTGCAATAAAAATAATAAATGAAAATAAATAAATGAAAGAAAGATATGAATAAAAGTAGTATAAAAGTGTACTCCATGAGAGAATAAAATAAATAAATAAACAAATAAAACTAGAATATGCATTTCCTGCAGAAAATGCTTGTCAATGGCTGAAAAGCTAAATTGCTGAAGCTGAACTGGATTGCTGGCATGATTGCGTAAGAATTGCGTATCAAAAAAGTCATAGTATAGTATGTCGAAAAAAGTCATTGTATGGTATATCTAAAAACAAAGTCAGTATAGTATGTTGAAAAAAGTCATAGTTTAGTATGTCGAGAAAAGGGATAAAAAATCATGATATAGTATGTTGAAAAAAATGAAAAAGTCATGGTATATATAGCAACAAAAAAAGTCGATGCTGCCGCTCCATCTCTGCTGCCTGCCTCCATGTTGTGTCTTGTATGTGCTTTCAATGTGGCCTCTGTGACTATTCTCCTCTCTCTTGTCTCCATTGTATTGTCTTTACTGCATGGACTGCTTTAATGCCTTTGCCATCCTCTGTGCTTGCTTGTTTGTGTGCCATTTCTTTGTATGTCTTAATCCTTTTTGCTAAGCCTTGCAAGGCATTATAGATGTAATGTAATTTATTTTAATTTGTTAACCATTGTATTTTTGGATGCCTATTATCAGCTGGATGGGGACTACAGCTGGAAATTAGCCGTAGAGGCTAAAGCTGCTCCTTTTACTGTACAGTAAATTAAGTGGGACTGTCCACAACATTATAATAATAATATTGAATAAACTAAACTAAACTAGAATAGTATTTTGAAAAAAGTCATAGTATAGCATGTTGAAAAAAAGACATAAAAATGTCATAGTATTGTTTGTTGAAAAAAATGATAAAAAAGTCATAGTATAGTATGTTGAAAAAAAGCCATAAAAAGTCATAGTATTGTTTGTTGAAAAAAATGATAAAAAAAAGTCATAGTATAGTATGTTGAAAAAAGTGATAAAAGTCATAGTATAGTATGTCAAAAAAGTCATAGTATTGTGTGTTGAAAAAAGTGATGAGTCATAGTATGTTGAAAAAAGTCATAAAAAGTCAAATAAATTGTATGTTTCTAATACTTGTAATGGTATTACGTCTCTGACTCTCTGACCATCAAGGCTCCCCTCAAGGCTGCGTGCTTTCCCCTCTGCTCTTCTCTCTGTACACCAACAGCTGCACTTCCAGTCACCAGTCCGTCAAGCTCCTGACGTTCGCGGACGACACCACCCTCACTGGACTCATCTCTGGTGGGGATGAGACTGCCTACAGATGGGAGATTGACCACCTGGTGACCTGGTGCAATCAGAACAACGCTCTTAAGACAGTGGAGATGGTTGTGGACTTTAGGAAGGACGCAGTGTCACCCGCCCCCATCACCCTGGGTGACTCCACAGTCTACGTTGTGGAGTCCTTCTGCTTCCTGGGCTCCATCATCTCCCAGGACCTCAGCTCCCTCGTCAAAAAAGCACAACAGAGGATGTACTTTCTGCGGCAGTTGTAGAAGTTCAACCTGTCAAAGATTATGATGGTGGACTTCTACGCTGCCATCATTGAGTCCAACACAACCCAATCATTCCTGACAGCCACCCATGACTTCAACTGTGACCACCATATGTGTCTGTTGCCTTGACGGCAGTGAGAGGGTCAGTTATAATATCCTCTGAGACCATCGCAGTCCCAGAGTCAGACCGCACCCACTCCAGTGACACTCCTGTTTGGATGCAGAGGTCCTTCTGATCTGGCCAGTCTGACCAGACCCCAAAACCAATAGAGCAGGTATCAAGTTTTCTGTTGTTTTTTCTCTTGAATCCTAGGAAGTGGGGAATCCCTTGCCAATGGGATCTTGTTTCTTCTTAGGTCCAGGAACAGGGAGAATCGAGCCAGCTCCCCAACATCTTCGTTGTCGCTGTTGAGCAAGTTCAGAAGATGGGAAATCCGCATGCTGGTGTCCACTCTATGTTTAGTACCCCCAGTCCCTCTTCCCACTGGGGTTGAAAGATATTGTCACGGGTGCTGTGTGTGTTGAGTCCAAACCATTTTCGCACTAAGCTCACTGTTTTGTTATTCATTTCCCTCAGGACTTTCTGCTGGAAGTGAGTGTTGGAGAACAGATGTTGCACTTTTGACAGTGGTACCTGTCTGATAGCCTCCAACTTCATAGTCAGAGGCAGTGGGCATCTCTCAATCAGATCCAACTGGGATGTAAACTTGGACAAGATGGTGTTTACTTGCTCCTTGCATTCTCCTTCAATATTGATTTTGAGTCCAAAGTAGCTATATGTCTCATGAAGGGAATATACACGTATAGAATTTGATGCTATTGTGAACTCAGGGCATTTATCAGTTTTTTAATGATACCATCAATTCCCTCCACTCCTCCTCTCATACACAACAGCACATTTTGTCTCCTTAATCTCCAGACATTTATTTTCTATTTTGGTTAGTTTTGCAAACAAACATTACAGTTTGAGTTAGTTATCATTTTATTTTGTAATGCAGTCGTTTTTATTTTTATTTCAGTTAACGACAATGTTTTTTCCCTCCTAGTTTTCGTTATTTTGTTCGTTTTTGTTAACAATTATAACCTTGGTCAACATACAACACGGGAAGATAAGGCCAAGTTTAATGGTACCCTTTAACAATGTAATAATAGATCATTAATGTGTTTATCTTCTCTGGGAAATCTGATACAGGGAAGAAGTGGTTACACCCTTGTTCTGCAAACTGACGTTGACACATCATGTGTGACAATGTGTACCAATTAAACATCTGTGACGTCCTTTTTGCTGTTGTTTTTTTCTGTAGGGTTCTATATAAAGCTCACACAGGGTTAACAGACGGTACAGTTCAACAGTAAGCTGCCAGTGCGAGAATGAACATCTCTGTGAGTTTTACGCTGTTGCTGCTGCTCGGCTCCGTCTCCACGAGTGAAAGTGTTGAATGCCAGCGGGCTTATCCCGAAGACATCTACGCTGCGCTGAGAGAGCTGACCGCTTCGTTGGTTCAACTGAAGGCTGACATGACGCTGTTGCAAAGAGAGACTACAGGTACAGTAATTAACTGTTTGCATCGTGTTATAGCAATTCAGAAATATCCAAAAGGATAGAAATAAGTATTTTTCTATGTATTGGAGCAAAGTAGGGCTGAGACTACAGATTATTTTCATTGTGGATTAATGTGTGGATTATCTTCTGGATGAATAGATTAATTGTTTGGTCTATAAAATGTTGATCAGTGTTTCCCAAAAAGCCCAAGATGACATCCTCAAATGTCTTGTTTTGTGCACAACTCAAAGATATTCAGTTTACTGTCACAGAGGAGAGAAGAAACTAGAAAATATTTATATTTAACAAGCTGACGTCACACAAGTTTCAGTTTGTTCATAAAAAATGAACGATTATAAAGTTTGAGATTAATTTAATAGTTGACAATTGATTCATGCAGCTCTAAACCAATGTCCAAAGAAACTGAAGGTGCAGTAAAATTAAGTTGATTTTTTAATCATTTAATTAAGTTGTTTTGCAGGTCAAACACAGCTGAAAACTGAAGTGGACAAGCTGAAACAACAACAGCAAGGTATTGTTCTCTGATAATCTTTCTTGCTGCTGAGATATTTACAGCGAGACATTTCATTTTTACTAAATTCAATCATGGTGGCCAAACACCTTTAACTTCTGGTAAATGTAGAATAAATCTACACACACAAATAGACAAAGTTTAGTAAAATAAACACACAACCCTAACCCTGAATGAACGGTGGCACTGAAGGACAAAACACAATATTTCACAAATGTTGTGTTTTGTAAAATGTTGTATTTTGTCCTTAAAGGGGTGATAGAATGGTTATATAGGGTATTTCACAGTGTTCCTTAAGGTCTCCTAATAGGCCAGTAACATTGATTGGGCTGAAAATGGCCTGGTTGATATTTTATTGGCCCTTATGCATCCCTGTGTTTTGGCCCTATTTCTAACAAGAGCTTTTCTTCCAAATATGGTATGCTTATGAATATTTAGATTAGCTGCGCGCTGATTGGTTGAACGAATCCCCAAACACATCATAGATGAGACAGTAGGTCTCATATTTCAGACACTGCGATATTTCATTACCAAATTCACTTCTGAGACTTTTTTATGCGAGAAATCAACTATATAAAGCTCAAATATGAGCCATTTTACGAAAAATGTATGGCTAATTGCAAATTTGGTAAGACGTGTTGGACTTTAGGAGCTCCACACAGTCTGAAGAGAAAGCGGCAGCCTGCTGGGCTCCATACCCAGGGCAAAGGCACCCTTTGTGGATTACTGCACTACTTATATTACAAGTTCCCCAAGGTCTTATAAAGCTAACAGTTGTGTCCGATTTCAATTTAAGGCGTTTTTGTGAACGTGAGGGGTCTTGTTAGGAGGATCAGCTAGCTAGCTATGTGTCCCATTCAGTACAATGGGAAAAGATCGTGGCTAGCTAGCTATACTTTCGGCATAACTATAGTATATTTACACTTTGAATTTCGTCACAGCACGTATATCACAGCTACAAAAAGGTCTTACAAAGCTTAGCTAACACTTGTCCGATTTCAATTTAATGCATTTTTTTGAATTTCAGAGGTCTCGTTAGGAGGAGGCTAGCTAGCTCTCATTGATGGACTCCAGCTCACCGCAGACTCTATCAATGAGACTCGCGGACAAGAGGTGTTTATTTCCCCGATTGTTTGTTTAAATAACTCAACACATATCCATTATAAGATTAACTGGAACCTGCGATAAGAGATTGTGGATGTAACAAGCTCGCTGACCGCGCTCTCAGTCACACACACCGGCCATTTAGCAGGAAGAGGGGAGGGAGAACATCGAGTTGCAGGCCCAAAAGCTCTGTCAGGTAGAGCATTTGGTAGTTTGATGTAGCAACCCAGGCAGCACCAGCCGCTGAACTCCGACACACATTGCAATTAGCCATCAATTTTCGTAAAACAGTCCATATTTGAGATTTACATAGTTGATTTCTCGCATAAAAAAAGTTTCAGAAGTGAATTTTGGAATAGCGACCTAGATTCACAACTTGGTGGCTTGTTGAGATTTGCCTGTTTTCAGAGGCAGTTTCAAATTGTGAGATTTACAGAGGAAAGAGGTGTCAATGGGATTTTTAGGTTCTATGTATGTCATATTTACATTTTTCAACTATGACAAGGTAAAATCGGTTTTGCATTCTATCACCCCTTTTAGGGCCTCTATAGAAAGAAGACATTTCATGGAAGATAGAGTATAAATATTATAAACTGATTAATGTTTCTGCCTGTCTGTCTCCTCTTAATTTAAATGTTTGCAACCCCTGCTGTTTTCAGCTTCTGTAACGATGAAATGCCTTTAACTGTCAAGCTCCATTAGGGATCGTTTTAATAAGGGCCCTAGCGTCAACAGCGGCGAAGGCGTCAGGCCTGTTGAAAATTTTATAAGGTGGACATGACGTTGTTGCAAAAGAGAGACTCAACGTACAGTAGTGAAGTTGTCTCTAGAAACCACTGTTGTTTTACACCGTGTGATAGCAGAAATATATTTAAATGCTCAAACTGATTAATCGATTATCAGAATAATTGGAGATTTATTTGATAGTTGTTGACTAATACACCAATCTTTGCAAGTCTAGAAAAATGTCAAAAGAAATTCAAGCTGCAGTGAAAAGAAGCTGACAAAGTTTTGACTCTTGATTTTGCAGAACAAGCAGCACAGCTGAAGACTGAAGTGGACAAGCAGAAGCAAGACCTGAAAGGTATCGTACTCTGATCTTTCCAACACATTCTCATGAGTGTATGCCAGGCGTCGGCAACCTTAGGCACGCGTGCCACCATGGGCACGCGGGATCTTAACCAATGGCACGCTGGCAATATGTGTGCAAGAGAGTTATTGATGTGTTGAAATCATGGTTGAAATGCTGAAGCACTCTCTCATCCGCATGCCAAATTACAACGTTCACAGTTGCGCGACCTGTTATTTACGGTAGTTTGATTGACTCATATCTCTGACTGGGAACAATACAAAGAGGATTACCAACGGCCGCTGGGGCAGATGAACTAACGCTAGTCTTGTTACTGTAAGTAGGCTACATTAAAACCTTCGTGAGTTAAAAGCCGATACTTATCAATGCACTCAGCTGTGTAGACCGGCATAAACATGCAGAAAGCGATATTTCAATCTGCTCTGTCTGCTCAGTCCACTCTTGTCCACCGCGCTGTTTTACGCAAACGCTGTCGGTTTGTAGTCTGTTTATCTTAGTTTGCAGGGAATCTTGAAATTTGGACAAATTCTTATAAACTTAAGCTGTCTGAAGAAACCATCCTCTCCGCTGGAGCAGTAAATATGGACGCATTATAATACCAATACAAATACATGTGGCTACTTAATATGCACGTGAATGACGCAATCATTATGTTCGTGTACTTCATTCTTGATAATGATGCTGGTTGTGTTATTATTATTTTTGCCATAGCATTGTTTGAAAATGAGGCATACAGGACCTGCTTATTCCCATGCTTATACTATTCATCATTAAAGCTGGGCTTTTCCACAACTTTTTGGCTTTGACAGTGATATTTTTGTCAGCCCATTTTCCACCAATCAGGACACATGCATACTAAAACCATGTTTCCATAATCATAATAATAATATACAATAATAATAATTACAAGGTCCTGATTATGAGAAATAAATGATATCAAATGTTGCTATGGAATGAAATTACAGATTCCCTGGATATTACATTTTGATGTGATGTCATAATTAAACTTAATGTTGACATGGCACACTAATAAACAAGAAATTTTGAAAAGGGCACTTCATATAAAAAAGGTTGCCGACCCCTGGTGTATGCAATACTACGCTGGTCACATGACGCCAGCTATGCTGCTCCCTCGAATCAGCAGTAGTTTATTGTTCAGTTAACCCGAGAATAGGGTAAAATATGAATTGAAAAATGTTTCTGCCTGTAGTGTTTCTTCTTAATTTAAATGTTTGCTGCCCCTGCTGTTTTCAGCTTCTGTAACGATGAAATGCTTTTAACTGTCAAGCTTCAATGACAGATAATTGTTGTTATGGTTTTGCCTTTTTTGGAAGATATTTTGTTTTTTATTGTTATTAATGTTATTCTGCTCTCTTCAAAAAGCTTTTAGTAGCTTCTTTAGAGTTCTCCATTTCGCACGTTCTACATATGAACATTGTATCTTCTGAAATGTCTTAAAGACGTGAAGATGACGTGTGAATAAACTAAAACTGAACTAAATATATTTACAGAGAAGAGTCAGAGGGCCAGATTTACTAACACTGGCGCAGTTTGCGCTGCGTCTGTTTATGCGAGTTCGGTAATAGCGCACGCTATGCTTCCACATTTTGCGTAGTATTTATCAACCCTGACACCTATCAGGCAATCAGCGTCTTTCTCCGCCCACTATACCGGAGACTGCGCTGTAGCAAAGCGGTACTTGTGCTATGATACGGCTGAGTGCAGACTGAGATATTCCCACTGCTGATGCTATGACTGTTTGAAATGATTGATGATATTGATGCCAATATTTGTAATGTAGCGAGGAGTTTAACAACTTCTGGAATGGGATGTGAACGCTGAGTGGGAGATTCAATTTCATCTTTGATTTCTTCCAGTAACTCTAATATTGCATGGCTGCTTGATCTGTAACGCTACATGATGTTGTGTTCACTGACAAAGTGTGAATCTTATGTTACAAATATTTTCAGCCTCGCCTATGTCTTCGTCTTGCTCAAATGACTGTTGCCATTTCACCAGCGGCATAAAGGTCTACGAGGAAACTCGACTGCGGCTGGTTCAGACCTGCTTTTAAGAGGCGGAGAATTTCCCCCGCAGAATAGAGGCGTGCTCCTACTGACAGTCTTTGTAAATACCACAGAATATATAATTAGGAGCACTTTGCGCTTATCCTCCCACCTTTTTGGGTGGAACTCCCACTTTCCCCATGACCCTCCCACGAACGCATATTGAAAGCGCAAATTGTCTCTTCTCGCTCATGTGGCAGACAATCTGCGATTTTACCCAAGTGCGCCCCGTTTGTAAATAGCCCGCATCAGTTACGTCCGTCTTTGCGACCAATTAGCGCCTGGAAACAGGAGCAAACGGCTTGATAAATCTAGCCCAGAATCTTGAAACATATACATTCAAAACAACCACATCTATGAATTTTGACTTAATTCTGATTATGTATGATCCCATAACTATAACATTCTCAAAAGCCAATTAAATATTCTGTTTCTATTTTAAACACGTCTTGCTTTCTAAATAATAAACCTTGTTAGAAATGTAGTAAATTAAAAACATTGATTACACAGGACTCAAAATGATCAGTTTAATATTTGATGATTATTAAAATAACATTTCTCTCTCTCTCTCTCTCTCTCTCTCTGTCTCTCTCTCTCTCTGCTCTCTCTCTCTCTGTCTTTCCGTCTCTCTCTGTCTGTGTCTCTGTCTGTCTCTCTCTCTCTCTCTCTGTCTTTCTTTCTGTCTCTCTCTCTCTGTCTGTGTCTCTGTCTGTCTCTCTCTCTCTCTCTCTGTCTTTCTTTCTGTCTCTCTCTCTCTCTCTGTCTGTGTCTCTGTCTCTCTCCCTCTCTCTCTCTCTCTATCTCTCTATCTCTCTTGCTCTCTGTCTCTGTCTGTCTCTGTCTTTCCCTCTGTCTCTCTTTCTCTCTCTCTCTCTCACACTCAGTCCGACAGGTTGCATTTTCAGCCTCTCTGCTGGTTGGTGGAGGTGACACAACTATTGGACCCTTTCCCACGGCCACTACCCTGATCTACAAACACGTCCCCACCAACATCGGAAATGCCTACAACTCAAACACAGGTAGCTCTGATATTCTTACAATACATTTTAGGGATGCACCGATATCAACATATTGACTGATTACCAATATTTAGTGACGTTGACATGGTCTGTATGGATCAAGTTTCTATGATACGTATGATACGACAACTGATGCTGAACATTTGTCCTGTAGGGTTACATTACACAATACTGGACCAGTTTCAGAGATGTGATATATTGTGGACCCTTAATATATTTCACTTGTATGTTGCTGTTCAAACACATTTTCCATTTAAAATGACAAAAACAAACGTCCAACAGGTGTGTTCACTGCCCCGGTGAGAGGAGCGTACAACTTTGAGTGGTGGGTCGGTGCATATGGAGACAACAGCCACGCTTCAGGTGTTGTGTTGGTCAAGAACTCAGAGAATGTTTTCTTGGCATGGCAGCAGGTGATGGCTGGTTTTGTGACTTCTTCTAATGGCGTTACACTGTTGCTAGAGGTGGGAGACGTCGTGTTTGTGCGTCTGTGGGCTGGCGCTGTGGCGTTTGACAACTCCAATCGCCACACCACCTTCAGTGGGCATCTGCTGTTCCCCATGTAAGACAGAAACAACAACTCTGCGATAGTCACACAGGTTTTTGTTGTCTTAAACAAGTCTTCATAGCACTTCATAGATTTGATCTGATTTCATCTGCATCCAAATAATGATAAGTAATACTTGTTAACAGGTATCGTTTTTTTTCTTCAAATTTTAAAGTGATTAATGTTTCTGATGAAAATTTCTCTTGTTTCTGTCATTTTAATCAAATAAACATATCATTGCAAATACATCTGTGAGCATTTCTTTAATCTGTTTGTTTCAACTTTAACTTATTGAAAGTAGATAATCAAATTCAACATCATAGCAGTATAAAGAAGAAACAGAGAATGTTAAGCTGTTGTAACATCAACTCTGTACGATGTCCACATGACATTCTCTGGACATTGTACGGTTCAGTCTCGCTTTCTAACATTAAATAAGTAGTTTTGGTGCCTAAATCTAACCAAACTGTGTCACTTTCACAGTGTTAATGATGTTTTTAGGAGTTAAAATCATGTCTCTAGATCAGCTGGCCCTCTCAATTTGAACCACAAATCAATTTCCAAATATCAAATTGTTGGTATCACAGGTATTGGGAACAAGTGGCCTATAACATTTCAATTGTTGTTATACTGGCCGCCGTTAGAGGATGTTCCCTCAAAAGGCAAGAGGTTTGTTGCCAAGCAACCGCGGCCTCGTCAGGTCTTGACTGTCTGAACTCATTCACAATGACACGCGGCGCGAAGAGAGGCATAATCAGCCCAAAAAAGAAAATTGGACCAAGAGAATCGTGTCTTCCAGGCAAAATGGGAAACAGATTATCTTTTTACAGAATTCAAAGGCCAACATTTATAACTGGAAACAAAATCAGGAAATAGTATATTTTTTATAATAATAAAATATAATAATGATTTTTGACATTGCACTGAAATAATTTTACTGCACCTTCAGTTTCTCTGGACATTGCTTTACTGCATGAATCAGTTGTCAACTATTAAATACATCTTCAACTATTTTAATAATCAATTAATTGGGTTGAGTCATTTTTTATGAAAAACAGTGACACTTGTGCGATGTCAGCTTGTTAAATGTAAATATGTTCTAGTTTCTTCCATCTATCCATCTTCGTGGATGGATCTAGTTTCTTCTCTCTGGTAAACTCTGATTTACAAAGTGATTTATAAACTTCACAACAACTTCTCCAAATGAGGGACAGATTATAAAGCCAGCAGTCTTCTCTGTTGTAACAGACTACGCAGTATCATATGTACCAAAAGCTGTCCTGCTAGATCTACCAGAACCCCTCACAAATCTTTATGACAAGCAGACAAGGGAGGAAAATCTAGCAGAGTTACAAGACAGGGCAGAAGCATTGTTTGAACACATAACTGTGACAAAAGAACAGGTACATCATTTTAGTTGTTTAGAATAAATGAAGCCAAGAGATTAGAGATAATAATCAAATATAAACGGAAACATGTCCTGTATGTAAATGTTGTCCGCCTAAATTTATACATTTGCACACTTTAAAATGTAATTATGAAACCAATTGAATGATATTTTCAGAGTGATATTGTAGAGGAGACTCAAGCACAGTCTAAGTCCCAAACCTGGTTTGATCAGAGAAGTGGTATACTCATCCTGGTATAAACTGCAGAAGCATCTTAAATTAGTCTGCCTACTACCAACATTGATACAGTTTAAAATTAGGATAAAAGACTTTTTGACTACTAAATGCACATGTGCAGCTACTGAGCGCTGCTGGTGATTATGTGGAGATGATGTTAATTTGCCAACTGTTTTCATTTTCTGTTCACTGTTCTATGTTTTTGTTGTATATTTTAAATATGGAACTTATGTACTGCTGTCTTGGCCAGGACTCCCTTGAAAAAGAGATTCTGAATCTCAATGGGATTTCTCCTGGTTATGTCCCCGCTTCTATCCATGGATTGTAAAACTATATGTACATTTCACATCTCAGACACATCCGGTAATGTAAAAGATCATATCACGGACCTTCATGCAACCATCAAGCGTGCTTGAGCCATAAGTCAATACGATACAGTCAGTATGATTCAGAGCGGTCATATAGCAGCGAGCTTCTCTTTTACCCTCCTCGAATCCGCTTTCCCTCTCACCCTGCTGTTTACCTCTCCTCACCACCTCAGGTGTCCTGTGACAGATCCTGTTTTCCGGATGATTGCTTTCAACAAGGACGTTTGGCCTCAGACAGCATGAAACTAAACAGAAAGATGGAGAGATCAGGTTGCATCTGCCCACTTGTGTTGTTACAGTACATTTGACGATGTTTATCACTCATTCTTTTGTTTGCTCTTCATGTAGTTCTTTCATCAATGTAATCCATTTGTGGACATACCATGAGATGGATAAATGGTGTACACAATGCCCTCCAGATGATGATAATGATGCAAACAATTACTAATGAAAAACATTATCAATTTTGTAAGAAAGTTTGTCTGTTTAGCAGTAATATCTGACATTCTCAACCGGTTCTCACTTTTAACTTGTCAAATTCGGCAGCTTGGTCAGTGGCCCTCAGTCTGATACCGACACAAAAGGCACCCTTGAGCGTCTGTATGAGACGCACTGAGTCACAACTGCTCGACCACGTTGCTGGAAGATAACGTAGAATGACGGTATGGAGTAGTATTAAAGATTGAAGCTCTGCATCAGGACACAGGTTGGGGTGGTGGATGGGTTAAACAACTCAGGACATTCACCCAGGAGACGTGGTTCCAGTCTGATGTGTCACCTTGGTTTCGCCAGTAACCCCGACGCGCAAGGAGGTGCGAGGGCCCGTCCAACGCTGCTTGCAGCTTTAATTTATTTTATATTTGACCTTTATAAATCAATGGTATCCTGGCCAAGAAAGCAGCAAAGTTACACGTTGATAACATTCATACATACAATAAAACAAATGGTACAGAGTAAACACTAAAAACATATCGACCTTAATGAAATCTAAGATGTAGTGGTTACTCTTTAAATGAGTTAGCAGGATCTTTCCACAGATATTGAGACACACCTACTGTACTGGGAAATATAAGCTATAAGATACTCCAATGACCACACCATCTCTGTAAAACAAATATTTGAATTTGATTTGGTAGCTGCTGAAACATGTCTTGCACCAATGATATAACAGTCACACATAACAACAACAGGTAGTCCCACAAACACACATATACACACACACACACACAGACACACACACACACACACACACACACACACACACAAACATACACACAGACACGCACGCACACACACACACGCACACACACATATACAGAGGCACACACACACACACACACACAAACAGACATAGACAAACATACACACAGACACACATACACACACATACACAAACAAACATACACACAGACACAAGCGCACACACATATACACAGACACACACAAACATACACACAGATTCAAGCGCACACACACATATACACAGACACACACAAACATACACACAGATTCAAGCGCACACACACATATACACAGACACACGCACGCACGCACGCACACACACACAAACATACACAAACAGACATACACAAACATTAACAGACACACACACACACACATACACACAGACACACACACACACACAAACAAACACACACACACACACACCATGTTATAGTTTTTTTACAATCACTTTGGCACTAATTTCAGAACCGTGACGTAATTTTTCAAAACTCTAGACACAAAACTCACAACCAATGATCAAAAGACAAATATTTTTCAAAACTCTAACACTTGTTTCAATTGCTTGGATACAATACACATAAAGCTAAGATCATTTGTTCATTTAACAAAGATCACCTGTTCAATATGACACAACTTTAACATCAAAGTACTACTATTTCAAAAATTAATTCACACATTACATTTCAGATAATTGTCTATTCATTTCATTACAATCATCTAACTATCAATCCATACAACTGCTCTAAATGATAAGTAACTATTTCATTACTCTTAATGCATAGTTGTATGGAAACAGACAAACAATATTCCATCATGAAAGTTTCAAGATAACGAGATTCATTGTTACCAATTAGCGTGGAGCATGAACCAATACTACATGATCTATGCATGTAATATTTCATCATCATGTAAACACTGTTTCTATGGTCACATGTACCACCTTTACAGTTTTTCTTGATTGCTTTGACCTGCTTAAAGAATCTGGGATCCACTCGGTTTTCATCATCACTGTCTCAGCAGAGCAGAAGACACCTCTTGCAAATGTGTTAACTCTTTCTCATTGAATTGACACAGTGGCCCTCATTTATCAACCTAACGTAGAAACCAGCGCAGATATGAGCGCAGAAATCGTCTTACGACAGGCTTCACATGTGATTTATGAAACGTTCGTATCACACCAATCAGAGCGTAAGAATGGTCGTACATTGATAAATGCAGCGGCTGGAAACGATTGTCATTTAAATATCACGCCCCAATATATTCTGGGTTTTGAGGCCTCGCCCCTACAATTTACGACATGGCGAGACGTAATCCGGCTGAGAAGCGGCACTTTTCAGAGGTGGAGATTGAAACCCTGATATCACAGGTTCATTTGCACTAACGTGTGTACTATTTGGCAGCCTGAAAACTGGTATTAAAGGCTGTAGAAAGAATGCAGAATGGAAGGAGATCACTGCTGCGGTCAACAGTGTTGCCGTGGTAAATCGGACTCCAGCTGAAGTTTAGCATATTTAATTTATACATCCTTGACGCATTTTCTATAGTTCTAATAGTAATATACAGGCTTATATTGCAATCTCTTAGGCCTACATGGTGTACCTATATTTAAATAAACACACAGTAGCGGAGTTTATGCAGTGTCTTTTATTTTACTTTTGTTTTTTTCATGGGACAACAGCTGAGGGAGAGTGCGTGTCCCACGCTGACTGGGAAACTTGCGTACACAAGTTCAGACCAGACGTGAGATTTTATCGCAGCCTACGCTCACGTTCAAATTGATAAATGCCGAGCTTTGCGTAGGAATCGGCGTACGCCCGTCGTACGCCTGTTTTAGGTCGTACGCACGTTTCATAAATGAGGGCCAATGTCCCCACCCTTTTGCAGAACAGTTAACACGGATGTCATTCAAGCAGTCCAAACTCCATCGTTTTAGCTATGGCAACCAAACAGAAACCATCTGTTCCTAACTATTAGAAACTACCTACATCAGTATGAAATCACTGATGCACCTGTTTGACACTCCTTCACAAAAATCTTCAATTAGTAATCAGTCTACAGGCCTTAAAGGTGCAGCGTCTGTGTTGTTCTTTGCCAACATGGATGGAAGAGGTCAAAGGCAGATGAGAGTGAGAGTGAGAGTGAGAGTGAGAGTGAGAGTGAGAGTGAGAGTGAGAGTGAAGAGAAAGAGGTAGAGGTAGAGGGGGTCCGAGGAAGAGGAGTCCAAGTGCGAGGTGGAAGTATAGTTGGAAGGGCTCAGGTTTCTGATGAAAGTCGGGCAACTGTTATTGATCACGTTATCAATCATGGCCTTTCACTTAGAGAAGATGGACAAAGAGTCCAACAGAACAGAAACACTGTCGCATCCATTGTCAGAATGTTTCGACAGGAAAACAGGTAATATTGCTGTACAGTACATACAGAAATATCTTCAGTGATATACTTTATGTAATTCTTCCCTCATTCCCAGTACATGTATTCTTTATACAATCCAAAGGCTACCATTCTCTGGTGGTAGAGGGAGAATTTTTAGTGCCGAGCAGGAGGCAGCCGTTGTGAACATGGTTGTGGCAAACAATGCCATAAGGCAGCGTGAATTCAGGGCAGCAGTGATTGCAGATCAGGGCATGTTTAGGAACACCAACAACGTGAGCATGACCACCATTGGCCGCATCCTAAGAAGGAACCATATGGCCATGAAGCAGCTCTATACAGTTCCATTTCAAAGGAACTCTGACGTTGTGAAGGAGGCCAGATGCCAATATATGGAGGTAAGAAAACATGACTACAGTATACTGTAATGCCTTCTCATATCATGCAGTTAGAGTCAACTGGAGTCACTTTTCATTGTAATTGTGCCTTTTTTTACTTAGAGAATAATGGAGATGAAGCTGAGGGGGCACATCATGTCTTCATTTATGTTGATGAAGCCAGCTTCAATCTCTGTAAAGTGAGGCGACGTGGAAGGAACCTCATTGGGTACAGGGCCTCTATCACAGTTCCAGGTCAGAGGGGTGCAAACATAACCATGTGTGCTGCCATCTCCAATGATGGTGTGGTATGCCATATCCCCACTATTGGCCCATACAACACCGAGTGCCTCATAACATTCCTGGATGCACTTCATGACAGGCTGATCCCACCTGAGGAGAGAGGGCTGTTGAGGCCTGGCATGCCTCTCTTTGTCATTATCTGGGACAATGTGGCATTCCACCACTCTCGCCTTGTCAATGAGTGGTTTGCAGTACACCCTCGGATGATGATGCAGTTCCTTCCAGCATATAGCCCATTTTTGAATCCCATAGAGGAGTTCTTCAGTGCTTGGAGGTGGAAGGTTTATGATCAGCGTCCCTATGAGCAGATGCCCTTGCTGAATGCAATGACTGCTGCTGCCCAACAAATAGGTGCAGAGAAATGTCAAGGTTGGATAAGGCATGCAAGAAGATTTTTCCCTCGGTGCATTGCAAGAGAGGATATGGAATGTGATGTGGATGAGACCATGTGGCCCCATCGTCAAGACAGAAAAGACTGAATATCAATAGTGGCTATTTCTTATACTCTACAGTAATATTTACTTTACTGTAATATATTTTATTTTCTTAATTTATTTTACTATAATAGATTTCATTTTGGTTTACATATATTTTGTGTAATATTTACAGTATTTCAGTTTTCAGCCACAGTTTGAAAATAACAATCAATGGAATCAATAAAATTTGCATCAAAGCATTTCTGATTCTGGATCCAATTCTTTGCAAGAAGGCAAATTTGACAACAAATTTCACTAGCATAAAAGCTACGTCCAGTAATAGGCTACAATGACAAGCAATGGTGCACTGATTGGCACTGAGTGCTGTATTTAGTGTTTTGCTGTCCACTGTGTAATGGTTGATTGGAAGAGCTCATATACTTGTTTCCAAGTTGTGTTGTTTGAAGGCAAAATTAGCTTTTGTTGCATATTTTAAATGTTTTGGCACGGTTAGAGCCTTTTGCAAACAAAATGTGTCATTTTTGTTCCGGCCTGTGTGTTAACTGTTTTGAAAAATGTGGAGTTTGAGTTGACTGCTGGGTCAAAGCAATCAAGAAAAACTATAATCCTGCCTCTCTTCAGCATCATGTGGCAAGTTTTATTCATCACATTGGATGTCTGCATCATCTCTAGATACAAATGAATGTGGTGTTTCCATTTCACCTCCATTACTTTCTGAAAAACAGTAAGAACGCAGTTTTACTATAGTGAAGATATAGTGTTTTTCACATTTTCTTGTAGAGCTGTGTGTATAAAACCTCATACATCTTACTGTACCTGGACATGTTGGTATCTTTGCTCTTTTACCTGTTTCTGTCAAACGGTACAGTGTAGAATTGTTTCCTTCTTATTTGGTGTTTGTATACAGAAAAAGGCTTTCTGAGCTTTCTCTGTATAAATACCGTATATATGTTCACTAACTAGTCTAAAACAAGACACCTGCTTAGGCGTTCAGCTAAAATTGCAATCAGCAGTGTTTGATAGGCACCAGACTGAAATCTATTCTGTTTTGACAGCAGTGTGTTAGCATTAGAACAAAGTGCTATAAATCCACAGCGTTGTGCATGTTGTGGTTAAAGTCATGGGATAAGTGTGTAGAGTTTTGAAAACTGTGTTCAAGCAATGAAAAATGAACTAGAGTTGGGTCCACATGAACTGCTGCTGTGTGGACTCTAGTTAGAGTTTTGCACATGTGGCTTCAGTTGTGCCCGTTGTAGTTTAGCAATCGAAAAAAACTGTAAACCAATATCCCCCTTTATCTTATTTCCCATAATTTCTGTTTGTTGTTTTTGTAATCGCTCTCTCTGACTTTTGTGTTCTAGTTTAAATGTTTTGTCTGAATGAATGTGTCCCATCCCTTGTTTTAAAGCCAGTGTATACCAGGCTGTATTAACGCCAATGATGAAATGATCATATGCATATTAAGTGTGTGTGTGAGCTGAAAGCTGCTCTCCTCTCCTGGTCCTCTGGTTCACAGCGACTACAGCAACACAGAGCATCAGCAGCAGAACACTGAGCACTGAGCATCGCACTTTGAAGAAGGTGGAGTAAATCCCAAAGGGCTCCATGTACACTAACAGAGTTCTGCTGGTTGACACACACTGATAATCTCCATCAATAACAGCACACCAGTACTCCCCTGCATCTCCCACTGAGATATTAGAGATAACCAGGCTCCGATATTCAAAGTACGTACTCCCTCTGCTCCTGCTCTGATACATTACGTTAAAGATTCTTCCCTCTGTTCCGTGTGACCTGATAAACCAAAGATGCACCTTAACCTTTCCCCAGTCTCTGCATCTGAAAGTGACTTCTTCTCCCTCTGAAAAGGGCTCTACTGCAGGGGGGGCAAATTTGGGACACACCACCAGATCATAATGTTGCTTTCTCCTAGAGGCTTCACAGCAGTACCAACCTGAGTGATTTAACATTAGAGATGAAAACACCAGCGAGTAGTTTTGGTCTACTGAAGGCACAGTCTGGTTGTGTAGTTCTTGGCCAGAGAACTGATTAGACCAACGTGGGGGCTGTTCATCAGTGGAATCAGTGATAGTGCACGGCAACACAGCGGCCTCTCCCACTGAGTGGTAGAGTCTCTCAACCTGTAGTCCCAACTCTACAGCGTAACTGCTAACACACTGCTGTTGGTTCATCACCAGACAGTTGTACTCTGTAAAGTCTGTTTTTGTGACGTTGGAAACACAAAGAGCTGATGTGTTTGTCACCGCTTGGTATCTTCCTCTAACATTGTCCATCACTGATGTGGTATTGTCCCCAAAAACTCTGCTCCATGTTTTTTGTTCATATCCAGACTCCTTGATTGTTTGAGCCACTGGACATCCAGATTATCAGCTGCTCCCACACATGGCATGTCCACTGTTTCTCCAAGTCTCACTCCAATAAGTCTCCGATCTATTGAAGTACAAACAGTAATAGTGATGTTGTTCTCATGCGTCACGTTGCCCTCAGTCCAACACTCCTCTTGGTACGGGCCGGAGCCTGAATGGGTCAGTTGGAGGATGGCGTAAGAAGTATTCTTGGCCGTGCTGACATGTCGTTGTTTCAAGTCTTCAGGTAGTGAGGAGCTGTTGGACCAGAGGTCAGAGGTGTTCCACAGGCCAAGCTTCTCCTCACCAACAGATCTGGAGATCAGGCAGTAGTTGGTGTTGTTGGGGAGGTTGAAGGTGTAAGAGGTCCTTTCCTCTTGGATGATGATCCGTTCTTCTGCATGGATGTTGTTGATGAGAGCAAACAGCAGGAAGGAGAGCTCTGTGACTGCAGCCATTCTGCTCCGAGGTCGACAATCAGCAGCTTTTTAGACCATTCATTAAATACCAACCACTCCTAAACACTATCTCAGAGTCAGAGCGAGGCTATAGGTGCCGACTATTACTTTTCATATTTAACAGCTTAGGAAGCACACACAGGCTGGTGTGCTAAATAGCTAGCAGAGTACTGGGTTCTGTCTGCTCTCATAGGCAGCCGCCATATAAGACGCTGTTAATTCTACCCATAAGAACAGAGGGATATGCTTAAAAGTATGAAGACCTGCTGTATGCTAATGGTCCATGTATTTAACTGCATCTATAATATTTATGTCCCTGCATATTATTGTTTTCAAGTGGACTTAAATAAATTGTTGAAATGTGTGTGTGTGTGTGTGTTTGTGTGTGTCTGTGTCTGTGTGTCTGTGTGTATGTGTGTTGGGGGAGAGAAAAAATAGCATAAATAAACAGAACATTTCAGAAAGTGTTTTTGAATAGAAGTGTTTTCCCAATGATTGCAAGAGTTTGAACAAAGTAAGAAACAGCGTGTAGTGTGCAAAAAGTGTGTTGCAGAAGTGAAAAGCAGAAAATGTGTTTTTACTTTTGGTGTCTTTGTTTAAGGGATGGTTAAAAAAGTTAATATAGACAAACACTAACACAACTCAGATCATACGCTCTATGCCAACCCTCAGCAGTAGCTGCTCTTTTTCTTTTTTTTTTAACAAACATGACTTCTTTATCTCATCATCAGAGGAAGCTTTGCAGCATCAGCTCTCTATCCAGTAATCAATGTCAAAACCACGGAGGCTGAGATGTCTTCATACACACATTATTCAGAGAGGAGAGGAAACATCCAGAGATGAGAGAGGGGGAGGGGGGTCTGTGTGTGTGTGTGTGTGTGTGTTTGTGTGTGTGTGTCTGTGTGTCTGTGTGTGTAGGTGTGTGTTTGTGTGTGTCTGTGTGTAGGTGTGTGTTTGTGTCTATGTGTGTATGTGTCTGTGTGTGTTTGTGTGTGGATATGTGTGTGTGTGTCTGTGTGTGTGTGTGTGTTTGTGTGTGTGTGTGTGAGTCTGTGTGTGTATGTGTGTTTGTGTGTGTGTGTATCTGTGTGTGTGTCTATGTCT
The DNA here is from genome assembly GCA_025617405.1 of Perca schrenkii. NCBI lineage: Eukaryota > Metazoa > Chordata > Actinopteri > Perciformes > Percidae > Perca > Perca schrenkii. The sequence goes on from CM046799.1 coordinate 30,390,566, forward strand.
GTGTTTGTGTGTGTTTGTGTCTTTATGTGTGTGTATCTGTGTGTGTGTGTGTGCATTTGTGTGTCTGTGTCTCTGTGTGTGTGTATCTGTGTGTCTGTGTGTTGGTCTGTGTGTGTGTGTCTGTTTGTGTGTCTGTGTGTGTGTCTGTGTGCGTCTCTGTGTGTGTCTCTGTGTGTGTGTGTCTGTGTGCGTCTGTTTTTGTGTGTATAGTATGTTGAAAAAAGTGATAAAAAAGTCTCTATCCAGTAATCAATGTCAAAACCACGGAGGCTGACATGTGTTCATACACACATTATTCAGAGAGGAGAGGAAACATCCAGAGATGAGAGGGGTCTGTGTGTGTGTCATAGTACAGTATGTCAAAAAATGTCATAGTATAGTATATCCAAAAAAGTCATGAAAAAGTCATAGAACGGTATTTAAAAAAAAAAGTCAGTATAGCATTTCAAAATAAGTCATATTATAGTATGTCAAAGAAGACTCTAAAAAGTCATAGTATGGCATGTTGAAAAAAGTGATAAAACAGTAATTGTATAGTATATGTCGGAAAAAGTCATAGTGTAGTATGTTGAAAAAAGTCATGGCATAGCATGACGAAAAAAGTCATGAAAAAGTCATAGTATAATATGAAGAAAAAAGTCAATGTATATTATATCCAAAAAAGTCATAAAAAGTCATAGTAAAGCATGTCGAAAAGAGACATTAAAAAGTCATAGTATGGCATGTCAAAAAAAAGTCAGTATAGCATGTCGACAAAAAAGTCAAAGTATAGTGTATCAAAAAAAGAAATCATCATATGTCAAAAAGTCATAAACAAGTCATAGTATGGTATATCGAAAAAAGTCATAAATAAGTCATACTATATTGTTACAAAAAAGTCATAGTATAGTATGTCGAAAAATACATTAAAAAGTTACAGTATTGCATGTCAAAAAAGTGATAAAAAAGAATATAGAATAGTATAGAATATCGAAAAAAAGTCATAGTATAGTATGACGTTTTTTCCATAGAATAGCATCTTGAAAAAAGTCATAGCATAGAATGTTAAAAAAAGTCAGTATAACATGTCGAAAAAAGTCCTAAAAAGTCATTGTATTTATGTCGAAAAAAGTCATATTATAGTATGTTGAAAAAAAGCCATTAAAAAGTCATAGTATGGTATTTTTAATAAAGTCAAAGTATAATATGTCGAAAAAAGACATGACAAGGGCCAGCCCGGACTGAGAATCAAACCTGGGTCAGAGTCTGCATTGCCTACTTACTGGTGCTAGTTGGAGCAGTGCTAACAACTGAGCCACTGTGCCAATACAAAAGATCACGTTGTAAACAGTCAAAGTAGGCTATAGTATGTCAAAAAAGCAATAACAAAAGTCATAGTACGGTATCTCGAAAAAAGTATAGTATGTTGAAAAAAAATCAATTTTGCCTAAGTAAGGAGCCGGGCAATGCATTCTGGTTGCGTCGAGTAGCCCTCTCGTCATTTGCATAAAGTTGACAGACAAAATAGTTTTATTTCTCTGATTACTGCTAATAATACTAGTAATTTGTTTATTTCATATTATTGTTTAAATATGTTTTTATGTATGCACCATCAACCAAGGCAAATTCCTAGAAAGTGCTACTTACCTGGCAATAAATCTTTGGTTACACTTTACTTGAAGGTATCTACATAAGAGTGACATGACATTATCGCTCGACCACCAAGCCGATACTACGTATTCTACTTTTAAGAACACTCTGCAAATGATACTCACATATTAAAGCTAGGGTACAGAGTCAGATGTCGGAAACATTCGTGGCTGCAATTGACACTAACACACACAGATCACAGATTGGGCATAAAGCAAAGCCCATTTATTTGAAAAACATCTCAAATACCTGATACACAGTACAGCGTATTGCTTTACACAACACAAAGCTGTTTGGCAGTTCAATATCATAAAACTGAAAGTCATGGAGTAAAAGACAATCACAATCTTTATGGCAGATAGAAGCCCCTATTGGTGATTAATAAACACCTGAAGTTATGCTGAAGTTCCATGAATAATCAATTTGATGACGAAATAGAATGAGCTTAAAATGGCTGGAATTTAATATCTGTATGTTTGCATTTTTCCCTAACTGGACATGTAAATATTAAACAGAGAGATAACAGAGCTGTATGTTTTGTCAGGGATAGAATTAGGCTACACTTTACTTGAAGGGATCTACGTAAGAGTGACATGACACTGTCGTGAACGTGTCATAAACATTATAAACAAGTCATAAACATTTATGACATAACGCTTCTTTAAGTAAGTGTCATTCGGTTTTTGTCATGACAAGTTATGGTTATGGTTAGGGTTCATGTGTCATGACAATGTCATGTGTTCATGACAGTGTCATGTCACTCTCATGTAGATACCTTCAAGTAAAGTGTTACCCAGAATAAGTGGCCAAACAAGTCCTGCCTGTTTTTTTTGTTTTCTACAATTCCACCGAATGCTTTTGCTTTCAATTATCAAGTAATTTATGATTCAAAGGCCAACTGAAGTCCGAGAATTTAGTCTTTAATTCTGGGGCTAGTTTAAGAGAAACAAATCCAGCCAGGGAAATGATTTGAATATGGAGAGCCACGGAAATACATGAGGATGCCTTTTATCGGGATGTAACAGGAAATACTTATTTAATGCTGATATTGTGGTTTGAAACAAGTGAATATACACAGTCAGAGGCAAAAGAAAGCTGAGTCAGATTTACAAACAGACATCATTAGATCTACAGTAGTGTAAACTATATACGACAGCCAGTCTTCTCATGATTTGAGGATGATACCAAGGATGCCCAAAACTGTAAGAATAATAATCTGTGTTAGAGTTTGAAAGAATAACTTCAAGGCTTCTCGAGATAGCTAGAACCCTGTTTGCCGGATAAAATCTGGCCTGCCGGACACAGAGACTACCTTTTGAAAATCGCTTTATAAGTAAAAGGTATTATTATAATTACTAGAGAGATATGCATAGAAAACTAACTAACCTATTATTCCCTGTACAGTGAAGAGACAAATACATTATCAATATATCTTACTATTTATTATGAGACACACTTTGTTTTTTACAAATTAACACTGGTGTTGGCATCCTGTATGTGCTTCTTTTAAGTGTTCTCCCGAGGCAGATTTGAGATTTTGAAGTTAAGAGGACAAGTGCTGTCGGAAAGAAATAGTGTTCATGTTAGAGTAAAAAGAAGAACAATACGTTTAACACAAATGCATTTGGTTCCCCCTTAGCTGGTAGAGAGCGGAAAATTAGGCCTTATGTTCCCACATTTCTTTTTTCCTAAATTTGGATTACATTTTATCGCCCTAACCCTAACCCAGGATAGGGTTTAAATTGAAGGGAAATGTAGGAACACAAGACCTAATTTTGAAAATGTCCTAAAAATGTGGGAGTATAGGGCCTAATTTTAAGAAAAAGCTAGGAAATGTGGGAACATATGACTGTGGGAACATAGGACTGTGGGAACATAGGGCCTAATTTAAAGAACAATCTAAGAAATGTGGGAACATAGGACTGTGGGAACATAGGGCCTAATTTTCAGTGAAAAATAATTCTTAGAAATGTGGGAACATGGGGCTGTGGGAACATAGGGACTGACCCCAGCTGGTAGATCCAGACCTCCTCGACATGCTGAGTCCATTGACTGTGCTGAACAGTTACAACGAGCAACAAACGTTAACACTGTTTCACAAAAACGCACTTTTCCTCCCAGGTGTGAAGTTGATTTTAGTCCTGAGCTGAAAACTAGAAGTAGTAAAAGAGCCGCCGCAGACGATTTAAACCGAGAAAGAAACAAGTTTTAAAGATGTGTCCGTTCTCTGCTGTGACAGAGTCCCAGCGTCATGGCAGCGATATAGGGAGGGGGGCGGGGGAGAAGAGGGGAAGCCAGCTGGTCACTGCTCTGTGGATTCAGCTCTCCTCTGGATGTGGGAGATCTCCAGGATGGGCATCAGCAGCTGGAAAGCATCCTGGATGTAAGACGCACTGTTGGACGCCTGCGAGGAAAGAGGATTCATAATATGTCAACATGAAAGGCAGTATTTTAATATCATTCTGAAATGTTTGTCTTTGTGTAAAGCCCAAAAGAGCTCAACGGTGACCGCCCACTTTTTTTAACTGCTGTGCTTCCGGAAGTATGGGTTTTCCCCCCATTCAATTGATCCACTGACTTTCCAAAAATTGCTTATATAAAGAGTTTAAAAAAAGGCCCTGAACACCAACACAGGTGGTTATAGTTAATGTGGCTGATTGGACCTTTTCCAGGACTGTGTGGGTGGGGTTAGACGGAGTGATTGACATCTTCCTGAGTCCACTTTTAGTGTTGTTGCACCCATTAAGGCGGGACAAATGACACCTTTGTCATCCTTTTTGGTAGAAAGAATTTGTAACCTAATAAGTTCCCTCCCATCAAAGCTCCGGCCCACCTTCAACCTGAGAAGAAAGAGTCTAATCAGCCAGAATATCTGAAAACAACTCTCCACTCTCCATTGACTTGTATTGCGTGGTTTCCTCCTCATCAATTTCTTCTGCTAGCAAACAACAGAAACATGCCTAAAGGCTGCTGTGTGGTGATATTCTCTACCAACTATGTAAAGAACCCAGAACTTTTTTTTTCAACCTGGACCTTATTTTCCTGTGTTTTTGTGTCTAAGTGACTGATGGGAACAACAATCTTTGACATTGGTCCAGTATTAAACAAGATTGTCCAGCTTGTATTTACGTTCACAAAAAGTGCTCGTTTTGCCTCCGAAAGGCACAGGTCAATATTCTAAGTGTCTGACAACATTATGGAAAGGATTTCTAAGGAGGTCGACCTTTCTCTTAAAGAGTAAACATAAAAACATCCGCAAAATTGCGTTCGCTAAACCCACCAGACTTAATGTAAATAAACAGTAATTTTAGCATCATAAAATACACTTCATTCAAACTATGAAAAGCTGTTTTGGGTTGTCTTTCCACTTCTCCAACCATCACAACTCTAGTTTTGGTTGAAACAAATGCATAGTTTACCGATTTACATGTGAGAATATGTTGTCTCTATACACGCTAAAATTATTGCTTTTCTAAATGGAGTCTGGTGGGTTTATCGCTAGCGACTTCAGAGCTGTTTCTGGTTGAACAGAAAGGTCTCAAAGAGGTTTTAAAGGTCTATATCTGGGGGACAGGAAATAAACTAAAAAGTGAAATCAGCTAAAATGTGAAAATAAACCATCACATGTCCAAAAGGAACAACTACACATGCAATAAATAAATAAAAGATGGTGTGAAAATGACGGTGGTATTGTGTCTTTGCATTTTTCAGTCAATCAAAAGTAATTTTTAGAGACTTACTTACGCATTTCAAGGAGACACTGTTACGCGTTACACAGGCAATAAAATGGATAGAACTAAAACTGCAACAGTGCAATAGTGTGACTTAATTACAATGTGTGTGATCGTGCTGTGACACAAACCTCTAAAAAGACTCCTGTTATCAGCGGGTTGAGGACATCTCCCTTCTCGTTTGACTGTAAAACAGAACGTTTAGATCAAATTACACTCAGCTCTCAGGTGAACAAACAGCAGCAGTGATGACGTGTCACAACGGAGAACAGCAGCGGGGATGATAATGGTCCAAAAATTAAGTCAAATTCCTTATTTTTCAATTCAAAAATGGAACATTTAGGAGGACCCCTAAGCCCCTTTTTGCAAATTATGTGCACCTAAGTATTCCACAGACCTAGGGAAAACACAGCTGGATCCTACACTTCCCATGATGATAATGATGCTGAAAATACTGAATATATAAAACTAAATAATGATACAGTGTCTCCTATGTTGATTTTGTAGTGGGGGCCCGCCACGGCAAAATTTCTGTCGCCACGGTATCAGAAATAGGGCAGACGCACAATGTAGTCGCGGTTGCCTTTTAAATTAAAATAGGCAATAATTAAAGTAGAAATACTCAGAAGTTATTGGGCCCGTCCAGTTTAACTCCACATACAGTGGTGCTCATAAGTTTATGAACCAATGCTAAAGTTGACTAAAAAGATGAATAAAAAAAATAATCTTTTGGAAATTGATCTTAATGCTTTAATTAAAAAAATTGAAAAAAATCCAACCTTTAAGGACACTAATTGTCTTTGTGAATGAATAATGTATCGTAAATAAATAAATGTTTTTCCTTAAAATACAGGGGGCATAAGTATACCCACCCCTATGTTAAATTCCCATAGAGGCAGGCAGATTTTTATTTTTAAAGGCCAGTTATTTCATGGATCCAGGATACTATGCATCTTGATAAAGTTCCCTTGGCCTTTGGAATTTGGATTTGGAAAAATAGCCCCCCCCCCACATCATCACATACCCTTCACCATACCTACAGATTGGCATGGGGTACTTTCCATAAAATCATCTGCTAAAACAAAATCCTAAAGGAAACACTGATGATGATGATGATTTGATCCTCAATAGATTCAGTAGTTTGCTTGGCAACAGTCTTAAAGTAAGCAATGGCCTTCATGTTCATTTCCCATATCCAGTTCTACTTTCACATTAAAACGCAGTCAAATACCAGACTCTTTGATGACCAGAGCTACGTTAGAATCCTCACACTTACCCCCACCGTCGTTAAGCAGGAGGTGAACTTCTTGGAAAGGAGTGAGAGTTCTTTACACAGGACGACAGTTAACCTGAGGGCAAGACGACATGAAAAACGCAGACGTTTCATTCAAATGATCACGTATGTGCAATAATATTACAATAATCATACATTATGTGCAATATTTTCTGTCCCTTCCTGTTTTAGGTCTTAAATTATTTTTGTTTTTAGCCATTTTATTTTAACAATGTCTTCATTGATCTTTGTTGACTTAATAGAAAAACTTCTATTTGACAAGTCTTTTAGCTGTTTATGTTGTTTCTATCTGTAACGCACCTTCAGTTGTGGCACTCAAAACGTCATTGTATGGGTCTCTGTGCAACGACAATAAAGGTTTATCTGATCTTATCTTATCTAAAGTACAGATGAAAGTGTGAATGTGTACAGCGTGGCTCCAACAGGCATCTTACTGGGAGAGGAGGCTGGCCTCTGTGCTGCCGTTGTTGGAGAAGAGGATCATCTCGGCCAGTTTGTGGAAAAGCTCGATGGATCGAGCCGTCAGCTCCGCCAGACTCCTGATGGCTGCGGCATGAACCTCCTGACAAAATTCCAGACAGACAGGACATGGACATTTAAAGGGATTCAATCTATTCCAATGGCCATGTATTCTGAATGTACAAGTGCACTGTTAACATTCTGTAATTGTTTTATGTGTGTACAGTGTATTGCAACTCTATATTACAGTATATATTAATTACTATGTTCAGTCATTTTTAAAACAAAAATTCTGCCCCCATGGTATCAGAAATAGGGCAGACGCACAATGTAGTCGCCTTTTAAATTATCCTGCTGCTGCTCACATTGCAATTTAACAACAAGTAGAACTGTTCAGAGGTTAATGGGCCCGTCCAGTTTAACTCCACATACTGTCGCGTTGATGTAGTTTATTGTCAAAATGTTTGCTTTCTTCCAAGTCGACGATTAAACGAACAGCTCCACCAAAAATGTCACCGCGGTGGGTCCGTTCTAATTGGACAACATTCAACTTGTCACTCTGTCAGCTCATCGTCTTGATATACAGTATGTTGTTCGGACAGACCTGCCCCCACCTCTAAAACAAATCCTAAAGGAAACACTGTGTGTATTGTAATTTTATATGGCATGGAAATAAGAGCTTGCCCTCAATTGGCCCACACCTGAATAAATTAAGGGGACATTCAGCATACCTCTACACTAAGGGTTTTCTTGACATTGTCTGCGCTCTCTTCCTCTTCCTCCTGTGGTTGGCTCATGTCAGTGATCTGGCTGCAGGTGCTCCTACAGGCCTGTTGGGAGATTAGAGACCATTATATTAACAAAACAACACTGATATCTGATTAGGTTGCTTAGGTTTGTGAAACACCAGTTGACCACTATAAAAACAGGAACTGAGCAATCTAACGGAATCCAAAACAACAGACTAATCACCGATCATCCGATATTTGCCAATTTACAGATTATCTGTATTCGGGGGGTTATTTTACTGTTAACCGATAAAAGTTAATTATTAAAAAGTGCGATAATTTGGCTCCGCTACAGCTCTGTAAGCAGTCTGCAACCCTTGCAATAAACTGTTAGCATGTTTAGACTTATTGGACAAATTGAACATTGAATATAAAAGACACCACTACAAAAAGAATGACTTTTTTAAAAATGTATTTTTCTACTGATATTTTCTTTCAACTAACAAAAAATAGTGTTCATCGCGATATGTCCCAGCCTTTCGCGATGTGTTGCTCCAGTTGATATTGCGATGATGATAAAAAAAATCTATATGTTGTGCGGTGTTTGGGGTTTTAAACCCCCAGCGTCATCTTCCAGGCAGCGCTCCCATCAAGCATATCGTGCAGCCCTGATTGGTACCTTGCTGAGTTTGTCAGCCGTGGCGGTGACACTGAGACCCTCCAATGCCTCCGTCAACTCCCTCTCAAACTCTGAGCCGTCCTCGTCTGGAATCAGAAATATCTCATGTGTTACATTAGTTCTGTTTTTTTTTTTTTTTTTTTTTTAACAGTTTTACGGAGAGGTTACCTTTCTTCTCATCCACGTCCTCATCATCAAACTCCACCAGGGAGAAAGAGTCCTTAATGAGATCCAGCTCTTCTCGGAGCTGAAGCAGCTCTTCTCCTGATAGAGTGGTCAGCACTGACTTCACCTACAGCACACACACACAGACACATTATATTCTCTAGGGCTGTGCTCGATTAAAGAAATTCTTAGTCGACTAACACTCATTCAATTGTATCGACTAATCGATTAGTTGATTTAATCGACAGATCTGTAAATCTGAGTTTCTCCGCAAAGAGTCATGCAAAAGCACCACTTTAATTCTTGTGTTCACCAGAGATATGCTCGTACATTTCTTGGAAATAAGTCATTCAGCATGAAAAAAGCATCAAACAAGACTAATGGACTAAAGAAATCTAAGTTGACTACGACCAAAACGACCCATTAGTCGACTAATCCACTAAGAGGGAGCAACCCTAATATTGTCACATTATATTTGACATTTTGTGGCCATCAAAACCTCCTTCCTTTTTAACTAAAGTGTGTAAAATAAGTTTATTAAAACAAATAAAAATATATAGCCAAAATGTCAACACAAGACTGACATTCCTTTTTCATCAGCCACCAAAAATTATTCAAACTATTTAGGTATAACGGTTCTATGGCATTAACGACGTTCTTCAAACATGCCTGACTTTGATGGAACATGCTATTTATATTATTTTGTAAGATAATTTAAATATACAAACGTAAAAATGTAACCTAAGAAAAACCTCAGCAAAACAGAAGACAACATTAGCAAAGTGACAAAAGCAAATATTGCTAAAAAGTTAAGTCCTTTCGAATCAAGTCTCAAGTCTCGAAGACAGAGTCAAAGTCAAGTCGAACTGTTTATCAATGGAAGAGTCAGGAGAGTCTCAAGTCCTCAAATTTGCGACTCGAGTCCAGTCGTGCGACTCGAAGCCCCCACTTCTGATATTTAGCCCTCAGTAGGCGTTCTGTTTTGGCACGAAAACTCCCGTCGTACCTTGGCCTCACTGTCTCGAGACAGAATCTCCAGCGCTTCGAGGTGTGAAAGGCCCTGAAACTCATCGAACAGCATCCCGTAGTGAGCGTCCGCCTTGTTGTGGGAATCTGAAGACTCTTTTTCGGCTGTCTGCAGCTCCTCGCGCTCCTTAGCCTCCCTCAACACCTAAGAGAGGCAGCGAGATGAAAAGTCGAAAGAGAAGGTCTGCATTTCTCTTTTGGCACAGTGATTTAATGCAAGAAATTTTAAATGTTTCTCTGGCTACTTAGGTCTTTGTTCGGTCTTATTGTTTTGGGGGCTACAAACAGGTATAAAGAGGTACACAGTATGTAGTCTGAACTCACCTACATGTACGTGTACATCCATCTTGTCTTTGAGCTCCTCCCTTACATGTTTGCAGTTTTCCTTGGATCGGGGTGGCACCTAAATCATGCTTGCAGTGGCCGCCATGTGGTCCTGCTCTACACCCCGCTACACCCTGAACTGCTACAACTATTATTTCTAGTCTTAGTTCCCATTACCTTTTATTGTTATTTTAAGTGCCACCGTTCATCGTTCCAACTGCTATAATTCTGAATCATATTTTTCTATATCTGTATCAGTGTCTCTGTGTCCTAACCGGCAGCGGTAGATGCCCGCCCACCGAGAGCCTGGGTCGCTACTGTCGCACCAAATGCTTGCTCTTCGGGGAATTGTAGGAATTGTTGGGTCTTTGTAAATCATAGAGTGTGGTCTAAGACCTACTCGGTCTGTAAAGTGTCTTGAAATAACTGTTGTTATGATTTAATACTATAAATGTTGACCCCAGTCTGCCTACCTGAGACAGAGTGGAGTTCCTGTTCATCAGTCCTTTGGTCTTCTTAAAGCCGGGATCGCCTTCTGCTATCACGTCCATCGTCTTCTTCCCGATGAACTCCAGAGCGTCCAGACCGCCTGTGATCATCGTTTTACCCTGAGAAGAGAAGGTCACATGAATCGTCTGAAAGGTTTTGGAAAAGCTTTTACACACCAAACAGGTCAGGGAAATCTTCTCAACCCATAAAGGAAAACTAAATGACGCGGTTTTCACCTGACAGCACAGAGTCTTGCTCGGATTTTAAAAAGGAGGAATAAAAAAAGTGAATTGTCTTGAAATAATGCAAAAGTAGTGGAGAGTAACTGGAACAAATGGCACTGCAATGCTGTTTCTCTCAACGTTTTCAGCATCCATGCTGCACGTAAGAAGTTGTTCTACTTTTGTCAACCCGATAATGGAAAACTGGACGTTCGAGATGCATTCCAAGTACGTGAACTTCTCTTTTTCCTCCTTCCAAGGAAGAGAAAAAGAAACGCAGGGGATATTTCTGCTTACTGTGCTCTGGACGACGCTGGTGAGCGACGACAGCATGCCCATCGCACTTCCCGACGGTGCCGCCGATCCTTCGTCTGGCGCTCTGTCCGTCTCACTGCTGGATTCACCTGCAGGAGGAGAAACAAACGCGAGACAAACTGTTACACAAGTTTACCACAATATGGAGGAGGAAAAGATATCGTGATAAATTGACTCATATTCATTTATCTTTGTGTACCTGAGGGGTAGATCCACTGTTAACCCATGCAACATACTGGAACGCCTAAAGGCCAATTTATGCTTCTGTGTTCAATCAACGCCGTGGGGACCTATATCTATTGCAGGCCACGCGCTCTATCGCCCTCTGCTGGCGAAATGTTAACTGTCCCTCACTGTATATGTGGTTGAAAAGCTTGAGTCTGGCTCTTGAGAAACTCACTTACATAGTTAGGAAAAAATTTCACATCTGATGGGAGATGTTCTTGAAATTTGTTCAAAATGGTGACCTTGAGGCGGCAATGGAAGGGTGTGCGTGAAAATAAATAAATATATAACTTAAAAATGGGATGTAAACGATGATACTATGTCTATGACGGTTGCTATATTTAATTTGTTTTATCGTTTTTTTTTTCTTTTCTTCAATTTGTGTTATCTGTAAATATTTGTCTGCTTTTAATCTATTCCTGGTTTGTGTTATAATATGTTTATTTTGTTTTTATTCATTTTGTTTTTTTTTATCTATATGGTGCCATAAGGGGGGGGCGTTGTTGCAATTGTAATTGTTGGATGTTTGTTGCAAAAAAGCAATACAAATGTGTAAAAAAACAAAGGTTGTCGTGGGTACGTACGTAGGTACATGGAGATACTACGTTGGACCTTACGCCATAGCCTGATGTGCACCTCTCAGAAAATGTAACTACATTCTTTCTACTGACCGTAGAAAGAACAGCGGAGACACTTTGTTTCTCTCCCTTTACCTCTAGAGTCGCTACTCGCTCCAAAGCTAATCACCGTCGCTCTCTCACTCGCTCTATCACACACTACACAAACACACACACACCGGCCCTGCTTTTCTCTTAAAGAGATCGACGCACACACCAACGCACAAGTACAAACTTCAGGCTACGGCTGCGCGGAGCCTCCACGCGACCATAAATCTTGCTTTTACCTGGCTCTTTCTGCTCTTCCTCCACTTGGGCCGACAGTTCGGTCGGACTGGGGATTCCCAGCGATGTCTCTGCCTTCTCTATCACCTGAGTGAGCCCTTGGCCTGGACGGACAGGAAAGACAGAGCTTCAGATGTAATATTCAGAAAGACAGTGAGGTGAGACAGCGGATTACCCCAAATAATACACAATGTAGGGGGGAAAAAAGTGAAAGAATCAGACACTTTTTAAAAGTAAATTCAAATGATTTCTTCACAGAAATGTATTCACAGCTACACTTACCATAAACAAATGGATATTATATTTGATGTAGCATCTGGGATCTCACATAACTTCAAGTCTGCATTCTGAACTAAGTTGTGGGGGTGGAGGAAAGTATAAAGTATTTCTGATTTAAATGGACACTTCTAATGTCACATGGCATGCTGCTCTGCTTCAAATTAGGATGCAGAACCAAGGCAAGACAAAGTTAAGCGTGGGATTAGATGATGAGTGACCGTAGTTCTCCGAGTAGATAACTGAAGAAACACCATTCACTAGGGCTGCACGACGAGAGGACAATATGCGATAACTATATTATTCGCGATTTAGAAATACATATTAAAGTGGACTTAGTTCTGCCTTTTTGCTGCTTTCAGTAGTTTGCTAAAATGCAATAAAGTGTGTGTGTCTGTGTGTTAGGGCTGTTGGAACGAATACCGAATGTTGAATATAATTCGAATAGTAAAAAAATCAATACTATTCGAATGCTGAAATTACTATTCGAATGTGACTTTTTTATAAATATGTTGGCTAACGTTAGCTAATCGCCATCTTCTTGCCTTGGCCTACCCGCATGTGTCACTCATGTCACGTCTTATGAACAATAAGTTAGTGGGAGGCATTGTGAGTAACGTTAGTAGAGGGTAGAGTGACAGGCTGCGGCTGGAAATCGGAAGAACGGTAAATAGTTGTAACAAAATGAATGACAGTTCAATTTTAAACTGCAGTTTGCAACGGATGTTTTCAATTAACTCAAAAAATCTTTGAGTGTTTCGCGATATGTCGCAGCCTTTCTCGATGTGTTTATTGCGAGCCAGCTGCTATCGATAGATTGTGCAGCCCTACCATACACACTGTATATAACACAGTTAGAGCCGGTGGTCCATACTCACCCACAGTGGCCACAGTAGCTGTTGCTGTGGATAGAATGGATTTGCCCCAGCTGCCCCAGTATCCCCAACCTCCCTGAGACACAGTGGACTCACTGGGGGTCTGAGAGAGAAGACGGAAGCAGAAGACAGAGAGAGAGAGAGAGAGAAAGAGAGAGAGAGAGAGAGAGAGTAAAACCTTTGCAACAAAACTACAGCTCATGCTCCCACATAGAGCCCGACCGATATATTGGCAGGCCAATATTAGGCATTTTCCAAACTATCTGTATCAGCATTTATAATGGCCCATAAATGAATATTTAAAAAATAAAATAAAAACGGATGAAACCACCTTCAACCATGTTTTAAAACACTCAAATTCAATGAAAGTAGTGAACTGATCATTTATTTAACTTGTGAAAAGCGTTGAATCGAACCATCCACGTTATTTTGTTTTAAAATTTGGTTGAAAGAAACCCACATTTCTGATATAGAAACTTTTTGAAAATGGGTCAGATTTGACCCGAGGACAACAGAAGGGTTAAAATGTGCAGTAGGTAAGCCTTATAAAACTAACTTTATGTCATATTTGCTGTAACTGACCCAAGTTCCAGTAGAACTACATGAAGCAGGTCATTTTAAAAAATCCAGCTCCTCTGGCTCCTCCTACAGCCTGTAGTGCGATTTGCAAAAATGCTCCCTGTTCAGATGCACCAATCAGGGCCAAGGGGGGGGGTGTGTCTAACTGCGTGTCAATCACTGCTCATGCACACGCATTCATTCTCCCTTGTGGGGGGAGGGGCTTAGGAGACAGTTTTGGGCTTCAGCAGAAAGGGAGGAGGGACTGAGAATTTGAAAATCCTACCTACAGCACCTTTAACTAAATCTCTGAGTTTCTTTTGCGATGTGTTTATTGCACAGGCATATTGACATATTGTGCAGGCCTACCGACCAACACAGAAAGGCTGAGAAAATGTCATCCAACGTATGTCTAGTTTAAGGCTTAATGCTCTCAAACAATCTGCAAGGCATGCCCGCAGAAGTCATGCTCACATTTCTAACCAGCATAAACACTAATCGTCTCACCGGTGCCTTTGCTGGCTTCTCCTCTACTTTGGGCGTCTCCTCAGCTTCGGCTGCAGGCACGACGTCCGGTCTCCTCCTGGCTTTCCTCGTCGGCGCCACGTCAGTCGAGTTGTCCGGCAAGGAGCTGCCGGGCGTCTCTGCAGGAGAGGCATCTCGAGTCTCTGGGGCCACCTCTGGACCCTCCGCCGCTGTAGCTTCGCTGTCTGACATCTTGATGTCTTAGTACATGCCTTCAGAGTGAAAATATGACAAATAGGGGAAGCAGAGAAAAAAAAATTATCTTTTTTTCTTCCAATGACTGACCTTAATATCTTCTGTTTATACTGTACCACTGAGTATGTCATGTGCATTTCCAGCATAACAGACCGAAAGCAGAACATCCATGTTATGTTCTTCTTTACACGTGAAATGGTGTGTGTATTATTTTTAGAGAACTACTTGTTTAGGTATGTCTCATGATATATTGTCTCTAGAAGTGTATTCTTCAATCCCCCGATTGCCTGCGAGCTTCTCCTGACTATACGGTAATCTACTGTGCGACAGAAAGTCTCGTGGTTATGACACAATCGTTAGCCTATTTTTACAAAAACGTCCGCTACAGAGCCATAACATGAGATACAAGGTAATGGAGCCTTTTATACATTGCCGTGTTTCTTTAGAAATAAACAACGGACAAATAGAGTCTTTAAACGCTTCAGATGTAAAGTTATTCGCTGTCAAAGTGAAGTCAAAATGAATGGGAATCAATGGGATGCTAACGGGAGGTGATGGCTTGTTAGCCTCAGAATCTCCCCATAGGAGGTACGCTTTCCGGATGCTCGCTTACACCCCCTTGGGTATCATACATTTCCCAGAATGCATTTCAACAACACCCAGGGAACAGCAGTCAAGGCGGATAATTTTGCACAAGTGAGACCATGCTTTTAAGCTGTTGTTTATCTGTGCAGCTGAAGATAATGTTAGTCTAAAGTCCAGTCTGGGTTTTCTAAAACTCATGCTGCAACAAAAGCGGGGTTCAGTTCACAAAAAGAACAGAGTATATTGTATGTATATCCACATAAAGTACAGTAGCCTAAC
The DNA here is from genome assembly GCA_025617405.1 of Perca schrenkii. Lineage (NCBI taxonomy): Eukaryota > Metazoa > Chordata > Actinopteri > Perciformes > Percidae > Perca > Perca schrenkii. Next base: position 30,406,046 of record CM046799.1, read on the forward strand.
GTTGTCACTGTGCATGCAAGTATTTCCTTAAGCATACACAACAAGAACAGGAATTTAAACTATGAAACACGTTACATAAACCTTACATTTAGATCTGTAACGTTAAGTCACGTATTTCAGTAGCAATTAGTATTCATATTACTTACTCAACGTTAGTTTAATTGCTACGCATGCCTATCTAACTATGCGATGCTGCTATATTAGTTTGATGAGCTAATAACTATTTGGCAAATGGATGGAGGAGCGTTTGTTGTTATTATCAATATGCTGTTATAATAATTACCAACGTACAACTTAGTCAGAAAAAAACAACCTAATGTCACGGCAACGTTACACTGTAGCTAAATACTTTGGGTACAGACTCACCTTTTCTCCTGTCAAAGTCTTGATGCTAGCAGTTAACGTTGACGTCACCCCAGCCTGCTAACAGTTTCCTTCCCAAAGTCAACAACACGAAAGGTTTGTCTTCTTTATTCCGGTTTGCACGTACGTTTCTTCACGTTAAACGCCTTTTCGTTTCCCAGTAAACAGTTTAATGAGTCAATTTTTCCTCCTTCTTTTTGTCCACAAAGATTAGCCACGTCACATTTTGTTTTTACCGAGCAGGTGCCACAGCCAAACTGAGAACCATTAGGTTCCGGTTACCGTCTTCAAAATAAAAGCATTAGTTTGGGCCCTCGAGGTTTCAAACTAAATACTGTATAATGCGTTTGAGAGGGATTCTGTATCGCGATACGTAGAATTTAAATTAATCTATAGATTCATTTTTTAAATGATTAGAGACTCCTGAAACGTTTGGTGTTACATTTAAAGATATCATTTGACTTCTCCAAGGGTGAGAGGTGTTACGGATTTATTTTGAAGAACGACGGGCCGTACAACCAGTCTCTCGTGAGCCAACTTGACGCAAGGATTAATCGGTCAAGCACATAGTAAGGTCAAGCAGTACACACTATGGTCAAGTAGTGCATATAAAAGCAAAACAATACTTCCGAAAACAGTCAAAATAAAATAATTAAAACTTCCGGTAAAACTATTTTGATAACTTTGGCTCTCAAAAATAAAAGACATTGATGTTTATTTGTTGTTTGTAAGTCCGTTCAAAGTAATTCATGAATTAAAGTTATAATAATAATTAAAATGAACATTGTAACAAAAAATTCACATAAACTTTATGTATGTTTCAAATCTGTCCCTGTGCAATCAATGCTTTCCAAACTATTTACAGGGTTGGGCGTTTAACTAGATGCAAATAAATAAATAAAAGAAAATGTTAGTGGATTAGATAAAAAAAAATAATGTTATCATCAATAATTCCTCATTGATGAGTAGCGTGTCAAACTAACAAGCAAACAATAGTACTACAGATGTTTTTTATTTATTTTTTTCAAATAAAAAGAAATCATAATTTTTTAATAACAAGTCATCATTTTGAGAATAAAGTCAGAATTTGGAGATTAAAGTCAGAATTCATACATTTATTTTAGAATTCTGACTTTAAACTCAAAACTCAATAAATAATTTCACATGTGGCCCTAATCTTCTTTCCGTACTACAGACAATTAAGGCACATTGTGATTGTACGATTGTTGAAAAGTTTTGACAGCTTTGCGGTGGAGACAAGATATATAACAAAAAAAGACAAATAAAGATAAAACAAAAGCTACCACCAGGTGGAACTTCTTTTTAAAATATTTTTTGTATTCTTTATTGTATAATAGTGATACAAACAAGATTATATATTGAGGTAGAGCATATACACAATATATACAACAAAAACATAACAGATAAAGAAAATAAAGCTACTGGGGGCCTTTTTAGTCAAGTATGGGGAATGTAAGTCCAACAAATAAAAGAGTCTCTTGGCGTTTTCCTTTGTCATGCATTGAAGAGAGGTAGCAAAAGGCTTAAGCTCATTTTTCCAACCGTTGATGTGGGTTTTGACCTTTAAATAACACCTATGAATAAAATGTTTACAATGTTCAATCAAGTCATTTATCAAGAACTCTAAATTCTTATCCTTTAAAAACATTCCAGCTTTAATTGACATTTCATAGGTCTTCAACGTTTTTCAAGCCAAGGACCCCTTAACTGACAGAAAGACAGAGCAGGGACCCCTTGCTACATATATTGTATGAAATGAAGTTGCATATTAAACTGGACCTACACTAACGTTTATACATATCTTTTTGCATAGAATACTAAGATATTAAAATAGCCTGTTCATTTTTAACATGATTTCATTTATCATATTTTAATGTTAAATATACATGTAGCACTGTGAATCCTTATACTGTATCTGGCGATGGCCTTACTGACATCCTTACCTATAGGCCAATAAAGCTATCATCAGTGAGGACTTTTTAATTTTTGAAAAAAAAAAAAACAACTTAAAAACATAACAATAATTTGGAGGCCCCCCTGCATTGACTCTGAGGACCCCCTAGGGGTCACGGACCCCCTGTTGAACATCCCTGCCTCAGATTGGTGCCAGTATACTGAAAAGACAGCCAAAAGTCAATTAATCGGCTCACACTGAAGGAAAATGTGTTCAACCACCAGGTGGAACTGCACCTGCAGGGGAGAATACAGATAAAGCCACGCCCACCCACTCACATGGTTCCTTGACCTAACATGAACCAACGTTATATGAACCAGGAAGTGGCTCGTCGTGCCTGTTTTGCTTAAACTCTTGCGTGTTAAGACATGGCTGTATTTTAAAGCTAAGTAAAATAGGACTACAAAAAAAGGAATCTCTTCATACTGCAATAACATCAAGCTACAAGGTGTGTTTTGGACGTTGATCGCTTGTTTTGGTCGCTGTCCGAGCAGCAGGTGGGAACAACAGCTGTTTGGGGGGGGGGGGGGGGTGTTCTGGACAATCTCAGTCAATATGTGTTGGTGTCTTACTTTTATTGTGCTCGATACACCAGTGTTATGCCAGATGATCTTCCTAATCCCTGTCGGTGCGTAATAACGGTAACTATAGGTAACTGTGGGCTACTATTCATTTAAATCAACGGCCTGTTTATTATTATAGGCTACTTTTTAAATCTATAGTTGGCTATCCTATCACTAAATAGCCGCATATATAGGCTAGCATATTACCCCAAAACAGTCACAGTTTGTAAATGGAATTGATGGATTACATAATTGTTGGCTACTTTTATTTCTTCTGCAGGGTTTTAGTTCAATGCGATTTAATTAGCATCTGTGTGCTACCTGGACATGAAGTCTAATTCATTAACTATAGTGAAAGTGACTTTATTTTGAAGGGACATCAACACCGACCCGCGATTTTATGAGGCATTGAAAAGTGAACAAGAGAACAATCAAATTAACGTTATTTCAGGTAGACAAAAAATAAAGTTTAAACTGAGGTGTGTGTGTGTGTGTGTGTGTGTGTGTGTGTGTGTGTGTGTGTGTGTGTGTGTGTGTGTGTGTGTGTGTGTGTGTGTGTGTGTGTGTGTGTGTGTTGCACCATCCACTTTTTATTTTTACCTCTGTCGTAGTATAAACTGAAGTGATGACAAGGCAGGCTGTTTTGGGGAAGTCAAGGGAAGGCCAGTTATGTATTCTATGGGCCTACCTGAGTTAGGCTATGTCTTGTGTACATACCACTGACTTAAACATTTTTTTGGTTTTTATCAGAGGGGATTTTTGTGTGTGTGTGTGTGTAATTACTTACACCGATAGTCTAAAGCTTTACCAATAATGGACAGGACTGTAGATTAAGACACTTAAGTGTCTACACTCCTGTGTTGCTGCGCGAGCCCTACCGTCGCCTCTTCTTGTTTTGCAGGTTTGTCTCGTCTAAATGTGAGCCGAAGCTGGAACTCCTTTTCAACATGTCGCCACCTCAGAAACGTCACCTGTCCCACCTGCTGCTTCTCGCCGTCCTGCTGCCCTGGATGGCCGACGGGGCTAACAACGGGTCCGAGGCCGAGGCGGTATCCTCCGCGCACCTGGCCGGGACCGGCGTCCACTCCGGCGGGGACGTTACGGTGAAGGAGGGATCCAGCGTGCTGTTGGAGTGTAACGTGACCGCAGGCTACGATGACATCAAGTGGTACAACTCTAAAGGGCCTCTGCTTGGTGAGGACATGGGGTGGGGGTGAGGGGAGGAATGCTGGGCTGAGGAGACTCCCATGAACAACTTTTGAGTTCTTTTTGCTAGGGCTGGGACGATGTGCTTTTGTCCCGTTTGATTATTTTGCGATACATGGATGCCGATTTGGATTTTGTACTGCTATTCGACAGTTGCAGAAGCAGTTTGTTGTTTCAGCTTTCACTCAAAAACAGTGATGACAATTTTACAATCTGCTCTTAAAGGAGCACGCCGACTTATTGGGACTTATTCAGCGTATCCCCCAGAGTTAGACAAGTCCATACGTACCCTCCTCATCTCCGTGCGTGTCGTAACTCTGTCTGACGCACCCACTTCTAGCCTAGCTTAGCACAGATCCTGGAGGTAACCGGCTCCATCTAGCCTAGCTTAGCACAGATCCTGGAGGTAACCGGCTCCATCTAGCCTAGCTTAGCAAAGATCCTGGAGGTAACTGGCTCCATCTAGCCTAGCTTAGCAAAGATCCTGGAGGTAACTGGCTCCATCTAGCCTAGCTTAGCACAGATCCTGGAGGTAACCGGCTCCATCTAGCCTAGCTTAGCACAGATCCTGGAGGTAACCAGCTCCATCTAGCCTAGCTTAGCACAGATCCTGGAGGTAACCGGCCCCATCTAGCCTAGCTTAGCAAAGATCCTGGAGGTAACTGGCTCCATCTAGCCTAGCTTAGCAAAGATCCTGGAGGTAACTGGCTCCATCTAGCCTAGCTTAGCACAGATCCTGGAGGTAACCGGCTCCATCTAGCCTAGCTTAGCACAGATCCTGGAGGTAACCAGCTCCATCTAGCCTACTGCTCCCAATAAGTGACAAAATAACGCCAAAATGTTCCTATTTACATGTTGTGATTTGTAGAGTCACAGCGTGTAGTAATAACAAGGTCACATGACACACAGCCATCTTCTAACCGTATACATACTGGGAACTATATTCTCAGAAAGCGAAGCACTGCTACTTCTGCTACTTGGGCGGAGTGATTTGCTCGCAGCACCCGAGAAGCCCCGTGGTGAGAAGCAGAGAGTAACAACGGTTATCGCGCTAATCACTCCGCCCACGTAGCAGTTCTACGACACGCACGGAGATGAGAAGGGTATGTATGGACTTGTCTAACTCTGGGGGATACGCTGAATAACCTAAAGTCCCAATAAGTCGGCGTGTTCCCTGTCTTCTTAATTCTCAACTCACATCTCACAAGTTTTTGCTAAAACTGTCTTATTGTCTTCTATATGTTGTGACTTTAGGCGGCAAGTGGCAGATTCAGGAAGACGGAGCCCTGAACATCACCGAGGTCTCCTTCGGCGACCGCGGCCGCTACACCTGCGTCGCCTCTGGCGGCACCGGTGCGACCAAAAACTACACAGTCACGCTCCGCGTGGCCCACAACACCAGCACCGGCCTGGGCCTGTACTACGTGATTGTCTGCCTGGTGACGTTCACCATCATCATGGCCCTCAACGTGACGCGCCTCTGCATGGTCAGCAGCCACCTGAAGAAGACCGAGAGGGCCATCAACGAGTTCTTCCGCACAGAGGGCGCCGAGAAGCTGCAGAAGGCGTTCGAGGTCGCCAAGCGCATTCCCATCGTCACGTCGGCCAAGACGCTGGAGCTCGCCAAGCAGACGCAGTACAAGACCATGGAGTTTGCGCGCCACATGGAGGACCTGGCCCGGAGCGTCCCTCTGCCGCCGCTCATCCTGCACTGCCGCACATCCGGGGAGGAGGGAGCCGAGGCGGGAAACCCGGGGCCGCACCCTGCGGATCAGGCCGGGCCGTCAACGTCTAGGAACAGGCAAGCTATAGGCCCTCCCCGCGCCGACAGGAACGGAGAGGGGGCGGAGGTGTGTCAGGCGCTGCTGTCCAATGGAGGGAACAGCGATGTCATAGTTTCAGTGCACACCTTTTCCGTGGAGGCGGACAGCGAGGATAGGGCGGGCCTCCGAGTGCCGGGCTCACAAACAAGCGCGTCCTATGAGAGCAATGTATAAACCAGGGGTCAGCAACAGAAGGTGCGCGTCCCACCATTGGCTCGTGGTAGCGCAACCAATGGCACACCAGCAACAAATTGGGGTTTTGAAAGAGGTCATTTGGCATGCGAATTGGGTGAATTAGAACATTTCCAAAAATGGAAATGACCTCTTTCGAAGCCATTAGCAGTTGGGCTGGGTACCAATACCATGACTTCGATAACGGTTCCTAAGCGATACTTTTTTCAATACAAATTTTATGAAACAAAAAAAAAATGTCAGCACAAATCTTTGAATTTATTTTTCAGCTCCTACTAAATTTTTTTTTTGGGGGGGCATTTTTAGGCCTTTATTGATAGGACAGCTGAAGAAATGAAAGTGGAGAGACAGAGATAGGTGAAATGACATGCAGCAAAGGGCCGCAGGTCAGAGTCGAACCCGGGCCCACTGCGTCGTGGAGTAAACCTCTATATATGGGCGCCCACTCTACCAACTGAGCTATCTGGGCGCCCAGCTCCGACTACATGAGCCCCGTCTCTGTGTAACGTAGAGTATTTCCTGCGTGTCTCTACGATGTGTAACGTTAGACAGCCAATCAGCAGCATTATAAGATCTTGGTAGAACCATGCTGCATGCTTATTGGCTCACTGGCGCTGATGAGATTTACTCCTTAGGTTTTGAAATTGTGTATTGAATGACGAGGCATTTTTTCGTTACTCGATACTAAGGAGGCAATTCAGTCGGTGCCTAAAAAAAGTATTGTATTCGGTACCCAGCCCTAGCCACCATTGGTACCCAGTAGCGCAACCAATGGCACACTAGCACTACGTGTGCATTCGCATGCCAAATGACATCTTTCAAAGCCATTAGTAGTAGGGCTGGGTATCGTTCAAAAATATTCAATACCAATACCGTGAAACCGTACCATACAACCAAAAAACCATAAATTTTTCTTCCAATTCGAATGCCAAATGACCTCTTTCACAACCGTAGCAGAGCTGGATATTTACAGTAGTTTGATTGGCTTCCCCATCCTCATTTTATAAAGTCTCACCCTACTCTGCCTCTGATTGGCTGATACTCGCTGCCTTCTTCACAGAAGGCAGCACAAAGGAGAAACAAAAAAATAACACTGCCTGAGCTCGTGCTCGGTATATGACGGCAGGCTTAATCCTGATATGGCACACTGATTAACAGGAACGTTTTAAAATGGCCTTTGATATTAAAAAGGTTGCCGACTCCTGGTATAGACCATCACAGCCTGAATCCCATCTAAAAGAAACACACCTTCTGAAGTGTAAGGCGTCTAACTGCAAGTGCTAAGAACTGCAAGTGCTAAAAAGGTGCTAAAGTGCTAAAAACAAAAAAAGGTGGGTTGGTTATTATTTAGAGGTGAGCTTATCTGGTTCTGCTTATCGGTTCTCGTTCTTATCGAATCCTGGCTCCAAATCTTGTCATTTACTGTAGAAAAGAAAAGAAACCAAAACTTGTTGAAAACAAAAGCCAGCTATCTTGCCATGTACAAGTTTGATTGTAGCAGTGCTGCAACTATAACGATTATTTTCAATGTCGATTAATTTGTTGATCATTTCCTCAATCAATGGATTAGTTGTTTGGTAGGGCTGCACGATATGAGGAAAATATCTAATTGCGACTATTTTTATGATGTTGCGATTGTGATAGAATTCACAATATTGGAGTCTTATTTTCATTGAAAAAAATCAAAATGTAAAAAGATTTATAGTGTGATTTTTGCGAGCATCTCTTTTCTTACATCTGATGGATAGGATTTGTTGGCTGGGATGTCTCTGCAGCACCACAATACTTTAATTTAGAGTGGTTTGACACATATTTTGCCTAAAACTAATATTGCGCTCCTCTGCGATTTGGATATTGCACTAGGCCATATTGCGATTTTGATAAGATTGCGATTAATTGTGCTGCCCTATTGTTTGGTCTCTAAAATGTCATAAAATAGTAAAAACAAATAATTGTTGATCAGTGTTTCCTGAATGTCTAGATAAGATATTCAGTTCACTGTTACAGAGGAGAATGAAATAAAGAAGCTGCAATCAGATCATTTTGACAGGTTTTTTAATTTCAATGTATCGATTCATCTTTGCGGCTCTAGATTATGGCTGTTTGTCCTGGAGATGGTTGGAACAATTCCTCAATTCGGTAACACTTTACTTGAAGGTAGCTACATAAGAGTGACATGACACTGTCATGAACACATGACATTGTCACGACACATGAACCCTAACCATAACTTGTCATGACAAAAACTGAATGACACTTACTAAAAGAAGCATTATGTCATAAACGTTTATGACTTGTTTATAATGTTTATGACACGTTCCTGACAGTGTCATGTCACTCTTATGTAGCTACCTTAAAGTACAGTGTAACCCTCCATTCTTACAAAATTGCAACAAAATGCATCAACACAGCTCTGAATTCTATTTTCTCTTGTCTTAAATATATATTTATTTTCCATGTATGTGTGGTGGGTTATAAGAGCTGATTTTCCTCCTTCAGAAGAGGAAGAGTATGGCCGTTTTCCACTTTTTTTTTTTTTTTTCCTAGCTAGCTTGCCAAATGGAAATGCAAAATGCCAAAACAAATGCATCCACAAAGCTCCGAATTCTATGTTCTCTGTCTGCAATATATTAAATTTTTCATGTTTGTGCGGCGGGATTTCTGTGGGCCCACAGCTAGTTAGTGATGCAACAGATCCTGTATACTTCAGAAGACGCCGTTTGCCGCCTTTCACTTTGACAGTCAGTCAGCTCCCACAGAACAAAATGTTGTAATGAAATCCCCTTATTCCATTGTTTCGACTTTGTTTTCCTGTCCATCTATCTGACACTCAGGAAGAAATGGAAGACTTTGAAATAATGCCTCAAAAAACAAGTCGCAAGACACAGACAGCGATTGCTGTCTCCATGTCTCTTTATTCGGGTCTTTGTTAGTCAGGAACAGCAGTTAATTACAGGTTAGGTTTTGCTTCTGGGTGACTGAAAGAAGTACACATTTCAAAATCAAAATAATGCAGGTGGTTAGAGAGAATTTTTAAAAGTATGTTGCACAGTAAATGCCAAGCATCCAGCTACTTCTTCCTCTCAGATGCAGCAGAGGAAGTGAAATATATAAACGTGATTTATTTTTGCATTGGAGCTCTAATGTTCAATGTGATGGAATTGTGCTTAAAATATGCAGGTGTAATTTATCATATTTCGATGTTGCGCGTCTGAAAAAGTCAGGGACTTTGATTTTTTATGATGAAGGTGATGCAACGTTTTCTCTCTGTTTATTTCTAGTGATGTTTGGCTAGTGTGGTAGGTAAGGAGTGACTCATTTCGGGCGAGATTGTAATTTGTTTTGTGTCACTATGAACACACACATTGTCCATATCCTGGGTGTGTAATACTAGAAGTGTGTCTAAATGGGATCTCAAGGCTTAAAAAAAAACTTGATGTGTTTGTTATATTCAAATAAAAATGAAATAAAGATGTTTAAAATGATTGTTGATCTGTGTTGAACTTTTTTTCAGAGCTCATTTCAAGCTTTTAAATGAAAGGACAAGACAACTTTATTTGTATAGCACATCATATAACACAAGTGCTTTACGTAAAACATTAAAGAGCAGTTACAAAACTGTTAAAAACCTCTGTCAAAAGCAAATAAAAACAGAATAGAATAATACTGGTATGAAATGAACAATTATTTAAAGAAAGGCAGCATCAAAAAGTAAAGTCTTCATCCTTGATTTAAAGGTCCCGTGGCTTGAAGATTTCACTTTGAGGTTTTTTAACATTAATATGAGTTCCCCCAGCCTGCCTATGGTCCCCCAGTGGCTAGAAATGGTGATAGGTGTAAACCGAGCCCTGGGTATCCTGCTCTGCCTTTGAGAAAATGAAAGCTCAGATGGGCCAATCAGGAATCTTCTCCTTATGAAGTCATAAGGGGAAAGGTTAGGGGCCAAAAGCAATGGTTGACATCCTATCATTGACAATACTTCAATAAATACAATCAAAAACCTGCAAATGTTTGTCTGGTGGTTATTTCCGCCCTGTCAAGTAATGCTGCTGATAAGCCACTGGGTGGAGCTGTTGGTTCAAACACCACATCTGTATAGCGGCTCTGACATTGGTGCATTCACAGCCTACATTTTTGCACATTGACTACTGCGATTAAACCCTTCATTGTTAAAAAATCCCAGCTGGGAGCAGAACTGTCGCTTTACCCACATTTCTGGGACTTACTTTAATTAACCCTCTAAGGGCATTTTTTTCACCTTTTAAAGGTATTTGCATTGCATATTAACTGATCCCCATGTATTTTAGATCAAAATGTTAAGAACAAACTCAGCTTTCCTTACGGTGATGCTCACATTTTTTCTAGACACTTGGGTATTGCCACTCTTTGCTGTTTTCTTTCTTCTTTTCATTTTTCATTTCATCTGCTTTGCTGCAGCTGAAAGCATCCCAAAAGAAGGGGCTCGTGTAAGCGTTATGGCTGGCTAACCGGAAACACATTTTCCCCCAATTGGAGTTAGTTTAACTTTACTGTACTTTTTATTAAAACGAGATAATAATATAGATACACTTAAGTTTGAGTAAATTGTTAGATTGGAAATTTACATTTTAAAATGATTTTGAAAACTATAAAAAAGAAAACATTTTGACTTTTCCCTCTTACTGGGCCCCCTAGTGGCAAATGGGCCCTAGACACACGCCTAGAATGCCTATGCCTAGATCCGGCCCTTCCTACGCTGTCATGTACTTGCAGTAACACCCAACCAACACACACATTCTTGCATGTTCCACCTTGTGAGTGAGTGACGCACCGAGGCCTTGTTAAGCTCACCCTGTGGCCGACACTGCTGCTGTCCTTTCCCCAGACATTGATCTCGGAGAATACAGAGTTACCGTCCGTACTACCTGAGAAATAGCAGGTTGGAGAGCAGCCCAAATAACAACAACCTTGGGCCTCTGTGTTGAATAACTCAACAAAATCCATCCTTCTTCCTTGTCCATGTCCTCTCTGGAGGCAAGCTCATCTAAATAGAATCGATTGGTCCGGGCGATCATTCATCATGCCGAGCCAAAGCAGACGTTTAAGGAGAGGGGGAAGGAAGACTTTAAGGATAGGATATTTCTTGCGGACCCACTGTGTCATCGGGGTAAACTAAACAAATTGATCAGGCTAAAATGGACAAATGTTGCATGTGTGTGTTTTTGTGAGGGAATATAGATATATAGGCAAAGTATACACATATGAGAGATTGATTAGTTTAAAGGACACATTTATACAGTACTAACTTTTGTGTATGTTTTATTCTCATCTTTTATCTTTATTCTCGTCTTTTATCTAGTGGTATTTTTGAACAGATAACGGGCATATTTCTGAGAATTTCTCCAATGCGGGTATGACATAGATTTTATGATAAAATCTAAAGGAAAACAGTTGGAACTGTTAAAGATTTTGCAAAGTTTGCCTGATTAAACTAAGCCTTATATCGACGGCTATACTGTAGTTAAAGAGAAGTACTTCCACTCTTGTTATGGGTTACAAAGTTACAAAGTCACATGTTCCTGCGAGGCCCGTGGTGGACGAGATGGTAAAGAAATATGGTCCGGCCTGTTTTTTTGTTTTATCGTTTTTAACTGCTCTTTAATGTTTTATGTAAAGCACTTTGAATTGCCCTGTTGCTGAAATGTGCTATACAAGTAAAGCTGCCTTGCCTTGCCTATGTTCCCTGAGGTTGTTTGTACAAGCAGCAATTACAAATATTAATGTTTATAGTGACGGGTCCTCTAGTGGCAGTAGGAATTATGACGGGAGCAAAACCGGAAGTAAGGTGACGAACTTAAGAGCGCCAAAATTCTGCGTGGGAGATTAGGAGGCAAGTTGGGTTAAAAGAGGACCACGGGTACAAGGGGACCACTGGCGTAAAACACCTAAAAACCTCCTTAAAAAAACAAGTTTGGTTATATAAAAGCTGTTTAAAAGAAAGCCAGATATTAAAAGCAGGTTAAGGGATATTAAAGGCTGATAAAAATGAAAATGGTTGAAGTGTAAAAATTAAAACAGTGAGTCGGTCCCCAAGGCACTGGCAGGGTTAAGTTTGGGGTTGGGTCAATAAAACACAGGACTTTCACCTGGGAGAGCCGGGGTTAGAGTCCTTTTCTTTTTTAAACTAATAATAAACGGTGAGTTTATTTTACCCTTACAGAAGTCACGTCCAGCGTCATGTGCGTAACCTTCAGGAAGTGAAGTAACGTCTGGTTTCAACCCAAACCACCATCTTTTTCTAAAGTTAACTAAGTAGTTTTGTTGCCTAAACATAACCAAACTGTGAAAAAATGTCTTTTACTTTACGGGACGTCACATTCAGCTTCACTTGCCTAACCAAAAGTTAAGCAATGTCTGATTTTAGCCCAAACCACTATATTTTTCTAAACTTAACTAAGTAACCAAACTACGGCCATTTCACAACGTTAAAGACGAGTCTAAAATCACAAACTAAACGTACAAACCAGAACCGGCGTTCTCTGGTTTAGATAGGAGTACTCTCTTGTGGGTCGTATTAGAGTGTTGGAACAAATGACCCATATCATCGTATGGTTTGGAGGAGTGGTTGTTTACATGTCTGACAAAGCCTTCCACAGACTGGCTTGTGTGTGTGTGTGTGTGTGTGTGTGTGTGTGTGTATGTGTGTGTGTGTGTGTGTGTGTTTAACTATATTCGTTGGGTCCAAAAAACGGGAGTTCAGTATACTTGTGGGGTCCCGACAGCTTTGTGAGGCCAAAATGCTGGACCCCACAAGTTTAAAGGGTTGTTTGAGGGTAAAGACTTGGTTTTAGGATTAGGGATAGAATTAGGTTATGGTTAGGGTGAGGGTAAGGGTTAAGGTTAGGCATTTAGTTGTGATGGTTAAGGTTAGGGTAAGGGTTAGGGTTAGGCATTTAGTTGTGATGGTTAAGGTTAGGGTAAGGGTTAAGGTTAGGCATTTAGCTGTGATGGTTAAGGTTAGGGTAAGGGTTAAGGTTAGGCATTTAGTTGTGATGGTTAAGGTTAGGGTAAGGGTTAAGGTTAGGCATTTAGTTGTGATGGTTAAGGTTAGGGTTAGGGTTAAGGTTAGGCATTTAGTTGTGATGGTTAAGGTGAGGGTAAGGGTTAAGGTTAGGCATTTAGTTGTGATGGTTAAGGTTAGGGTTAGGGTTAAGGTTAGGCATTTAGTTGTGATGGTTAAGGTTAGGGTAAGGGTTAAGGTTAGATATTTAGTTGTGATGGTTAAGGTGAGGGTAAGGGTTAAGGTTAGGCATTTAGTTGTGATGGTTAAGGTTAGGGTAAGGGTTAAGGTTAGGCATTTAGTTGTGGTGGTTAAGGTTAGGGTAAGGGTTAAGGTTAGGCATTTAGTTGTGGTGGTTAAGGTTAGGGTAAGGGGCTAGGGAATGCATTATGTCAATGATGGGTCCCCACAAAGATAGTGCCACGCACTATGTGTGTGTGTGTGTGTGTGTGTGTGTTTGTGTGTGTGCGTGTGCGTTAAAGTAAGTCAAGTTTATTTATATAGCACTTATCACAGACAGACTCACACAGTGCTTCACAGGCCAAAAGAATAAATACATGAAAACAAATCAACAAAACACAAAAGCATAAGATACATAGCAACACAGTTGAGAATGTGGCTAAACGAACGCCTGAGATGCGTCTTTAGCTGCTTTTAAAGATTTCAACTGAGGCCGTCACTCTTAAAACATGTGTCAAAGCGTGTGTTTGTGTGTGTGTGTGTGTGTGTGTGTGTGTCTGATTATGCCTACCTTAATAAATAAAGAAGCCTGTGCATGCAGGGAATTTGAGCCTCATGTATTTAAATTGCTCATAAAACCGTGTTAAAAAAAAAACAGTTGCTAATTGCATTTTATTTCCAATCAGCCTGGAGGAACAAGACGGGGGGTGGGTGGCAAGGACAATAGATAATGAATGAAATGACATGATGAGAGAAGTGCTCGTCATATCTATTCATTAGACGAGAGGACCCGGTGCAGATGCAGCAATCATGTTTAGCTCTGCTGTTCTGTGTGTGTACGAGTGTTACGGAGGGGTGCATACGAGTGTTCCAGTGGTGTGTGTACGAGATTTCTTTTCCAAAATTAGGCCCTATGTTCACCTAAAGCTGCAGACACACTGACCAGACGGCCGACCCTCGGCAGAAAAGACAGTCAGACTGATCAGTCTCCCCGAGTTGGTCAAAAAAGTGCCTCAGAACACAGCAAAGAGAGAAGACGTAATACGTCTCGTCTCTCTCTTCAGTTAGCCATAGCCAAACCTCTTATACATTTCAACCATCTGATAAAATAAAAAAAAAATAAAAAATCACTTACAGTATATTCCAGGGTCATCGGAGAAAACCAAACTTTGCTAGCTTTATTCACACACTTCCAACTCCTTTAAATACAATTTAACCTTAAAAGGAATTCAAAACAAAAGCAGTTAAGACAAATGTACATATGAACGTAAAGAGGGAATGGTGTATTTCTGGTGTAAGTCTGGTGTTTAAAAAGAAAGAAAATCATTGTTATTCTCACCAAAAACATCAAAACAATAACTCTCAGAGTTATATACAGTAACACTTGATAGCCGTAGCCAAGCGTATATGGACACCCAACACAGCTATCTGACATCTTTAGTTACTTTAAAAATGAAGCTGTCAGATGAATGGAGTGGAGTCAAAAGTACAATGTTTCTCTCTGAAATGTAATGGAGTAGAAGTAGAAAGTGGCATAAAAAGAAAAAGACTCAAGTAAAGTACAAGTACCTCAACATTTGTACTTCTCTGTAGTATCTGCCTTCAGTCAAAGCAACCTATTTAGAGTTTCAAGCTTGTTTGTCCTTACTCTCAGATAACCTCCAACAAAAAGTGTGGACGCGCGACCAGTCCATGTGAGGTAGAACAGCACATGTGCCAACAAAGGGACGGGGGGGCACTGTGGCTGACCTGATTCTCCGCAGGGTCTTGCTGCTACAAACCGCCCGCTGTCAAGCACTAATGGGAAATAATGGCTGCAGCGGCATCCCAGCAGTGGGGCTGGGCTCGCTGGGGGACTGGGGTGAAGTTATTGGGGTCACATCTTCCGGTGGCATCTTGCATCCTTGGACAGTTGCACAGAGAGAAAACATCTCTAGAGAACGTGGCGGGCGATGACGTCGGCCAAATGAGGTCATACTGAAAGGTTGTGGGTAGGAGGAGGTCAGTAGGGCTGATTGTGTCTCTGTGACGCTTTGAAGGAAGTTGTAGGTTGGTCTCTGAGGGGGGGGGGGATTTAGTCCACTGCACCATGAGATTGTTTTACTGGGAAACAAAGAGGAAGGTGACGGACATCGGGCCAAAAATTAGAGACATCCGTAGGAACTTTGGGCGCCACGGAACAATCCTGTAACATCATCGATATAAAGTTAACATCAACTAACAGTGAGATAAAATATTTTCTATATATGTCACAGTGTTTCCTTTAGGATTTTTTTTTTTTTAGCAGTGGGGGCTGGTCTGCTCGAACAACAACGTTTTGACACTAAACTACATCAACCCAACAGTATGTGGAGTTGAAATGGATGGGCCCACTAAACCTCTTTCTAATTGTTGTTAAATTGCAATGTGAGCGGCAGCCAACGGGGGGGGGGGGGGTGTTATGTCGGCAGGATCATTTAAAAGGCAACCGCGACTTCATTGTGCGTCTGCCCTATTTCTGATACCGTGGCGGAAGAAATTCTGCCATGGTGGGCCGCCACTACAAAATCGGAAAACATAACGGAAACACTGTGTCAGGACAAGAACCTTAAAATGAATCCTGAACGTGATAGGAAGCCAATGTAAAGAGGATAAGATGGGAGTTGTCCTGCTGGACATGGTCAACAGCCTTGCAACAGTGTTCTTGACCAACTATTGTTAGGGCTGGGTACCAAATTCAATACTTTTTAGGCATAGACAGAATTGTCTCCTTAGTATCAAGTATGGAAAAATGCTTCGTCATTCAATACCTAAGGAGTAACTCTCATCAGCATCAGGGAGCCAACAAGCATGCTGCCTGCTTCTACCAAGATCTAATAATGCTGGTGATTGGCTGTCTAACGTTACACTTCATAGAGACACCCAGGGAAATCATATGTTACGCACAAATAAAAAGACGCGGCTCCCATAGTAGAAGCTGAAAAATATAAAGATTTGTGCCGGTTTTGTTTTTTGTTAAATTGGATTTTTAAAAAAAGTGGTTCAGGACCCGGTATCGAAGTCATGGTGTTGGTATCGGCACAAGTATAGACATTTTTTGAACGATACCCAGCCCTAGTTTTAGACATTCGAGGGACGACATGCTGAGGCAGGCGAAAAGGTAATTCAGTGGTGTAGTCTACGTGATAAGCAGGTATACACAGTTTACCCACTAGGAAAGCTCCAGGATTTCCATATACCCACTTAAAAATGCCCAATGACATGCAACAACATACCATTTCCATTATATTTTTGATATATTTTGAATTGTCAACTGTGTTCACATAAGCTAAATAAAGGTATGTCCCCCGTAAATTGGTGCATAAAAGTGTATCTGAATACAGGAAATGAAGTCGTTGATGCTCAAAGCTTCCCTCGTCGAGGACACCCAGACCCTTCACTATGATATGCCCCCCCCCCTCCCTCCCCTAGGGCAGATTCTGGCATATATATATATATATATATATATATATATATATATATATATATATATATATATATATATAAATATAAAAATATACATACATGAACACAAGTTCATTCGTCACATTTGCTGTGGCTTGTTTTCTCTCTGTTGGAAATTTTGTGTCAAAGACAAACTTCACACTGCAGTAGATCAGCTATCAAGATCCGGCCCTTGTTGCCATTTCTCTGGCGGTATAGCGGCTCTGCAAGCTTCACTTGGCAAGGCCGTTAAATTAGACGACTCGGCCTCGCCTGCACCGCACGGCTCGTCTTTGTGGCTGTTGGGTTAAAGATTGTCTAACGGCACGGACTAAGACAGATTTACTGAGCGGCAGACACACTATAAATATGCAGTAATGAAAGTCGTGAAATATTTATTGACCAGCTTCGTCCTCCATCTTTTCACAGACAGGTGGGATGCGCTCCTCTGTGAAATAAGACTGGAAGTCACTGGATGACATTACTGTAAAACGACTGCAAGTTACTATTCAACTGGAGGATTTTAGATGTGGTTATATTTGCATAAATCAGTCTGAGACAAGCTGTCAAGAGGCAGTCCCAGGCTACAGAGCATTATTTCAGTTCTCCATCCAACATGGGCTCCATATGAGCTGCATGGCAATTACCATTCTGTCATATGTAGGTCATGGCAAGTGGCAGGTCAATTATACAGTCTGTGCTCAATCTTCAAATACACGACACACTGCAAACAAATTGTGTGCATGTGTACGTTGGCATCACAGAAATATACAACTCGTTGTTTGCATTTACACTGTTGTTCCAGGATTTAAGGAGGCTCCAGTGCAGTAAAGTCAGTCAAGTTTTAGGACTGCAATAGATTTTATTGTTTCGTCTCTGTATTTCAGTAAGTTGGGTTTAAAATTAAACAATGAGTACAGCATATTCTGTGTAGATATTCAGAATAAGGCCTGCCCGAATATAAAATTTTTCTGATTAAGAATTGTGGGGTGGGTGTGTTTGTGTATGTTGCTTTAATGTTTTAATGTGACTTGCACTTACGATACCAAGACACATCCCTCGTGTGTGTAAACATACTTGGCAATAAAGCTTTTCTGACTCTGATTCTGATTCTGATACGCAGTGGTGTAGTCTACGTGATACGCAGGTACACGCAGTATACCCACTAAGAAAGCTCCAGGATTTCCATATACCCACTTAAAAATGCCCTTTGACATGCATCAACATACTTTCTATTATATTTTTGATATATTTTGAATTGTCATCTGTGTTTTTCTTCTTCACATAGGCTAAATAAAGGAATTTCTATCGTAAATTGGTGCATAAAAGTTTATCAGAATACAGGAAATGAAGTCGTTGATGCTCAAAACTTCCCTGGGGGAGCACACCCAGAGCCCGCACTATGATATGGCCCAAAGGCAGATTCTGGCCAATTCTGGCCAAAGGCAGATTCTGGCCAATATACAGTACAGTATACCCACTACAATACATTAGACTACACCACTGACTTGATGGTGTTTTAAGCCCCCAACGTCTCTTTCCAGGCAATGCTGCAACCGTTGACTTCAAGGCACCTAACCCTAACCTTAACACCGATAAACACACCACTGGGGATACGATGGTATTATTCAGGTTTAAGAAGAATTCTTTGGACATGTATTCGTCTCATTTGGGCACCTGGGTAGCTCACCTGTTGCTATGGTTACTGTACACAAACCAGCCCGCCAACAGTTTGCAGGGCTAGAGATGCATGGCCAAAAGAAAAGAAGGTGAAACTACTTTTAAACATTATGAAAGACTTGGATACTAACAGATTTTTGGATTTGCGCAAACATCGCAATGCCGACCTTTTCAAGAACCTGGTTGTAGGAGTGAAAGAGGGACACTGTTTTCACACACTCCAACAAGTCCGCCACCACTGGAAAACTTTGAAAAAAATCCTACTTTTGCCTGGCTGCATGTAAACGGGAATATTCACTTTTATTAACCATGTAAACAGCTTAGTCGTAATATTGTCTTTTTCAGAAAAAGAGCAGAAAACGGAATATCAAGTGCATGTAAACGTTGTCATTGACTATAGGTTGAAAACATTTTGAACCCAGTGTTCTCCTAGCCTCGTGAGACCGTCCTGATCTCGCAAGCTCCAGTTTTCCACTTGCAGATCAGTCTGGCATCTTGAGGCAGAGAAAATTTGGAGCCGTTAGCCACACGACCGGGCCAATCAGCGTTGGTTTTGAGGCGGGTTGGGTGGTGATAGACAGATGGTTTATCCAATCAGCTTACCAGTATTTTCAGACAGCGGTCCGGTAACCTGAAAGGGTGCCTTTTATTCCTAAATTCTCGTTACACAAACGGCAAATGTCCTTTACCGACGTGTTGCTTGCTTGCTGAGCTAACGAGCTATGCTTTGCCTGCAGCAGCAGGGGCGGGCTTGTGGTTGTATTTTCATACGCTTCGTGGATCTGATTGGTAGATTTGGCCCGTCTATCACCAACATAGGTGATAGACAGATGCTTCATCCAATCAGCTAACCAGTATTTTCACCCCTTTCCAAAAGTTCTCCAACGGAAAGTTCCCAGATGGATATGCCGAGCAAATGCGAAGCAATCCATCTGGCGGAGTCAGGTTAGTGTTCTCCACCAAAACATCAAAATACACGAGGGAATACCTTTTGGAAGAATGGTATTCATCTCTTCAGAGTTCTGACACTTTGTACGTCTATGCCAAGAAGCATTGAAGCGGTTGTTAAGGCTTGTGGTGGCCCAACAACTTACAAGACATAAAAACTGATGGTTTTGCTTTGGAAAATTGTCGGCAGCGACATGGGGGTGATTTGTAGCTAATGACCTTTAACATGTACTAGCTCAGTCGTTCCCTAAACGGGGTCCTTAAGGGGGTTCCAGGGAGTCCCCAGCAAAAAAGGGAATGCTTTATTTTTGGCGATAATTCCATCCATAAGTAACACAATGACAGAATGTAAGGCAAGCCAAGGCAGCCTCAGCAACAAGGCAATTCAAAGTGCTTTACATTACACGTTACAGAGCAGTTAAAAACATTTAGAAACATCCATCAAAGAGGACAAAAAACAGCTAAAATAGTATAATACAGGTATGAAATACAAGAATAAAGTTACAGTGCAGTGTAAGATATCAACAATTACTTAACCCTCATGTTGTCCTCGGGTCAAATTTGACCCATTGTTCAAAAGTTTTTTTTTTATATCAGAAATATGGGATGTCAAAAGAAGTGACGAAATTGTTTTCACAAAAATGATTAAAAAAAAGTTTCAGAACATGTGACAAATGTAAAAAAAAAAAAAGGTTTGGAAAAGTGTCAAAAATTATTATAAGTGACAAAAACCATGATAAAAACATCAAAAACACTGCAAGAAAACATGAAAAAGTTGAAAAAGTATCAAAATGTCAGACAAAGCGATCAAATGTAGAAAAAAGTTACCAAAGGGTTGAAAAAAAAGCACAAATGTAAAAAAAAAAAAAAAAAAGTAAAAAAGCGTTGAAAACAGCAACAAAAGTGTTTTTTTCATGGTCAAGGGGAAGACAACACAAGGGTTTGAAAAGGCAGCTTAAAAAGGAAAAGTCTTCAGCCTTAATTTAAAAGACCTGAGAGTTGCAGCAAACCTCCAGTTTTTCTGGGACAAAATCATATCGAATGGGGGACGCTGATCTACTTTGTGTCAATTTAGGGGTCTGTAGAAAGGGAATTTCGGCGAAAAAGACACAGACCCGAAGGCCGAGATATCGGACTCCAATTACTCTCTAATTCCCGAGTATTCGTAGATAGGACTAAGGCATACCAAAACTCAAGGATCAACTCTGAGACGATAGATTCAGGTTAAGAAAAGTGTACTGAGTCCAGCAGTTAAGTTATAATCACATATGTGGGTTCACAAAAGACACTAAATATCCCTAGCTACAGACAAAAGAGTCGGAGTTCAGGTTAGCAAAGTCTCTGTCCAATTGTGAGCCCCGTTCTGCAGTATCCCTCAACCTTTATATTTTTCCTTGATGTGGTGTAGTCCTCCCGTCTCCGGGCAGATTCTTCTGTTGCCACATACATACACACACACACACACACATATACACACACACACACAAACACTCACAGGGTTTGGGTCCTCTGTCTGGTGCAACATTCTTTTCTGGTCTGATGAACACAATAACATCCGGTTCCTGCTTTTCTGCTACTCTGTCTGGTTAACAACACTATACAGTATATGGTATAAACTATAAGTGAAAGCTTAAGCTAACTCTCTGTGCGTCAGAGTCTAATCCTTGTACAGACGGTGCAAGTGTGTCTCGCCTGGAACTTGTATCCACTTCCTTTATGACTGCACACAACAGTACTGATACTAATATTTCTACAACAATACTGATACTAATTTTCCTACAGATCCTTGACGTTAACAAGTTTCGGGAATCCCTCTACTAGCTCATCTCCTGTGACACATAGTAGTTGACCTTTAAGTTCTGTTAAAGTTTGTTCTAAAGAAAATTCGAAAACTTTGAGAGAAGAAAAAGAATAAAAAGAGCTGGCTGCCCTTTCCAAGATGGCAGGACTATTGAGGATGACTCATGCAGGGAAGATGGCCGCAGATGAGAAGGAAATGAAGCTTGGGTTTTAAGATTAAAAGGAGAGTGTCCATGTTTTACTCGGAGAGCTGAAAGAAAGTTGTCTTCCTCTCCGCGCACCCGTGAGACGTCCTACCATTTTAATGCTTCATTTCTCCACCGTCTACAGCCTTGGGTCCATTTCTCTGATGTTCTCATTAAGCTCCCCTGAATGGCTGCTCTTGAATGACATCGGCAATCTATATAACGTCTTATTTCATGTCAAACTGTACTGAAAACCTGGGAGGCCTCTCTCCGTTCGTGTCAATTAATTTTACGTGGCAATGGCCCGCACTTGAAAGGACCAAAACCATTTGCTTGTGTAGAGAAACATCAGTCCATTTATCTTCCAGATTAGATGTTGGGTTTTAAAACCGCTGAGACATTATTTTTACTCAAAGGTTTTCATCGGCCTCTGAGCCTCAGTGACTCCCCGAATGAACGGATCTGGGTTGAGGATGAGGCGACCAATCATCGTCTGCCGTAGCGGCTTTATTGTTATCGCTTTGGGCCCCGCGGCGGCAGACAAACACTGTCAGTGTGCGTTCGCTCATTTGGCAGCACTTTTAACGCATCCAAGGTTTTCAGAAAGCTTTTTAGCACGAGGTGAAACGCCACTCGGAAGCAACAGCTTGTGTAAACACAATCTTAAGTGAAACCACCCATCTGTAAGCAGCAGACAGCAGCAGCAGCAGCCTTGCACCACCATTCACAAGCACACATGCTCACACACACACACACACACACACACACACACACACACACACACACACACACACACACACACACACACACACACAAACCCTAAGACATTTTCCTTTACCCTCCACCACCTCCGGTGCATAACAAGAACAGCGATTTTCTTCATAAAGACCCTCGTATGCCAGGAGTTCTCTGATGTCTTCACACTTCAGGTTTGGGATGTTATTAACGGACTAATGAGCTGCTGAGATAGTAAAACCAATTAGGAGCCTGAACATGCTTCTATTATGGAGAGACGAGACTCAAGGCTGTCGACTGGTGATAGAGTAGTTCAGCGATTTCATCAGAAACAAATATGCACATGCAGTGGTGTAGTCTACGTGATACGCAGGTATATGCAGTATACCCACTAAGAAAGCTCCAGGATTTCCATATACCCACTTTAAAATGCCCAATGACACACAACAACATACTTTTGATATATTTTGAATTGTCAACTGTGTTTTACTTTCTTCAGATAGGCTAAATAGAGGTATTTCCACCGTAAATTGGTGCATAAAAGTGTATCCGAATGCAGGAAATGAAGTCGTTGATGCTCAAAACTTCCTTGGGGGAGGACATCCAGACCCCCCCACTATGATATTGCCCCCACTTCTCCCCCAAAAGGCAGATTCTGGCCAATATATATACAGTACAGTATACCCACTACATTATATTAGACGACACCACTGTGCACATGGGAGACTGTCCTCCCCCCATGAAAAACGCTCCCATAAGTTGTTTGTTCAAGCAGCAATTACGACCTATATTTACGTTTATGGTGACAATAGCAAAGCAGGAAGTAAGGTGACGAAGTGTTAGGCCGCGCTCAGACTGCCTGTGTTGCCCGTCTGCCGGTCCGGCTAAAACGCAGGTCTTTCTATTCATTTTGATTTGGGGGTAGAGTGTTTAGGTCGCGGTGGGGGTTTGCTGCAGAGGGGACACTCAAAAAACATAGCGGGCTGAGGCAAAAAGTTGAGACCGACTCAACTTTTGGAGAAACGCAACCCCCATGTCACGCTGCAGTGGCCAATTATAGAGATTTCAATTCAAGTCAATTTCAATTAAATGTATTTATAGTATATCCTGTATATATAGTATAGAACTGCCGTGTAACAGCTGAATGTTTCCTGCAACAACAAAGCACTAGCTATGCCTCTCTCCCTCTGTGAAGCTGCCTTCAAGTGCGGTCTGAAACGTCAAAATCCACAAACGAATTGACAGAAAACAGTAATTGTGGAATATAAAGTCTACTGTACTTGTGCTTTGTTAAGCGGTTGAAAACAACATTATGGAAGTTTA
Organism: Perca schrenkii; assembly: GCA_025617405.1. Taxonomy (NCBI): domain Eukaryota; kingdom Metazoa; phylum Chordata; class Actinopteri; order Perciformes; family Percidae; genus Perca; species Perca schrenkii. Next base: position 30,429,520 of record CM046799.1, read on the forward strand.
AGACTTGGTAATCGTGTCCTTTTCAGTAACACACCTCTATCAAAGCCATCTCTAAAGCTAACCTCAACCTAGTCTATATCCACGACGTTCCACTTCCGATTGCTCCGGTGCCGCCGGAAATTCCGCCGGATGTCATTCATTTCAGCCCGGTGTCCGTCGACATCTTCTTTCTTTGTGTTTTAATTTTAAACTCCAAAAGTACTATGGTTAACTGCTCCTCAGATCTCTGCAGGGTAAATCCAGACAGCTAGCTAGACTATCTGTCCAATCTGAGTTTTCTGGTGCACGACTAAAACAACCTTTGAACGTACACTAGGGGTGTGAATCACCAGAGGCCTAACGATACCATATCATCACGATACTTATGCCATGATACGATATTATTGTGATTTTGAAACATATTGCAATATTCTGCGATATTGCAATTGATTACCTTTTTTCCAACTTCAAATTATGTACACATTTTTCCCAATTTCAAATTATGTCTGTCAACAACTGTTTTATCTAAAAAGATAAATTTCTCTGTTTGTTCATCTCACTTCAATTTTATTGCTGCAAAATGGGATTGTCAAGCACACAAACTGACCAACACATATATTATCAAAGATGGATACTTGGCGTCTGTGTATCGATACAGTATTGCCACGGAAAATATCGCGATACTATGCTGTCTCGAGTTTTTTTCTCCACCCCTAACGTACACATGGTCCACCAAAACAGGTTCCTTCCCGAGACTATTTTGCAGAGGCACCATGGCTCCGTCCGGCGCTTAGTGACGGCCCAAGACGATTGTGATTGGTTTAAAGAAATGCCAATAAACCAGAGCATGTTTTTCTCCCATCCCCGAATGTTGTGTGGACTAGCCAGACCCTCCCCCGCAGCGCTGTAGAGGAAGGTCTGGCAATGAGAGACTAACCTCAACCTGATGGTCTCTCTCTATCACAAAGTAAAGGAAAGAAAGTAAACCCTGTGATTGAACAGCAGCAGGTTCTTATTCAGAAATGACACAAGGAGACAAAGTAATTGGGTGATGCATCCACTGTCACTGTCGCCGTATATCACAAAGTACAGTAAGTGACATAATATACACACAGTTACTGTGAGGAATAATTCTTAGCGGAATGGATATTCCTGTACTAACCATGGCATCACTACCCCACTAACTATGTCTACAGCATGATGGGGTGTAATCGCCCAGAGTAATACATGTATTTGTTCACTCTAAATAAGGTCCCTCATGATGGAAATGGAAATAGCACAACACCACCCGATCACGTGTGATACACACATCTACTACTGTAACTTGCTGGATTTCTGTAAGCTAAACTTGGAGACAAATTTTAATTGTTGGACCATTAGTCTTAGTCCTCTAAAATTACTAAACAAACACCTACTCATACTTGTTTTTGCAGATATCTGTCTTTTATTACTATTTTGTAGATAGATAGATAGATAGATAGATACTTTATTCATCGCGAGGGAAATTTTAGGCATCCAGTAGCTTAGACAACCATAACACAACAAACACATACACACATATATCTCACATACATAAAAATCACTCACAGAAATTTAAAGAGTTAACAATTTGTGATTACAAAGGTCTGGTATGGACTGACCATGTGATGCAATGACCATGATAAGGTGCTGTGGTAGAGTGTGTGCGATGTTGGTAGTGCAAAAGTGAACAGTGCAGGGATTGAACAGTGCAATAGCTTATTATTAAATCTTAACTATGACTATAAAATGACAAGAATGTAAACATAATAGAATTGCTTGACAGAAAGAATATATATATATATATATATATATATATATATATATATATATATATATATATATATATACATATATATATGTATATATTGGTAGTTATAAGATGTAGATGTTTTGACCACAGTCCAGATTGTGTAGGAGGGTTAATATAGCCTATAGGACAGTCAGGTGTACAGCAGACAAAGAGATATAATGCTAGGGGCTGAGAGAGACAGGCTCATGCTGAAAAGTCAATTTCTCCCCTCCCCTCCCCTCTTTGTGTGGTATAGTATTTGTTATATAACAGACATTTTTTGCTGCAAGATTCAAAATGCATGTGCAGAGCCTCCAAATCATAGAAAACTACATTGAGAGGTTTGTACTGCACTGATAGAAATGTACTTATCAAGTCTCGCAGTTTGTTCACCTGCAGTCTGGCATGCACTGTTGTCTTTGCACTTTGTGTCAGCAGCATGCGCAGTCAAACTTGTTTAGGACAAGCATGTACAAGACCGTTCCTGCGTGTTTATTTCACTGTGTGTTTAAAGTGATCCTGATATGGCAAACATCATCCCCCCCTCTCTCACTGACTCACATACTGATGTGCTTTATATTGATTTCCTGACCGGACGGCTTTCCTTCTCTTCCCAGTCCGTGAGCATCCTGAGGAGTCGGTTAATGGTGCGTTACTAACTCCTACCCAGTCATCCTTTACATGCTGCTCTCACAAGAGCCCTTTCACCCTGAATATCCATTACTGCTGGACAGTATAGTAACGGCAGGCTGGGCTCATAACATATTTATGAATGCTGCCTGAGGGAGGCTCGCGCTCTGAATGCTGATGTGATGTTCAGGCTATCACTTTTTCCTCCTCTGCTTTATTAGCCACAGCTGTAGTCTCACATTGCCAGACCTATCTCCACAGCGCTGTGGAGGAAGGTCTGGCTACACCATAGGTGCATTCTGGTGCATAGGATAGGAGCAAAAAAAAACAAAAAAAAAAACAACAACAATCTCTGGGTTGTTTGCATTTCTTTAAACCAATCAAAATCATCTTGGGTGGTGCTTAGCTCCGAACGCAGCGATGGTGGCTTTGCTAAATAGTCTCGGGAAGAAATTTGTTTTGGTGGAACATTTGCACCCTGCAAAAGAAAAACGCCACATACAATATTAAATGAAGTTATCTGTTCACACAATACAGTAACGTGAGCTATTTAAATTAGCCGATACATGGTTAAACCTCATTGGCTCTTACCAGTATAACTCTGTGTGTACTTCGTCCACAGCAATCCCACCAATTGGTCCCAAAATGTCCCAGTTAGATAGCCTCATGAGACCGTCCTGATCTCGCGAGCTCCAGTTTTCCACTCGCAGATCAGTCTGGCATCTTGAGGCAGAGAAAATTTGGAGCCGTTAGCCACACGACCGGGCCAATCAGCGTTGGTCTTGAGGCGGGTTAGGTGGTGATAGACAGATGGTTTATCCAATCAGCTTACCAGTATTTTCAGACAGCGGTCCGGGAACCTGAAAGGCTGCGTTTTATTCCTAAATTCTCGTTACACAAACGGCAAATATCCTTTACCGACATGTTGCTTGCTTGCTGAGCTAACGAGCTATGCTTTGCCTGCAGCAGCAGGGGCGGGCTTGTGGTTGTATTTTCATACGCTTCATGGATCTGATTGGTTGATTTGGCCCGTCTATCACCAACATAGGTGATAGACAGATGCTTCATCCAATCAGCTAACCAGTATTTTCACCCCTTTCCAAAAGTTCTCCAACGGAAAGTTCCCAGATGGATATGCTGAGCAAATGCGAAGCAATCCATCTGGCGGAGTCAGGTTACCAGTTAGAGAGGAAATGCCGTAAAGATATTCTTTGTAAAACTTTACAATCATTCCCCGAAAGAACCGAGCAGGCCTGCCTTGTTGCGGCATCCAAATTTTCTTCAAAAGTTGCCATTTTCAGCGTGTAGCTTGCTAGCTCGAAGATTGTCGTTGTTTCCCGAAGTGAACGGAGTTTGAGAACGGCAACACAGAGAGAGCGGAAGGCGTGGCTCTCATTATGCACAAAATTAGTCTATATCCACTTCCGGGATAACTCCGGTAATGCCTGAAATTCTGCTGGATCAAGCTCTTTTGCTCAGATTTCTGTCACCTTCCTCTTCCTTTGTGTTGGCATTCTAACCTCCGGTGGATTTGTGAGGACTATGGTTAACTGCTCCTCAGATCTCTGCCGGGTAAATCCAGACAGCTAGCTAGACTATCTGTCCAATCCGAGTTTTCTGTTGCACGACTAAAACTACTTTTGAACGTACACATGTTCCACCAAAACAAGTTCCTTCCCGAGGCTATTTTGCAGTGGCACCGCCGAAGATGATTGTGATTGGTTTAAAGAAATGCCAATAAACCAGAGCACGTTTTTCTCCCATCCCGGAATGCTGTGTGGACTAGCCAGACCTTCCTTTGCAACGCTGTGGAGGAAGGTCTGGCAATGCGAGACTTGCTCAAAGTGTAACAGAACTGACATTAACCCTTAAACTTTGTGAGAATTTTTCTAATAGCTCCCAAGTTCACAAATTGTGATGTATAAGCTGCTATTTTTGTTTTAATTTCAAATCAAAAAGGTTCAACTTTTGTTCCTTGTATAATGTTAATAAAAAAATGCAAAAAATACAAATTCAAGGTTGTTTTTGAAAAGGAAACCAGGCAACATCTGTTTTTTTCATAATCAGTCACCAAACAACAGTGTTCTCATGCCCTGAAGAACTCCAATACCAAGCACACTGTGCGCCTGTCTTCCCATGTCATAAATACAACCTCTTCAATCATAAATTGTGGGTGGTGATGGCGCAGTGGATATGACACATGCCTTTGGTGTAGGAGATCTGGGTTCGATTCACACTGCGTTACATTAACCAATGTGTCCCTGAGCAAGACACTCAACCCCTAGTTGCTCCAGAGGCGTGTAACCTCTGATATATAACAATTGTAAGTTGCTGTTGGGTGAAAGCGTCATCAATGATAGGACTTTGTTGGTAGATCACATCCTGTTTTGTGCTGTTTATTACCCGCCTCTTCGTGAAAATGGATCAATTCAATGTTATGTTGAAATGAAATGGTTCCTCAACTAGCTCCTTAACCTTTTACAGTGTTACACAAGATGTCAACACTTATTAAAATGATAGTAATGAAGTTCTTTGACCTAAATACATTTGACTTAATTGCAAAATATGTTAACTGAAGCTCTTCATAAATCAAGGATAAAGTGCCCAGCACAGCTTGTGTTTCAAAAGGCTGTCACTAACCCACTGATGCTTATTATTTGGCTCTGACTTAATCAAAGGGTGTGAATTCTCCTTTGATCAGAGCATGTGGCTTTTCTTTGGAGATCCATACCAGATGTTTTCATTTAAACAGCATTCAGGCAGTAATGAACAGAGCCGCACTCTGAACAAGGACAGAATGTTTTGATGTTACAAATTGCCTTTTTTTTCAAAGCCATGGACACGGTTGCACGTGCAAAATTCCCTTTGACGGACCTTCTGTCAAGTCTACTTGAACAGGCAAAACACGTTATGTCAAAGTAGCCATTATCCTCCTAGAAATGTTTAATTAGATATGAGCTGCAATGGACCCTGAGCCTTACATTGAATATGTGTGTGCGTGGTTTGGCAACTCCACAGTTCAACAGAGAAAGCAGCTTGACAAAATTGTACGCACTGCCTCAAGAATCATTAATTGTGAACTCACTTCTATATCAGAAATTAATGCAAACCGCACCCAGCGAAAATGACTGAAAAATCCTCCAAGACCCCACACACCGTGCTAACCCCTTACTGGTGAGAGAAAAGTCTAAATTCTATTAAATCCAAAAACATCTTGCTTTCTTAACAGCACCTACTGCAGAACCATTCAGCTACCCAACAGCATACGATGCACTGACACTTTATAACTCTTGACTGCACTGACTTCTAGGGGGCCCATCACCACTGGCACTTTACTTTTTACACGTGTAAAAAATTGTGGCAACTGATTGCCTCAAATTTTTTGAGTACTGCTTACTTTTCTGGTTTACAGTGCATTTATCTATTTTATTATGGGTTAAATGGTATTTATTTGTGTGAGTGTGTATGTGTGTGTGGGGGGGAGGGTTGTGTCTATGTGTTTTTATGTGTTTTAAACGGGAATTGACTGTCCTGCTATGAATGCTTTCTGCTTTTTTGTAATGAGCGCACTGCGCCACATTCCTAGCAACTTAAAACAACAAGTATTGAATCTGAATCTTAACCCTGTAATCACACAAGCGACCTGATGTGTGTGTGGCACTCTGATGACTGAGAAATTATTGGTCAGCTGTAGTGACTTGCATTCACAGCAATTACTGTTCCATGGATTGAATTCATGGTGAGAACATCCAGTTCTCGCAATGCATCCAAAGAAATCAAAATGGACCTGTGGAAAAGCCATTCGAGGCTGATGCACATAAATGCTTTTATTTTGAAGAGAATCAATCCGAAAAGGAAACCAAAGGACAGTATCCAGTAATATGGACACAGGATTATTAGACCTGATCGAAAGCCGTGCATGAAATACATGTATGTTCCCTTAACCTCACAGTTCACACACTCTTTCTGCCTCAAGAATACGTTGTTCTCCTGTAATGATGCCACGTTATCAGAGCGGAGGTAGGTAGGTCTTCAGGTGATTTTTGAAGAAAGAAAGGTATTCTGCTGACTGAATGGTGTTAGTTAACTCGTTCGGCCACTGAGGGAGCACACATAAGATGAGTTTGGATTGAGATTCCCCGCCTAGCAGTGATGGTAGGACTAGTCGTTGTCCTTGGCTGAATCGTAGCACATGAGCACATATTGGCCCTCATTTACGAAACGAGCGTACGACAGAAAACAAGCGTAAAACCGTCATTTCCGCACAAAGCTCGGCATTTATCAATATGGATGTGAATGGAGGCTACGATAAATCTCACGTCAAGTTTAAACTTGTGTACGCAAGTTTTCGAGAGGAAACTCGCGGTGCAGCATATAGCCTAATCAGTTTAACAGGAGAAGGAGAAGTCATCAATTGATCACTTGTCTGCAAAGGCAAATCTGGCTCTTTTAGAAGACCTCTATGCACCGGTACAAAGTACAAAGTCTGCAGTATTGTTTTAGCCTGTGGGGTTCTGCACAACATCGTGCAGGAAAACAGGGTGCCATAAATGTAGAGATGGAGCCAGATGACCCGATGCCCAGAGAGCAACATCCAGCACAGCCCCAACTAGGGCTATACAAAGGAGACAGGATATTATTCCTCGCTTTTAAAAAGGTAGCCTTTAGTGTTGTGTTTGGCAATGATACTCAATATAGGAAACATGACGATGCACAACATTTTTATTTATTCTTCAGGTTTTCATTTCTCTTTTAAAGTGTTGCGAACGATTTATTTGTGCCATTGACCGACATATTTTGGCTTGTTTTTTTGTCTTTTTTTTGGGGGGACACGTTCTCCCTCACAGCTCACAGTTGCCTGGCTCTGACTCATGAAAAAAAATAGTTAAAATAAAAGACACTGCATAAACTCCACTACTGTGTGTTTATTTAAATATAAGTACACCTACATGTAGGCCTAAGAGATTGCAATATAAGCCTGTATATTACTATTAGGACTATAGCATACGTCAAGGGTGTATAAATAAACTTCAGCTGGAGTCCGATTTACCACGGCAACACTGTTGACTGCATCAGTGATCTCTTTCCATTCTACAGCCTTTATTACCAGTTTTCAGGCTGCCAAATAGTACACACGTTAGTGCAAATGAACCTGAGCTATCAGGGTTTCAATCTCCACCTCTGAAAAGTGCCGCTTCTCAGCCGGATTACGTCTCGCCATGTCGTAAATTGTAGGGGCGATGCCTCAAATCCGAGAATATATTGGGGCGTGATATTTAAATTAAGCTTGTTTCCAGCCGCTGCATTTATCAATGTACGACCATTGTTACGCTCTGATTGGTGTGATACGAACGTTTCATGAATCACACGTAAAGCCTGTTGTAAGATGATTTCTGCTCTCATAGCTGCGCTGGTTTCTACGTTAGGTTGATAAATGAGGGCCAACGACATGGAGCCAGTGAAAGGGAAGTGAAAAGCAAAATGAGGAGTTGTGACATCGATGCTCAGATTTCTTGCAGACTCTGTTGGAGAGTAAAGGAGTAGCACAGCTGGATACTAATGTTGTGATAAACAGAGGGACTGCCTGGAATCACCAGGAGTTCGGAGTGGATGTGCCGTTTCATCATCTGTTTTGAAATATCAGTGAGGCAGTCTTACATTTTGTCCCCACTGTGGATGCAAACATATATATCACCTTTATTTATTCATGGAGGGTCAATTGAGAGAAAGCTCTCATTTCCAATGATGCCCTGATTACCTGCCATACAAAATTACAACACATACAAAACCACTGAACATAGCAATTAATATACAATATACTGTAACAATACAGGTCTTTGGTGTTTTTTGCCCCCAACATCTCCTTCCAGGCAACGCAGCAATGGTTATGTTTAGGGTTAAGGTTAGGGTTAGCTGCCTGGAAGGCACCGTTGGAGGCAAAAAACACCATTGAGCAATAATACACAGTACACACACAACAGTTACATAATGTTAAACTCAAAATGCACATCTACATTCAGTATATATATATATATGGCTTCATAAAGAAAACAATTAAAGTGATTAAATGGAATCAGGCTGTTCAGTTTGCATTAGAAACTGCAGGCTGTTCCATTTAAATGGAGCATAATATTGAAATGCAGTTTTGCCTAATTCTATCCTAACAAATGGAAAATTTAGAACCAAGGAGTCACTAGTGCGAGCAAGATAAGTTAAGTATACAGGCATTTTTTTTAAGCAAGGCTTTGTAGATAAATAGAATGCAGTGTTGCTCCCTTCTTAGAGCCAAGGAAGTCCAGCCTACATTTTGATAAAGGAGACAGGGTGGGTACTAAATCCATCACCAGATATACACTCCCCTAAAGGATTATTAGGAACACCATACTAATACCATGTTTGACCCTATCCTATCAATATGGTCCAACATTTCTAAAGAATGCTTCCAGCACCTTGTTGAATCAATGCCACAAAGAATTAAGGCAGTTCGGAAGGCGAAAGGGTACCCCCCCACACCATTACACCCCCACCACCACCAGCCTGCCCAGTGGTAACAAGGCATGATGGATCCATGTTCTCATTCTGTTTATGCCAAATTCTGACTCTACCATCTGAATGTCTCAACAGAAATCGAGACTCATCAGACCAGGCAACATTTTTACAGTATTCAACCGTCCAATTTTGGTGAGCTTGTGCAAATTGTAGCCTCATGTTACTATTTTTAGTGGAGATGAGTGGTAGCCGGTGGGGTCTTCTGCTGGTGTAGCCCATCCTCCTCAAGGTTGTTCATGTTGTGGCTTCACAAATGCTTTGCTGCATACCTTGGTTGTAACGTGTGGTTATTTAGGTCAAAGTTGATCTTCTATCAGCTTGAATCACTCGGCCGATTCTCCTCTGACCTCTAGCATCAACAAGGCATTTCTGCCCCCCAGGACTGCAGCATACTGGATGTTTTTCTTTTTTCAGACCATTCTTTGTAAACCCTAGAAATGGTTGTGCATGAAAATCCCAGTATCTGAGCAGATTGTGAAATACTCAGACCAGCCCATCTGGCACCAACAACCATGCTACGCTCAAAGTTGCTTAGATCACCTTTCTTTCCCATTCTGACATTCAGTTTGGAGTTCAGGGGATTGTCTAGACCATGACCACACCCCTAAATGCATTGAAGCAGCTGCCATGTGATTGGCTGATTAGATAATTTCATTACCGTGAAATTTAACAGGTGTTCCTAATAATCCTTTAGGTGAGTGTACATTTTAGGGCAGAGTGATACACTGCATCAAATGGCTTCAATGTAGAGGAAGCAGCATGCATATGAATGATATAATCGTAGTCCAAAACTGATAGAAATATAGTTTGCACAAGCTGTTTCCTACAACTTTGAGTGAAGCATGACTTATTTCTAAAAAGGAATGCCAATTTTGGTTTTAGTTTCTTCACAAGTTCAGTTATGTGTGATTTAAAATCCAGTTTATCATCCACCCAAATACCCAGATACTTGTAAATGGAAACTTTTTCAATTTGTATCCCACCAAAAGTGGTGATAGCCCTTTCAGTTATTACAGTAGGCACATTTTTTGCAAAAAACAGACATTTTATTTTTCTCTGGGTTTGAATAATTCAGCAGAGGCAGGGATATGTAGACCAGGAAGGAGAAAATCCCATGCATCCCCCCCTGCAAATCCCACTGGCTGTACCACATATGCCCAGCTAGGACAGGGTGGATAGAAGCATTTCATTGTCAGGGTAGTGCAGGTTTGGACCCAAAGTGCAGAGAAGGAAACAGGGAGATAATGTTGAGTAGATTGATTTTGATGTACAGAACAACCTTATAATTCAAGTAGCAGGCCACAAATCCATAAATCAGAAGAAATCAGGGACACTAAGAAAACAGAGCACAAGGCACCGGCAGAACTACATAAAGCGAGACAACAAACCAGACACCAGACAAAGAAACCACACAGACTATCCGTGCGTTCATGGACATCGGAAAAACGTTTTTCCGAGTGAAAACATCACCATTCACGTAACTTCCTGTGGGAATCAGAGGTGGGAAACTTGGGCTGGATTTTGCTAACAGAGTTTCCCAGTTGGTGATGCGTTGTTGACAACTGACGTTTGATGGAGGCGACTTTGGTTCACTGAACATATTTCAATGACAATAAACTGTTTATTGTGGACAAATGCCTCTGCCAAGAAACAAACACAGACATAACATGTTTAAAATTATTCATAAATAGGCCTATGTATAAAAGAAAACACATTATCTGTGTCTTTTCCTGTTTGTTGTCCTGCAGATAACGCAAACAAACACCTGGCGATGTGCTGTTTCTATGCTCGCATAAGAAAACAGCAGAAAATCTTTTGTTATTGTAGCCTCCATGTTTTCACACACCTGATGCTCTAGGCTACGCCCAACCGTTGGTGGCAGTCATGCAAAAAGTTGTTATGCCAAACGCCAATATAACAGAAAAAGAACACACACCCCTACCGATCCCGACCATGTGAACGCTGTCAGTCGGAAAAACAACGTAACTACAGGGGCGGTCTCTGTTATTCCGAGGTGGCATAAACGCACCATAAATACACAGGGAAATGAGGGTTGAAACCAGAGACAAGTGACATGCAGGCAGATGAACAGGTGAAACACATAAGGGACTAATCAGACTCAACAAGAAACAAAGCTAGAGAAAGACACATGAAACTGAACACTACAAAATAGTACAGGAAGTAAAGCATGAAAACATACATAAGGATGGTACTAGGAAAACAAAACTGAACACAGAAAGAACACAGGCAAAACATAACCATGAACACGAAAGGAGAACAATACAGCAAAACCAGAAAATGGTGAACAAATAACAGCGGAACAGCAAGCAAACATTGACACACAGGGAACGAATTACCAAAATAAAACAGGAAATATCAAAACTTGAAAACAATAACCGTGCCATTTTATGTTTTACCCAAGGGGGTAAGCCTCTCCCCGGAACGCGTAGCTCCTATGGCGCCATTTTGATGCTACCAAGCCATCACCTCCCGTTAGCATTCCATTGACTTCCATTCTTTTTGACACCACTTTGACAGCGAATAACTTTACATCCGAAGCATTTAAAGACTCTATTTGTCCATTGTTTATTTCTAAAGAAACACAACAATGTATAAAAGGCTCCATTACCTTGTATCTCATGTTATGGATCTGTAGTAGACGTTTTTGGAAAAATAGGCTAACGATTGTGTCATAACCACACGACTTACTGTCACACAGTAGAGGAAATACTGTAAAGTACAGGAGAAGCTCGCAGGCAGTTTCGACTTACATTCGATGTTTAAGTTTAATTACTAATGTTAACTAGCATTTTAGTTAGCAATAATTAGCCTGTGCCCATGTTATCTCCTGACATATACCTACACTCTCCGTCTCTGTAAGATTGGGAATGATTGCGATTTTTCTTGGCACAGCTACCAGAAGACTTACAACTTTCAGACAGGTTGCTCACGTCACATCTATGTCTTCGAGCTCAGTTGGAGGCTGCGCAGTAACGCTCAGCCAGCACCAGAAAAATGCTTCTAATATCCTTCACTGGTCTCCGTCCAGAGCAACGGGATCTGTTGGTCCAGTTTATATACGGTCCATGGTTTTACCATGTCAAAAGCTGTCGACAGGTCCAGTAAGATGAGAACGGATCACTCTGCTGCTTGGGAAAGGTGAGTTCTGGGTGCAGGTGCTTGAGGAGAGGCAAAGCCAATTAAATCTTAAAAAGTACCCCATCCTAGGTGCTGCCACTTTGTCTCCCAGAGTTAAACTTGAAACCAATCAAAGAGAGACAGTTGAGAATACATATCAGTTGAACTAGAATGACATCTGGAGGATTTCAGACACTGAACGGCACCTGCAGGAAAGACATATGGCCTGCTGGCTTTTGTTTACTTCAGCGCCATATGTGCTGAGAAGTGCATGCAGCTCTAAGCATTCATATTTACACGTACATATGCTTGTGTGTGGATGCACACAGTCACATTTCCCCAATGCACAAACACATAAATACACCCACTCGTAAACACAATCATATGCATCAGATCACACACTTTATGACATTAAAAGAACAAAACAAAAGGAGGACAGTTATGTTTTCATCATCAAAACCCAAATCCACAGGAGAGGAAAACCAAGCCAGATGAACACATGGTTCAAAGAGCAGCGATGGATGGCAAAAAGTGGGGCACGAGATATAAGCAAAAAGAAACTCCAGGGATCAAGATGACAAGGCTGCAGGTTTTTTTATCCTCACTGTTTTCTCCAGATGCTGTATGGCAGACAACCCCTGCCTTCTACAGAGATGCCTTTCGTCATTAATTAAACATTAAGAAGCTCAGCTCCCGCACGTCACACAGGAAGTCTTGAAAGTTTCTTATGACAGATGCTATTGTTTGTGATTTGTCACAGAGCCAGAAGGAAGAGCACCAGGTGCAGCTGTAAAGGCATTCAAAGAGGAATGAGATTTCTGTGGAATATTTCTTTTGAAGGTCCGGATATAGAGGCAAAGGATGGAGCAGCTGACTAATCCATTCATTCTCTACATAGTTGAGGGACCGGAAAAAATCCGATAATTATAGGGTCAACAAGTTTGTCAGCTGATTTTTTTTTTGTCCAATTTAGCATCCAACAACCATGAGACTTATCCACGTCCTTTGCAAAATCAAGTAAAAAGAGCGACAACGGAAGCGTGAAAGCCCGTAAATCCATATAAGGAGGCAAGTTGGGGTGGTGGGTGGGTCAAACAAAAAAGGACTTTCACCTGGGAGACCGGGGTTTGTGTCCCGTGTGTATGTACTGAAATGTACATTTTGTAACTCCACCCACAATCTTTTCATGAATCAAACTTGTGCCACATGTCAATTAAATGTACATTTTTTAAATGACGTCAAATTGGTCTCGACCCAGAGCGTCAAAAAGTGACGCCAGGAGTCCAGACCAAACGCGAATTGGTTGAAAGCAAATTGCATCTACTGTTTAAGGCTTTTTTTGCTTTTATTAGACTACCGCAACAAGCGTTTCAAAAATTTTTGCTAGATATTTAAGACAACAATGTAAATGCAAATAAAGCATCTTGCAATACATTTAAAGAAATGCCAATAAAGCAGAGCACGTTTTTCTCCCATCCCGGAATGCTATGTGTACTAATCAGACCCTCCCCCACAGCGCTGTGGAGGAGGGTCTGGCAATGCGAGACTAATAAGCATTTAATGAAACGTCAAAAGAAATAATGAATGAAGAAAATAACCAGACCTATTCAAAATTGGGCGGTCATCGTTGAGCTCTATGGATTAACACTGGTGGTGGTGAAGCAGGGATTCTGCACAAAACTGACAGCTATAATAAGTTGAGTTAGAAACGTAAGAAATAATAAGTAGGGCTACAACTATTGATTTTCAAAGATTATTCACTAGGGACTTCCGGTATGGCGGCGTGGCGAGTGGCAGTGTAGAACCCGAGCTCCCAGACTAGTCGGTTAAACTCCCCTGTTTATTTAAACTTTACGCCGTGTAATTGATTAACAGTTATGGAGGGGGAGAAACAACGAAAAGCTAGAGGCAAATAAACCCAGAGACCTGAGAAAAACGAGAGACAAACAAAGGAGAACGATGGCGATGACAATGCTGACGAGAACGAGGCCGTGGATACAATGCAAGGTTGCATCAGCGCTATATATTCTGAAATTAAGGCACTCCGTTCTGACGTGAACACAGAATTAAACAACTTTCAGGAGTCTTTCTCCAGAGACTGGAAAGCAGACTTGGCAAGCCTGAGTACAGACATCAACCTTAAACTGAACGAAATTGGCAAAGATTTGAAAGACACGGTGAATAGAGTGGAGGAGGCCGAGCACAGAGTCGCGGAGTTGGAAGAGTGGAACGCAGAGGCTAGTGACATGCTAAGCCAAACCCTCGTCACTCAACAAAAAATGCAAATAAAACTGACAGATCTTGAAGCAAGGTCACGACGAAACAATATACGCTTGTACGGGATCCCGGAAGAGGCCGGGGATGAAAACATACAGGAGGTTGTTGAAAATCTTATCAAGACAGATCTGTCCCTGTCCGATACTGATCTTGGGATACAGCGCTGTCACAGGGCGCTCGGCCCTAAACCACCGCCAAATGCAAATCCCCGATCGGTTGTAGTGTATTTCCTTGAATATAGGATTAAAGAGCTGGTTCTTCGTTCGGCATGGCAGAAGAAGGAAGTTTACCTGAAAGGGAGACGGGTGTACTTCGATCAGGATTACCCTGCTGAAACTCAAAAGAAGAGGAAGGCATACACCCCCATCAGGAAATTGCTCAAAGAGAAGGGTCTCCGTTTTCAGACACCACCACCCGCTAAACTTCGGGTATTTTTTGAAGATGGCCCCATTGTATATAACAGCGCAACGGAGGCGATGGAGGACCTAAAAAAGAAAGGACTGACCACGGCCAGCATCAAAGAAGACACCGCCGTATCAACTTTAATGGTGAAGCTGAGGAAAAATTCTTGGGAAATAGCGGGCGCGAAACCACGACGCAACCGAGATGACCATCAAGAGAGGGCACGGAAAAAACTCCAGGATTTGTGCTGGGACACAGGAGAAGCTGTTTGACTCTCACTCTGGATAAATTATCTGTAAAAACGTGACGTCCGACATCAACGAAAACAACGGTCTATTATGACAAGGGTAATGTTAATTTGTATACAATATTTCAGTTATACCTGTTCATACACAGAACCCTGATTTTGGCGTTCTATTATTAGTTGGGTTCACGTCATAGCTTGATAGACCTTTAAAAAGTAATACAACGTCTATGTTTGGGAGCTATGGAGAATACGTGCTCTGGTGATATCAGTTTGCACGGGGAAGGCCCTTCGTTAATCGAAGTTTTTCCTTTCCAAATAGAAGTTTCTTTAAAAGGAACTTTGACTATGGAAGTTGCTGTTTCTTTTGACTGTACATTCCTTTATTTTTTCACTTTTTTGTTTGGTGTTATTTGTGTTACAATGTTAAGGTCACTTGGGATTTTTAATATGATAGTACATCAGAAGGTAAATGTCACAACAAGAATATAGAATTATTTCACTTAACGTACGTGGGTTGCCAAATCCTATCAAACGAAGTAAACTTATAGCGAAGATGAAAAGAGAGGACCAACATATTATTTTTTGGCAGGAGACTCATCTAGTACGAACGGAACATGAAAAACTAAGAAAGTTAGGATTTAGAAACACTTTTTATTCATCGTACACTAAAGGGCATGCAAGAGGTGTTGCAATACTGATATCGAATAAGGTGACTTTCCAGGTTTCCAGCCAAATAGCTGATAAAGAAGGACGTCATATTCTGGTGAAAGGGATCCTTGATTCGAAGGAAGTAACATTACTTAATGTTTACAGACCACCAAGAAAAGATAAACTACTAATTACGAAAATATTTGACCTAATAACTTCAGAAGTGTCAGGCACACTTATATGTGGAGTCGACTGGAATGTACAGCTGCAGCCTACCCTAGACTCTTCAAATCCAGCAAAAAAGATAAACTCTGAATCTCTTTATGTTAAAAAAATGCTTGAGGAAGCTGGCATGGTTGACATATGGAGGGAACTCCACCCAAGTGCGAGGCAGTTTACATTTTTCTCTCACCCTCATACAGTCTATTCAAGGGTTGATTATTTTTTCATGCTCCAATCGGACAGGCATAGAATTATAGGTTGTGATATAGGAACCAGAGATGTTTCAGATCATGCAGGAGTTTACTTGAGACTTTATTTGGATGTTCAATCCAGGAACACCGTTTGGAGATTTAACACTAGCCTCTTAAATGATCCCCAATGTATAGAGTATATTAAAAAAGAAATTAAAGAGTACATTGAATTTAATAATAATGAGGAAATGTCATCAAGTGTTCTATGGGACGCTGCTAAGGCAGTGTTAAGAGGAAAGCTGTTAAAGTGGTCCTCAAGAAAAAAAAAGAAAAACAGAAGATATTGACTGATTTATCAAACTCACTAAAAACACTGGAACAAAAACATATTGAATTAAATAAACCTCAAATCTTAGAGGAAATAAAAGTAATAAAGCAGCAAATAAATACGATACTTGATAAACAAATAGAGGTTAAACTTAAATATATCAAACAGAAGTACTACGAAAATGGACCTAGGGCTAAAAAAATGTTAGCTTGGAAACTCCGTAAGCAGCAAACGGAAAGGTCAGTTTTCAAAATTAGAAATCCAGAAACCAATGAAACGTGCTACAAAACGGAAGATATATTAAGGTCGTTTGAAATCTACTATAAAAAATTATATCAACCAGAAGCAGCGGACCCTTCCATTGTTGAAAAATTTTTGGAATCTCTAGACTTACCATCAGTAGGACTTATACAAAACAATCTGGTGACACAAGAAATCACAGAAACTGAAATTGATAGAGCCATATCAAATTTAAAGACAAATAAAGTACCAGGGGGAGATGGGTATCCAGCAGAGTGGTACAAAAAATTTAAGGAATTATTAATACCTATGCTGTTAAAATGTTTTAACCATGTTCTTAAGGGGGGAGAGACACCAATATCCTGGAAGCAAGCTATCATATCAGTAATACCAAAAGTTGGAAAAGATAGGACGGAATGTGGGTCATATAGACCTATTTCGGTTTTGAATTTAGACTATAGATTATATGCTACGATAATTGCAAAAAGACTAGAAAATATTATTCCTGAGTTAATTGATATCGACCAAACGGGATTTGTGAAAAACAGGCAGACACAAGATAATGTGAGGCGAGCATTATTTTTTGATTGATAGCATAAGCAAAAGTAAATCTAAATCTCTGGTAATTAGCCTCGATGCTGAAAAGGCGTTTTGACTCCGTGCGATGGGAGTTTTTGTACCTGGTATTGCAGCGCTTTGGCTTCAATGAAAAGGTTATAGGATGTCTTAAACCGCTATATAATTTACCGACGGCACAGGTTAAAATAAATGGTAGTATTTCTAACTCAATTACACTGGAACGGGGATGTCGCCAGGGATGCCCTTTAAGTCCCACACTTTTTGCACTATTCATAGAGCCACTTGCCCAAGCAATTAGAGAAGATACAGAAATATCGGGATTCCAATTTAAAGGAAATGAACACAAAATATGTCTTTATGCAGATGATATACTTATGACAATATCTGACCCTGACTCCAGTTTACCTAAACTTATGTCATGCCTTGAGCAGTTTGGTTGGTACTCAGGATATAAATTAAATTTAGACAAAACCCAAGCCCTCTCTTTTAATTACTCACCACAGGAGAGCATACATAATAAATATAATTTTAAGTGGAAAACTAATATTAAATACTTAAGAGTTAACATACCAAAGAATATGACAAAAATTTACACTATAAATTATGAACCCATAACTAAAGAACTAAAAGCAGATTTAGATAGATGGATGCCCTTACCCCTTGGTTTATATAATGAATGTTCTGCCTCGATTACTGTTTCTATTCCAATCGCTGCCGGTAGAGATTCCAAAAAAACAGTTTAATGAATGGAACCGAATGATCTCTAGATTCATATGGAAAAATCAGAAACCTAGGGTCAGACTTAAAACACTACAATTATCAAGGGAGAGAGGAGGACTGTCTCTTCCCTGTTTGGAAGATTACTACAAAGCAGCACAGATGAAATATCTAGTCTGTTGGTGTAATAATGAGTATGAAGCAAGATGGAAAGAATTAGAATTTAGCCAGCTGGACATTCCCCTCCCCACCCTACTGGGGGATAAAACCACTAGGCTTAAATACTCTAATGAACTGAGTCATTGGACGATGGTTCCTCTCAATGTTTGGTTCAAGGAATGTAAAAATTTTAAGCTCGAGAAACAGGCACGGTTGTTAAGATGGGTGGCCTATGACAATGATTTTAAACCTGCACAGTTAGATCCAAGGTTTAAACAATGGGCGTTGAAAGGCATTACATCGTATTGTACAATCTCAACCAACACAGGTTTCAAGAGCTTCCAACATCTTACTGGCACATATATTTTAGAAAAACAAGATTTCTTTAGATATTTACAGCTTAGGAATCATTATAATAAAAATATAATAAATAACGATAACATCGAAATGAATATGATCAATATTTTTATTGATGCGTATAAGAGTGGGACTCATAAGAAACTGGTATCAAGAATATATTCAAGTATACAATCTTCTAAAAATCACTCCACACTATATGTTAAAGATAAATGGGAGAAGGAAGCGAACATAATTTTATCTGATGAAGAGTGGTTAAACATTTGTAAAACACAGTATACTACCACCTGTTCAGGTCAATGGAGAGAATTCTCGTGGAAGAATATCATAAGATTTTTTATCACTCCCAAAAGAAAATATTGACAGAATGGTAAACCAGAATCTGCATTCTGTTGGAGACAATGTAATACTTCTATGGCAGATTACCTTCACATATTCTGGAAATGTACAACGATTCAGCCTTTTTGGTTCGAGATATTCACTGAAATAAAATTGATATTGGGATTTGAGATGGAGTTCAGTTTCAGTACTATATATTTAGGAAATACACCAACTGATCTCAATATTCAAGACAAATACTTACTTAATGTATTATTAGTGGCGAGTAAAAAAACAATAACTAAGAAATGGTTGCAGGAGAGTCCACCAACAAAAGATGAGTGGATAGTGATTGTCAGTCAGATATGTGATATGGAAAAGTTGACCTTCTCGTTACGATTAAACATGGATAAATTCTACAAGTACTGGTCGGAATGGCTAAAGTATAGGAGTAGGGAATGAGCATATGGAGATATTGTGAGTGTGTTGCAAATTATTTTTATTTTATTGTACTTATTTTCTCATTTGCATTTTAACGGTAATGTTGTATTGAGAAGTTTTTTTTATATATATATTTTTTTTTTTCTGTCCCTCCCCCCATTTTTATGTGGAGTATTTGCCCAGTGAAGACATTCTGGATTTTTGTTGACCTGAGGGGACAATTATATTTGTTCTCATGATACTATTATAAAGGAAGGATAAAAAGGAAAAGGACAAGTCATTTCTCACTCCTCTCACTCCTCTGAGACAATTGGGAGAGTAACCCCTGATTTGACTCTAACAGTTTGTGAACAGACTAATTGTATGTTATACCCCTAGTGACCTGTTTGTTCTGTTCTTTGGTGTTCCATTGAAAACTGTATAAAACAATAAAAAAGTAATGTGTAAAAAAAAAAAAAAAAGATTATTCACTAGTTTGATTGTTTCGTCTATGAAATTCCCAACATGGCGTTAACCATCCATTAATCTAAATCTAAATGGAGGTCTGGAGGCTGACAAACTGGAGGCCAAGGCCGATGTGTACTATCAAGTTGATATCAGGAATCTGTTGTGTCAGACTTGAGGCTCCAGTAAGGGGATTCAGTTAAAGTCAGGTCACTTCAGATTCAGATCTCATCAAATGCACAGAGAGAGAGAGAGAGAGAAACTTTTTCCTGCAGAGGTCAAGACTAAAGAAAAGTGAGCTTACCCAATGTGTGAAGTGCAGAGCAAACTGCTCTGACTTCATAATAAAACATGCTCAGCTCCTCCGCAACAGGGGGCACTTTGTTTTACTTGACTGCCTGTGATTGATCTCCCACCGCGCACACACACACACACACACACACACACACACACACACACACACACACACACACACACACCCCCTTTGCGATGCTCACCCATGAATACAGTGTGACACTCATAGACACCTCCCACCACCACCAGCTTCTGCCACTATAGAACAGAGGAAAGGAGTGAGAGTAAATTACCAACTGCAGTAAAGCGTATTGTATACAACTTGGAGTCATGACAAGAGAACATGAAACTATAGAGTTGTGAAGTAAAATGTAAAATCCCATTAGAAAAGTTTTCTTTTAATGGATTCCTCAGTTTTCTTCGATACAGAACCACATGCAGTCTCCTGGATAATTGCTCAATACTATATTGTTATGGCCATTGGTTTTAATTATTTCATATCTTCTTCGTCTGACAAGTTATGTTTTTTCACCAGTTTGGTAGCAGGGACCAAAACAATACAACGCCCATGAGCCTCTGCTGCCATTGTTATGGAGAAGAAGCCAGTCAGGTGCATATTCATCTGTGCAAATTGCTGAAATTCTGCAAAATTATCCCAGAATGTGTAAGAGATCTGATTTACACTGCTGAATGTTTCATCTAGTTTATACAAATTGTAATCTTTAGCCTTTGCCCGCAGTAAGTATGGTTTGTAACATGGACCCATCCAAGAAGCCGTCAATAGAAGCTTTTGGAAAATGGGCAGACACTTTCAAAAGATACCTGGAAGGTGATTGGATGAACCATATGTCTCTAGTGCTAAAACATCTTTCCCATCGTTAAAAGCCTTCAGTGCCGTTCTTAATAAAGAAATACTCCCCTGATGTGATATAACTGATGCTGTTGCAGCATCTCCGCTAACCTCTTTAGGAGCCGCCATTGTTATTTTGAACAAACAGTTGTCTATATGTGTCATCACACACATGTAAACCATACCCGTAGCTCCTCACTGGATGCTGATTGGTCCAGGCAATAACGCATTAATTGAAGTCTGACAAGATGAGAGCTGCTTTTCCTTCCAGAGGGAGAGGAAGGGCTCTCCCACCCAGGACCTTACCATCACCTTTGACAACTCTGCCGTAGTTCCACCCAGACTCCTAAGAACCTGGGTGTGACACTCGACGACCAACTCTCCCTTACCACCAACATTGCTGCAACTACCTAATTGTGTAGATACATGCTGCACAACATCAAAATTATCTTCTAACGTAAAAGGCGGCTCAGGTTCTGGTTCAAGCTCTTGTCATCTCAAGTCTAGACTACTGCAACTCCCCGCTGGTTGGAACTGCCTGCAAGTGCCATCCAACCCCTGCAGCTCATTCAGGATGCAGCAGCTTGACTGGTCTTTAACCTCCCCAAGTTATATAACACTACACCGCTCCTGCGCCCCCTTCACTGGTTACCAGTTGCTGCCCCCATTCGCTTCAAGACACTAGTACTAGTGCATTCACAGTATTGTTATCCAATTCTTCCGTATGATTTTCGGTTGCCTACTAATTCTGCATACTTTCGGCTACAAAAACCATTCAAATTGAAAGCGATTTTTACCAAATAGTCTTAACGCTCTCCCTCGTGGGCTGGATAAATTTGATTAAGATGGTTGTCCTCCCCAAATTTTTTTATCTTTTCCAGCACATCCCGGTACTTATCTCTAAATCTTTGGTAACGCTTTAGATTACAACCCGGAAATTAATGCGTAAGTACTCGGAAATTACAGCGTACTTTTCGGTAATTATAGTGTACTTATAAAGTAAGTACGTGTAATTATAAGGGAACAATTTATAATATTTGGGTAATAAAGGGGTAACAACCAGGAAAGGTACGGCGTAAGTACACCGAATTTACAGCGTACCACAGCGTACCTTTCAGTAATTATAGTGTACTTATAAAGTATGTACAGCGTACCTTTCAGTAATTATAGTGTACTTATAAAGTATGTATATGTAATTATCAGGGAACAATTTATAATATTTGGGGAATAAAAACCAGGAAAAATATAAATAATATGCAATATTTCATATCTAAGAGCTAACTATTTTAATATTACATGGTATGTAGGCTATGCTAAAAAAATATAGGGCTAAATGATTTATACAGTAATTCATAACTTAGTGGTAACTATTCAAATGTTAGGCCTATGTGATATAGCCTATACATGCAAAACAACAATCTTATGTTTTTAAGAGCAATAGTGAGAACACACATTCACTGAATTTGCTCTATCACACTTGTCTCCATATAGCTGGTGTGTGGTGATGGCACTGGTGTCGTTGTACCATGGCTGCTTTCACATCATCCGAGTGGTTTCTGCAAACTGTGTTGATTCAGAAGAGACCTCTGAAATGGTTGTAAAGTGTGCTGGGTCTTCATTCAATCATAAACTACATACCTTATAGTATTAATGTATTAAAACATATTTAGGCCTAAGTACCACGGGGTACATATTCATTTCATAATGCATAATGGATATTACTGAACAACAAAACTTGAAATTCAGGGGAATGAGTGTCTGCTATGGTTTTATCTAGAATTTTCAATAGCTTACCTTAAAGTAAAAGAGTACAGGATTTTGTTGGGTCATCAAGCAATATTAAAAATAGACAACTATGCTGAAAACAAGGCAAGCAAAACTATAAATATTTTCTGCAGTTACAGTATAAATATACCATTGTTTTTTTGTTGTTACAGTGTAAGTCAAACTTGTTACCCCTTTGTTTCACATAGTTACAGGGTAATTACAACATAGCGGGCTGTAAATTAAAGTGGCACTTGTTACCCCCTTGTTACACGTAGTTACAGGGTAATTACAACATAGCGGGCTGTAAATTAAAGTGGCACTTTAATCAAACAAACAACTTCAAAACAGATTGTGAACTTTTCAATTTTAATGATATAGACATAAGTCAACATTTTTCCCCCCTTTCTTTTTGCTCTTCCTTGGTTTCTTCATTTCACTTCATTTCTTCTTCTTTTTCTTCCCTTTCTCCGAGGAGTCTGATGATGAGGAGCTGGTGGAATCCCATGAGTCTTGCTGTTCTGTATTATATAAAAGAGAAAAACCTTAAAAACCTACTTTTGCGAACTAGTCCCTTATTTTGGCCAATCAGAACCAGACCAGTCTAGGACACCTCTCTGGACTCTCTAGATCAATAATTATCGAATTATTGATGTTTTACTTTTGGATGGCTATAACAGAGTCATTTAGAAAAAGGGAATGAAACAAATTGCACCCACAACCAGTACTACTTTCAATTTGAGATTATGCAAAATAATCTTTTACCAGAAGTCTAGCATGGCTAAACTAAATGATTCAGTATGGTAATCAAATTTAGATAGGCCAATTAGGTTCAAACCCAATGTACTCAAACCACAACTTAAATATCAAAAAACAAAGAAAATTAGAAATATAAAACCAAATTAACCAAAAACTGAGATCTCTCATTTCATAGAGATAAACAGGGGAATACTAAATCAGTCTTTGTTCAACCCTGTTTCATTAGTTTAAGTGCACTCAAGTTCCTACCACCACCCTTAGCAGGGTAAAACTGTCCATCCTGGCTCCTCAGAGAATGGAGTAGGGAAACGACGGGAAAATCCTGTGAGTAGTGGAGATGATGATGGCGAAGATCGAGTGAGCGGTAAGAAGATGGTGATGATGAAACCCAGAAGGCAGTATGACGACAGTGACTTGAGCAGCACAGTTCTGTCTCTAGTAGAGTCTCACCAAAAAAACAGCCTGCACAAAATAGTAGAATAGTCACTCACTTGTCCATAGTAACAGTTCACTTGTGTTTCTCCTCAAGATACAAAATATTCTTACATACTACACATTTTAACCACATTTCACTTAAACATTTTAGCTTAAACTCAATGTTATTTGTCCATCTTAATTGACTAGCTAGCTTACAGAAAACATAGCAGTCACAACTAAAGGACAGAAAATACATGCGTGTCTGTAGCTGAATTAACCAACAGCTAAGTTAACATTTTCCTAAATGTACAATGACAACAATTTCAATATTAACCATACCCTTTTATCAGGTTCATCAGGTTAGTAGCTAATTCCGACTGGCTTTAAAACACAAATCAAGCAACAATTCTCCAACAACTCCCTTGCATTCAACACCTGTGGGCACATGCCCGATTGTATCCCTCTTGCTTAAGATCTAGAGTCAGGTTAGGAAAAACTTTGTTTTGAAGGGCCCTTCCGTCTTGACCCCACTACTTAAAAACCATGTCTTTACACCCTCGAGTTCAGACCTGGCACATTAAGGGTATCGTCAGTATCAAGGACCTATACAAGGATGGCATATTTGCGTCCTTCACAGAGCTCTCTTCCCTTTATGGCTTGCCAAAGTCACACCTCTTTAGCTTTTTCCAGATTAGAGACTTTGTCAAGAAGACATTCCCCCACTTCCCTAACCGCCCCCTTGAAACTCTGACTGACTCCCTCCTGGCGACAGACCCCAACCGTAAGAAATGCGTTTCTGCATTGTTCGACTCACTATACCGGGCTTCCGCAAACCCTCGTACTTTGGCTAAAGCTGTGTGGGAGGGTGATCTGAGCATGACTATTACGGAAAAACAATGGGACCATGCTCTGGCCATGGTTTACTCTTCTTCCATATGCGTGCGTCATAGCCTAATCCAATGCAAGGTCCTTCATAAAGTCCACTACACAAATGCAAAATTGTCTAAAATATACTCCACTGTAAGGGAATCCTGTAATCAGACCCCCACCAACCATACTCCTATGTTCTGGTCTTGCCCTAAATTCACAACCTTATGGATGAGCATTTTTGAGACCTTGAGTAGAGCGTATAATCACACTATCCCACCTAACCCTTTATCAGCCATTTTTGGCATTTCCCCTGACACGGACCTCCCTGTTGCATTGAGGCGGGCCCTGGCATTTAATGCTAGCCTGACTGATCTTGTTCAACTGGAGGCTCGCCCGCCCCCACACACGACCGTTGGATTAAAGAAGTGCTTGACAACTTGAAGCTTGGGAAGCTTAGACCATCTATGAAAGGCTCCTTCTCGACATTCCTAAATACATGGAACCCTTTCCTAGAATTAGTTGACTCCCTCAGCCTATTTCCCGACATGGAGGACTGAGCTGCCATTAGAAAATGATTCAGCTTTTTGATATCTTTTACTGTGTTTGTGGTACCACTTTTAACGTTTAGTGCTTCATAAGGCTTTTTTTTACGTTTTTAAGGGTTGCTCAGTGGGGGTGATGTTTTAGCATTTAAAACGCATTTTCTGCAGGAAATGCATTTTGTAGTTTAAAGTGTAGTTAAATGAAATTGCACTATTTCTCTCTGCATGTCACAACTTTCATTGAAATTGTAGCATACCCACAACAGTCTTGTTATTATCACTGAACTTGGGCTTTTCCTGTAAGAGAATTAGATCTACAGCACACACACACACACACACACACACACACACACACACACACACACACACACACACACACACACACTTTCATGCACAAACACACTCTAGTGGTGTGTTGGTGCCCTTTCTAATCCTCCTTTCCCTGGCTGTTGGGGAAAACCATCATGTAGAACATCTGCTTCAGGCTCCGACTGATCAAATTATATCCTCCCTGATCCGACCTGCCTGCTGCTTTGTAGTTTTCCAACCTGAGGTAAACAAATCCCTGGAAAACAACCTCTACACCCGCAGCTCTGACGTGACTTTCACATTTATGTCCTTTGAAATAATTGCATGATGAAAACACTTGTGTGAACAAGAAGAATTTTACAAACCACTGACAGGAAAGGAAATACCAACCAGCCAAATATTTGTCTTGTGACACTTAGTTTTATCTACCCTACAAGTGACTTTGGCAGGAAAACAGATTTCTGTATCTCCTTTCATGTATCATCAAATGACCCCATCCACATGCTCACAATGTGACTTGTACACTGCAAGCAAGGTATTTAAATATTCAAATTTAAAGGTGCTACCAGTCAAATACGACACTTCAGCGGCAGCTGAGGGAAGCTATAACATAATAGGCAAATTCCCTAATGTTATATAAGTTCTGTATTGATATTTACAGGAAAAACAAAACAAGCTTACCTGTTTACTAATCAACACGGTACTTTAAAGATCATAAAGGTGCCACATTGCTCGAGCTAGCAACCAAAAGCTAAATTTAGCATGTCTCACATGTCTTTTTTACCCCCGATCATTTCACTCACCAGATAGCAAGACAATTAAGGCACGTTGGCTGTGAATGTGCCTGATAATCAGAACATCTGCCATTTCATTTCATTTTCAGTCTGACATTATGTTAATTTCAGCCATTTTCTGTGTGGGAGCAAAGTGACATCATGACTTCGCGTAAACATACACGCCACTTCTAAAGCAAAGTAGCGTGTTATGTGTATGCATTTTGAGCTATCCACGTGTATGTCTCCGCCGTATACAGCAGTACAAATGGCATACGAATTGGCGTGTCATACATATGCCACTTATTGAGATCAGTCTGGTGGGAGAGGTTGTTATGTTGCCATAACCAATCAGTAAGTGATGTATCCTTACATCATTTTTAGTCTAGTGATTATGTGCTTATCAAAATATCCTCGAGACCTAAGAAATGTGTTGACATTTCATCATTTGCATGTTTTTTGTGCATGTCCCTGTGTCCTCTTCTTTCCTGCCCTGTGTCTAATGTGCCTTTATGTATGTATGTATGTATGTGCCTTATATATTAAGTATGTCCAAAATACACTGCATCCATGTGGCACTACGGCATTCCAACAATGATTGCGATTCTGACAAAAGCAGTGACTAATGTGTTGTTGGAAGTCCAACTTACGAGGCGTTGTAATTTAGGCTGCTATTCTGGTTTCTTTATTTTATTTTGAATAAAAAAAAAAATAGTAATATGAAAATACAATCAATACAATACAAAAAAAACAATATCTATAGTGTTATAGACACCAATTTGTGCAATATGATTGAAAAGGAGCGGGACTAAGCAGAAGCTTGTTATTTTTCCCACCCCTTGTTCAACTCTTTATAGGATAAAGATAACAAGTAAAAAGTCATTTTAAACACCTACCAATTGTTTTTTACATTTTGCACCGAACAACCTGATTCTGATTATTAATGGAATAAAAGGTTAGCACTTAATCTGTTTAACAAATTATTCACCACTAGCAGTTATAACCAGTGTGAAAAAAGATAGATAGATCACTAGACCTCGTAGATAGAAAAACTAGTTTAAAGTTCAGCGATTTAACAGATGTTATATGATGAATTGTTTGCCTCCCTCTCCGGCAGTGACGCTGAATACAGTGAGCGGTGAGCCTGCCGATACAACTCATTTAATAGCACACTCTTTGCTTTCATGGTCCCATTTAGGTGATTGATTCTGGGCATCTCAACCAGCTCAGCTTTGCATAAGTGATGAGTGCCGCTGTGATTTAATGATGCCTTGTGGAGGCACTTGGCAATCAACTAATTTTGTAAACAACAGATCACCTGTATTCTGGTGTCTTTCCATCAAGGGAAAAGAACACTGAATGTCACAATAAACATGATTTCATGGAGTAAATAGACCGGGGATGTTTAAAATATTGCCTCTACATGAATGCATTTTTGTTGTGGGCATTTATCTGGCCTTGTTGTTGAGATATGCCTCCTACTTACTTTGGTATTTCACTTACAGCATAAAGCACAGTATATCCCCACTTACCGTTATGTTATGCAACATGACATCTTATCTGGACTGTCATGTATGACATGGCTGGCTGTCACATGAAATATCTTTCATAAAGTACCTCTTCATGTGGGGTATTTGTGGGTTAAATGGCTGCATGCTTAAATGAGATTTATATAATCTCCTTTGATAAAAGTCTGATGCAGGATGAACAACAAAAGCCTGAGGGTACAGTGACATAAATCCTTGGTCACAGTGCACCGCTGTGTGATTTGTAGCTAAACCAATCATGGAAGACATTGTGTTGCACATACTGTCAACATTATTATTTGTACCAAAGACAAATTCCTACAAGAGAAAATAATGTGTTCTCCATCTCCAGCACAGACAGATAGATGAAACCCAAGAGCAGAAATTCTGATGAGACTTGAGTGTCTGGCAGTGATGCTGAGAGAGCTTAACACAGCGTTTGAAATTAACTTTTTAGCTCAGCTGCCAAGTTCTGGCTGGAAAAATCCAAACATCTCAATTGGTGCTGATTGTACAGAGCATTGGCAGGTGTAATTGAAAGAGAAAAAAAAAGGTTCTTGTCTGTACCTGACCGGAGTAACCAGCCAGTAGTGATCGATAGATCCAGATTTATTTGAACATAAACTGTAAATAATTGCTGTTAATTAACAGTAGGATTTCAACAGTATGAACCTGTTCTTGTTAAATTCAGTGCTTCACTGTAACATTCTATTGACAGTTTTTTAACAGAACTATAATTTATTCCTAAAATACAGCACTTTACTGCTAATCAACTGACAGAGTATCTTAGTTAACAATATCATGCAGAATGTTTTGCATTTCGGTAAGAGTAACTTCACCTGAAGTGCACATGTGAAGCTGGATTTGTTCTTTTCTTCATCCATCCCCATCTTAAAAAAAACATCTTGCGTGGGCGGGTCTTACAGGGGTGCGTCCCCATTGGCTAATGACTTTCTGGAGTGAGTTTGAGTGACAGCTCAGTGCCTGCTTGCCCCCTGACGTTTCAGTGCAGCTATAACGTTAGACTTTAGAGGACACAAAAACCACTCCACAGCGGACTCCTAAAAGATTAAGAAAGTGTAAGTATTGATCATATATATTGTCTGTGAAAAGCATGGTTACTAGACGTTTGTCGTTTCGTTGTGTTAAGTTACTAGCTAGTAAAGCTGTTTAAGTTAGCATTTAATGTTAGCTAACTGCTAACGTTATCTAAAACGTGTAGCTATGTTACTGAGCTAATTTGCCATGGGAATCATGTAGCTAGGCTCAGTGAGGCCTTTCTCAATGGAGCTGTATTCATTATCGTCTTCTCTCTGTAGAACAATTAAACATTGTGGGACGTGCCGGACCCCGAGCAGAGCTACGATGCTGTCCCTGGTAACGTTAGGTCAGTAACGTAGCTAAATGATCTATTATAACAAATTATTATCCAGCTAGCTAACTATATATTGTTGTGGTTGCTATTGGTCTGATAATACACATACATTAGATAATGTTCCATCTGAGATGAAGTAGTAGAGTAGAAATAAACCCCCGAAAGTAAATAATAATAAAATGTAAGAAAAATGCTATAAAAAGACATAAATATGGAAATATTACAACAAATACAGTTATTATTAATCATAAAGGATTCATGTCTCATGACAGGGTCATGTGTTCATGACCCTGTCATGTCACTCCTATATAGATACCTTCAATTAAAGTGTTATCGAACATGATGTCTTCCGGTGGGCCATCAGTCGTCCACTAACTCACCACTTTGCCATCTTCCAATACTTGGACTTCTGTACTTTGTGGCATTTGCATTTGTTCTACATGTGAAATTACCAACTTCATATCAAAATAAAAACTCAAGTGCAATTAAAAGCTCTCTTTTTTTTAAATTGTTTATTTTCACATTTCTTACCATAAACATAGAAAAACAAAAGAGCAGAAAAAAAACAGCAAATAATAACAAATAAGTAGTTCTTACAGGTCTACTACGCCTTCGTTTAGTTAGTTAGCAGTGTGAATTTTTTACTTCATGTATACACAGACATTGCATAAATATATACATATATACATACATTCTCTACACAAAAAGACAAGCTCTCTTTTTGATCTCACAGTGTAATTATATGATTGAAAAATCAGTAATAGCTCTTGTTCTTCACTCACAACATTTTGTTATGGTTTGCGTTATGTGCTGGTAGCCAACTTCTTAGTCCCTCCCACCTTTCAGGTAAAGCCCAAAACGGTCTCCTAAGCCCCTCCCCCCACAAGGGAGCATGAACGTGTGTGCATGAACAATGACTGACACGCAGTTAGACACCCCCCTGGCCCTGATTGGTGCATCTGAACAGGGAGCGGCAGATTTTTGCAAATCGCACTACAGGCTGTAGGTGGTGCCAGAGGACCTGGATTATTTTTTAATTACTTGCTTCATGTAGTTCTACCTGAACATAGGGTCAGTTTCAGCAAATATGACAGAAAGTTAGTTTTATAAGTCTTACCTACTGCACCTTTAACAAAAGTTTCTTTAATTGTATGTTGTGTGACTAATTGTTGTAAGTTTATTTAATTAGGATATGCACATTAATCAAAATTTCTGTAAATGCGCCAGAGTTAGCCAGTCAGCTATGTTTATGGTGGGAAAAAAAAAGAGCACCCAGAGGAAACATTGGGAGAACATGCAAACTCCACACAGAAAGGCCCAGAATGACCTGGATTCAAACACAGAACCTTCTTGCTGCGAGGCAGAAGTGCTAACCACTGAGCCACCAGTAGACAGGGTGTGCAAGATATTGTATTTAGGACATTTCCTTTGAAGGGTTAACGTAGATTTCCACTTCTTTTCACCAATATCTTGAAGGTCTGCATTAAGCAATGGAAACAAGTACACTGTTTACCAAAACTGTACTTTTCTGCCTTATTATAAACTCATGATAAACATTTAAATTAAACACCTCAGGCCTTCACCTGTTTTGACTTAATAAATCATGTAATTCCCGACAAAATTACTCTGGCATTAATGAAATTATTTCAAATATATTCTGATCCTGTAGTGCCTGAAGTGGTACAATATTATTTCCCATATATCACTGATCCTTGTAAAGACAAAAGACGTGTTGTGCAAGGTCATTATCAAAGTTATGAGGCAAATTTACTGCTGGTAATTAATGCGACTTTTCAAGCGATCTCTGGCAAGAACACACAAGGGCTCAATTTATTATCCCAGGGCATTCTGGGAATATATCAGCATATTAAGTGGTTGACATTACAATTTATTATCAACACTGATTAGCATCTGTATCTCACTATACATTTGGAAGTCACGAGAGATGTCATTAAACTACAATTTGAAGAAGTTAATAGAGAGGCAAGGTATAAAAAGTAGCAGGGAGGACACAATATTAACATTAACCTCTCCTAACAAATGGCCGCTTATTTCCTCTGAAGGCCTCAGTAGTCACATTGGAACTTCAAGTGAGCAATTGTCTGTACCTCTGTAGTATAAAATATGACCCTTGTGCTGGATTTGGTTTACTTGTAAATATGTTGTAGGCATACAAAAAAGCAGGCAAAGCTCTTGATCTACTGGTTAGTTTTCATGAAGGCTGGGTCATGACCGAAAGAACGAGATCCAGGGTACAAGCAGCCGAAATGGGTTTCCTCAGGAGGGTGGCTGGCGTCTCCCTTAGAGATAGGGTGAGAAGCTCAGTCATCTGATGAACTCGGAGTAGAGCCGCTGCTCCTTTGCATCAAAAGGAGCCAGTTGAGGTGGTTTGGTCATCTAGTAAGGATGGCCCCTGGGCGCCTCCCTAGGGAGGTGTTCCAGGCACGTCCAGTTGGGAGAAGGCCTCGGGGAAGACCCAGGACTAGGTGGAGGGATTATAGCTCCAACCTGGCCTGGGCAGTGTTGTAGTTTTTTTTTTCCTTTCTTTTTTATCTCGATTTTCGTTTTTGAAATCAGAAACCAAAAATGGAAATACGGCTCTGCATTTTTGTTTATTCGTTTTTTAATTGAAATGATAATTGAAAAAACATGCTATTTGTGTTTGTTCGTTTCTTGCGTTAAAAAAAAAAATATATATATATATATACTAACAAAACGTACATGGACCATTTCTCGCCAATCAGAGTGTCATCTCCCATGGACCTTTACCACAGCAGACATGTTGACTTGTAATAGTAGGAAAAGCACAGCTGAAATTGATAACCTTAACGATGGCTCAATTCTCTCCTAAGTGTAATGCAGCCATCATTAATGTTTTAATACCAGGGTCTCTCCTAAGTGGAATGCAGCCATCATTAATGGGTTTGAATACACCTGTGCTTTTCCTACTATGACATGTCAACATGTCTGCCGTGAAAAAGGTCTATTCCATTTAAAAGCCAGGCGAGTTTGTACCTTTGCGCATTGCTATTATGATGGAGGATTTGCACCGTAATATTTTTTATTTGTAATCTTTTGCTTATGTTGGCATATTTTACTAATTTGCTGTAATCAGAATCAGAAAAGCTTTATTGCCAAGTATGTTTACACACACGAGGGATGTGTCTTGGTATCGTAAGTGCAAATCGCATTAAAATCATTAAAGCAACATACACAAACACACCGAGTCGCCATATGCGGCGCCATCACAACTCTCTCCTAACCCTCGCAACAGATACAGCATGACATTGGGAGAGGAGAGGGAATAAAAAAGCCGTTCTCAGACTATCCTCATAAAATAAGAACAGTGTGGGAACAGGAAAAAACACCTCAGCACATAAGCACACAGTCAATACATTTGCACTGCTGCACATAACACCACATAACAGTACATTTGCACTGCTGCACATAACACAACATAACATTATAACAGGACACGCAGTAGGGGTGGGATCTTGGGTGCATTGGGATGGGGGAACAATGAAATATATAACAATGAAATGCTGCGTTATTGACTTTAGACCAGGTTTTTGTTGGTCGAGGGCACAATCACTTCCCGCTGCCTCAAGATAGCAATACGCCAATAATTCACCTGAACACACCTCCCTGTAAGACCAGCACGTCCATGGGCGCAAAGATGGGCGCATATGCATTTGCTATTTTAATGACGTGGGCGCTGGATAGGGAAATTGACAACTGCGTCGGTCTTAAACTAGCAAAGACACTTGCGTCAGGCTTTGCGTTAGGCTGTTTGCAAGATAGGACCCACAGAGTTCTTTAGTGCGCTTGCACAACTGCAGTGTGAAACCAAAGGTTATCAGATCAAATGTATTCAATGTAATAAAAACATGAATCATGGTTCAGATTTTCAGATGTGAAAAAGGCCCCAAGTCAAGACCAAGACCAAGGCAGGGTGAAGCCGAGTCAAGACCAAGCCCACATCAGTGGGAGTCCCACACTGCATGACACGAGAACATGTGGAAAATGCTAAGCATAGGCACTCCTCAAATTAATCTAAGAGATCCACATTAAATACAGTATCTACACAACTAGGTAATATGCAGTGTTGTAATTTAACAAAGTACAAATACCTCGTTACAGTACTTAAGTTGAATTTTCACGTATCTGTACTTTACTTTGTTATTTATATTTCTGGAAACTTTTACTTTTACTCCACTACATTACTCCACTACTACGCCTATAAGACAGTCAGGTCACACAACTATGTGATGCCCACATGCATAATCCTACCTAAAAAGCTTTTGAGATTGGCTCGGCTGTTTGTTCAACTGTCTACAGTAATCTGCTGTCAATAAGATCATCATTAGACCAACAGTATATAGCGCTGCATGTATAGATGTACTGTAGCCATATGCGTGGGCTCATGTATATTTATATATGGAAATATATGGATGGCCATGAATGTATACGTCCATATGTGACCACATGTGTATTGCATAATACGTATACATGGGCAAGCTGCCCTGTTTGCTTGAATCGCTGAAAGACTCGGAGATGAGCTGGAAGCTGGCTGAAATGATACTGCAGCTGGCTGGTGAAGTCTTTTTAATCCGCAAATTGTCGACTTTTCAGGAACCAACAGCCCTGTTTGTGCATTTTTAGTACTTATCCAAGTTCTTCAGTTTTGCTATTTTCTATGTGTAATAATCTCTCCGTTGAAGATTTTAAACCCCTTAAAGGGAAAATACAGTCTGAAGTCTTTAAAGCTTTAGCGCTGTACAGTGATTGAAAAAACAGCAGACAAAAACAGAGATTAAAAAATTGGATTAAGAGACTAATGCACACTAAGACAAATAAATATTGATGAAATATGGATAGTTGGGTGCCTGGGTAGCTCACCTGGTAGATGGGGCACCCATATGCAGTGGCTTAGTCCTCGATGCAGCGGCTCAGGGTTCAAGTCCGACCTGCGGTCCTCCTCTCTCCCCCCTTTCCTGTCTACAGCTGTGCTGTCTATTAAAGGCTTAAATGCCCCCAAAAATATCTAAAAAAAAAAAGAAAAGAAATATGGATAGTTAAAGCTATATTGCGCGACTGTTTTTTATTAATGAATGTCTGTTACATTTAAGTCATTACCAAATGAGTTGATACAAAGATACAAAGCTAACTAAGCCTATCAGCTCCGCAAAACTCTCTCTGTATTTCTCAGTATGGCTACACAGCAGCTCGAGTGATGCGTTTTACTACACCGCTGAGAAAGGACAACAGCAGCGTTTAGCATTGGGGACAAAGAGGACCACTGCAACAGGCAAAGACATGGCTGAAAACTCGAAGAAGCACCCATGAATTCTTTCAGTCGACAATTGTACTGCTAAGAAGAGACCTTTACGTTCAGCTAAAGGACTAAAATCCCCAAAAAGAAAGAGACCAACGGCGAAGACAAATGCGGATAAAGATTGGTGTGGCTTTTCTTAGTTGGCGAGCGCTTAAAAAGAATGGACTGAGGTCAGACACGGATGTCGCCTTACTGGTCTTTAACATGTTAGTAATGGGTTTTGTAACGTATTTGGAGTAGGAATTATTGCTTTATGACCGAAGGCTTGCGTCATGTGGCTGCGCCGACAGTGGTGTCATCACTTCCTCATAGGGCAACAGAAAAGGATCTGTTCTAAATATATCAAAATTACAATGCAAAGTATGTTGTCACGTGTTATTGGGCATTTTTAAGTGGTTATATGTAAATGCTGGAGCTTTCTTAGTGGGTATACTGCATATCACATAGACTACACCACTGTCCTTTGTTTCTCCAACCTCTCAGAAGAATCCGAAATATCTGTTGATCATTAAACTGGTTTGGACCCAACTTCTTGTGTGTGTAAAATTGACCCATCTCCCAGAACACATAATCTTGGGCTGAATGGAACCTGGGTCCCTGCAATCCGACATAAGTTATCATGTATCTTTGTCCAATGTGTTTTTTGATGTAAGAGCTGTGTTAAAGATCATGTCCTTTAGATGCTCTGTTGTAAAAGGATACAAGAAGAATGCGTAAATCAGACTCTTGAAGAGCACCAACTAGAGTCCGTGTCAATAACAAGCAGCAGAAGTAAACACGCGACGAGCGAGATCATGGCTAAGGAGATAGTGTGGGGAAGAGAGAGAGAGAGGAAGAGGAGGACGCACTGGAAATATCATTATGGCCAAGACAAAGGTTTGCTTTAGAGCCGCATCTAGAAAACAAATGGACCTTCCAAGCCTGCACGGCTGAGGAAATTGTGTACACAATTTGCTTACCCGTGGCTAATGTAATAACTCACAGCAAATACGCAGCCTGAATCAACACTATCGTTTCTCACATGTGCAGAATCTGCTGAGATTAAAGCTCTTTTCAGTGACAAATGGTCCTTGTTCTGAATTGTACAGAATCAATAACTTGTGAGACAGAAGCTAATTTTGTTGCTTTTTCATCTGTATTATCAACAAGTTTGCCATCTGCGTTTCATTAGGGCTCCACAAAACCTTTGATTGCAATATGCAAAAGATGAAAGAAAGTATGAGAGTTAGAAAGCAGCTGTTTTCTCTGTGCCTTCTTGTTCACAGAGGCGGGATATTGATTGGATTTGCCTTGCAACGTGTTGTTGAAACAAAGCTGTCAGTTGCCTGGGGACAAACTGCGCTTTCCAACATAAATCAGTGACAAACATGCAGATATGCTTTAATCTAGTGAACTGTAGCGATGATTGAAACCAGGCTACAGTTCAGACTGTGTTTCAAAAATAAAAACAATGTAATAGATGTGTGCGGCTGGAAGCTACTGGGAGATGGAGGTCCTTACATGACCTGCGCATATATTAATTAAAGCTCATGAATCTATTACCAAATTGTCCAGGGGCCCAAAGGATCAGAGGTCCTAAATCCAAAGCTTTAAAAGGCTCAGTCACAAGCCCCTTCTGAATAAACTGAAGCAATAGCCTTCACATTCATGTTCAAGATGTCACAACAAAGAGAAACATCTCGAAACCTCCAGAGTGTGTCGGTATCATCAGGATGTTTAAGCCTTGTGGAGCTTTGTGGAGTCGTCCTGTGGAAAACACCCACATGAGTTGTTTATTCAAGCAACAATTACGACTCATATTTACGTTTGTTGTAGCGGTGCCTCCTAGCAGAGATGGGGACTCAAGTTTGTAACTCAGACTCGAGTCGCATTGAAGTTGCCACACAGTGGCTTCAGATTTGACTTGAGACTCGTCCTCAAAAGACTTACTCGACACAGACTCGAGATGTGCACCTCGTGAACTTTTTATTTTTAAGAAACGTTCTTTGAGCTGATTATTCCCCTCCCTGCGCAACCTCTAACTTACCTACATAACCTGTTGCGTATCTGTTGCATGCGGCCACCGATCACACATGACAGAGGATAACACACATGTTGACCGCACCGGCAGCTGCTGTGCCCTCATCGGAAGACAACAACGCCCCCCAAAAAAAGGAATGCTGAACGCAAAATATATCGTATCAAGATAAATGATTGGGGCTCAACCACATCTGATTTTATCAGGAACCTGACAACGCACCCCGATGGGTTCTAACATGTTTATCTCAGCATTGGCCATCTAACGTTAGCTTGCTTCTTGCTTTAGAAACGACCTACCGGAAGGTTAAATCTTACTGTCGTTCGCTAGATGTTGTGAAAAGATGACGAGTGTTTGTGTGTTTGCCAAACTTCTGGTAGTAGATTTACGTAATTATGAACATACGCTGGCTGCAATGCTTTGAATTCCTTATATATAGCTATGCTATATATAGCTATGTGTTCTCTAGCAGCCTGGATGATACACAGCAGGTGATACAACACACTCATTATAACCACGAGAGACTTGAGACTTGACTTGGACTCTAGCTCAGAGACTCCTATTGGCCGTAATAATTATGATGGGAGCAAAGCAGGAAGTAAGGTGACAAAGTAGAGCGCCATCTTTGCATGAGGCAGGTTGGGGTTGTGGATGGGTCAAACGAACACAGGCGACGCATTGTACGACGTAGTACGAAAATGTATGCACACCAATTCGTATGATATCCTCACAACTAAGCAACAGCCGGCTGGTCCCGTGACGCCGGCTACAGTGCTCCGTGATTTTCCGTTGTAAAAGGTGACTGTGAGCCGGGTACAGGGCACCATTTCATTTCAAAGGTCGTGGCAGTTGAGTTTAGCCGAGAAAAAGTGAGCAACATGCGGCGACGACAGTTAAGTTTAGTTCGTAGGCTGTTGGGGTTGTGCAATATGTTAACTGTGCAATACGTAGGCTATTTGGGTTGTGCATTATGTCAGTGCATTGTGTCATTTGTACAATACATAGGCTATTGGGGTTGGGCAATATGGTAGTTGTGCATCATCAAGGGCTGTGCTACACTTATTGCGGAGAACGCAGCAGACGGGGTTGTTCAATTTAAAAAATGCCAATGAATGGAGTAGTTAATGTGCTTACTATATAAGTACCAGTCTAATGTATATGAGAGCATGGTTTGTGTTGCATTAGAGTATGTGTATGCTTATTTTCTGTATTTTGTGTTGTCTTTGTAAAGCTGCGGAACGGACAATAAAGTATATTGTATCTTATCTATCACAAGAAGAGCTAGTTACATTTAGGGAAAAGATTGAACAAACGCGTTTCCTGTATGAAAGTCTTGTTTTACCCAGGAAGCTATCTCCTCTTCCTGGCTTGATAGCCCTGTGTTTTAGTACCCATCCATCCACACCGTCCTCCTCCCTATGCGGTCCACAACTTTCTTATACAGCAGCAGTCAATGTGGTGGACACAGCAAATAAATACCTTCAATACAAGCTAATAACATTGCTTTACTTTTCGTAGCTAAATGTAAGAGACGTTCGTGAGAACAGCCTGACCCAGGATTTTCACCCAGGAGACCGGAGTTTGTGCCCTGCGCCCCAGCTGCCGGAATAATACAGTTTCTTTAGTCTCTTATTTTATCAGTGAATGGTGATTTTCCCCTCACTAACTGTAGTGTAATACTACACTTTAT
Organism: Perca schrenkii; assembly: GCA_025617405.1. Taxonomy (NCBI): domain Eukaryota; kingdom Metazoa; phylum Chordata; class Actinopteri; order Perciformes; family Percidae; genus Perca; species Perca schrenkii. Next base: position 30,467,717 of record CM046799.1, read on the forward strand.
CACAAAGTCTGTCAGACTAAAGAGTCACTTTACAAAGGCAGCATCAATTTAACTTTCAAAGTGTTCGTGTCTTTGCTGTTTAGTAAAACCTACAAGAATTACATATGAAGTCCAATTTCTAGCATCTGCACTCATACAGTCAGAGGTCAGACTCCACTACAATCACAGCTAACATCTCTGCCAATTTTCACTTCTGCTCTTTTCACTTTCCTCCCCCTCATGAACTGTCTGTGCGTCCCTCTGTCTGTATGTCTGTCTGTCTGTCTGTCTGAGAGCAGCTTCATCGCAAGCTCTGGCTTCTCCCAAATCCGTTGTGATGGTGCACTTTATCATCATCCCACACATGCTAATGGATGGAGAGAGAAAGAGATAGACGGGGACCAATTAGCTTCTCTATGCCAGACTGAAACCCCAGAGAGTCTCGGGTCGTCTCAGAGATTTCATTATGCAGAAGATCTGGTTCTTTTCATGGAACTTCAATTAAAGAAAACTCAAAACTTCCCCAAAGAAAAGACAAATACTGGAAAACTGTAATTTCATACTTTTTTTCAGGAGGGGAATAGCTTCACCTGTCAATCAATGTCGAGTGCCTGCACAGGAACTTGACAGTTGTTGGAATATTTTCATAACTAATTATACTGTAAATGGACTGTATTTATAGGTATAGTGCTTTTCTAGTCCTAGGGACTACTCATAGCGCTTTTACATAGTACAGGAACCTTTCACCATGCACACACATTCATCAGATAAAGATTCACACTCATTTACACTCCGATGGCACAGCATCGGAAACAATTCAGGGTTCAGCGTTTTGCCCAAGGACACTTCGAACTGCAGGGCCAGGGATCGAAACCACCAACCTTCCGATTGGCGGGCGACAGCTCTAACCACCTGAGCCACAGCCGCCCATACTGTTTAATACTGCCCCCGTACTGTCTTACATACTTTTACATAACTCAACTATGATGGCTGCAGCCTTTTTTCTTCTTTCTTCATGCAATGACACTCAAATCTTTCAACTTAATAGTTATGAAATATTCCAAATATAATGAATTCTTATTTTCAACCCATGTTCCGATGTTTTATCAAGTTCCTAGAAATAAAATGTGGTGCTATGTTAAATTCTTCACTGAAGATTGAAAGCATTCCACACAACTTCTCTCGGACTAAGTTCCTGTTTATACATTTATTTATTTTTTTTACACTTTTTATTGACCTTTTGTGTTCCCCTTCAAGGACACTCCATGAATGGGAGATTTGAGTAGTAGCTGCCAAACAACATCGTTTATAATGGAAGAAATCCCCCAAAACACATTATTTGTTTTCACACTGTGGGCCTGATTTACTAACACTAGCGCAGTTTGCGCTGCGTCTGTTTATGCGAGTTCGGTAATAGCGCACGCTATGCTTCCACATTTTGCGTAGTATTTATCAACCCTGACACCCATCAGACAATCAGCGTCTTTCTCCGCCCACTATACCGTAAATTGCGCTGTAACAAAGCGGTATTTGTGCTATGATACGGCTGAGTGCAGACTTCGATATTCCCACTGCTGATGCTATGACTGTTTGAATATATTTTAATATTTGTAATGTAGCGAGGAGTTTAACAGCTGCTGGAATGGGATGTGAACGCTGAGTGGGAGATTCAATTTCATCTTTGATTTCTTCCAGTAACTCTAATATTGCATGGCTGCTTGATCTGTAACGCTACATGATGTTGTGTTCACTGACAAAGTGTGATTCTTATGTTACAAATATTTTCAGCCTCGCCTATGTCTTCGTCTTGCTCAAATGACTGTTGCCATTTCACCAGCGTCATAAAGGTCTACGAGGAAACTCGACTGCGGCTGGTTCAGACCTGCTTTTAAGAGGCGGAGAATTTTCCCCGCAGAATAGAGGCGCGCTCTTACTGACAGTCTTTGTATATACCACAGAATATATAATTAGGCGCACTTTGCGCTTATCCTCCCACCTTTTTGGGTGGAACTCCCACTTTCCCCATGACCCTCCCACGAACGCATATTGAAAGCACAACTTGTCTCTTCTTGCTCATGTGGCAGGCAATCTGCGATTTTTCCCAAGTGCGCCCCGTTTGTAAATAGCCCGCATCGGTTACGTCCGTCTTTGCGACCAATTAGCGCCTGGAAACAGGAGCAAACGGCTTGATAAATCTAGCCCTGAGAATGTTGTTTACTTGCTAATCTTTAAAGGTCAAATTTCTGACAATATAAGTGCCATGCTTTTCCGAAGATAAGTCCTTGTTATTAGATGTTGCAGTTTCCTAGAATGCTCCACCAAGGACAGTTTAGCAAGGGCATGTTCAATCTCAATACGGTGGGCACCGTTTTGGTACAGCTTCCTGGTTGAACGACATGTCTTTTTGAGTTATGTTTTCTCTCGCTTGGTGGGCGTGTCTCTCGTTGATTGGCTGTGTCCCAGATGATACCCAATCAGCAGAGACGTGTCTGTAAACCCGTAGTAATAAAAAGGCAGAGCGCTTGCACACACAAAAGCGTGTTTAACGCACCCCAGTTTCAGTTTAAAAAAAACGTGTTGCTAAATTTTTTTTCTGTTTACTCCCACTTGTGTATCCGTAAATGTTTGTCTGTGTGTGGAAGTCACCTTGGTTCTGGGTTTTTGGCAGAGTTACACACCTGACGGTCATTGCCATTCAGACATCCCGCTTAACCCTTGTGTTGTCTTTGAGTCAAATTTGACCCGTTTTCAAAATTTCTATATCAGAAATATGGGTTTCTTTTTAACTACCTAGTTTTGATCAAAAATAACATGGATGATTCCATACAATGCGCTTTGCCAGTCAAACAAAAGATTGGATCTCTACTTTCATTCACAATTTTGGGTGTTTTGTTAAAAAAAAAAAATGAAATGTTTCGAAACTGAACATGACTGAACGTTGACATTTAACCTTCTTTGATTATCCTTCCTTTAATATTAGTCTAAATAATTCATAATTCCTGCTTTTTTAACTGAAGAATTAGGTACAATTTCCTAAAAAGGAGGTTTATTGACCATGAATTCCAAAAATCTGTGTAAAACTATATAATTTGGTGATGGTGTTAAAACATGGTAGTGAAAATAAGCGTATGTTTTTAAAAAAAAAAGTGTTGATTTTTGACCTGGGAGGATGATGCATGGTCGAATGGAAGACAACACGAGGGTTAAAGACTCCTGGGGCACGTTCAGCCCCGACAAAACGTAGCAACACGTTTAGTTAAACTGAAACGGGGGTCCAGTGAATGGCCTGTTGTGTGCACAAGTGCTCTGCCCTTCTATTACCACCAGTTTACAGACACGTCTCTGCCGATTGGGTATCACCTGGGACACAGCCAATCGAGAGAAAATGCACCACACTGGTAGGCACCGTTCTGAGGAAACGTCGTTCAACCCCGTGTTGCATCGAGCTCTGAAATGATGAACTGAAACAAATTCCTTCCTGAAAAAAAAATAATATGAAAATGTGATATATATATATATATATATATATATATATATATATAGTAAGATTGAAGGTCCTCAGCTCTTTGGCAATAGATTTCTAAACATACAACATGGCAGTCTCAAAGGAATTTATTCCACATTCATTTCCATTTAAGGAACTGATCATTTATCCATCGATAAAGGGTAAAGGTGCAATATGATTGATCAGGTTAAGTCTTTGTATGTCCCAGATGATACCCAATCAGCAGAGACGTGTCTGTAAACCCGTAGTAATAAAAAGGCAGAGCGCTTGCACACACAAAAGCGTGTTTAACGCACCCCAGTTTCAGTTTAAAAAAAAGGTGTTGCTAAATTTTTTTTCTGTTTACTCCCACTTGTGTATCCGTAAATGTTTGTCTGTGTGTGGAAGTCACCTTGGTTCTGGGTTTTTGGCAGAGTTACACACCTGACGGTCATTGCCATTCAGACATCCCGCTTAACCCTTGTGTTGTCTTTGAGTCAAATTTGGCCCGTTTTCAAAATTTCTATATCAGAAATATGGGTTTCTTTTTAACTACCTAGTTTTGATCAAAAATAACATGGATGATTCCATACAATGCACCACACTGGTAGGCACCGTTCTGAGGAAACGTCGTTCAACCCCGTGTTGCATCGAGCTCTGAAATGATGAACTGAAACAAATTCCTTCCTGAAAAAAAAATAATATGAAAATGTGTGTATATATATATATATATATATATATATATATATATATATATATATATATATATAGTAAGATTGAAGGTCCTCAGCTCTTTGGCAATAGATTTCTAAACATACAACATGGCAGTCTCAAAGGAATTTATTCCACATTCATTTCCATTTAAGGAACTGATCATTTATCCATCGATAAAGAGTAAAGGTGCAATATGATTGATCAGGTTAAGTCTTTGTATGTCCCAGATGATACCCAATCAGCAGAGACGTGTCTGTAAACCCGTAGTAATAAAAAGGCAGAGCGCTTGCACACACAAAAGCGTGTTTAACGCACCCCAGTTTCAGTTTAAAAAAAACGTGTTGCTAAATTCTTTTTCTGTTTACTCCCACTTGATCAGGTTAAGTCTTTGTATGTCCTCAGCTCTTTGGCATTGTATGTCCTTGTATGTCCTTTGGCATTGTATGTCCTCAGCTCTTTGGCAATAGATTTCTAAACATACAACATGGCAGTCTCAAAGGAATTTATTCCACATTCATTTCCATTTAAGGAACTGATCATTTATCCATCGATAAAGGGTAAAGGTGCAATATGATTGATCAGGTTAAGTCTTTGTATGCGAGATATGTAATGCATTATGAAAAAAAAGCTTTACTGTTAAAATATCTACAGTGCTAACACTAAATGTCCTAGTGTATCCAGGTAATTGTTTTCCACATGATGAGAATAATTTAATTTAAAAATACCAAGCACGCAGCTCAGCCACAGCTGCAGACGCTCTTTTGTAGAAATTGAATAGAATTGTCGAAAAGAATACAGGCTTGTTTATCAGACCCCCACTGACTGAAAAATAATAACCAATCTTTTTTTTCTCCATTGTCGAGAAGGGAGACTCAAAACTCACATGTTGGTGATATCTCCCCCAGGGATCATGCAGAATGATGGTCCATGCATTTGTTTTTAACATCACGCGGCTAAACTTTACTAAATTTAGTAAAGAGTATGATCAGCGGTGGAAGTTGGTAGCATTTTGTGTGCAAAAATCTTAACTTGTAAAGTAACTAGTAACTAAAGCTGCCAGATGAATGTAGTGGAGTAAAGAGTACAATATTTATCTCTGAAATGTAGCAGAGTAGAGGTAGAAAGTGGCATGAAATGAAAAGACCCAAGTAAAGTACAAATGCCTCAAATTTCTACTTGAGTACATGTACGTAGTTACATGATTTAAAACGTAATGAAATGAAAACCAGCAGGCCAGATTCAGGCCTTCATCAGTTTTTAAAGTTGATTGCAGGCAGCGGAAGTCAGAATAAGCTCTGCTGGCAGACAAATGATAACAACTGTACAGAAAATTGCTATCAAACCTGTTGAACTCGCTGCTGCTTAACTGCACACAAATAATTGACAGGTTGCATCTGTAACAACATCTGAAATCCATCAAAAAGAATAACCCCACACTGGCTGCAAATACAGCCCTGAAGTATGTCATTATCCTCTGACTCGGTCTCTAGCTGTGAAAACACAAGCGTTGAATTAATAAAAATAAAAAGAGAGCTAAAATTGGAACATGACTAATGCCGCGCACACATATAGTAAGACAAGATGTATACATCACAATGACGTAAACTGGAATCTAGAGATCAAAATGAAATGTTCATGCACTGCGGCGGATCTGATCTTTTTCACTTTTAGGCTGTGTTCACACTTGCCGTCTTTTTTTAAGCTGCCAGCGTCTGTTTTTTACATTATAATCTTGTAACCGTGTTTTGTATAAATTATATAAACGAAAGTATGCCCTCCAAAACATGGGAACAATGTGTCTCTTGTGCACTTGAATAAACCTAAAAAAAAAGAAGAGCAAAAGTTATCTCTTGCTCACACACAACACCATCTCATATAATAAATCATGGCTTTGAAATATTTATGACTTGGAAGGGACCATCCATTCATTTAGCACTTTTGGACTATTTTTGTGGCAGCATCTCTGCTCCTGTTGCAGTTTTCTGTAAAGAAAGATGTCAGTAAAGTCTGAAAGGGCTGACTGAGTTATAGTGCTTTACTTCCATTTGATTCATTTTTTTATGTATTTTTACTACATCATCCATTTTAGCTGTTACTTTTTATAAAAAAACACATAGGGAGACTAAACCAAACAGTAAATGTGCTGTAAAACCAAAACCACAAACAGGCTGAATAAAAAGTAGAGCTCCAGAAATGTGTTAATTCTCTGTTTGGTCATCACAGAAAAATGATTGATTAGATAGGTTTTGTAGAACAAATGGTTACACTGCGAGACACCTACATTTTCTAAATGAACACCGTATATACTGTATTTCAATGGTAGATGTCGATGACGCTTCATTTCCGGGATTGGTCAGGTGCCGCCGGAAGTCCCTCATTTTCGGCTGGATGTCCCTCACATTCCTCCTTTCTTTGGGTTGTAATTTTAAACTCCGATAGGACTATGGTTACCTGCTCCTCAGATCTCTGCAGGGTAAATCCAGACAACTATCTAGACTATCTGTCCAATCTGAGTTTTCTGTTGCACGACAAACAACTTTTGAACGTACACACGTTCCACCGAAACAAGTTTCCTTCCCGAGGCTATTTTTCAGAGCAGTGTTGCTCCGTCCAGCGCTTAGTGCCGCCCAAGACGATTGTGATTGGTTCAAAGAAATGCCAATAAACCAGAGCACATTTTTTTCCCCCATCCCGGAATGCTGTGTGGACTAGCCAGACCCTCCTCCGCAGCGCTGTGGACAGTGACCGACTGGCCATCTGGAATTTGGGCAAATGCCAGAAGGGCCGCCCCCTATGGGCCACTAATGATAATTTGTCTTTGGTTAATTTTATTTAAGTTATTTTATGCATGCAGCCACAAATATTCAAGATTGTACTGCGGCAAAGTGCGTGGAAAGATACACTCGGAAGGCAGAGTTACTATTTTCCAAGCTAGGTTGTTGACAAAAATAGGGCTGGTGTGTTGCAAATGCCAGGGCCGTTTTTTAATCCCAGTCCGTCACTGGCTGTGGAGGAAGGTCTGGCAATGCGAGACTATGTTAGAGATAACCTGCTTCTCTTGCCTTGTATCCATACATTTTTCTACCTTTTTTAAAAGAGTCGTATATACACATTTGGGAAGCGGAGGGGACACATTAAGGATGTTCTATAACTCTTTCACCTGTCAACTCCGTTGATTGCATTTTCCCATCAGTGACCGTACATCCACACGGTGTTGAGCAGAACCCAATGCCATCTTCCCTCCCACTCTGTAACCGACCCTTTGCGGTTGAGTATGATGCATGCTGGATGAGCTCCAGTGCCCTCTATTTCTATTCTTTCCACCCTCCAATCCTCTGTCTCTCTCGCTCTCGTTCCCTCTCTCTGCCCTCTCCATCTGTTATTCAGATGAAAAATTGCAGAAACATTGTTCTCACCATTTCCCATAACCCAAAATAGACCTGGCCTACTAAAATGGCCCCTTCTTCACCTTCCCATTGGAGTCAAGACAAGAATATCTCCTTGAAAAAAGTAAATCTCCTTATAAAATCTTATGACTAAATGACTTTTTCTAACTGAAAAATGTTTAAGGTTACTTCCTGGTGTACCTGCAGGCATACTTTTTCCACATTTGTTGAACAAATTCATTCTACCATTAAATTGAAGCCACTAACCTTAATAGCCAGTAATCACTCGGATCACGCGGAAAATAGAGTTGTACACGTAGGGCTGATAAGTAAAATAAAAATGATGCTTCATGGTCTGTGTAGACAGCTGGGTTGATTAAAATAGAAGCCTGTCTGTTCCATCAGACGGACTAAAAAGCTGACACACCTCTTGTGAAGACACGGCGCATTCAACAAGTCCTCCAAATGATATTAATTTATTCCCACCCTTTAATACAACCCACAGGACCATTTTCCATCCTTATATTTAACCATTTTCCATCCTTATATTTAACCCTCCAAGCGATGTTTGATAACACTCCTATTCAAAAAGCGATATTACAAAAATTTCATTTTAGCCATTTATTTACTAGTTTACGCAATATACTACTCTACTTTAGTGAACCCAAGATTTTTGTAAACTTATTTTGAGCACAAACATTTCTTTTAATGTGCAGGTATGTTTTCACAAGAAATTTCAGAAATGTTTCCGCTTTAGGGCCAAATTATCTCTGGAACAATTTTCGCCGACAGTTTGGGTTAGTTTAGTTTGGATTGTGGTTTGGACTAAAATCAGACATTAATTCACTCCCGGTTACGCAGGTCACACAGAACGTGACGCATCTGTCAAGTAAAAATGTACATAAATTTAAATATTTTCAAATGGGACACAAACCCCGGTCTCCTGGGTGAAAGTCCTGTGTTTGTTTGACCCCTCCACCACCCTGACCTACCTCTTAAAGCGGAATTTTACACTTTATCACCTGCTTTTCTCCCGTAATAATTACTACCGCCACACTCAACGTAAATATACAGTAAGTCCTAATTGCTGCTTGAGCAAATTACTTATGTGAGCGCTTTTTCGGGGTAGGACAGTCTTGCTGTGTTGTGTGTAGTAAAAAAATTAAATCTGAAAAAGCAATTACGGATATATTTTGAAAGAATTTAAAAGCTGGTAAAATGCCGTCAGAATAGAAACCAAGACAGGCAAATCGTGCCTGCTGACAATAATTAGAAAACAGCCTATTTTAAATTCTCAAAGAGTAGAACATGTTGAACATGGAATCGAAATATCTTAGACCATGTTCACACTTGCCGTCTTTTTTTACAAGAAAATGTTGACCAGGGCGCTTTTGTAGTAGAAAAACTGGCAGCGTTTTGGTTCCAAAAAGCAGCCGAGAGCATCTTTTGTTGCTATAACAACAGCTACTGCTACAGTATCCCAGAGCGCTATGTGGAGTGGTGCTATCGTTAGATAAAACAAAGTGGTGGAGTGAGCTACAGAAAGAACAGAGACAGAGAGAGAGAGAGAGAGAGAGAGAGAGAGAGAGAGAGAGAGAGAGAGAGAGAGACAGAGAGAGAGACACACAGAGAGAGAGAGACAGACAGAGAGAGAGAGAAAGAGAGAGGGGTGCTAACATTAGATAAAACAAAGTGGTGGAGTGAACGGCAGAACAGAGAGAGAGAGCGGTGCTACTAATGTTAAATAAAACAAAGTGGTGGAGCGAGCTAAAACACGTTTCACTCCATAGGATTATAATTATGAACAGACGCTGGCAGCTTAAGAAAAGACGCCAAGTGTGAACATAGCCTTGGTGATTATTTTCAAATGTTCAATAAAAAAAGTTCCATGAAATTATTCAATAAACAAGACGGCAAAATGCCCTCTTCAAAAGCTAATTCCTTACTCTGACACACACACATATACACACTCACTCCGGCACACACTCATATTCATATTCACCACCTGCAGTCTTTGTATAAAAGCGGCGGACCTAATCTCTGCCACATACTGTTGGGTGTAACACGGCATGAAAGATGCATGCACGACATTTTGGAGAGAGGTTACTCCCCATGAGGGAATGACTTTCACTCTGTGTAGTTCGGATTGTCCCGTGGTTCTTTTTTAAAAAGTAGTAGAATTCTCTCTGCAGGGCTGCAGACAGTGAATGTGAAGCGAAGGTTGTTCTGGTCGGTCCAGAACTGAGACCTGAGTGCTGTTTTAAAAAGAAGTGAGTTCTATCAGCCGAGCTCTGATGGGCTTTTACCGTAGGGGGAAGGTTATTTTGTGGTTTTGCTGAGTAATGAAGGTCATTCTGTGTCTTCTCTGGGAAACGGCACGGAGCTTTATCTCTGAATTGCAAATGGGGAATGACTGCGGAATTAAGGTCACCCTGTGGGTCCATAATAATGTGCTGTAATGTTAAAATGAATTGAGTCCTTTCCCCCAAGGAGCTAATCTGCTTGGTGGTTGAATTGAAACCAGAAAATATCCAAATCAGTCCAAATATAATCTCTATGCCAATGACAACGGCTGACAGGAAGAGAACTTGGGCCCAAACTGTTTTTAGCTGTTTTTAGCATCACAGCTCAGATAAAACCATCTCAAGACTGTAGAAATATATGATGGGAATCACTTAAGGCACTGGGGCTTGCTTTACAAATGCAAATAATTGGTACTCACAAATTGACGCGTTTGCATGCCCTACAGTGTTTTTGAAAGCTCATGCATGGGTTACAAGTATGGCAATAGTTTTGATTTGAAATGTTTCAGAATGAGCATGAGGAAAATGTTCCAAATGGAGGCTTGATGAAATGATTGGTGTCGCGTGGTTCATTCTGATGAATATTAACAAAGTTGTTAGGACATGAAGACCCAGTCATAAACTGGGCAAACAGCATCAATAAGGCATCAATTTTGTTTCATTGTGGACTTTGATTACCTGAGATATTTTAAAGTGCTCATATTATGCTTTTTGGCTTTTTCCCTTTCCTTAATTGGGTTATATATCTTTTTGTTCACGTTATAGGTTTAAAAGTGAAAAAGCCCAAAGTCCACCCCAAAGGGACTTACCATCTCCAACAGAAAACACTGTTCACAAACTGCTCCAAACAGCTCTACTGTAGTCCAGCCTTTACTTCAGAGACAAACGTGGTCACTTTGTAACACGTTATAATGCTCGCCTAGCTGCTAGCTAAAACAGAGAGCTCAACACACAGGGTGAAAAGAGGAGCTGCAGCAATGTGCAGTACAACAAAAATATGGTGTTTTTTGAAAATTAAACCATGTAAACATATTCTGGTACAACCTCTAAATACAATTATGAAACTGAAGACCATTAGAATGACAGATGATCGCGTCACAGAGGGCTGCAAAAGTTGGGAGTATCTTTATTTTACTTATTCTATATTTATGTTGACATAGCTACCGCGTCGCCTGCTATTACAGTATATGTTGATTGCATTGTCGTCTTGTTGTGCCATTTTATCTTATGGAGTGATAAGTGTTTTACAAGAGGTCTACAGGGCTTTATTGCGTTTTTATCCTGGGTGATGTTTAAAGCAACGCTAGAGAACTTTTCCCGCTTCGGTCCCCCTACAGGTTGGAAGTGGAATTGTCCATTACATTACATTATGCAAGTTTACCAGATCGATTAGCGTGAGCTGTAGTTCCAATGAGACAACCTGTAGGGGGACCGAAGCGGGAAAAGTTCTCTAGTGTTGCTTTAATGCTGACCTACAGCAGGGTTTCCCCCACAAAAGTTGTTAGGCCTGGTGGAAAGTCTTTTTTTTGTATGAGGGCCTGGCTTATCTTTTATCACAGCATAGAAAATCTGCTTAGAAATATATGAAATATTGGATAGGATAGAACAACAAAATGTAATTCTGCTAAATAAAACATCACATTCATTATAAATTTCACTTGTGTTCACTTTAAACAAATACAAGACACATTTTGCTCAGTCTGGCACTTAAAAAAACTAAAAAAAAACAATTCCAGTGCTAATTCCATGGTATCAGAATTTCGTTAGTCACCATGGAAACTTGAATTGGTCATGTGACAAGGGCTGGGGAGAACACGCACCCAAGTGACAGTACTCTGATCCAATGGAAATCACAATTGTCAGATTGAAAGCACTCTAGACAATGGATTGTGGGTGGGGGGGTCCCGCCAGTGTATAAGACAGATTTCATAGGGCTCCTTAAGTCAGTGCTAAAAGCTAATTTAACTGGAGATTTGAAAATTTGACTATACGTCTAAGTTTCCAACCGAGCCGCCCCAATGTAACTAGTTCAAAAAACGTCTTCAAAATAAAATAAATGGCAACTTAGGCCACCAGGCTTGCAATACACTCGGGGAAACCCTGTACAGTATGTAAATACGGCTGTGCAGTGTAATGTGTGTGTGTGTGTATTTTTTTCATCAATCATCAAATAAATCAAACGAAAACCCCCAAGTTTGCTCTTATCAGAATTCCCAGGAAAAATGAGGGAAACAAGTATTTTAAAATCTCCGACAATTTTAATGTTTCAGCTTATATGAATTAAAGGATACGTTCAGATGTTTCCAAATCTATCTTAAAACAATGCTTACATGCCATTTATAATTTGAAAGCGTTATTGGTCGCTGAAATCATTCTTCTTTTCATACTGGCAATAGGCACGGCAGCTTTGTTTGTATAGGACTGTCATGAACCAGCTCAAAGTTATGATAAAACAAGGGAGACCACACATAATTAAGGATTAAATTAAAAGCAATTTATTTAATCCAAATGAAATACTACTTTAAAAATAAAAGGATAGAACATGTATTTCTGTATAGTGTACTGAGTGCATGGGTGTACACACATCTTTCAACAACAAGACAATTCAAAGTGCTTTACATAAAAACAGTTAAAACATTTCTTAAAGAGACTATAAAATAGCTAAACCAGAATAAGACAGGTATGACATAAAAGATTAAAAGTTACAGTGCAGTGTAAGAAATGAACAATTGCTTAATATGAGGCAGCATTAAAAAGAAAAGTGTTCAGTCTTGATTTAAAGAACTGAGAGTTGCAGCGGACCGGCTGCAGGAGAGATCTCTTCTCCGCTGTCTACTTTCCCTGTTCTGTGCCAAAATGCAGTCTAAAGGTCAGCCGAAGGTAATGTGAGGTTCCGACATTTTGAGTCGGACAAATCATGATTCTGCGTTCAGATTTAGTTTCGTAGAGAGACAGACTTGACACAATCAGAGCTCACCCTTTAGGGCAGCCCATTTTTCTCTAAAGCATAAAAGTTTCAATATGCATATGTTAAAAACATGCGTTAAAAGTACTTTGTGTAGAATAGACACAATCACTGTGACGTCGCGCTAACGCAAAAATCACTTCCAGGTAGACAACTGGCCATTGATTTGAATTGCGGAGATACGTGAAATCAGCAAACTTGTTTATTTCCGTTTTCAGCCCTAACTGTAACTTTTAAAGGGGAGCGTGCCGATGTTCTCACAGCCCTATGTTCCCACATTTCTAAGATTCTAAGATTCTTTTCCAAAATTAGGCCCTATGTTTCCACATTTCCTTTTTCATGAATTTGTATCAGATTCTATCCCCCTTTCTCCCAATTTGGTAGCCAATTACACCCAACCTATTATCCAGTAGCAATGGACTACAGATGGAATGTAACCCTAACCCTAACCCTAACTGAAAGCATCAAACATGCATTTTAGATGAAGGAGATGAAAGTATATCCAGTTGTTCCTCGTTCCCGTTTGCTCAGCGCCGTTAAATTGTATGTACATGGACGCAGGAGTTTATTACCAGGAAGTTATTGCAAACAAACATTGTGATTGGGTCTTGGAACTTTTGCCTTTCAGTGGTATTAGCTAAAATGACACTGTGGCAGACAGCAGTGCTAGTCTGAATTGGGTCTGCACCAATTTCCTCTGGCGTTGTTCAATTCTCAGAATCTCAAAAAGAGTTTCAGTTATGAAAAACACACTAAAAAGGCTCATACGGGCAGGTTACTGTGGATCCACCAATCACAGGCGAAGCACAGGAGGAAATGAGGAAAGTGAATGCTCAGCAGTACATCACACCAATAACCATTCTCAATCAAACCATAAAACATAAACTATTGTTCAAATACCTTGGAGTTCTTGTGGACCGTGAGGAGCAAGCAGCGAAATCCGGTCTCTTTTCTTTGTGTCAACATTTCAAGGCATCCTGCAGTATGGAGGCGCAGTGTGGTTTGGGGGCCTCTCAGCTCATCTTAAGGCCAGGATTCGACGGCTCCTCGGAATCTGTTCCAAATTGGTGGGCCACTCAGTGGAGAACGCGTTCACTGAAAGCCACATACTGCACGCCGTCAGACTGGCTGACAAAATCTCCCTGGAGTACTAAGTCCTACCCTCCGGGAGGCGCTACAGCGTCCCAGACTGCAGAAAAAACAAATATAAACACTAATTTGTTCCTCTGTCAATATCTCTGCTGAATCAACACAGGAGGGCAAAGAAGTGATAGTTTCCAGCCACTTTCATCAATATATTTATAGCTATTTAAGACCACTATTGCAGGGCAGGGCCCCCCCTCATATTAATTAATTATCTATTTATGTTTTTAGCTTTTTGTGTTTAGGTTGTTGTGTTGTAAATGTTGGAGCTTGTATTGCAAGACAAATTTCCGTGTCTACGGACAATAAAGTGCTATCTATCTACATTGCTTTGTTACATGAAAGTTAAATGAGCCTTTTTACATGGTAACTAACATCAGCCAGAATTTAGCAGCCACTTAAATCCTGCAATCAGGTGACCCTGAAAAGATGTGTCCATTCCATTATAGCAATGACCAACAGATATACACGCCCACTCATATATCTCTCTATGATGGTTCAATTAAAGTAATGCTCTCTGGCCTAATGTGCTGCCTCTACTATACTGCAAAAATGAAACAATAAAACAAGAATAATGTTGTTTTTTTGCGGCAGACAAACAAATCTTTTTCCTGGCTGTAAACCGCCTTGGCTCGGCCAAGTACTTGACAGCGAATCTGTAGCTTGAAAGCCAAAGTAAACATAAAACTGGAACAACAGATCCCACTTGCTTGTAACATTTAAAAAGGACAGTACCCTCACTCCCCAATTTTGCCAAAGTCACACGTTTTTAATGCAAGCATGCAGAACTGCAGCTGAACTTCCGCCTAACCCTCAGAGGCGATTAAGAAAATCGAAACCGGACTTCTTTAAGATGCCATGAAGTTTATTGTCATGACTGAGCTGGGAAAGATTTGTTTACTCTCTGTATACTTTTTTTTTTTTAAATCATTGAAATTCAAAGCCTGGGTCCAGTTTTAATTTCTTTCAGCTGCGTTTAATAATAGCAAACACACAGCCTTTGGTTATAATAATAATGTCATGGCATAACCAACCCTGGAGAAACGTGATTACTGTCATTGCTTCTAGGATTTAGTCCATGAGCCAGGGGGGTTGATCGGTATCATCGGGGGGACAAAGGCTCATAGTGATTTTTGGCAAGGTATACACCCCTAGTACTAGAAAAATCACGATAGCAGTGCAAGGGTGGTAGCGAATCACTTATTTTCAGCTCATGAAGTTACTAACCCCCTAAGATAAATTCCGTTTTTGAAATCTGGTGTATATCTGGTTTAGGCTCATGGTAGGGATATTGTCAATATTCTATAATATGGTGCTTGGTATCGTTGGAAAGGGGACCTTTTAGGCTTTCATTTAAGCCCAGAACTGAATCTGTCTGACAATCACAGAGGTCACATGACTTCTTTAAACCAGAAATAACACACATTTTCTCCCAATTTCCGCCTAAACTGTATGCTTTCTTTTATCCCTGGGGCATGACCAGGGGACACAAAACTCAACAACTTCAATACTCAAGGCACTCTGATGATTCAGAAAATGTACAATATACCCATACTATTTATATGTGAGAGCCTTAAATTAGACTTATGCAGCCAGCACAAGTCTTCAAAATAGAATGGAGCCAATAGAATGGACAAATAGAATACCCTATTTGTAAGCTTTTAACTGGACTGAATATGTACACTATTAGTCCAGGGCCATATGGCCTCTTTATTCATGTACAGTTGTAATAAAAAGTAATTGTTTCAATAGTGTTGTCAACATAACACTTGTAATGTTAGGTTGTAGCAGGGAGGAGTAGGGAATGGCGGATCCAAAAATGCAGAGAGCAGGCAGGAGTAAGTTGAAAACGAGGATTTAATGATGAAACACAAAAAGAAACCAAGGAAGTCCTGAGCGCATCAGCAGGCAAAAACACCAATCCCAAAAATGAAACAAAAGGAAATCCATGGAGCAATAAACCAGACACAAACTAACACCAGGAGTAACGACAGACACACAGAAACATACAAACACACAAAATGACCTGACAAAGGACAAGGGGAAAACACAAAGACTAAATACACAGACTAATGACAAAACACAAGACAGGTGACACAAGGGCTGGGAAACAGGTGAAACACATTAGGCTGGGCAGAGCAATCAAAAAAGGAGGGAAACACAAGACAGGAAGTAAATAGGACAAGACAAGACAGAAAAACAGGAAGCAGAGCAAAACACAACACAGAAAACAGACTACCAAACTAAGACAACACCAAAACCATAACAGTACCCCCCCCCCAAGGGACAGATCCCAGATGTCCATAAAACAACAAAACAAACCAACCAAGGACCAGAGAGAGTCCGGAGGAGGGTCCACGGGCGGGAAACAGTCACCGGGGCACCAGGAACAGAGAGCCCCGGGGCACAGGGAACAGAGGGGCCCCGGGGGCACAGGGAACAGAGGGGCACAGGGAACAGAGGCGTCCTGGGAACAGAGGGGCCCTGGGAACAGAGGGGCCCTGGGGCACAGGGAACAGAGGGGCCCCGGGGGCACAGGGAACAGAGGGAACAGAGGGGACATTAGAGACACTAGAGAACTCGGGGACACTAGAGGGTTTGGGGACACTAGGAAACATGGGGACGCTAAAGAGGCTGCCAGCTAGCTGGGAATCAGGGGGGCTGCTAGCCGGCCAGGGATTAGGGAGGCTGCTGGCTAGGCTGGATTCAGGGAGGTTGCTAGCTGACTGGGACTCGGGGGAGCTGCTAGCTAGCTGCGAGTCATGGGAGCTGCTAGCTAGCTGCGAATCAGGGGAGCTGCTAGCTGGCTGCGAGTCAGGGGAGCTGCTAGCTGGCTGCGAGTCAGGGGAGCTGCTAGCTGGCTGCGAGTCAGGGGAGCTGCTAACTAGCTGCGAGTCGGGGGAGCTGCTAGCTAGCTGCGAATCGGGGAGCTGCTAGCTAGCTGCGAATCGGGGGAGCTGCTAGCTAGCTGCGACTCGGGGAGCTGCTAGCTAGCTGCGAATCGGGGGAACGGTTGGCTGGCTGCGAGTCAGGGGAGCTGCTAGCTGGCTGAGAGTCAGGGGAGCTGCTAGCTGGCTGAGAGTCAGGGGAGCTGCTAGCTGGCTGAGAGTCAGGGGAGCTGCTAGCTGGCTGAGAGTCAGGGGAGCTGCTAGCTGGCTGAGAGTCAGGGGAGCTGCTAGCTGGCTGAGAGTCAGGGGAGCTGCTAGCTAGTTGCGAGTCAGGAGAGCTGCTAGCTAGCTGCGAGGCATGGGAGTCGCTAGCTAGCTGCGAGGCAGGGGAGTCGCTAGCTAGCTGCGAGGCAGGGGAGTCGCTAGCTAGCTGGGAGTCAGCTATTTGGGAGTCGGGGGAGCTGCTAGCTAGCTGCGAGGCAGGGGAGTCGCTAGCTAGCTGCGAGGCAGGGGAACTGCTAGCTAGCTGCGAGGCAGGGGAACTGCTAGCTAGCTGGGAGTCAGCTAGTTGGGAGTCGGGGGAGCTGCTAGCTAGCTGGGACCCAGGGGACTCTGGGGGGCCGCTACACGGCCGGGACTCAAGGAACTCTGGAGGACCGTTACACGGCTGGGACTCAAGGAACTCTGGGGGGCCGCTACACGGCCGGGACTCAAGGAACTCTGGGGGACCGCTACACGGCCGGGACTCAAGGAACTCTGGGGGGCCGCTACACGGCCGGGACGTAGAGAGGCTGCCAACTAGCCTGGAATCAGGGGAGATGCTAGCTGGCCTGGACTCAGGGGAGATGCTAGCTGGCCTGGACTCCGGGGAGATGCTAGCTGGCCTGAACTCCGGGAGATGCTGGCTGGCCTGGGCCTGGACTCAGGGGAGATGCTAGCTGGCCTGGACTCAGGGGAGATGCTAGCTGGCCTGGACTCAGGGGAGATGCTAGCTGGCCTGGACTCAGGGGAGATGCTAGCTAGCCGGGGGTTCTGAGAGGCGGCTGCACGTCAACGGCCAATCTGGGCGGCTGCTGCACGTCAGCGGCCAATCTGGGCGGCTGCTGCACGTCAGCGGCGAATCAGGGCGGCTGCTGCACGTCAGCGGCGAATCAGGGCGGCGGCTGCACGTCAGCGGCAAACCAGGGCGGCTGCACGTCAGCGGCGAACCAGGGCGGCTGCACGTCAGCGGCGAACCAGGGCGGCTGCACGTCAGCGGCGACTGGGCTGCCGGTGAGGCGTCGAGCAACTGGGCTGCCGGTGAGGCGTCGAGCAACTGGGCTGCAGGCGTGGCGTCGGGCGACTGGGCTGCAGGCGTGGCGTCGGGCGACTGGGCTGCAGGCGTGGCGTCGGGCGACTGGGCTGCAGGCGTAGGAGCGGGCACACAGGTCGGCTCAGGCTCAGATCCACTGTGAGGCTGATCAGGGACATGGCGCTGAGAGCCATGACGTCCTTTCCTCCGTCCACGGCCTCCACGGGTCCCTGTGAAAACGGCCAGGCGGGTTCCGTCAAAGGATTGCTCGTAGTAGGGAGTATCTGCAGAACCGGCAGCTGCTGAGCTGACAGACAGGCTGGTGGGCATTCGCTGGCACTGGGTTAGGCCGGGAGTGAGAAGAGGAGTGTTGGTAGATGTAGCTGGCTTGGACGCACACTTAGCCAAATATTGAAAAATAGTCAAAAATGTCTCTGGCTTGCCTCCTGGTGACTGAACAGAACAGACAGGACTAGGAGTAGACTGGGTGACGGACATAAAACCTGTAGTTAAACTGCTAGCAGGTGGATGAGACTGAGTAGAAATGAACCTTTTAACCCAATCGGGAATTGAGGCCTTAAGCCAAGGCCTGTCAGACACCATTTGACGAGCTAACGACAGAATCGCCGCTTTCTGGCAATCACTGCCTGTCTCTTTCCACATTGCTTTCAGCTCTATCAGGTCACAAAGTTCATCAGGAAAAGGGCATGCAGGATCCATAATCCAAATAGGCCCAGAGCAGCAACCAGGAGACAAACAAAAAACAAAAACTGAGAACCCACCGGGATAAAGGAAGTACCTCTGCTGGGTCCGAGTGGTCAGGTCATTATGTTAGGTTGTAGCAGGGAGGAGTAGGGAATGGCGGACCCAAAAATGCAGAGAGCAGGCAGGCAGGCAGGAGTAAGTTGAAAACGAGGATTTAATGATGAAACACAAAAAGAAACCAAGGAAGTCCTGAGCGCATCAGCAGGCAAAAACAACAATCCCAAAAATGAAACAAAAGGAAATCCATGGAGCAATAAACCAGACACAAACTAACACCGGGAGTAACGACAGACACACAGAAACATACAAACACACAAAATGACCTGACAAAGGACAAGGGGAAACACAAAGACTAAATACACAGACTAATGAGAAAACACAAGACAGGTGACACAAGGGCTGGGAAACAGGTGAAACACATTAGGCTGGGCAGAGCAATCAAAAAAGGAGGGAAACACAAGACAGGAAGTAAATAGGACAAGACAAGACAGAAAAACAGGGACTTCAAAAATAAAACAGGAAACAGAGCAAAACACAACACAGAAAACAGACTACCAAACTAAGACAACACCAAAACCATAACAGTACCCCCCAAGGGACAGATCCCAGATGTCCATAAAACAACAAAACAAACCAACCAAGGACCAGAGAGAGTCCGGAGGAGGGTCCACGGGCGGGAAACAGTCACCGGGGCACCAGGAACAGAGAGCCCCGGGGCACAGGGAACAGAGGGGCCCCGGGGGCACAGGGAACAGAGGGGCACAGGGAACAGAGGCGTCCTGGGAACAGAGGGGCCCTGGGAACAGAGGGGCCCTGGGGCACAGGGAACAGAGGGGCCCCGGGGGCACAGGGAACAGAGGGAACAGAGGGGACATTAGAGACACTAGAGAACTCGGGGACACTAGAGGGTTTGGGGACACTAGGAAACATGGGGGACGCTAAAGAGGCTGCCAGCTAGCTGGGAATCAGGGGGCTGCTAGCCGGCCAGGGATTAGGGAGGCTGCTGGCTAGGCTGGATTCAGGGAGGTTGCTAGCTGACTGGGACTCGGGGGAGCTGCTAGCTAGCTGCGAGTCATGGGGAGCTGCTAGCTAGCTGCGAATCAGGGAGCTGCTAGCTGGCTGCGAGTCAGGGAGCTGCTAGCTGGCTGCGAGTCAGGGAGCTGCTAGCTGGCTGCGAGTCAGGGAGCTGCTAACTAGCTGCGAGTCGGGGGAGCTGCTAGCTAGCTGCGAATCGGGGGAGCTGCTAGCTAGCTGCGAATCGGGGGAGCTGCTAGCTAGCTGCGAATCGGGGGAGCTGCTAGCTAGCTGCGAATCGGGGGAACGGTTGGCTGGCTGCGAGTCAGGGGAGCTGCTAGCTGGCTGAGAGTCAGGGGAGCTGCTAGCTGGCTGAGAGTCAGGGGAGCTGCTAGCTGGCTGAGAGTCAGGGGAGCTGCTAGCTGGCTGAGAGTCAGGGGAGCTGCTAGCTGGCTGAGAGTCAGGGGAGCTGCTAGCTGGCTGAGAGTCAGGGGAGCTGCTAGCTAGTTGCGAGTCAGGAGAGCTGCTAGCTAGCTGCGAGGCATGGGAGTCGCTAGCTAGCTGCGAGGCAGGGGGAGTCGCTAGCTAGCTGCGAGGCAGGGGAGTCGCTAGCTAGCTGGGAGTCAGCTATTTGGGAGTCGGGGGAGCTGCTAGCTGGCTGCGAGGCAGGAGAGCTGCTAGCTGGCTGCGAGGCAGGGGAACTGCTAGCTAGCTGCGAGGCAGGGGAACTGCTAGCTAGCTGGGAGTCAGCTAGTTGGGAGTCGGGGGGAGCTGCTAGCTAGCTGGGACCCAGGGGACTCTGGGGGCCGCTACACGGCCGGGACTCAAGGAACTCTGGAGGACCGTTACACGGCTGGGACTCAAGGAACTCTGGGGGGCCGCTACACGGCCGGGACTCAAGGAACTCTGGGGGACCGCTACACGGCCGGGACTCAAGGAACTCTGGGGGGCCGCTACACGGCCGGGACGTAGAGAGGCTGCCAACTAGCCTGGAATCAGGGGAGATGCTAGCTGGCCTGGACTCAGGGGAGATGCTAGCTGGCCTGGACTCCGGGGAGATGCTAGCTGGCCTGAACTCCGGGGAGATGCTAGCTGGCCTGGGCCTGGACTCAGGGGAGATGCTAGCTGGCCTGGACTCAGGGGAGATGCTAGCTGGCCTGGACTCAGGGGAGATGCTAGCTGGCCTGGACTCAGGGGAGATGCTAGCTAGCCGGGGTTCTGAGAGGCGGCTGCACGTCAACGGCCAATCTGGGCGGCTGCTGCACGTCAGCGGCCAATCTGGGCGGCTGCTGCACGTCAGCGGCGAATCAGGGCGGCTGCTGCACGTCAGCGGCGAATCAGGGCGGCGGCTGCACGTCAGCGGCAAACCAGGGCGGCTGCACGTCAGCGGCGAACCAGGGCGGCTGCACGTCAGCGGCGAACCAGGGCGGCTGCACGTCAGCGGCGACTGGGCTGCCCGGTGAGGCGTCGAGCAACTGGGCTGCCGGTGAGGCGTCGAGCAACTGGGCTGCAGGCGTGGCGTCGGGCGACTGGGCTGCAGGCGTGGCGTCGGGCGACTGGGCTGCAGGCGTGGCGTCGGGCGACTGGGCTGCAGGCGTAGGAGCGGGGCACACAGGTCGGCTCAGGCTCAGATCCACTGTGAGGCTGATCAGGGACATGGCGCTGAGAGCCATGACGTCCTTTCCTCCGTCCACGGCCTCCACGGGTCCCTGTGAAAACGGCCAGGCGGGTTCCGTCAAAGGATTGCTCGTAGTAGGGAGTATCTGCAGAACCGGCAGCTGCTGAGCTGACAGACAGGCTGGTGGGCATTCGCTGGCACTGGGTTAGGCCGGGAGTGAGAAGAGGAGTGTTGGTAGATGTAGCTGGCTTGGACGCACACTTAGCCAAATATTGAAAAATAGTCAAAAATGTCTCTGGCTTGCCTCCTGGTGACTGAACAGAACAGACAGGACTAGGAGTAGACTGGGTGACGGACATAAAACCTGTAGTTAAACTGCTAGCAGGTGGATGAGACTGAGTAGAAATGAACCTTTTAACCCAATCGGGAATTGAGGCCTTAAGCCAAGGCCTGTCAGACACCATTTGACGAGCTAACGACAGAATCGCCGCTTTCTGGCAATCACTGCCTGTCTCTTTCCACATTGCTTTCAGCTCTATCAGGTCACAAAGTTCATCAGGAAAAGGGCATGCAGGATCCATAATCCAAATAGGCCCAGAGCAGCAACCAGGAGACAAACAAAAAACAAAAACTGAGAACCCACCGGGATAAAGGAAGTACCTCTGCTGGGTCCGAGTGGTCAGGTCATTATGTTAGGTTGTAGCAGGGAGGAGTAGGGAATGGCGGACCCAAAAAATGCAGAGAGCAGGCAGGCAGGCAGGAGTAAGTTGAAAACGAGGATTTAATGATGAAACACAAAAAGAAACCAAGGAAGTCCTGAGCGCATCAGCAGGCAAAAACAACAATCCCAAAAATGAAACAAAAGGAAATCCATGGAGCAATAAACCAGACACAAACTAACACCGGGAGTAACGACAGACACACAGAAACATACAAACACACAAAATGACCTGACAAAGGACAAGGGGAAACACAAAGACTAAATACACAGACTAATGAGAAAACACAAGACAGGTGACACAAGGGCTGGGAAACAGGTGAAACACATTAGGCTGGGCAGAGCAATCAAAAAAGGAGGGAAACACAAGACAGGAAGTAAATAGGACAAAACAAGACAGAAAAACAGGGACTTCAAAATAAAACAGGAAACAGAGCAAAACACAACACAGAAAACAGACTACCAAACTAAGACCAAAACCATAACATGTAAGTGGTTTAACAAAATGCTTCTATCATGTATTTTGATATTCAGCCACTTTCAATTAGAATGTCAGAAAGTAGCTCATGCACGTAATGTCGATGGATTTTGACACGGTTTTGTCAGTTTTGTGAAAAGATCGTTGACTGGTTATAACAACACTACCAACTATGCCATCTTCAATCAACTTCCAATGAGTTCCAGGGGTATTAAATGTAAGTACAACATACTTTTTCTCTTGTGCTTGTGAATTGATGGGGAATAGACAGAGGGAGATTATACCTATAGTAGGGGAGGGCAATATATATCGTCTACCATAATATTGTCGTTGTTGTGTTAACAATGTGCAAATTGACATTATCAGGTATTTAAATTACTTAGAAAATAACACTTCAAAACACGCATTGGAACGCTACACATTCACTAATGTCAACAAAGATGGCGGCGCGTGATTGTGCAGCGGCTGCTAGCTCTCCTGTCGGTGTATATTTATACAAGTACAGCCACCCTGACCTAATCAATATAGGACTACGATACAACACAGCTGTTACGAGAGCCTTCCAGGCGGTAATATACAGGCCATTTTATTTACCACAAAAACAGCACACCACCGTCTACATAGCCCCCGATGCCAACGTTAGCACAAGTTTGGCTCACTGTTAACCATAGTGTACAAACTGCAGCGCGATCACCTGGAGGTGATACATATTGTAGCAGGGGACTTTTACAAGGCGTCCTTAAAGTCTGTACATCCCAGCTTTTTCCATCATGTAGATTGTGCTACTAGAGGGAAGAACACACTAGACCATGTACAGTATACTCTTAACATCAAGAAAGCATACAGAACTGCTCCTCTCCCTCACCTGGGCCAGTCTGATCACATCCAACTACTCCTGATCCCAGCATACACCAGATCACACCCAACTACTCCTGATCCCAGCATACACCAGATCACACCCAACTACTCCTGATCCCAGCATGCATCAGTCAGATCACATCTAACTACTCCTGATCCGTGCATACATCAGATCACATCCAACTACTCCTGATCCCAGCATGTATCAGTCAGATCACATCTAACTACTCCTGATCCCAGCATACACCAGATCACACCCACAAAGCTTTTTGGCACGGGCGAACCGGGCAGCTGCCCGGGGCGGCATTTTTTCACGTCACATGGGGGGCGGCACGAAGCTTAAAAAAAAAAAAAAAATCCTCTGCGCCGCAAAGCGTATTTCTGTTCTCTATCCTTTCACTGTGTGGGGAATTGGCAGATCAGCGCCCCCTTGCAGCTCCAGGCTCCCTGCTTGCTGAGAGAGGTCAACAATGTCAATGACAATGTGCTGGACGTGCTGACGTGTAAGGTGAGCGTATTGTGTCACTTCCGGTGTTCCCGTACAAACGCTAGTTTGCTGCAATAACTTACTGAACTCTGCTTTACTGCTTAAATTAGCGACTATTTGCCTGGATTGCATTTGAATTACAATTGTTTTACTCAAGCACTTATACTTAGTTTCACTTACAGTGACTGAATCGCTGAATTTACAATTGTTAAAACGCTGTTTGTTACTTTAGCTTAGCCATTATGGCTACTTCCTCTCCCTCTCCTGCTCTTTCTTGCTCTGTGTGTCAAATGTTTAGCTATTCCTCTGCCTCCTTTAGTGATAACGATACATGTAATACATGTAGTATATTCGCTGCTCTGGAGGCGAGGCTTAGTGAATTTGAGTCACGGCTCCGCACCATGGAATCAGAATCGTATGCTTCCGTAGCTAGCCAGCTCCATGTAGTTAATGCAGACAAACATACTGTAGCTTCTCTAGCTTCTTTAGCTTCTGCTAGCTGTCCCCCGGCAGACCCCGAGCAGCCGGGCGAGTGGGTGACTGTCCGAGGGAAGCGTAGCGTTAGATCTAGACCAGGGAGTGCACGTGGTGACGGTCGCTCTAAACCGGAGCGTCTTCGCCTCTCTAACAGGTTCTCCCTACTCAGTGATACACCCGCTGAGAAGCCAATTCTGGTTATTGGGAGCTCTATACTGCGATATGTGAAGCCGACGGCCCCAGCGGCTAAAGTACCTACAGTCATATGTGTCCCCGGGGCCAGAGCGGGCGATATAGAAACCCATCTAGAGCTGCTGGCCAAAAAGAACCGTAAATACAGTAAGATCATACTTCATGTAGGGGGTAATGGTCGTAAATCGGAGATCACTAAATTGAATGTTGAGTCACTTTGTGCATACGCAAAGACAATGTCGGACTCAGTAGTTTTCTCTGGACCCCTGCCAAACCTGACTAATGATGAAATGTACAGCCGTACGTCATCCTTCCACCGCTGGTTGTCGGGGTGGTGCCCAGCTAATGATGTGGGCTATGTGAATAACTGGGGGGCATTCTGGGGAAAGCCTGGTCTGATGGAGAGAGACGGCATTCATCCCACCTGGGACGGAGCCGCTCTCATATCAAAAAATCTGACCGAGTTTATCAGACATAAACCATGACAACCCAAGCTTGATATTAGTAATCAGAGGTGCAGTATTACGCGCCCCTCTGTGCTTCCGTTGGAGCAGTCACCCACTCATAGTCTAATAAGCACGGTGTCTGTTCCCCGACTCAGATCGGTTAAATCAAAGGTAAACAAAAGATGCGCTATACTTAACAACCTAATTGGAATTAAAACGACTGCAACGATAGAACAAAAATAGGAAAATTAGATGTGGACTATTAAATATTAGATCTCTGTCTTCTAAAGCATTATTGGTAAACGAGTTGATATCAGAAAATAACATTGACTTATTTTGTCTTACTGAAACCTGGCTGGGCCATGATGACTATGTTAGTCTAAATGAAGCCACTCCTCCCAGTCATATTAATGCTCAAATTCCTAGAGGCTCAGGCCGAGGAGGAGGAGTTGCAGCCATCTTTGATGCAAGCCTGTTAATTACTCCTAAACGTAAATTAAATTATAACTCCTTTGAAAGTCTTGTTCTTAATCTTCAACATCCAAAATGGAAAACATTACAGCCAATTATATTCGTTGTTATTTACAGGGCTCCAGGTCCGTATTCTGAATTTTTATCTGAATTCTCAGAGTTTTTATCATGTTTATTCCTTAAATCAGACAAAGTACTTATTGTAGGTGATTTTAATATCCATGTGGACGTTGACAGCAATAGCCTTACTACTGCTTTCAACTCATTACTGGATTCAATCGGTTTCAGTCAGAGTGTGCACAAGGCGACGCACTGTTTTAACCACACCCTCGACCTTGTGCTGGCATATGGTATTGAAATTGAGGATTTAATAATATTTCCGCAGAATTCGGTATTATCAGATCATTCTTTAATCACTTTCGAATTCTTACTACCTGACTATATTAAATTAGATAATTAGACAGCATTCAACTCTATGTCATGCCTTAACATAACAGAGGACCTCTATGTTAACCTCAGTCCCTCTCAAATTGATACATTTGTAGACGGTGCTACGACCTGCCTACGGACGACCTTAGACTCCGTTGCTCCCCTGAAAAAGAAGATGATGAAGCAAAGGAAATTAGCTCCTTGGTATAACTCCCAAACTCGCAAATTAAAACAAATCTCGCGAAACCTTGAATGTAAGTGGCGTTCCACAAAAGTGGAAGAATCCCGTTTGGATTGGCAAGAAAGTCTCAAAACCTATAGGAAGGCCCTAAGAAAGGCCAGATCAAACTATTACTCATCATTAATAGAAGAAAACAAGAACAACCCAAGGTTTCTTTTCAGCACTGTAGCCAGGCTGACAGATCATAGCTCTACTGGGCCATCTATTCCTCTAGCTCTGAGTAGTGATGACTTTATGAGCTTCTTTAATGATAAAATTACAACAATTAGAGATACAATCCGTCACCTTTTGCCCTCAACTTTTAACGGTTTACCTTTAAACGCAGAGTCGCTAGAAATAACGACTAGTCCCAACATATACTTAGACTGCTTTTATCCTATAGACCTTCAACAATTAATGTTAAAGATATCCTCAGCTAAACCATCTACCTGTCTCTTAGACCCCATCCCAACGAGATTACTCAAAGAAGCGTTACCCATGGTAAACACTTCATTACTAGATATGATCAATATGTCCTTATTAACAGGTTATGTACCGCAGTCATTTAAAGTAGCTGTGATAAAACCTCTTCTGAAAAAAAAACCCACTCCTAGATCCTGAGGTCTTAGCAAACTATAGACCTATATCTAACCTTCCCTTTCTATCCAAGATCCTTGAGAAGGTGGTTGCTAATCAGTTATGTGATTTTCTACATAGCAATAGTTTATTTGATGACTTTCAATCAGGATTCAGAAAGCATCATAGCACAGAGACGGCACTGGTGAAAATTACTAACGACCTTTTAACTGCTGCAGACAAAGGACTTGTCTCCATTCTTGTTTTACTAGATCTTAGTGCTGCATTTGACACTATTGACCATTCAATCCTGTTACAGAGATTGGAACACTTGGTTGGCATTAAAGGAATCGCTCTAAGCTGGTTTAAGTCTTATTTCTCTGATCGATCTCAATTTGTTAATGTTAATGATAAATCCTCCAAGTACGTTAAAGTTAGCCATGGGGTTCCTCAAGGCTCAGTGCTTGGACCAATTCTTTTCTCCCTATATATGCTTCCTCTAGGCAATATTATTAGGAAACACTCAATTAACTTTCACTGTTATGCAGATGACACCCAATTATACTTGTCAATCAAGCCAGACGAAACAAGTCAGCTAGCTAAATTTCAAGCGTGCATTAAAGATATAAAATCCTGGATGACATATAATTTTCTGAGGTTAAACCCTAACAAAACTGAAGTTATTGTACTGGGACCTAAACACCTCAGAACCTCATTATCTAAAGACATAGCTACTCTGGATGGTATTGCCCTGGCCTCCAGCACTACTGTCAGAAATTTAGGAGTTATTTTTTGATCAGGATATATCCTTTAATGCCAATCTAAAACAAACCTCAAGAACAGCATTTTTTTTCATCTTCGTAACATTGCCAAAATTAGGAATATCCTGTCTCAAAACGACTCTGAAAAACTAGTTCATGCATTTGTTACGTCTAGGCTGGACTATTGTAATTCCCCTACTGTCAGGTTGCTCAAATAAGTCCCTTAAGACTCTCCAGCTGATCCAGAATGCTGCAGCGCGTGTTCTCACAAGAACTAAGAAAAGAGATCATATCTCTCCTGTATTAGCTTCTCTGCACTGGCTTCCTGTAAAATACAGGATTGAGTTTAAAATCCTTCTCTTGACCTACAAAGCTCTAAATGGTCTAGCACCATCATATCTAGAAGAGCTCCTAATACCCTATTGTCCCACTAGAGCACTGCGCTCCCAGAATGCAGAGTTACTGGTGGTACCTAGAGTCTCTAAAAGTAGAATGGGAGCCAGAGCCTTCTGTTATCAGGCTCCTCTCCTATGGAACCAGCTCCCGATCTGGGTTCGGGGGGCAGAAACTGTAATCGCTTTCAAGAATGAACTTAAAACTATTCTATTTGATAAAGCTTATAGTTAGGGAGTGAGGAGTTGCAGTGTTCACCTAACTGGCCCAACTGCTTCTTTTCATAATTGTTAGATTAATAATACATAACAAAGTAGAGGGAGGCAGGCCAGCCAAGCCCGATCCGGCAGGGGGAGAGTTCTAAGCCCGAAAAAGCTACCTCTCCTTATGACCTGTCTCTCTTAGTTACGCTGTTATAGTTACGCTGTTATAGTTCTAGACTGCCGGGGGACTTCCTTCCTTTGACACACTGAGCTGCTCTCTCCTCTACCTCTCTATTACTATTACTATTACTATTTGCGTGTATCCCGTCCCCGGAAATGCTAGTTACTAATCCTAGCTTCTGGGGAGTTTCCCCGGAGTCCTTATGTTTTTTTCCCCCAGCGTATTTCCTTGGAGAACGTTGGCACCAAGATCCTGGTTCCAGCTGTCGCCGTGGTCCTGCTGCACTCCTTGCTGAGCTCAACGGTGCCCTGCTGCGTCCCTGCTGAACCCTGCAGCTTCCTGCTGAACCCTGCAGCTTCCCGCTACATCCAGTCACTGTTCCATTATTAATGTGACTATTATCGCCACTGTTCATCACACCCCCCAACCGGCCCGTCAGACACCGCCTACCAAGAGCCTGGGTCTGTCCGAGGTTTCTTCCCAAGAGGGAGTTTTTCCTCGCCACTGTCGCACTGCTTGCTCTTGAGGGAATTACTGTAATTGTTGGAATTGTTAGTTGCTTTGTAAATTATAGAGTGTGGTCTAGACCTACTCTATCTGTAAAGTGTCTCGAGATAACCTATGTTATGATTTGATACTATAAATAAAATTGAATTGAATTGAATTGAACACCCCCCACTTTCACAATGAAATGGACTAGTCCGTAACAGTGCGCCGCAGCGCGAAAGATGACACGGTGACAGGAGAAATGGCTACACAGAGACGGAGCAAGACGAGTCTAAACCTTTCTTTTATGTCATATGGTCTAAACGCCAAAATGAAACAAAGTTACCCAAGAGGCTCAAATAAAAGAAAAAAGCGAAAAGACATGTTTTCGGCAGTAGCAGGACCTTCATCAGCTACCGTGGCCAATGATAGTGGTGCTGGTGTCGGCTACAGTGACATGCACAGTGAGGACGAGACTTTAGGAGGAGAGGGACAGAGATGAGGGAGTGAGGGTACAACCTGCGGTAAGCACAACTCCCCTTAAAGGAGAACTCCGGGCAATTTTTCCGTTAATCTTGATTGCTATATGTATATGAGTACTGCCGATAGCAAAAAAAACGAACCGAATCGGTGCTAGCAACACGGAGCTGCTGCAGCTAATGCCGAGAGCTCCCACTCAGCTAACGACAGTTATTGGGGAATAGGATAAAGAGTGCCTTTGTGCCTCTTAACAGACACAAAATGCAATTAAAATGTCTGTGCAACATGAACAGGGCCCTTACATGACAACAAGATGCATTTAGCAACTTAGCCATTGTTTAAATTCACCTACCCTCTTAGCTGCTAGCTGCCGTCTGGGATGAGTGAGAGTGTTCAGCCAGGCTCCGGTAATAATCATCACGCAGCAGTTCCATGTGTATTTGTAGCATATATATCCATTTTGTGTGCTGTCGTTGGTGAATATGAGTCTCTGCAGTGGCGAATTGTGTGGTAGTTTCCTTAGCCAGGCTAGCAGCCCGGACCGGCATCCTTCTACTTCCTATAGCCGCCTCCCTCGCCTGCTGAGGCCGATAACAAACCAACAAGCGCCCGCTGGTCTGGTGGAGGTCTTCCAGAAGACCGTTCAAGCCTTCGCGGCGAAAAATTTTATTTTATTTCACCCTCACAAATAGGTAATTGGCACTATCTCGGCATTAGCTGCAGCAGCTCCGTGTTGCTAGCACCGATTCGGTTCGTTTTTTTTGCTATCGGCAGTACTCATATACATATAGCAATCAAGATTAATGGAAAAATTGCCCGGAGTTCTCCTTTAAAACACTTTGGCCCTTGATAAAACTGAGTGGTGGACAAACTGTTGATGAGAACACTACAACAATAAAAAAGTGGGAATGCTTTACTGTATTAGTAACCTATATAAAAGTTGCACATCATGCAAACGTTCCTAACGAGAATTGATGCTTTTCTATCTGCATTGACAGACAAAAACTCATGATAGACCTCTTCAAATTATAGCATAGGGCCTCTCGAAATGATATATATAGCTTGTTTTATGATTTATTAGGAGTATACAGTTTTTGTGTATTAATAAATGGCACTTTGTTGAAGTATTTAATATGTCAACTCTCACTGATTCTTGCTTACTCATTACATGGCATTAGTAGTTTTAGGAGTAGGAGTTGGTATACATATTCAGGGGAGCGCAAGGACAGGTACAGCTTTATCAATACTAGTTAAACAGTTGTACAGTTTATTCCCAACGTGTATATATTTTAAATTATTTGTTCTTATATTCTGTCCTATTATTATTTCATGTATATTGTATCATATTATTTCATTTATATTATGTGTGTGCAGCGTGTCTGATATTGTGCTGCTGCTATCTATCTATCTATTTATGTATTTATTTATTTGTGATCTTATGTGGTGGGCCAGTCTGGGCCAAAATGCCAGGGCTGATTTTTGGTCCCAGTCCGTCCCTGTCAGTCAGTGGCTCAAGCAGAGAGGAGCTTTTCCAAACTCAAGTTGATCAAGTGTGCAGTGTGCTGTTTTCGTGGTAAATAAAATGGCCTGTATATTACCAACAGGGCTTCCAGGTCAGGTGAGCGGTGCTGGGCAACGATCTTGCGGTCGGTCCTCCATCATTCTGCACAAAAAATGCAGTCCTCCTCCTCTGGTCTTGCCGGAGTTCTTGTCTTGATCCTGCCGGTAGCTAGCTCAGCGTGCTAGATGCCGACAACAATCCATGGAGCGTCCGGTCTGGCTAGGTCCTCCGGGACGTTATGAGCTGCCTGGAAGGCTCTCGTAACAGCTGTGTTGTATCGTAGTCCTATATTGATTAGGTCAGGGTGGCTGTACTTGTATAAATATACACCGACAGGAGAGCTAGCAGCCGATGCACAATCACACGCCGCCATCTTTGTTGACATTAGTGAATGTGTAGCGTTCCAATGCGTGTTTTGAAGTGTTATTTTCTAAGTAATTTAAATACCTGATAATGTCAATTTGCACATCGTTAACACAACAACGACAATATTATGGTAGACGATATATATCGCCCTCCCCTACTATAGGTATAATCTCCCTCTGTCTATTCCCCATCAATTCACAAGCACAAGAGAAAAAGTATGTTGTACTTACATTTAATACCCCTGGAACTCATTGGAAGTTGATTGAAGATGGCATAGTTGGTAGTGTTGTTATAACCAGTCAACGATCTTTTCACAAAACTGACAAAACCGTGTCAAAATCCATCGACATTACGTGCATGAGCTACTTTCTGACATTCTAATTGAAAGTGGCTGAATATCAAAATACATGATAGAAGCATTTTGTTAAACCACTTACAAGTGTTATGTTGACAACACTATTGAAACAATTACTTTTTATTACAACTGTACATGAATAAAGAGGCCATATGGCCCTGGACTAATAGTGTACATATTCAGTCCAGTTAAAAGATTACAAATAGGGTATTCTATTTGTCCATTCTATTGGCTCCATTCTATTTTGAAGACTTGTGCTGGCTGCATAAGTCTAATTTAAGGCTCTCACATATAAATAGTATGGGTATATTGTACATTTTCTGAATCATCAGAGTGCCTTGAGTATTGAAGTTGTTGAGTTTTGTGTCCCTGGTGTTCTGTCATGCCCCAGGGATAAAAGAAAGCATACAGTTTAGGCGGAAATTGGGAGAAAATGTGTGTTATTTCTGGTTTAAAGAAGTCATGTGACCTCTGTGATTGTCAGACAGATTCAGTTCTGGGCTTAAATGAAAGCCTAAAAGGTCCCCTTTCCAACGATACCAAGCACCATATTATAGAATATTGACAATATCCCTACCATGAGCCTAAACCAGATATACATCAGATTTCAAAAACAGAATTTATCTTAGGGGGTTAGTAACTTCATGAGCTGAAAAAAAGTGATTCGCTACCACCCTTGCACTGCTATCGTGATTTTTCTAGTACTAGGGTTGTATACCTTGTCAAAAATCACTATGAGCCTTTGTCCCCCCAGATGATACCGATGGCCCAAATTTGGGGCCCTGGCTCATGGACTAATTATACCAGAGCTTGGTTTTGCCTTTGAAAACTAGAAAGCTAAACGATTAGCCAATCGACTGCAGGTAAAGGTTACGCACAGAAGATACGGCTGCGAAACGACAGGAAGTCATTAATTTCCTATGGAGATTCGCAGACTGATGCGAAGGAGTGCGGTGCGGAAAAAATCCGGTCCGTTGGTCATCCGGATGCGTTAATAAAGTTGAACTCGTACGACAGGCAATGGATGGTTTACTATCCGACAATCCGAGCAGAAGTTAGCATTGCTATGGTACTGATAAACAAATAATTCACTTTTAATAAAATAAATGATCATTTCACAACGATATGTTGTCATGTAATCGATTCATTTTGGAGTATGAGAAATGTTCTTCCGTGCAGAAACAATGCATAGGATACCTGCTGTGGCTAAGTTGGTTAGCAACAGCCATCAAACTATTGACATTATACCACTATACGACATTTAACCGACCTGACATGTCAACATCCTGGGAAACTTTTCTCCACGCAGCAGCCTTTCTCTTTATATCTCTATAGCCCTCAGATGAGAGGTCGTAGAGAATTGAACATTCGGACACTGCCAGAATGAGTCATTCTAGTCTCTCCGCCATTTTTTTTCTACTCGCTTCCGACGCTTTCAACAGTGTAGTACGACGTCCACTGGGGGCGCATTGCATATTATGGAGCTGATTTCAAGTGCCAGTCAGTCAGGGCAGTGTCAAACAGCGCTGACACTCAGTTGACAGTTCATTTGTTTGACATTCAAAATGCGGACGTAACATTAACACAAACTCTGCTTTTCACTCCCTGATGCAGGTAAGCCAAACCCACCCCAGCCCTGCAGCCAATGGAAATTAACAGGTGGATGACGTGACATTAATATAATCATTTTTTAGAGAGCCCTTTGAAAATCCACTTTACAAAGTGCTTGACAAAACAGCAAAGAAAAACAGACCAGTCATTAAAACAATACAGATTATTTGGTGTATAAAAACTTGTACAGTGTAGGTAAGAAAAGGAAAAACAGGAAACACATATAAGAGAGAGACATGAAGCCAGTGATGGCAATATGTTGAAGAACTCTGCTCCATGTATTTCAACACCATTGAGTCTGTTAGTGAGTCAGTATGTCTAGGGCCTCTTTTTACAATTGCAGACTGCAGGACATATTGAGGACGTTGTTGAAATGCTCTGGAGTACTAATACAAGGTACATCTTTTCAATAAAAAGAAGTAGAACATCACTCTTTCCTTCTGTATTGTCACGGCATAACCACAGCACTCGGAAACTTGATATTATCCTTACGTCTAGGGCTTCCAGGGCTTCCAGAGCTTAGTTTGCCTGTACATATGAAACTCCAGAGATTAGCACTAGCCCGGCAGGCTAAAGGTAAAGTGGAAGGGCCTACCTGTCGCCTGTCTCTGCTGTCACTTCGTCTTCCAACCAGCTCCGTCCTTGGACCGACGTCGATTAGCCTTGATGCCCCAGTGACAGTTCATTTGTAGACTTTTAGGGGTCAGCCCAGTGTTCTCACAGCCCAATGGTCCCACAGCCCTATGTTCTCACAGCCCAATGGTCCCACAGCTCTATGTTCTCACAGCCCAATGGTCCCACAGCCCTATGTTCTCATGGCCCAATGGGCCCACACCCCTATGTTCTCACAGCCCAATGGTCCCACAGCCCTATGTTCCCACATTTCTAAGATTTTTCTTAAAATTAAGCCCTATGTTCCCATATTTCGAGGACATTTTCAAAATTAGGTCTTGTGTTCCTACATTTCCCTTCAAGGGTTAGGGTGGGTTAGGGGCAAACATAGGGCCTAATTTTGGAAACAAATCTTAGAAATGTGGGAACATAGGGCTGTGGGAACATACTGTAGGTACACTCCCGACTTTTAAGACACGGACATAACATTAACACAACTTGGTGGGGAAATATCCCTACTAATCAGAAACATATCCTCTTACCCTGACTCTCTGTCTGGCTCTGTCGGTCAAAAGTCTGAGCCTTCCGCTCCTTCTGCTTCACATCGCCTTTTTCAACTACACATCCACCCCAGCCTGGCGGCCAAATAAAACCAATAGTTGGAAGTTGCCGTGTGGTATCAATTACAAAATAAGAAGAAATCCTCTATTTGATTGTTTTCTTTGTTCAAATGTATTCTGTTATGGGTTTAGTTTTATACTTTCTCACGTAGTTGATCGCTAGTTTTATATGAATGTACATTTGTGATCATACTTTATTAGCGATCCATCAACTTAAAACCTCACCTTTTATAATGTATGTACTATATAGCAATAAAAAAATGTATCACTAAAGAAGAAGGAGAAGAAATCCACACATGGTGTGAAAATATTTTCTGTATGTCATCCTTAGCCCTGTAGCGCATGGCTTTATGAAGCTCGTACATACTAACTAATATCACTGTGACTGGCTGTTCATCATTTGTACAGTACAGCCATGTGAAGACCTCACAGACTCGCATGGGGCTAATAATGTGAACAGTATCCATAGCAACAAGCATCATGATGTTCTAATGACTTATCTATAGTACCAGTTTATACTGTTGCAGGGGGAGAGCATGAAAGAGGAAGGGCGGCACCTCAGGTCTCTCATGCTGCTGACTTTGAATGTTTTCTGATGATTCGGAGCACACCTTAAAAAAAAAAAACGTTATTCTTGCAACAGATTTTATAAACGGCTGAAATGACTGAAAGGTTTGATTTCCTTCTGACAGCCCTCCAGAACAGTGATGGGATGTAGTATGACCTGGTTAAATTCAATTGTATTTATTGTATCAAATCATAACAAGAGTTATCTCAAGCTCCCTAGAGCTAGGTGGTTCAGGGCTGCGGACATGCCTTTTTTATGAACCATTCGTACATATAGCTAACAAAAGTAATGCACTGAAATTCGGACGTATTCCACGTATACACAAGACTTTGACCCAGGAAACGGGTGTCCGTGTCTTGGGAGTACTATTTAAGGAGATTGTTGTTGTATCTCAAACCACCAACTTTCTTTTTGCTAATCTTAGTCGTTTTAGGTGCCTAATGCTTATGCCTAATGCTTAAAATGCTTATCTTTTGTTGGCTAAACTCAACTGGAATCCCCGACACCTCACGGCAAGGGCGTAGGTGTAGTTTCAACATGGGGGGGGGGGGAGAGAGACACATTTTAACCGGGGGGATCTGGGTGTCCTCCCCGAAAACCTTTTCAGCATCAAACACTTTGTTTATTTGTTTGTGAAATTGTTGTGTAACAGTATATTTACAGTATATTTACTGGTAAGAAGTAGGGCTGGATCTGAATATTCAACTATACAGATATTCGTTTGTTGGTTATGTGTTTGATTTTCAATTTGGGGATTCGAATATTACATTTTTGTTTCGTTTTTCCTTCAATGCTGTTATAAAGTTGAGACAGATTCAACTTTTGGAGAAACACAACCCTAAGAAGCAGCCATAAGAAGGATAATTACATGTTTTGAGCCTTCTGAATGGTTATTTTGACCTCTTTTTGAGGAGTGGGTTTGTCTTTCATACTTTTTGAGGGGGACAAATCTACCTCTTCTAAATTTTCACATATCTCCTGCGTCCATCCCCGAAATCTACGCCTATCCCTCACGGAGCCCTGTACCCGGTTCACAGTCACATTTTCTCTGCTGTAACTGTAAAGGCTGCTAAACTCGCCGTTATTTTGTAGGATATCACATAAATTGCTGTTCTCAATTTCACGTACGATATCATTTCCGTTCACGAGAATGCAGACCTGGTGGGTTTGTTTGTCTGTCATACAAGACAACCTCTACCTGAAGTCAAACCACTGCTGAATCTATTCATTAGCTTGCGTTAGTTAGTGCTACATCCGTAGCATTAGCTGGCTCCTTTACTGTAGCTGCTAACAAAAGAATTGCCACGGAAGATTGCAAATGTTCTTCATGTCGAAGACATTTGAATATGTCCTCAACTTAATTAAAATGTGTTCTTATTTGACCTTCATGGTGTCAATAGCCTGAACATATTAATTGTGCAGGCTTATGCGGTTTAAGTTTGTCAGCACATGAAAATGTTAGCTTAGCCAGTGAACATTTGCATCAATCGCTCTTTATAACATCTAAGGTTTCTTTTGCTTAACCGTTGATGCTTACAGTTGCTGGTTGCATTTGTCCTCACAAATGCTTTACTTCAGCCATTTTAAACATATTCAAAATGTTTATTTAGACATCCTTATGCACAGTTTACCTTCAGGGATCCATTAACATGAACACATAAACACATGAAATGAACTCATTTTCTTGGCAATCTGGTCTAAATCTGTGTGTATTTTTGTGTATTATGCTATCACAATTAATTAGACAATGTTTTGTTTTGACATATAGGCATTTGCATAAATATAGGACTCTGGAGAGAAGGTTGTTATTTACAGCCTCCATATCAATGCATAATGGTAGACACACAACGCAGTTTTGCTGATGCAACGCAGACCCAATCGCTGTCTGTTTATCACCTCTCCACTTTTACTTATTTCTCTCTTTAGTGGCTGGAGGTTGTGATTTTGTCTCTCTGCTCAGAGTCTGCCTGGCTCATAGTTATCAGTCATATATTCTCTAATCTCTCTGTCC
This sequence comes from Perca schrenkii, assembly GCA_025617405.1. Taxonomy (NCBI): domain Eukaryota; kingdom Metazoa; phylum Chordata; class Actinopteri; order Perciformes; family Percidae; genus Perca; species Perca schrenkii. The sequence goes on from CM046799.1 coordinate 30,504,827, forward strand.
AGGAGCAGCCTTGGTGTGGCTCCATATGGCAGAGGGCTGAGGTGGCAGCTGGCCCTTTATCACAGCACAGAACCTGGCCAGGTTAGACACTCTCACACGCCAGGAAAACACACACACACACACACACACACACACACAGTGCAAACTGCTTTAGCACCTGCACTCCTGCAGGCCCTGGCCAGATTACACACTGTGTGACAAACACACACATTCAGGATAAAATGTACACAAGACTAACATGCAGTGGGACATAAAACGCAGGTTGTGCAGGGCAAACACAAAGCATTAGTGCACACCAAATTGGCATGAACACCCGTGGGGGAAGGTAGACACATGTACACGACACAGGCAAAAAGGAATTAGAAAACAATATTTCATGTTATATGCACACAGTTTTGTGACAAATGTGTTAATTACTGAAAAATAAGCCAAGGGGGAACAAAACATATCCAAGTGTGATCGAGAAAAGCCAGTATGAGAGAGCACACAGGGACAGAGTCGTACATTTTGACCACAGAATCCTGATTTTTACGCACAGTTCAAAATCTGCCTACACATTCTGTCATACTCCCCCTCCAACTCCAACAAAGGTCTCTTTCTGAAGAATGTACAGCTGTTGGAAGTCAAGTGCCTTCTGTGGTTGCTCCTTCTGTCATTTTGAGCAGCTCTGCATTGTTCATTCAGAGTTATGCCCTGCTCCTGTTGTCTCGGTTAGAAGTCACATCCATTGTCAGTTCTGTTTGCTGGAAATCCCACAAGGGAAACATAATTTGGCAACGGAATCTTTTTGAGACTTGAGTCTTCACCACAGAAATACAGCTTCTGTTGTTTATTTTGCTTAAAATAGTCTTGCGTTGCTAGACCCTCCTCTAACGTGCGCTGAAGAAGAGTCTGGCTACTCCACATAGCATTCGGGGATGGGAGGAAAACGTACTCTGGTTTAATGTAATTTCTTTAGACCAATCAGAATCGTCATGGATAGTCTAGCTAGCTGTCTGGATTTACCCTGCAGAGATCTGAGAAACAGTTAACAATAGTCCTCACAAATCCACCGAATTTAAAATTCCAACACAAAGAAAGTGAAAGGAAACGGAAAATACATGCATCCAGCGGAATTTCCTGCAGCACTGGAGCAATCCCGGAAGTGGAACACGAAGGATATAGACTAGGCTTAAAATGACTTAATAACTAAATCTGCCTAAGAAGCACCTCACAAGTGTAACAAATGACAATTCGCTGTGTTAAGGCGAGTTTTGTGTCCAGCTATTTCTTGGCTGGAAGCAGTTGCCAGTTTCCCCACGATTCAAACATTTGGGTTTCTGAACACATGCTCTCTGGCACACATGAAGGTAGTTTAGCAGTTACAATGAGATCATATCATATCGATCATCTATCTCACTTTTGGAGATTTTTACATTTTCAGAAAGAATTCCATGCTCCTTTTTGGGGTCTTTCAGCAACTTTGTGAAAGCCCACACAGGGTAATGAACATACATATGCACGACTCGTTCACTGGCGGCAAAAGTCCAACAGCTTATACACAAACTGTCAAAAAACACGGGTGAAAGTACAAAAACACAGAAGCAGGGATTAAAAACCAGAAGACAAAGCCGAGTCATGACACTCACTAGAAGTACACGGAGGAAAACAGTCTGGAACGGTGACACAAACGGTACAAGAAAAACTGGCACAGGACTGAGGAAAAGGGGCAGGTATATATACACAGACAGGGGAGATGATTGGACACATGTGCAGCACATTAGGGGAGGGGCAGTAATAATCACACATGGCAGGAAGGCAGACAAAGACCAGGAAGTGAAGAGACTGGATATGAGACAAGACGTTGAGTATTAAAGGCTACGTCTCAGGACGTTAAATTGCATCCACATTTCCTTCACTTGCTTCCCTTCCTTGTGTCCTAGTCTGTCGCACCGAGGAAGCATGGGATAGATGCCAGGTAATCGTGCAAGGAGAGAAGAAATAAGGAAATGTGTTTGTAGAGGGATGAGACGTCCTTTCCTCTGAAGCGTCACATGAATTTGTCAGCTGTATGGGCACATCTTCAGGGAAGGCTGCTCTCTGTATCCTCGCTCATAGCTCCTCAGAGATCCCTCCTCCATCCTCGCTCATGGCTCCTCAGAGATCCATCCTCACTCCTCGCTCATAGCTCCTCAGAGATCCATCCTCACTCCTCACTCATAGCTCCTCAGAGATCCATCCTCACTCCTCACTCATAGCTCCTCAGAGATCCCTCCTCCTTCCTCGCTCATAGCTCCTTAGAGATTCCTCCTCCTTCCTCGCTCATAGCTCCTCAGAGATCCCTCCTCTATCCTCACTCATAGCTCCTCAGAGATCCATCCTCACTCCTCGGGGCAGGAATAAGAGCTTTGAGACAGCCTTCATGAAGGAGTGACAGAACGACTTACGGTTCAAGCGAGGAGCTGTCAAATAAGAGACTTGGGAAGTAGCCAAAATAAAACAGGAAGTGGCAAAAACATATAGAAGTAAACATGAAACAAAAACATGACCTGATGTGACAATAATATGATATGACACTTTGAAGCTTTCATTTGGAGAACTGCAGATGATATTCATGCTTTTCATTGATAAATCTGACTGCTTTTAGATGGGGATATAACTTTTACAGCTTAATAATTCAATTTTTGTATGACCGTGAACATTTTAACACCCATGTTGACCCACGTGAAAGCTCACGACAGCAGGTGAAAGACATCCACATCTTCCTTCGGAGGCTGACATGAATATTTCCTGCAAGGCGTCGGCTCGTATTTATAATCAATCTACTTGTGAATCGAGCGTGGTCCAGTCTCTGTGTAATGGATGGGGCAGATGCTGAATCATCCAGCGGTCTAATGTATTATCAATTACTTGATTTCTGCCCGCTCTTGGTCGGATGCATTGATATAGTGTGGGTCGACAGAGAAAGCTCCATTGTCCAAACTGTCAATAGAGCTCAGCTAGAGGCCAAACTGGCATCGCTAATCTATGAAATGTATGGGATGAGTTAGGACTGAAGACACACTGTGTAAGGGCAGCTCATTAATTAGTCCCAATAATCTACTGTATTATCAATAACTTGATTGCTGACTGGCCTGAGCCAAATCTATTAATACAGCAGTGAGTTTCTTATCTAATGTGTAATGAATGGGGAGAATGTGTGTGTGTGTGTGTGTGTGTGTGTGTGTCAGGGAAGTACTCTGTGACATGAGTAGTCTATAACCCCAAAATTCCATCAGACGCGGCATGTGCCGCGCTCCAGTTTTTGTCCTGTTGTCCAGTGTGCATCATACCACCACCGATTCTCAGATTTTTGCTGGATATTTGTCCTTCTACCATAAAAAGTACGTAAATAGTCCACATAGGTAAATGGTTTATTCCATTTAGTCCAGTTATGAACAACACGGATCAAAGATTTGTAGCTTTAGTTAAAAAAGTTATTTTATCAAAATAGTGTAGTGATGTGAGAAACGATCATTTTATTTGAAAATTGAAGTGATTCTCTAGCTGTTCCCCTTCCTTCCCGGCCTGTTGAACAAAAATAGACATGGCATGTATTTTTAGCGGAGCGGAGAGACGCTTATGGGACGTTTCTGGGACGTGCTGCGTCGCGGCCGCTGGAATCACAAGAATTGTCTTGAGCGGCGATTGCTGGCAGCGGCCGCGGCTACGCAAGAACAGTGTTGGGAGTAACACGTTATTAAAGTAACGCAATTACAGTAATATATTCCTTTTTGCTGTAACTTAGTAATATAATGCATTACTAATTACATTTCGCCAATATTATACCCGTTACAATCTGGTGTGGTGTTTAGTTTTTTTAAGAATTCACCAACACTGCGAAACATTTCTTCACAGGAAAAAAAAGCCGTGAGTATTATTTCCTGTTGCTGGATTCGATGGTTGAGATGACTGCAGAGACGGATACATTTGCGAGATGGACATTATTTTCAGGAGTTATTACGCTGTGTTGAAGCGAGCTGTCCCGTCACTGTTCCCGCGGTCAGATCTAGAACCAGATACGGTACAGACAACATCTGTATCCCAACACGGTACGTCAGCGCGGACAGCAGTGTGTCCGAGCTGCTGACAGATATTATATATATATATATATATATATATATATATATATATATATATATATATATATATATATGAATTAATGTTGAGGCTTCCTACACGTAAATACCATTGCATTTTTATCAGCCGTGGAAAGTAACTATGCCGTACTTCAATACAACTAAGGTACTTTTAATTGAGTATTTTCATTTTCTCCTACTTGCCTATTGTACGTTTTACTTACTCTATTTTTATAGCTTTAGTTACTTTTGCATATTCATATTAATTATACAAAATATTATGAATAATTATGATGTATGGTGGTTAAAGATAAACCTCTCCGTGAACCATCACCTTATCGTGGTGGAGAGGTTTGGGTGTCTCTGTGAACCTGAGGGCTGTGTTGTCTGGAGCTTTGTGCTCCTGGTAGGGTCTCCCAAGGCAAAGTGGTCTCAGGTGAGGGGCCAGACAAAGAATGGTTCAAAAACCCCATGATAGAACGAGGAAGGGATAGAGTGACCCTGCCCGGAGGAAGCCCGGGGCCCCCCGTCTGGAGCCAGGCCCAGACGGAGGGCTCTTCGGCGAGCGCCTGGTGGCCGGGTTTGCCACGGAGCCCGGCCGGGCACAGCCCGAACAAGCTACGTGGCACCTCTGTCTCCATCCCATGGGCCCACCACCTGTGGGAGGAACCGCTGGGGGTCGGGTGCGCTGCCACATGGGTGGCAGTGAAGGTCAAGGGGCCTCGACGGACCAGACCCGGGCAGCAGACGCTGGCTTTGGGGGACGTGGAACGTCACCTCTCTGTGGGGGAAGGAGCCGGAACTGGTGCGGGAGGTGGAGCGCTACCGGTTAGATCTGGTGGGGCTTACCTCTACGCATAGTCTCGGTTCTGGAACCGTACTCCTGGATAGGGGTTGGACTCTTTTCTTCTCCGGAGTTGCTCAGGGTGTGCGGCGCCGGGCGGGTGTGGGGATACTAACAAGCCCCCGGCTAAGCGCCGCTACGTTGGAGTTTACCCCGGTGGACGAGAGGGTCGCCTCCCTACGCCTGCGGGTGGTGGGGGGGGAAAACTCTGACTGTTGTTTGTGCATATGCACCAAACAGGAGTTCGGAGTATTCGGCCTTCTTGGAGACCTTGAGTGGAGTCCTGCATGGGGCGCCAGTGGGGGACTCCATTGTTCTGCTGGGGGACTTCAACGCGCACGTGGGCAATGATGGAGACACATGGAGAGGCGTGATTGGGAGGAACGGCCTCCCTGATCTAAACCAGAGTGGTTGTTTGTTGTTGGACTTCTGTGCTAGTCATGGATTGTCTATAACAAACACCATGTTCGAACATAGGGATGCTCATAAGTGTACCTGGTACCAGAGCACCCTAGGCCGAAGGTCAATGATCGATTTTATAATCGTTTCATCTGATCTGAGGCCGTATGTTTTGGACACTCGGGTGAAGAGAGGGGCAGAGATGTCAACCGATCACCATCTGGTGGTGAGTTGGGTCAGGGGTGGGGGGAAGACTCTGGACAGACCTGGTAAGCCCAAACGTGTAGTGCGGGTAAATTGGGAACGTCTGGAGGAGGCCCCTGTCCAACGGACTTTCAACTCGCACCTCCAGCGGAGCTTTTCGTGCATCCCTGTGGAGGCTGGGGGGCATTGAACCCGAGTGGACAATGTTCAAAGTTTCCATTGCTGAAGCTGCGGCGGGGAGCTGTGGTCTTAGGGTCTTAGGTGCCTCAAGGGGCGGTAACCCACGAACACCGTGGTGGACACCGGTGGTCAGGGAAGCCGTCCGACTGAAGAAGGAGTCTTTCCGGGATATGTTATCCCAGAGGACTCCGGAGGCAGTTGCAGGGTACCGAAGGGCCCGAAGGGCTGCAGCCTCTGCCGTGAAAGAGGCAAAGCAGCGGGTGTGGGAGAAGTTCGGAGAAGACATGGAGAAGGACTTTCGGTCGGCACCAAAGTGCTTCTGGAAAACTGTTCGCCACCTCAGGAGGGGGAAGCGGGGAACCATCCAAGCTGTGTACAGTAAGGATGGGACACTGTTGACCTCAACTGAGGAGGTAATAGGGCGGTGGAAGGAGCACTTTGAGGAACTCCTGAATCCGACTAATACGCCCTCTATGTTAGAGGCAGAGCTGGAGGATGACGGGGGATTGTCGTCGATTTCCCAGGCGGAGGTCACTGATGTAGTCAAACAACTACACAGTGGCAAAGCCCCCTGGGATTGATGAGATCCGTCCGGAAATGCTCAAGGCTCTGGGTGTGGAGGGGCTGTCCTGGTTAACACGTCTCTTCAACATTGCGTGGAAGTCTGGAACAGTGCCAAAAGAGTGGCAGACTGGGGGTGGTGGTTCCCCCTTTTTAAAAAAGGGGGGACCAGAGGGTGTGTGTCAATTACAGGGGTATCACACTTCTCAGCCTCCCTGGTAAAGTCTACTCCAAGGTGCTGGAAAGGAGGGTTCGGCCGATAGTCGAACCTCAGATTGAAGAGGAACAATGCGGATTCCGTCCTGGTCGTGGAACAACGGACCAGCTCTTTACTCTCGCAAGGATCCTGGAGGGGGGCCTGGGAGTATGCCCAACCGGTCTACATGTGTTTTGTGGATTTGGAGAAGGCGTATGACCGGGTCCCCCCGGGAGATACTGTGGGAGGTTCTGCGGGAGTATGGGGGTGAGGGGGGTCTCTACTCAGGGCCATCCAATCTCTGTACGACCAAAGTGAGAGTTGTGTCCGGGTTCTCGGCAGTAAGTCGGACTTATTTCGGGTGAGGGTTGGCCTCCGCCAGGGCTGCGCTTTGTCACCAATCCTGTTTGTAATATTTATGGACAGGATATCGAGGCGTAGTCGGGATGGGGAGGGGTTGCAGTTCGGTGGGCTGGGGATCTCATCGCTGCTCTTTGCAGATGATGTGGTCCTGATGGCATCATCGGCCTGTGACCTTCAGCACTCACTGGATCGGTTCGCAGCCGAGTGTGAAGCGGTTGGGATGAGGATCAGCACCTCTAAATCGGAGGCCATGGTTCTCAGCAGGAAACCGATGGAATGCCTTCTCCAGGTAGGGAATGAGTCCTTACCCCAAGTGAAGGAGTTCAAGTACCTTGGGGTTTTGTTCGCGAGTGAGGGGACAATGGAGCGGGAGATTGGTCGGAGAATCGGCGCAGCGGGTGCGGTATTACATTCCATCTATCGCACCGTTGTGACGAAAAGAGAGCTGAGCCAGAAGGCAAAGCTCTCGATCTACCGGTCAGTTTTTGTTCCTACCCTCACCTATGGTCATGAAGGCTGGGTCATGACCGAAAGAACGAGATCCAGGGTACAAGCGGCCGAAATGGGTTTCCTCAGGAGGGTGGCTGGCGTCTCCCTTAGAGATAGGGTGAGAAGCTCAGTCATCCGTGAGGAGCTCGAGTAGAGCCGCTGCTCCTTTGCGTCGAAAGGAGCCAGTTGAGGTGGTTCGGGCATCTGGTAAGGATGCCCCCTGGGCGCCTCCCTAGGGAGGTGTTCCAGGCACGTCCAGCTGGGGGAGGCCTCGGGGAAGACCCAGGACTAGGTGGAGGGATTATATCTCCAACCTGGCCTGGGAACGCCTCGGGATCCCCCAGTCGGAGCTGGTTAATGTTGCTTGGGAAAGGGAAGTTTGGGGCCCCCTGCTGGAGCTGCTCCCCCCGCGACCCGACACCGGATAAGCGGACGAAGATGGATGGATGGATGGATGGATGGATGGTGGTTAAAGATGAGACTGTATTGATCCGGTGGTGGAATACACAAGCTATCTGCCAAGTCAAACTTCTGCTGTTATTTTGGTGAAAGTAACTCAAAACTAATGCAAAAGTAGTGTAACGCATTACAATCCAGAGACAGTAATAATGTAATATAACTAATTACTCTCAAATGACAGTAACTAGTAATCTATAATGTATTACATTTTGGAAGTAACTTGCCCAACCTTGCGCAGGAAACAGCGCATACGCGCCTGGTAGAAACTAGGGGTGAGCCTCATTTGTAACACTGTTTTGGATTTATGCTGTCAAATTAGATTTGGCTGTTCAACACGAATATTCTTGGCCAGGTCATGTTTGTAAATGAGAAGTTGTTCTCAAACAGTTTACCTGGATAAATAAAGGTTTAAAAAAAAAAACAATTCGACTATTTGTTCCTTTTTTTCCATATAGACTATCAAGCAATGCTTCAGAATTTTTATTTTTTGAGGGATTCGGTAGAATTTTTATTGGGACAGCGACGTCCACGTAATATAGTGAACAAGCCGAATTAGCCCCCCCATCTAATGCGTGCTAAACACCCTAACCCTAATGACGGATTGGAAATGTGCCAAAATGTGCCACTAGAAATCAAACAACAAACAGATACTATATTGCATTAAGTAGCTGTCAGCTGTAAATTCACTACTTCTAAGCAGAAGTCAGGTTTCTGTTCATATTTATTGCATCCATTACATAGAACATAATAAAAATATTAAGATTTTCTCTTTCTTTTTTTTAAACACAGCAACACAAAATGGGAAAATTAACAAAAGTTTCCCTCAAATGTCACCACACAGTTGGCGGTATTAAAGCTCACGTTAATGTTCACACACATGTATGTACAAAGAGACACATGCATACATACATACATATTTTGCCATTACACATGGTATGCATTCACATTTACATAAGAGGCAAAATACAGAATATAAATACAGGCATTGTGAAAATTCTGCACTGATGATATCTCTATTTTAGAGTATTTGTGTCAGCAGATTGAAATGCATAAACCATAATTCCGGCCTATTCTCCACTCGCACATGAAGGTCACTGGAAGTTAAGGCAGGAAACTGTATGTCTTTCCCTGCCAATCCATATGGAAACGATCGCTTTGCTCAGCTTTCATGAAGAAAAATCACAAAGGAAAAGGCAAAAGAAAAAAACTCATTCATGAATTCATTTTGACCATATCTATCTGCGCCTGAGTGGCTCATATCAATGTGGTTTCTTGCAGATGAGGATCTGAAGCTGTTAAATGCAAATAAAACTGCAGAATGGCAGAAACCGTGAGTTATTCACAGCTTCAGTCAGGAGGAGAAATTGGACTTAAAAGTGCTCATATTATGCTTTTTGGCTTTTTTCCTTTCCTTTATTATGTTATATATATCTTTTTGTGCATGTAATAGGCTTCCAAATTGAAAAAGCCCAAAGTCCACCCAAAAGGGACTTACCATCTCCAACAGAAAACACTGTTCACAAACTGCTCCAAACAGCTCTATTGTAGTCCATGCAGCCTTTACTTCAGAGAAAAACATTATAATGCTCGCCTAGCTGCTAGTGTGACACGCCCTCATACTCTGCTTCTGACTGGCTAGTAGTCCTTACCTAGTTACTGCACATGTGGAACAAAGATGGAACAGAAGTGAGATGTCTCAGACAGGGTGAAAAGAGGAGCTGCAGCAATGTGCAGCACAACAAAAATATGGTGTTTTTTGAAAATGAAACCATGTAAACCTATTCGGATATAACCTCTAAATACAATTATGAACCTGAAAATGAGCATAATATGAGCACTTTAACTTTAGTCGGCATTTGGAGGGAAAAACAGAAGAACAGATGGCGTGAAATCTTACTGAAGTGAACTAATATGCATCTGAGGAATTGAATGGCTGACCGACTAAAATTGCCATCCTTTATGCCTGCCATAACTATTAATCTAAATGGTATTGATCAATTTCAAATGCACCAGTTTTTCATTCAATCAGCTTGACTGTAGCTGCATTTCTCACAACTGAACCTCATACTGTAGATTATATATGATATTATATATTAATTATACTCTCTACAAATGTCATCTTTTTCTCTCTGAGCCTGTGAGCTCATCGCTGTCAGTTTCATCCATGCACCGAGGGGTCCACATCATGTGCGCTGCCGCCTGTCATTTACAAGCTGTTGCCCAATGTCCCAGTCGTTTTGTCAAAACTTTCGACAGGTGGAGAGCAAACAGCCTCACACCAAACACCTGCAATGTAAATAGAAAATCACTTTGGGTTTGAAAATCAAGTTGGAAATGTGTGACAATGAGAAGAACTTCCTGAGCAGCAGTAGAAGTAGAGGCCTCCATGTTTAATGCATGATATAGATTGCAGACTCACTGCGGGTGAAAGAGTCTATTTTACCTTTTTTTATTCACAGTGGGTTCCCTGCTTCCCCCTGCAGCCACAGATTAAGATTAAGGGTTTAATGATGTTCTTCCATTCACCAACAGCTTTGCGCCTCCAAGATCTGTCTCTGAAGTAAATGTTAATGCTGTGTAAACTGAGGAACGAGGTGTCATTCATTAGTGAAAAAGATTATTATGAGTAATGAATTAAAATTGAAATTGAATGGCCTATATAAAAAGGGGCTCTCCATCTATTTCACACTTGAATATCATGAGAAGTATCACTCAGCCTGTGGAAACATAAGGGCCCTATCTTGCACCCGGGCGTGCTGATCTTACATTGAGGTGTGTTCAGGTGCATTCTGGGCGTATTGCTATCTTGAGGCAGCGGGAAGTGATCGCGCCGTTGACCAACAAAAACCTGGTTTAAAGTCAATAACGCAGCATTTCATTGTTATTTAACAGCAAATTAGTAAAATGCTCCTAGGCTCAGCACACAAACATTCAAAAGATTACAAAGAAAAATATTACATTGCAAATCCTCCATCATAACAGCAATGCTCCAAGGTCCAAACGCGCCTGGCTTTTAAAGGGAATGGGAGATGATCTCTGATTGGTTTATTGCATGTTACGCCCAAAACACACCTATGATTAATGAAGACACTAAGTAGAACCCTTTTGAACCATGCGCCCGGCGCACAGACCCTTTTTTCCGCCGTCAAACTAGCAAAAGTTGATTTGGACACGCCCTAAACGCACGTGCGCCAGGCGCTTCACGCCATGCGCTTAGATCGTTAAAATAGGGCCCTTTGTCTCCTTTGTGTGTCCGGATGGAGCTTTTTAAAATCTGAAAATGCCATGATGACGTCCCATACCTAACGATGCCATATGGGTTATCTCAGATTAGACTGATTTACCAGGTAGGATCAACAGAAGACACTATCAAGTTGCATTATGGGAAGTAATCCAGCAGTTTCGGAGCCTGAGTCTGTTCACACCGGCTGCGATCAGGAGTGGAGCCGGCCCGCGCGCTGCAGCAATTGTTTGGGCATCTCCTCTATTTCTTCCGAAAGTGCAGCCTATCATTCGCTCTGCTGAGAGGGTGATTGGCTGCAGCTGTATGCCTCCAGGACCCTAAAGCGGGCAAAAAAGATTGTAGCCCATCCTTCTCACCCTGGACACAAACTGTTTGAACCCCTCCTCTCCGGCAGGAGGCCGCGGTCCATCAGGACAAAACCTCACGCCACAAAAACTGTTTTTTCCCCTCAGCAGTAAGGCTCACCAACAAGGCTCCGGACCCCCACTGACACGGACTCTTAACCGCCCCCCCCTCATGCCTAGTCACTACACTTGCACTAACCTGCACTAACCATCCTGGACTTTACATCTGCCCATTGCATGTACTTTGTATTCTTTGCAATTTTGCACTCAACCCATTCAGCCTTTTTTCTTATGCAACAGTTAACTTTGTATGTATATATTTGTTTTTTTCTGTATTTATTATTTATTTTATATTAAATTAAATAAATTCTACATAAGTGTACTTATTGTGGCAATAAAAGCTTTTCTGATTCTGATAGAAACACTGATCAGCCTGACAAATGGTTTAACTTTATTGCACAGCAACTCAGTGCAGCTTTTGACATTCTGAAATCTCTCTGTAATAAGTTTTACGGTCTTTGTGTATAATATTGATGCATTTATTTGTTTTACTGTATCTAGATTAAAGCTCGAAAACAAAGCAGCAAAATTTTCCCTCAAAAATGCTTTTTCTTCCTCTAGAAATGCACTTAAATTGAATTCAGATAAGCTCACATTCTCGTTCAGTTTATGTTTTACAACTTTGGCTCAGAATTTACTTGATAGTTGGATGAAAGCTGCTGCCCCAGCATTTGGCCGCATGGGCATCCTGAGTGTTTGATGAGGTCCTGCATTTTTTGACTTTAATGAATAATATATTTGGAAGCTCAAACTGATAACACTCCATTCTGTTTGACTTGAAATATCTGCTATGTCTTTTCAATTACAAAGACAAGGCACTTGTTGGAAGACTGGAACAAGAGGGCACTGAAGCGTAGTTGTATGATCTTATTCCTCATCTTTTTATTCCCTCGGTCTGCTCTCTCTCTCTCTTACATTCAGACTTTCTAACTCGGCACACTCTTGTTTCCTAACTTTGCCTCTTGTCTCGTCGTACAAACGCATCAAGTAGTCCTCGTCCTTTTTTTGAAAGTGAAATGTACTGTTTGAAAATATGAACAATGAAGCATAAATCTAACCTCTGTCCTGCTTATCCAAATATTTAAGCTAAGCAGTCAAATGCCTTATGTAAAAACTAAATATTCCAACCTGATCTCATAGAAATATCTGAAATGACAGACTGATCTCATGAAATGGCGTATATATGACACGCCAATTCGTATGCCATTATTGCCGTGTTATCAAGATGCATACTCGTTTTTTAGCGTGTTTATCAACGCCCTTTGGCCTCCATTGACTTACATTACCTTGTTCTTCTTTTCCTAAACCCAACCAGTTCTTCTTTTCCTAAACCCAGCCAGTTCTTCTTTTCCTAAACCCAACCAGTTCTTCTTCTCCTAAACCCAACCGGTTCATCTTTTCCTAAACCCGACCGGTTCTTCTTTTCCTAAACCCAACCAGTTCTTCTTTTCCTAAACACAACCTGCGTGTGACGTTTCCTAAACACAATCGTAGCCTCGCGATAACACGCCACGTGGCTTTAGAAAGTTCCATGTGGCGTGTATGTTTACACTGTGACGTTGCAGACTCCCGTCTGCTGTATGGAGCCTAGACATACACACGGATAGCTCAAAATGTGTACAGATAAGATGCCACTTGGAAAGAAAAAAAATTATGTTCAGGCAACAAAAACGACTTGGTTAGGTTTAGGACAGATCATGGTTTTGGTATAAAGTATGTTGGCTTTTGAGTGTCTATCCTGAAAAACACTCCCATAGGTTGTTTGTTCAAGCAACAATTACGACTCATATTTACGTTTCTAGTAGCAGCTGCGGCAATTTGCTGCATGTCATTCCCCCTTCTCTCCCCCCTTTCATGTCTAAGCTGTCCTGTCAATAAAGGCCTAAAATGCTACAAAAAAAGACTGCACATGTGCAATGCAAAAATGCAAGCTTGACAGGCATAGCTCCGGTAACTAAGGGGAAGGTTGGCGTATATACAATGAACCTATTAATTTATGCTTGGAAAATGGTTGGTGGATGTAACGGCACAATTGTTCCAATGTTTCTATTAGTTGCCAGGCTGAGGTAGGTGAGGCTTGCCTTCGTTGCCACAGCTGCAGATTTGACAAAAGTTCAGGAGACTGGACAACAGTGGGAGGAGGAATACATGTGCTGCTGAATGTCGTGACGTCTTTTTTCCTTTTCAACATCAAGTTGTGTTAATGTTTTGTCCGCGTCTTAAGTGTCTACAAATTAACTGACACCAGCGCATCAAGGCTAATCAGCGCCAGAGACGCTTAAGAACCGAGACGCCCTAACTCAGAGTAGTTTCCTGTCTCTGTGTTCTCGTGGGTTTGTCCACGGCCACGCCTCTTTAGGGGACTAGCGGCAGGTTCTGAATGTATTCATTCCAATGGGAGAAGTGAACGGGAACACAGTTTATGAGCGCTTCTTTTGCCCTGTAGTCACCAAAACAAATATAGGACCCATTCTTTACAAGCCGCATATCTCCAGAACATTCTGATGCTAAAATTTTCAGGCGGACACATCAGGAGAAAAGTAACTTTGTTTGAGACTTGTTTCTGTCTCAAGAACAAACTCACATGAGATCAAGCAAACGTCAGCAAACGTTCACCAACGCCCGAACAACAAATGATGCTATCAAGTTTTCCTAAAGCTATGTTTATGCCGTGACATGACATAAAATGGTTGGCACAGTCTCTAGTTAATTGGATAAAATGTGCAATACCACCAGTTTGGTCCTTGAAATGCAGAATTCATCATCTTCGAAGGTTAGCTCGCTGGAAACTATTATTCCTACTTTCATTGCTCCATCTCGGAGAAATTCACTGCCCTCAAGTAGATACATTGGCAGCACCAGCTGCCCAACTCATTAGGGCCTATGTTAGAGGAGGATGAAGGTATCAAGGCAGCAGTGGGAAGAAAATAAGTTAATAAGAATGGAAATGAGGATGGGCTGGCTATGTTGATGAAGCTGCTTGGATTGCAGGGAAATTAATATATTTGGTTGGCTCAGAGTGGTTGACGAAGCATCAGGAAGAGACAAACTGAGGGAGAGAAAACCCGACAAACAGAAAAAGATCAAAGTTGCAGGATTTGAAATACTGTATTTTCTTTCTGTATGGTTATAATTTTGAAAATGGAGCTGGATGACTGAAGGCGGGGCAGCATTTAGAGACCACCAGACACCAGAGAGAAACTCAGCTGCAAAAACACTGAAGAGCCACGTTGTTGGATGCAGATACTCTCACTTTTGTTCCTAATATATGTGATTATGTAGGAGTTAAAAGCAGAAACAGCTTTCAGTGTTGCTGAGAACATGCAATTGCAATGACATGTCAAAAAAAAGTTCCAAGACATCCCTGTAACAGAAGCAACTGTTTGATGGTTGGTGCATTGGTGCTCTTATCTACCTTCTCATATATTACTGTGAGGTAGAGATAGAGCACATCTTACACAACATTCAAACACTATTTTGAACAGTGGCTGTGGATACTGATACGTTTTAGCCATTATTTTGAGATCAGGAATTCCTTACCTACATATTGCCAAAAGACATTAAGGTTGTCATCCCAAACAAAATGCCAGAAGGTAGTGAGCAAGCTTACACATCATGAATAACACAAGTACAGTATGACTGGATATTTTGTAATAACATATACGGTATAACAAATAAATAAATACAGCAGTACAAAAATGCTTGCCAAAAGAGCTAAATTGGGGTGGTGCGGAATGTATCAGATGCTGTTTTAAATTATGAAATGTAAATTATATAAAACCACAAGACAGACAAAGTGTAGGGGCATAAATGCAAGCTTAGAAGGAAAAAGCTCCTCTGTCAGTCGGCCTGTTCAGATTAGTCCCCTGTTGTAGATAAAAGAGTCATTTTCCTACTACTTTCTACTTCAGTATAATTTCTGAATTTCTTGGTTAAACAAATAAACAAAAATCTACACAGACCAGAACCACAGTGAAATACAACATCAAACTTGTATATCCTGAGGACAAACGTCAGAAGAAAACTTGTGCAATAAAACTTGCATCCGGGAGACAGTCTGAGCCTTTGGTGCACATAAATAAAGAACATTAAATAGAGCAAAGGGCGACTTCTGACACATACACACACTTATGCCAGCAAACAAAAAAAAGAGGCACATTATGAACTGCTTGCGGGCCAGAATTGACACATCGGAGAGCAACGAAAACCAACAAGAGGCAACAGAAGTCTGAAAATGAGCACAAGTGGGATGATGGGGCCTATCTATTGTCCCACAACTGGGATTCTGTCCTACAAGCTTCAAGGCAATGACAGAAATTACTTTGTGAAAGATGTGACCACCTGACAGTGTTTATAATATTTCTAAGAAAGGTAGCAAAACTACAACCAAAGTTGTTGGTAAATCAGGCTGTTTTCATGAACCATTTCGTACAAAAAGCTACATAAAATAATGCACTGTAATTCGTAAGCATTCCAAATATTGTTTGCCGTATGCACCACCTTAACTGCTGCTGTATAAGAACACTGTGGACCATGTAAGGAGGAGGTCGGGGTGGATTGTTGGGTCATAACATACAGGGCTTTCAAGCCGGGGAGCCAAGTTTGCTTCATGGGGAAAACAAAAGACTTTCACCCAGAAAATGTGTGTTCCTGGGAGTGTTTTCATCCAAACCATGATCTGTTACGCTATACTTGAAGGTATCTACATAAGAGTGACATGACACTGTCATGAACACATGACACTGTCATGACACATTAACCCTAACCCTTGTGCCCGTGCCCCTCGCAACCCATTCTGGGCGCTGCATTTTAACCCAAACCTAACCCTTGCCAGTGCCTTGGGGAACAACTTTCCCCTTGTGCCCGTGCCCCAGAATAGGTGCTGCGTTTTAACCCAAACCTAACCATAACTTGTCATAACCAAAACCGAATGACACTTAATGACAGAAGCGTTATGTCATAAACTTTCATGACTTGTTTCTAATGTTTATGACACGTTCATGACAGTGTCATGTCACTCTTTTGTAGATACCTTCCTGTAAAGTGTAACCAACTTAACTGTAATGTCTGCTGAAACGACCGTCATCTCGCAGTGCCATGTACCTGGCTCACAGTCACCTTTTAGGGTAAACTGAATTAGCAACTGCCCCTGATTTGGAGACATCTCAAGGAGCTCTGTAGCCGGTGTCACATGACCAGCCGGCGGCCACCTATTTTTCTAAAATAAACGCATCAGTGTGCAAAGATTTTCGTATGAAATCGTACGAACCCGTTTAATGAGAATGCGTTACAGGCTGTGTTGGGTAAATACACAAATGCAGAGTTAATGTAATGTAAGGAGTGTAGAGAGTACTGTGTGCCCAGAGCAGACAGATTTACAGAAGGCCCTGGTCCAGGAACAGCTCTGGGAATGTAACAGCCTAATATTTCTTTCTCTGCCAGTTACACCAGTCTGAGGGAATACTGATGCCACATAATTCATTTATACACAAAGAGAGCAGACTCTATTACTGTCAACACAGAGGGATCCTTGCATGGACAAGTTTGATTTGGCTGGCACACACCACAAAACAGAGTGATGATTTCAATGATAATGTCAAGCTGTAAGACTTTTAGCTCATAAAATGAATGAATTCAAGTGGCAAATGTGATTTTAATCTGTGACATTCAGTGCATTCCAGGAGTTATAACATTAAACAATGTTGTATTTGACACGGTTTTATTTTCTCTCAACCTGCCTGGTGATTTCCTACACTTCCCACGATGCCTACTGACAATCCCAATAGAAGAGTAGTGACCTTTCTATTTGTTTAACTGGTAACATATGCTTCATAGGAGAAGTTGTAATTCTTGGCAAATTGACAAACACTTAAAACTGTCCATATCTGTTTACAGCTACACTTGTCTTATGAACAATTTAACGTATTAATTTATTGTCTTTAAATTCTAAATCGAGGACATAAAACCAACAAGTCCTCCAACACATAGGCCCACATAGGTAATTTGTTCCTACCCCATGACGGTGGCAGTAGATCAACACGTCCTCATACCCAAACGTAACAGTCGCAATTTTAAACACGTGGTTACGTACATATGCAAGGTTTTATAAGTCAACGTTGTCTTTTAATTTCACACAGGACAGTCCTGTGGTTTTTCAACGCATTCTCATTGTCGAGGATTAGAGAAATGGCGGACCCAAAAATGTAGAGATGACAGGGCAGTGTTAAGTTTGAAGATTTAATGAATAAAAAGGATTACAACAAAAAGAGTCCTGAAGTAAGCAGGCAAAAATATTTTCAAAAGAACATTGAGGAAGCCAAAAAACCAAGAGACTAAATACACAAGGTAACGAGAGTGAAACAAGGGACAGGTGACATGAGGGCTCAGGAACAGGTGAAACACATCAGGGCGGGGCAGACAATCACAAAGGCGGGAAAACACACAAGGCAGGAAATAAAACAAGACATGACACGGGAGAAAACAGACTACAAAATAAAACAGGAAACTGAAGCATAAAACATACAAATGGATGAAAACGCAAACAGAGAATACAAGAGATAGTAAACAAGGAAACAGGGATTAATTTAACAAAATAAAACAGGAAAAACTATAACAGTAAATCGCAACCATGACATTCATGAGCGGCTTGATATTGTACGAAAACTTATGCACAATGGGGCAGTCTCCATTAAATTGATGTTTAACTTTTGGGGCATGTCTTTTCTCATGTCAAAAAACGATATGATCCCCGTTTAAAGCATGTTCCAGATTTAATAGTGGAAGCATCATTTTTGGGCTGACTTTCAATTTTAGCTAGTTTGAAATAGGTTTGAACAGACAGCCAGTTTCACAGTAAGTAGTCTGTTTATAGCATAACACTGCAGAAGTTTTATAGCTTCCTCTTTGGGACGAGTGATAGATTGCTCTGTTACAGATTTAGCCAGAAAATATGAGCAATTATATAGAAAGCATCAGATGATGAAGATGAAAAGCAAAGTGAAACCATCAAACAATTCAGTTCCAGTCTTCCACTCAGCATAGCAGCCATGCCTGATATTATTTTGCTCAGTCTTTGCATGTGCAACTTAGTTTAGCTGGTGAATAGCACTTCTTGACCTTTCATGGCATTAAGAAAGGGCATTTTTGTACGTAAATTGTGTAGTGTTCCTCCAGCCTCTTTTTCACCAAGAGAAAGAAATGCAGGAGTTGCATTATGGGACATCTTTCCAGCCATAGGCTATATTAGTGATTAAATGCACACTTTTGCAGGTGCATATAACATATGTTCTTGACTTCACACATTTCCAACTTTGCCATCTTACATAGGATTTGAAAATGAGGTTTTATTGGCCAAAAATATCAAATGTTGTGTTATACAGATATATATATATATATATATATATATATATATATATATATATATATATATATATATATATTAATTTATTATTCACACATCAAAAAAAATTAATTAGAAATGCAATTTACATTTTTTGGACGAATCAGATGAATTATTCCATGAAAAATGTCCTTCCTGGGTAATGGGAATGAATTTAAAAATTATTTCAATGTCTACATTTTAGGCATATAAAAGTTTATGCATATCCATGGTTACAGCTAACCAAACACGCACTGCTAAAAAAAACTACATTTTTAACACAATTAATATGATATATTTGGGTATTTTTAATGAAATGGGCTCATTGTTTGCTTTTGGTCACACAATATTCCATGCCAAAAACAGAAAAATTATGTCTTAAAATGCTTTACAGTAAAGGGAATCCGGTTTTAATTGTATACTCATCTCAGGAAAACTATATATAAAAAAACCAGATTGTTTAATATACCATGAAATCTGAGTTAAATTACTTGACTGTGTCATTGTTACTCCAGGAATGACGTACTTCAAGTTTTTTGCTCAAGGCTACAAGCAAACAACCTTTGCAGGGTCACATAAGAAATCGGATAAACTACGAAAACGTCAGTGAAAACCACTGTGTCAATTCATTGTGTTGAGAGATGCTTATTGTCTGTATTTTGTGTTGACTTTGTAAAGCTGCAGAATGGACAGAGTCCAAAACAAATTTTCCTTCAGGGAAAATAAAGTATATCTTATCTTATCTTAGCTTATCTTATCTTGTCTTATTTGTTGTGCCCCTCTTTATAAGACAGCGTCATCTGGAAGAACAGATGTGACCATGAAACTTCAAAAACCTTTAATAAAAGCAGGCAGACACTCATGCCCACAGACACACACACACACACACACACACACACACACACACACACACACATACACTATTATTATATGATCAACTAACAATTAAATATTAGATTATATTTATGTTATTAGATTATTCATTATCTGGACAATGATCACGACCTGTGTTGCTATAATGAAATCAAAATAAAGGAGAAAGAAATGCCATAAAAGATCTTCGCCATATATATATGCCATATTTCACATGAAATAGGCAGATTTTAAGTATCAAAACATCAAATATGTTTTATTAGCATTATCCAGAGAGACACATGATTTTTGGACATAGTGCACCAGTGACCGAAAAAGCAAAATGTCCCTGTCTTTTTTAAGAGAGAATTACTAAACTCTTCAAGATGTTTTGGGGTCCTCCATAATCTTCTTTGTGATGTAATACATGACTATGCAAATGCATCGTGGGTAATGTATGCATTTGAATGTCTGTTACCCAGGAAGGACATTGGGGGAATCCAAAAGTGTGGCTAAAGTATTTCTTATGTAAAATAGTAAATAAGCTCAGTATTGGTATTATATTTGTAGGTATAATTGCAAACATCCACACAATTATGCCCAAGTAGAAACATAATGCTTTTATTAATTGTTTTGACATATTTTGTCACATTTCTATACTTAGATTTTAAGTTGGGATGTTACCCAGAATGGACAGTTTGGTTCTTTGGAGCTCAATGGCTCTTTCAATTTTAATTTCTTGCAATAAATACTTATACAAGTGAGTAAAGAGGGGAGAGTCAAGCAATATAATGTACTGTTTTAAAATGTACATTTATTTTTAACATTATGAATATGCTTTGGACAACACCAAATAATTGGTCTTAGAAATAGTGTATATAATAATGTCCTTCATAATTTCCTGAAGCCCAAAGTACTGTCTTGTTTAGTCCAACTAACAGTCCAAAATTCTGTTTACCATCACATAAGACATGTAGCAACTCTTCCCAAATTAGAAGCTTGAACTGAGGGATGCTTTTTGTTTTTGAAAATGACTTAATTAATCGATTATCATAATAGTTTAAAGTTTCACATTTCAAACAAAATTCCCGGTCACGTGACGACTGGTCACATAAGAATTAAGTTTAGCGGTCTTCTTAGTTAAATTTAGCCCAGAAAAAAGGTGACTGTGTGCCATGTACAGAGCACAGTGAGGTTACGTCGTTCCAGCGGCCGTTGCAGTTGAGTTTAGCCGACAAAAGGTCATAGTCATGCTGCGACAAGAGTTAAGTTTGGGCACCAAAACAAGTAGTTAAGGGTTCAGGGTTAGGGTCGAGTAAGGGTTGGGGTTACGGGACACAAACACCGGTTTTCTGGGTGCAAGTGCTGTGTTTTCCCCCTGCTCAAAAAGTGCTGTGTTTCAGGACCCAAACATCCACCCCGACCTCCTCCCTTTGTGGATCTTGGGGACTGGCCATTTCTCCGACACTCCATTGTTCCGACCTCTCAATAACCCGAAAAATTCCCTTTGGTCCTACAGCCCACTAGTCCGACGTCCCTTTGTTTCGAAAAATAAACCCTGTGCTCCGACATCCCATTGTTCCGACCATATAGGATTAGGGTTATGATTAGGGTTAGGGACAATTATTCATAATATTTCTTTAGGACTTTTTTAGAAGTTTCATGTTTGAAACAGCCAAGATGATGAGTCTACGTACTGATCAAGTTAGTTTCACAATAGTTATTGCAAGGATATGCGCCATTCCTATTCATTATAATTGCAGGCTTATGGAAATATAAATCCATATCCAACCCAAAACTAACTTTACCCTGTTGGACTTACCTACATTTTTATTTCAGTTTTTCAAAGATAGGCTAAACATTTAAATGTGTTAATAAGCTAGAGAAAAGTAATTTCGCTTGTTATTTTTGATTCAGATTTTAAGTTATGGAAGGTGATCCACAAAAGCCTATATGGTCGGAACAATGGGATGTCTGAGCAGAGGGTTTATTTTTTCAAAAACAAAGGGACATCGGACTAGTGGTCTGTAGGACCAAAGGGAATTTTTTGGGTTATTGAGAGGTCGGAACAATGGAGCGTCGGAGAAATGACATGGCACCGTGGATCTTTGCACTCTTATGCAGCAGCAGTCATTGTGATGCATACAGTGATAAATACGTAGAATACACACAAATTACAGTGTCTTACTGCCTAGATGCGTTCTGAACAATTGAGAATGGGACAGTGTTTGCAGGCTGAGCAGTGAGGCTGGAAAGCAACTGACATCACCTGGAGAAGCAATTTTTAGAGTCACTGGTATTGATCAACACCCTTATCAAATCCCCACAGATAGTATAACTTATAGTCATTTTATGCTACAGGGCAGACAGAATCTTGCTTGATTCTCCACAGGGGGAATTTCAGTTTCTCACAAACAGAAAGGTGAGATAGTCTGGCTAAAGCTGCTGGGGCAGAAATAATTGCCCACATTTATCTGTTTTGTCTCCAGGAAAACAGTGCCAGCAGTAATGCTCAGCTACTCACAGTTTAACTCAATTAAAAACACATTGTCAGGAACAGAAATAGTATGTACATGGCGCAGGGTGAGGGCCATATCATATACCGTTAATTAGGTGTTACAATGATGTCACACACACACACACACACACACACACACACACACACACACACACACACACACACACACACACAGCTATTATAGAAAACTGTGTTTGTGGGCTTGTACTAATGATGTAAACAGCATCTAAATCTATTTTTGTGTTTTACATTTTCTGCTGCAACTCTGCCAGTAAACACGTCTGAATGTTTGTAGTGATGCAAATACCAAAAGGAGCTTCTTCTTCACTCTCTAAGTACATGCCAGCTTTCACTCACAGACCTTCATTCACACAGAGCAAACAGAATGAAAGAACACTAAGGTGTATATATAGACACACCAGTGATTAGCCCCAATGCAAAACATCTGTGCATCCCTGAATCACGTGTCAATATCCTTATTTTAATGCAACCTAATAGGATGTATGGACTACAAAAATGTAAAATAATGGTTACAGCGAGCACGATGAAGACACCAGAACCACACTTCCAAATATGGAGACAATTGCAATACACAGTTAACTAAAGGCCAGACAATATGCATTGTATCCTTTTTTGTAATCTTATCTTATTTTCTAATAATTCCCTATCCCAATTTACACATCCAGACTCTAGATAATGGAGATGAAACAGGTAGCCACTGATTGCGAATTGATCCTTGAAAACATGCTGGTGCCACCCGCCAACACTGTCTTAAGACTCAAATGTCATCCAGCTGTGTGACCAACAAGTCATCCAACGGTATAGGTTGTTTATTCCTAACCTCTGATACCACCCACGGGATCATTTTCCGTCCTCATATCTAAATCAGAGAAGGTAACAGTCGCAGTTTTAAACAGATTGTGTAGGCACCAAAACTAATTAGTCAAGAAAAAGATTAAAATCTCAAATCAGACGTTACTCTACTTCCAGTAACGCACGTCACACAGACCGTGACATAGCTCTGTTTGTTCTGTAAAGTAAAAAAAACATGTGTCTACTTTTGTTTTCAAACAGGACATACATTTTAGTCTCTTGGCTGAAAGTCACGTGTTTGTTTGACTCATTCACCATCCCAACATGCTTCTGTACACAGAATTAGGCGCTCTTATACCTTGTCACCGTAACACCTGGGAGTACTAATTAAGGGGCCTGGTGTTTTAACCCAAACCATGATCTTTTTTTCTAATTTTAACTAGTCGTTTAAAGTGCCTAAACTTAACTGTCGTCGCCACATAATCTCTAACGTTTGTCGGCAAAATTAGGCTGTAAAGACCTCTTAACTGTCATGTGACTGGTTGTACCATAGTCTCGCATTGCGATACCTTCCTCCACGGCACTGTAGTGGAGGGTCTGGCTAGTCCACACAGCATTCTGGGATGGGAGAAAAACGTGCTCTGGTTTATTGGCATTTCTTTAAACCAATCACAATCGTCTTGGGCGGTGCTAAGCGCTGGACGGAGCAATGGTGCCTCTGCAAAATAGGCTAGAGAAGGAACTTGTTTTGGTGGAACGTGTGTACATTTAAAAGTTGTTTTTAGTCGTGCAACAGAAAACTCCGATTGGACAGATAGTCTAGCTAGCTGTCTGGATTTACCCTGCAGAGATCTGAGGAGCAGTTAACCATAGTCCTCAGAAATCCACCGGAGGTTAGAACGCCAACACAAAGAAAGAGGAAGGTGACGGACATCCGGCCGAAAATGAGGGACATCCGGCTGAATTTCTGGTGGCACCTGAACAATCCCGGGAGTGGAACATTGTCGATATAGACTGCAGCTGTACCATGATCGGATGGCGGTCGTGTCGGCGGTGTCATACAAACCCGGTCATGAAAACGCGTTGCCCAAAATATAATTTGGTTTTGATCGCTCGGTTCATTTTTTACTTTTCAATTGGCATTTGTAAACTTTTTTTCACTCACTCCACAGCTGTCACTGACAGCGTTAATGCTGACCTCCTCTTCTTGACCTCAAACTGGCCCGTGACTCACTATTGTTTCAAGTGGCAGACGAGTTGCCTCTTCCCTGTAACCTAACACTCGAGACGAACAAATCCTCATTTCTAAACCAGTCAAGCATCTCCCTAATCCCTTCTAACCCTTGTATCTGACAGGCTCGCACATACAGAGTAGAAAGAATGTGTGTGGGGTCGACTGAAGATTAGCATCATTGTTTAACAGAGTGGACTTGAACCCCGGATGTGTTGGGAGTCTCTCACTCTGCTAATCCTGCTCTTTCTGTTCCTGATCTGGACACTCAGAGAGAGAGAGAGAGAGAGAGAGAGAGAGAGAGAGAGAGAGAGACAGCTCATTCCTCTCTTGTTTTCTCCGTCTGTACCAGCCTGAGTTGTGACAATTCAATCTGTTTGGCGTCTTCCTCGCATGAATTATGCATGAACCCTGCAACCTCTGAATGTGGCGGGGATTTACGCTTTACAGCCCCTCCTGCTTGTGTCGCGGGCTCATTGTGGATTTGAAAGAGGTTGGGGAAGAAAAGAAAATTCCAGGTAATTTGGAGAGCATCAAAGCAGAGCAATCGGCAGTATTAATATCCTCTGATGGCAGATTCCTGATTGACTCTTCTGCGTTTGAAAGCCATTAGCGGAGCCCATTCCAAAGCGGCCGCGCCGTGACTCCCCTGATAAGCAATTACTGAAGCATAATTCTGTCTGAATGAAAAAACTCTGCTCACACAGGTCAAATAAACAGACTCGTTAGAGGAACACAATGAAATACTGACATATGAAAAAATAAATATGATGGCACATTTTGTAAGGTACATTATAATTTGTGTGCATGTGTGTGTGAGAGTTTGCCCACGAGTGAATGAAAGGCTCTATTTTAAGGTGGCAAAACTATGCTTATTAAGCAAATACATTACACACTTGTGCATGAGTCATCATGAAGCAGAATGTGGCCTCATTTCAGTACATTTAGAATTATGAAGTAATAAATAGTGGGTTTTTTTTAATATAAATTGCAAGATCTATCCTTTGGAAATATGTCTGTCTATGATGAATGATGAAGCGACACACTGTAGTCGTGTAGGTGGCGGTAGTGCACTTGTGTTGCTGGTTTACAAGAGAATTCTTTTTTTTTCTTTTACAAGCCCCTCAGTTGTGGACGAGATCAGGGAAGCCAGCACACTGTCTTCTTTTAACCCTTGTGTTGGCCTTCGGTCACATTTCAGAAATAAAGGCTTCTTTCAACTAAATGTTGTGATTTTCCGTTATAATTTTACCGGTTTTATTGTGTTTAAATTATTCCCTGTTTCCTTGTTTACTGTCTCTTGTGTTCTCTGTTGCGTTTTCATCCTTGTGTATGTTTTATTCTTCAGTTTCCTGTTTTATGTTGTAGTCTGTTTTTCTCCCATGTCATGTCTTGTTTAACTTCCTTCCTTGGGTTTTCCCGCCTTTATGATTGTCTGCCCCACCCTGATGTGTTCCACCTGTTCCTGAGCCCTCGTGTCACCTGTCCCTTGTTTCACCCTTGTTACCTTGTGTATTTAGTCTCTGTGTTGTCTTTGTCTGTAGTCAGATCATTGTGTGTGTAAGTTTAACCCCTTTGTCTTGGTGTGCCAGTTTATTTTTGGATGCCCGGTCTTTTTGGTTCCTCAACGGTTTTTGGTACCATTTTTGCCTCCTTTTTGTTTTATTAAATCCTCCAACTCACCACTGCCCTGTTGTGTCTGCATTTTTGGATCTACCATTTCCCTAATCGTAACACTAAATTGCCCAAAAGTAACATGAATGCATGGATGTACGTTGTTTGAAAATTGTATCAAATTAATGATTTCTTTCACTGAATGTTGTGTGTTTTATTCAATTTTTTTTGCATTTGAAAATATTTTTGAAATGGTTTCAAAACAGTATCCTGACTAAACTTTAACATAAACCAGTCTGTGATCCAGTCAGCATCCTCTGATCTTAACTAGTAGTCCCTCAAAATGAGATATGTCATTAGGTTTATTGACCGTAAATAAAAAAAAAAAAGCATTGGAAAAAAAGTGACAAATGTTTTTAAAAAGCTACAAAAAACGTCGGAAAAAGCAATTTTGACCCGGAAGGACTACAAGTATAAGGTCGACGGGAAACAACAAGGCTTAAGTCTCTTTTAAAAACTCACTTTTTAGGCATTCCATTAATGTTACTATTTGTTTGTTTGTCTTATTTTTTCTTAGCAATTTGCAATTTGCCCGTTGTCTTTAAATATTAATGTAACGCCCCTTGTTACTTGTTTTTCAAAAGCTCTTTATAAATAAAGGTGTTATTATTATGCAGGTGTTTAGATTTTGATTCAGTTATTGGTGCATGTGGGAGAATATATATACTGTACTGATAGTAGGGCACTGGCCCACTGAGACCATAAGCGCTGTGTTGCTCAAGGGCACTGCAGCTGGGCAGACACGTGCAGGTGTTGAAGTCGATGATGATGTTATTTGGTGAAAAAGAAACATTTTCTCTGCCGAGCACCCACTTTGCTCCTTCTGCGCAGCTTTCAGCTGGAATAACATTTAGCAAAAGCTCGGATTCAGAGTCTAGAGTCAAGCATGGCTGGTGTTAATTATGTAAGAAGAGTGGAGCACAGTGACAATGCACTTAATTGCAGTAATTGTATTCACTGTCTCCGTCTGCAAGTGTAGCCTTGAGAGTAATTGCAGAAGAAAAAGGAGGCAGTGGAGGGGGGGGTCGAGAAAAATTCAACAAAAATGATCTAGCCTGCATGGAAGTGTGAACAGTTATCTGAGAGAGTGTTCAGATGCGTTTCGGCTTTCTAATAAGGCACAAAAAGGAAAGGAGTGAACACAAGGGTTAACGAGAAGGTGGGATACAGACAGTGACACACACTGGAAAGCAGCATGATAAACAGTAACACAGTGAGAAACATCAACTGATATCTAAGGCAGTTTTTCAATTTCTGATGAAATTCAATGTGCCTGGAAGGCACTAGGATTAGGCAGCGGTTAGGGTTAAGGTTAGGGTTAGGTGCCTTGAAGTCGACAGTCGCAGTGTTGCCTTGAAGTGGACGTTGGGGGCTTAAAACACTATCGATCCGCATTGTCAGATCAGCGCTGCGGAGGAGGGTCTGGTTAGTCCACACAGCATTCCTGGATGGGAGAAAAACGTGCTCTGGTTTATTGGCATTTCTTTAAACCAATCACAATCGTCATGGGCGGCCCTAAGCGCCTTACGGAGCATGGAACATGTGTAAGTTTAAAAGTTGTTTTAGTCTTGCAACAGAAAACTCTGATTGGACAGATAGTCTAGCTAGCTGTCTGGATTTACCCTGCAGAGATCTGAGGAGCAGTTAACCATAGTACTCACAAATCCACCGGAGGTTAGAACACCAACACAAAGAACGTGGAAGGTAACGGACATCCAGCCAAGAAGAATGACATCCGGCGGAATTTCAGGCGGCACCGGAGCAATCCCAGATGTGGAACGTCGTACGTAAAGGAAGGGTTAATACAAGCTTATCAGCGTCTACACTGCCGGAATCCTACAAGAAGAAGAAGAAACAGGCAAACCTGAGTCAGCCCTAACTGTAAGCTTTAACAAAGAGGAGAGGTTTAAGCTGACTCTCAAATGTAAAGACAGTGTTTGCCTCCTGAGCTGCTGCGATGACAGTTCATATTCACAGATCATTCTTCCTTTTTGTTGCCAAATGATGTCGATCATCCATATTTTGTATGAGTTTAGAGCCTGAATATTTACTTACCGGCTTTGTTTTCTTAGTCCTACCTTTAGCTAACTGGTATATATAGATGTTAACACAGCGGGACATAAGTGACAGTTTTTCAGGTTAAGCAAACACTAAATTCAGAGAACATAGATTGTCAAACACAAGTCTTCTTTCAAAATAATGACCTGCATCAAGCTTGATAGAGAGATTCAGAAAACCACAGGAAGTTAAGTGATTCAACCTTCAAAACAAAAGCATTGATTGCGTTATTTGCAAGAGAGGGGGAACAGGAAATATGTCTGCAGCAGGGGTGAATCTAGGATCAGCCCTTTAGGGGGCTCGGCCCCTAATAAGAATGTGACACGGATACAGTGCTTTGTTAGTGTTAACACCCCCCTGCTAAATCAGTAATTTCTTTATCTGATAATCGCTGAGCTAGCTACTAACGTTTTTTTTTACACTATTAACACTATGATGGAACTAAACCTGAGACTTTATAAGTCACAGTTATACTTTTTAGGGGGGCTGAGATGAAATGTAGATACAATAAGTATAAAAAATTCTCAGTTCTGCCTTCACAGGAGTTCCACAGTTGAAATAGGATGGGAGCTGTGCAGAAACCGAAATAATTGTATCAACCCTTCCAAATTGTAAGATAAAAAGACTTCCCACAGCCTAATTACTCACATGATTATGCACAGGAGTGTGTTTGCACTGTATAATTTGGGGGTATTGTCTGTCAAAGCATCAAGCCATAGTTTTGGGTTCAATCCGACATTTTGGTCGTAGCCGTGCTCACAAGCTGCTGGCTGTGTTGTGTGTTCTTTCATTATGTATTCGTACATATATGACGTCCAGAAGTCTACATGACATGACTTACTTTGATTTACAGTGGTTGTGGTGAGGTATTGACATGCATTGATTTGTGTCTTTTTTTGGAAAGATTGTTTTTATTGACGTTTGGAAAAACTATATAAAAATCAACACAAAATCAATACAGACAAAACAAACAAGCATACTCACATACACGCGTGCATTCGCACGCACGCACACACACAAAAACACACACAGACACACACACACTCACACGGGGGGAGGGGGGAAGGTACAAGTATGCCCATTTCATCTCAAACCAAAACCTAAAGATGTCCACTAGTATGCATACAATAAGCAAACAAAGACCAGCATAGACAAAATCTGTGTATAGGTAGATGCATAAATAAAAGTAAAATCAAATTGGGTCCAGATATTGCAAAAAGGGGCCCCGGGATTCTTCCCATTCACGCTGATGTTTTCAATACTTAGTCGGCAGTTTCTCCAGGTTTCACTGAAACAAGTTCATGTAGCCAGATTCTGAAACATGGTGGATTTGATGTTTTCCAGTCCTTAAGAATTATTTGTTTTTTTTGCCAGAACCACATGCATTTGTTTGTATCTTTGATCTTATATTCAAGGATTTCTTCTTTTTTTTTACGTTATATTTGACCGCCTGCTTCTTATAACCCCGATGAACACTGGTGGACTGTGAAAACACAAAGATTATTTGCTTTGCATTTATGCGACAAAATACAAAATTTAATTTCAAAATGTGGAATTAACTATAATGTGATATTATGAATGCAAAGAAAGAAAAACTAACTGTTGGAAATTTTATATGCACTTGTGTATGTCATTTCATAAGCATGTTGTGAATTGTTAATGACTCTTAAATTGTGGAATTGGAATTGGCAGACTTTTAAAAAAATGACACAAAATTCTCTCCTGGTGTTTTACAATGTACCACAGACGCCGTTTTACAGGGAACATAAAAACTCAAAACGTATTTATTTAAAGTGGCTTTGAATATAGTAGCGGTGTGATATTTTCCCTCTCCTGCACCTGTTTTTATGTAACCTTTTCTGATTTTACTGTATTCTATGTTTTATTCTTTTTATGGTAGGTTAGGTTGTTAAATTCTTGTCCTTGATGCAAAGCACTTTGGATACCTGCTGGTTGCTGTAAAGCGCTGTATAAATCAATGTTCATTGATTGATTGATAATGATTTTGCCTGTTTAGGTTTTTGAATTGCACACACTCTCTTTAACCTCCTCCCCTCTGGCAGGCGCTACAGATCCCTGCGCAAAAAAACAGCCAGACATAAGAACAGCTTCTTTCCCACCACCATCACTCTTCTGAACTGCGGATAAGTGGGGTCATCCCCACTTTGGCCACTCACCCACTTCTCTACACATTAAAAACTTATCATTCCACTATGCATCTTTGCACTATTATCTTTTGCACTTTACTCCATGTGTACTTTTCTTGATATTATGTCTTATCTGTATATTTTTATTTTTGTATATTATGTTGATATTGTCTATATGTATATTGTTGTCTCTATTGTACAGTATGTGTCTATATTATATCTGTCTACTGAATGTTTACTACCACATGTCTATTTGTTGAATGTATTGAGACCAAAGTCAAATTCCTTGTGTATGTAAGTATACTTAGACAATAAAACTGATTCTGATTTAGAAAAGTCCGAGCAATGGTCTATTGACTATATTGTTACTATTTTGTTCAATGGTCTGGGTGGGTGCTGATGACGAAGAGGCTGGAGGGGGTGGGGGGGTTGTTCATGTCGCGAGTTGTATATTTGTATGTTGTTAAAAATAAAACTTGTTAATCACAAACAAAGAAAAGTCAGAGCACTTGTGAGTGTGAGGGCTTTTATTGTGAAAGTCACGACAGGACGTGGCGTCCGTTGGGTGGGTATTTCAGCTAGCTTGAAAGCAGTCCCGCCCCCCTCCAGTCAGTCAGAGTGAAAGTTGTCTCCGCTCGGAAAAGCCTGGAAGTCGGGGGGTTTCGCTAGTTTCCACCGCCGCTGCTGCTTCACACGCTTTCTCCCGGAGAGATGAGGCGGAAGGAGAAGAGGCTGCTGCAGTTCGCCGGGCTGCTCATAGCGGCTCTTCTTTTCCTCCCCAACGTCGGGCTGTGGTCTTTGTACCGGGACCGAGTGTTCGACAACTCCCCCGACACAGTGGACGGTCCGGGCGGCATCCTCCGGATACAGGTCAGGAAAAGCTTGGTTATAATACACACCTCACGGAGTGTTTTCTCTGCTATCTTCACGGAGCTTTTGAGTGTTTTTTTTTTTTTTATTTGTTTCTTTACTTGTCTCCTCGTTTTCTACTCAATTCAAAAAAACTGCTCTGCCAAGGATCTGGAACAAATGCGTGCGACTTGAGAAGTGACAGTCATTTAAGATGTATTTATTGTATTAGGACAATGCACGCTAATTGACATCTCTGTAAACGCGCTAGTGTTAGCAAGACGGCTAATTTGTCAACGGTAGTCCTAGTTTACCTACAATGCAATGTCTTTATGGTGTGAGAAAACCGGAGCACTCCGGAGGGAAACCCACACAAAAGACAGTGAGAACATGCAAACTCCACTGGTAAAGGCCCCCTGCCCGGACTGGGGGAATCGAACTCTGCCGTGCCAACTTGCTGTGGGGGGCAGAAGTGCTAACCACTGAGCCACTGTACCGTGCCGCCTAAAATCAGAACAGAAATCCGTTCAGAAAGACAGAGAATGTCGCCGACTGTAGCTACGTTGACCGTGCAGAGTCAGGACCATGGAGAGCGCCTGGACACTTCCAGCGCTGCTCGGGTTCAGCACCATGGAGAGCGCCGACACTTTAGGTTGAACCGCGGGGGGGGGGGAAAGGGGCTTCTTTGTTCTGTAAAACTGCGGTATAAAACTGCTGTGATAAAGCTTGGAAAATGTCCAATCATCCAGTCATAGAAGGTAATTTACAGGGGGGGGATGGGGATACAACCCCCCAATAATTAAAACTGTCCAGCGCAACCCCCAAAAACCCTATTATAATTTCCTTTATATAAATAAAGACATTTTCATCATAGCTTGACGCAGAAAAGGCAAACAATTGTTGCAGAAAAATTCAGGAAATGAAGTGTTTGTTATGCCCAAAATTTCAATTTAGCTCAAAAGTGGAGATCTTAAATCCCCCCCCCCATATTGAACCAAAAGTTACACACTTGTGTGGACACATTTTGAGGTTTTATTGGTTGTCCTGTGATGTCATTCTGGGCTGAATCATTTTTTTGAGATTTCCCAGAGCCCCTTAAAGACATTTACAGAGGCAGAGAGGTTAGGCGCTCTCCTCCTGTAAAGTCAGTTGTTCTGTTAGTTGTTAGTTGTAAGTTATCTCTGCTCCAAACATGGTGATTTGCTTTCGGAGCATTTTAGCAATGGCCTTTTTCATTTTTTTCCCCCCCTTTTTGATAAGCAACTGTTGAAGGTCTCATTTAGTGATCATGTGTCTAATAGATCTCACTGCCCTTCAACATCACCGTCTGTAGCTGTTGCCATGGGAAACAACTAAGTGTGATGGAACAAGTTTGTTGGGTAACCAATATTTAGAAGAGGTACATCCGTCCCCCTCATCTAAATGTATAAGACAACCACAAAAAAGCTCAAAACATGGATATATCCTTCTTACCTGTAAATATGTTTCCCAACGATTTCAGACACCCCTACAGTGGACCGTACCATCTAAACTTTGCAGCACATCTCTTTTCTTGTCTCTTCACGTGTGAAGTTTTGAATATGCAGAAAGTGTAACTATACAAGAGAATAATTATAATAAATAATACTTATTAAAGACATTGCACCATAAATGAATGCTGGAAAGGCACACATTTTTGCATAATAATTCACCAGAATGCAGGAAATGAAGTGTTTGACGTGTACAATTTTCCAGGGAGGACCCCCCAGTTCCCCCAAGTTACAATGTGCCCCCCCCCCATGTTGAAATAATACCTATGCCCTTGTTAGAAAGTGTTACCGTTTACTGTTCTCCTCTTTTCTTTTGAAATGGGTTTGTGAAAACAGTACTCGCTGTCGATGTGAAAATCAATAATGCGTTTGGTTTGTTTTACCCTTTCAATTGATTTATATGAATTTTTTAGTGGAGTCCTCAGTCATTTATCCCTGAGAATGTCTTTGCGCTGTGGTGTTATAAATTGTAAAAGGTTTATGTTTAGTTATTTTGTTTTAAACTTACTCTGAGGGTGTTTTTCGATGTGGAACAAATTTCATTTGATATCATCCTGAGAGGACATTTAGCACAGATTGCCTTTATTATCCCTCCTGATTTCAACATCATAAAGACTAATTATAGAATACATCTTCATTTCGGAGTTGTTTGGGAACAGTGTTTTTCATGTGGTGGCTCACTGTCCCCGGTGTCTGAATAGGCGAATAAGAAGCACATTGTAAATTGCTTGGGATGAAAGCTTGTGTCTGAACTGTTTTTATAGGAGGGATTTGTGACGATTTTGGAACGTGGTGACAAAAGATCTTGTCCTGCCACTAGGGGGCATCAGATCTGACAAATATATTCCGATTACAAGAATGCGTTTGGTCGTTTTTATTCCAAGAACTGTGTCCGAGAAAGTGTCATAATTGGTTTTCAGAGGACCTGTTTAAAAAATAGTCTTGTCACCCAGGTCTCTGTTCTCGTGAACCATTCGTACACATAGCTACGAAACGTAAAGCACTGTAATTCGTACTGTGTGTATTCCACGTATTTATTGCTATCCATAACACATTGGCTGCTGCTGTATAGGACAGAGAAGGGAGGAACTCAGATGGATGTTTTAGGTCATAAAACACAGCACTTTTGTCAGGATGTAGAGAAATGGCAGAACCAAAAATTGCAGAGATGACAAATGATAAATAAAAAGGATTTACAAAAAAAAGCGTCCTGAAGTAAGCAGGCAAAAAATAGTTCCAAAAAAACGTTGAAGAAGCCAAATGAACAGGAATAACAATAAACTGGAATACCGAGACAAACAGGATAGAAACACACACACAGACAATGATCTGACAACTGTAGACAAAGACAACACAGAGACTAAATACACAAGGTAATGAGGGTGAAACAAGGGACAGGTGACAGAAGGGTTCAGGAACAGGTGAAACACATCAGGGTGGGGCAGATAGTCACAAAGGCGGGAAAACACACAAGGCAGGAAGTCAAACAAGACATGACACAGGAGAAACAGACATTACAAAATAAAACAGGAAACTGAAGCATAAAACATACACAAGGATGAAAACTCAAACAGAAAACACAAGAGATAGTAAACAAGGAAACAGGGAATAATTTAACTAAATAATAACAGACTACAAAATAAATCAGGAAAAAATACAACTATGACTTTCATCCAGGACAGGGGTGTTCTTGTCCCAGGAGTACTACTTAAGGGAACTGATGTTTTAACCCTTGTGTTGTCTTCCCGTTGACCATGCAACTTTTAGTTTTTCATCGTTTTGGTTGTCTTTTTCAACACTTTCGTCACTTTTCCCGATGTTTTTGTCACTTTTCCCGATGTTTTTGTCACTTTTCCCGATGTTTTTGTCACTTTTTTCAACCTTCTTTTATCATTTTCTTTCTCCAATTGCTATAAAGTTGAATAAAACACCCAAATTCAATGAAAGTAGTGAACTGATCCTTTATTTTACTAGTGAAGAGTGTTTGTACAGAACCATCATGTTATTTTCTTTCACAATTTGGTTGAAAGAAACCCCAAATTTCTGATATAGAAACTTTTTGAAAACGGGTCAAATTTGTCAAATTTTAACACGAGGGTTAACCCAAACCATGATCTTTTTTTCTAATCATAACTACTTGTTTCGGTGCCTAAATGTAACTGTCATCGCACCATGATGTTCACCTTTCCTCGGTTAAACTCAACTGCAACGGCCGCTGAAGCGACCGTCCCCTCACGGAGCTCTGTACCCGGCTCACAGTCACCTTTTCTCGGCTAAATGTAACTGCGAAAACCAGTATTTTCATAGGATTTCATAAGCATTGTTGTGCATAACTTCTTGTACAATATCATGAGAACCGGTTCATGAAAATGAGTCACACAGGGCTGCGTTGCCTCTGGGCGAATTTGACTTCTTTGTGTCATTTACAGTACAATGGCTGCAAAAGTAGGCTGATGAGTAAAACAAGCTCATTCTTTCATTCATTCAACCTTTTTCAACCCTTATTTTCAATGTCATCGAGTCCGATTACAAACAACAACACAAATATTAAAACATTTTGAAATGGAAAATTATTTCATAAATAAATTAGGATAATAAGGATGCAAAAGAAAGTACAACAATGTAAAGCAGATACTAGTAGAACTTTGCAGGTTTAAAATCAGATTTCTAAATCATCCAAGAGGCACAAGTTTAACAAAGTGCTGTAATTTGTTCCAGGAGTCAGTGGCACTAAAACTAAAAGCAGTTGTTCCAAGTTGAGAGCGAGCTTGTGGGACATGATGTAAAAGCCAGTCAGCAAAGCAGATCTGATAATGTCCCTCTGAGTGACAGAGAAGTTCTGTGAGCTAGTATGGTAGTTTTCCAATAAGAGCCTTGATACATCACACTTGATACAATTTGTTTGATGCTTGCCTTTTTTTAGGCACATTTGTATTTTTCAGTGCTAAGTTGAAAACTTCGGTTACACTTTACTTGAAGGTATCTACATAAGAGTGACATGACACTGTCCTGAACGTGTCATAAACATTATAAACAAGTCATAAACGTTTATGACATAATGCTTCTTAAGTGTCATTCGGTTTTTGTCATGACAAGTTATGGTTAGGGTTAGGGTTCATGTGTCATGACTGTCATGACAGTGTCATGTCACTCTTATGTAGATACCATCAAGTAAAGTGTTACCAAATGTCTATATATTGGCATTGTCATAGGACTTGTATGTTTGACTCCCGCATGACGTTAATGTGCCATTATTTCAGCGTAATGTGCTGCTCTAGCATGCATTAGGTCAAAAGCAGGAAAACCAGTCTCAGGCAGCGCTAACATTTGTCTGATTTTAGCCTCTAAATTAAACAAGATGTACTACAGGAAGACGCAAAATGACTAAAAATAGACCCAAAATGCCACAAAAAGATGCAAAATTATTACATTACATGTCATTTAGCTGACGCTTTTATCCAAAGTGACATACAATTGCTATATATCAGAGGTTGCACGCGTTTGGAGCAACTAGGGCTTAAGTGTCCTGCTCAGGGACACATTGGTTGACGTATGGCAGTGGGAACCGAACCCACGTCTCCAAAACACAAACATTATATATATATATATATATATATATATATATATATATATATATATATATATATATATATATATATATATACATACACACAAATCAACTCATATTTCTTAGTTAAAAGTTTGGGAGTGTCTGCATATATTGTATGTGTATGTATAGATGTATGATTAGAAGTATATAGGGATGCAGATGTATGTATATATGCTTATACATATATTTCCTTACTTTTTTATTTATTTTTTTCGCTATTATTATCAGCACTAGGTGTACTACATAGAAATGTAAGCAAATTGTTTTTTGGACATGACAATGGTACTGCTATTACGGTAATGGATTGTTAATTAAGTGAAGGAATTACAATAAAAGTAGTTAAAAAAAAATTTGATGCAAAATGATTACAAGTAGACCCAAAACGACCACAAAGAAAAGTAAAAATGACTAAAAATTGATGCACAAGAAATTCTTTGACACCGCTGTAAAACTGGCTGCAAGCATTCATCTTTCTGTCCTGTTTTTTTAATTCTTTTTCTTGCAAACTTTTAATACCCAAAAGTGATTGGAACAAAGGACAAATGAGGAAAAGGGAAGGAACAATATGTGTGTTTTGTGTTCTGTGTTTGAGTGCTCCCTGTGGGCTGTTACGGCTCCACTGAAGTAGATAAAAATCAATACCCTTATCCCATTCAGCCTTTTCCCACATACGTCTTGTTAGAGACATTTGTAGCGGATATTTCATTCCCCTTGTTGGTTTCTGTCTGCTTCACTTGTGGACGACACAGTGCTTAAACCAAATACAAACCCAGTGAGCTGCAGTCTCATTCCTGCACTCCCCATGTATTAGATAAAATAGAATATTAATGAACAACATTCATACATATAGTTTTTTTTTTAAAGGCTTATTAAACCAGAGAGGAGGAGAAGACAGCTTTTCTTCAGCGGCGTCGTTTATTCGGGTGCACTTTTTTCACAACTAGTTTCAGTCTGCTGTTTACCCTGGAGCACTTGAGTTCGAGCAAGTTGTATTTTGTGATTATTTCTCGCTCCTTCGAGAAAAAAGTACCGCTTGGATTCACGGCAGGTTGTAAAGGCGACACCCAGTCATGCCGAACAGGTGTCAAAAAGTATCCAGACATCTAGGAATCTTACCCACAACCCATATACTCATAGTTGAATAGACTTAATAACCTTTGTGTTAACTCATTTGGCAATGGCTTAAATGTAATGGACATTCATTAATATAAAACAGTCGCGCACTTACCGAATTCATCACTTTTTAGGCACCGTCCGAATTGCCTCTACAGCATCGAAAATGCCTCGTCATTCAATACCCAATATCAGTACCCAAGGAGTCAATCTCATCAGCGTCAGTGAGCCAATCAGCACGCAGCATGCTTCTTTTCTTTTTTTTTATTAAGTTTTGCCATAAAAATAATCACAAAAACCCACAAACCATACATAACCCAAATGAGTGTAAGAGACATGTAACATACAGTATACAAAGACTATTTGACATGCATAAACAGAGCTTGTGAACACAAAGAACATAAAACATATAAAGACAGTATTTGACTAAATGCTACAGTGGACAGTTTACAATGGGGGGTGGGGGAGGTGCATGTGTGTGCATGAATAGGCGCGTCCGTGTGGATAAGTGTGCGTATGATGAGTGTTTTTGTGATTTAAAGTATGAAATGTTGTGAGTCGTGGTACTGTGTTATAGATATGAGAGGGAGTGGATATAAAGCTTTGAGTATAGTGGATTAGGTGAGGCTCACCAGAAGGAAGGGAGAGAGAAAAAAAGGAGGGGTATTTGTCTATGGGAATTGAATCACTCAGCATGCTTCTTTTTTTAAGATACTTTTTTTGGGGCATTTTAGGCCTTTATTTATATAGGACAGCTGAAGATATGAAAGGGGAGAGAGAGGAAGAGGGGGAATGACATGCAGCAAAGGGCCGCAGGTTGGAGTTGAATCAGCGGCCCCTGCGTCGAGGAGTAAACCTCTGCATATGGGCGCGCGCTCCACCAGGTGTGCTACCCAAGCGCCCATGCAGCATGCTTCTACCAAGATCTAATAATGATTGTGATTGGCTGTCTAACGTCTATCATTTAGGAACCGGTATCGAAGTCCCGGTATTGAAAGTTTATGACTGATACCCAGCCCTACGGTGCACTATAACTTTAAGTGAGATATTACTTTGGATGAACTGGACCTTTAAAGAGTACTTCCACACTGACTTCCACAAGGCAGCAGATTGCTGCTATTATATTTCTCTGCACTTTAAGAATGGGTGCTGCTTTCCTAATGTGGTTCCTTGCTCCTTCATGCACGTCTCTTCCTTATGTCCTAACTCCTCCTAACAGGGGTAATCGGTATTGAATAAAGTAAAGTATTTACTTGAACGAGGCATCCTCGATCAGTCCAGCCTCATTTTAAGCAGACTGGAGTTAACTGTGAGGTACGACATCTCTACTGACCTATAATGTGTAGGAATAATTAAGTACTGACTGTCTCTCGAGTATTGATTAGAGATCTAGTCACTGTTCTGGAACAGTCGGCAGCATTCCTTTTACTGTCCCATCAGCTCAGACCAATCACAGAACAGATTCACTTTTAAGGGTTGCTGCCATCCGGTTAGTCTCGCATTTCCAGCTCTATCTCCACAGCACTGTGGAGTAAGGTCTGGCTACACCACAGATATATTCTGGGATAGGAGGGAAACAAGGTTCTGGGTTGTTTGCATTTCTTTAAACCAAACCACAACTACCCACCCTAGAAGACATTTACAGGGCTCAATGTTTGCGTCGGGCCAAAAGCATCACACAGGACTCCTCCCACCCAGCCAGACTTCTGAACAGTTTTTACCCATGTGCCATAAAAGAACTGAACACTAACAAATGTGCAATATCTGACATTTTTTTTAATTATTGTATTTACTATATTTATTGTTTTTATTCTGTGTCTTTTGCCTTTATAAGGCTACTGTCATTTTATTTGTGTACCACTGAGGGTGAGTTGAGGAAAGGACAGCTGCTGTCCAATGACAATAAAACACATTCTCTTCTATTCAATCACAATCGTCTTGGGTGGTGCCAAGCTCCGGACGCAGCGACGGTGGGGAGGAATTTCTTATGGTGGAACATTTGCACCCGGCAAAAGAAAAAGAGTTTGAGAGCGGCAAGTTCAGGCTTTATCCTGGAAATGTACTTCTGTTGATCACGACTACCATCCGGTAACCAATGACTCTCTCCAAGCACCTCTGAAGCGTCCCCCCCCCCCTTGTTCCTAGTCTCATGTGATATGCATTCAAGGATTTGGAACATCCCGGATGATAGTGAACCTCAATTGATGTGCGGGGCAGGCTGGAGGACCAAGCAGCGAGGACGGGAGGACGAATAATTAGCTGAATGAAAAGCACTCATTGTAGAGCATGTTGAACACAAGCGGTCTGTGATTAAGTTGTGGCAAGAAGCGTGAAATGGTTGAATGTTTCAGCCCAAACAAAGCCGAGCAGAGGCACTTTGGGTATTCTGTGTTTTCAAGTTTGAGTTTCCATTTAATGATTAGATTGTTGTTGTTTGGTTTTTCCAAATCTTAGGGGAAAAGACTTGCCTTGTTGTAACTCTCCCTACAGTGTAAAGCAGCAGTGTGGCTAAACCTTTCAACGGCACACTGACAGCTCTTTGTGTTAAACCGATTGATTCGTGCATCTTAACC
Source organism: Perca schrenkii (assembly GCA_025617405.1). Taxonomy (NCBI): domain Eukaryota; kingdom Metazoa; phylum Chordata; class Actinopteri; order Perciformes; family Percidae; genus Perca; species Perca schrenkii. The sequence goes on from CM046799.1 coordinate 30,544,612, forward strand.
ATACTGAGCATTGATCGCTGGAGAGGAAAGGAGCGCAGGCCCAGGACCGCACAGTGTGACTCCTGCCCAGTGGAGCTGAGTGAGTCTGCTGTAGATGAGGAGATGCTGGGAGGAGGGTTTAGGCGAGTCGATGTAAGCCACGTCTGTGCTTTAGTAGCCCCATGTCGAAGAGAGTCCAGCTCAGAAGCAACAAGCGGAGACGAGTCACTCATCTGTAGTCTGAATTTTGCTGACAGAGAGCATTCACACAGAGGGGGAGAGGAGACTGCATGGCTGCCACTGCTACCGCCTATCTTGTGACTTAGAGCTTCATTTGTAGCTCTAAATACATGTTGCTGACGAAGCGATACAGATTGTTGTGGCCTTCATCACAACAAGCAGATTCTGCTGTGTAGTCATTTTCTGCCACTTGTCGTATGAACTTCAGTTTCCCGTTGTAAAGTCACGCGTTTTTTTGACCCAACCATCCACCCAAAACTCTTTTAGACATTTTTCAACAGTACAATGACACTCTAGTATTGATATGTATATGTATGACTGAGTTAGGGTTGCACTATGTGAATAAATATAAACTTCCTCTTGTACAGTCAAAAAAAATTGGTAGCACTTCATTTCTGAGACTGTCCCCTCCCCCTGAAAGACGACTTCATAAGTCGTTTGTACAGTCAGCAATTAGGACTCATATTTCATTTTAATTGTTCTATGACGCCCTGTAGTGGCCATAGTAAATATGACGGGAGTAAAGCAGGAAGTATAGCAGCGCCAATGAATCAGGAGGTCGGGGTGGATGTTTGGTTCATAAAACAAAGCGCTTTCAAGCTCGGCAGCGCACTTTGCTTCCTGGGGAAAACACAAGACTTCCTCCCAGGAAACGCTCATTCGTTCCTCGGGAGTGTTTTGATCCTAAACCCCTAACCCTAAACTTAACTGTCGTCGCTGCATGACGCTCACTTTTTGTTGCCTAAACTCAACTGTAATGTTCACTGAAAGGACCGTCATTTGGCGTTGCTCTGTAGTCGGCCCACAGTCACCTTTTGTCGGCTAAACTCAACTTGCAATGGCCACTGATACGACTGACAGCTCACAGAGCTCTGTAGCCGGCGCCCCGTGACCAGCCCCGGCAGTCGCCTAATTTCGTAGGATATCACACGAACCCGTTCATGAGGATGCGTTGAATAAGGAGGTAGGTTGAACAGAAAATAAACTGAGTTTTTTAACTTTACGGAACAAACAGAACTATGTCACATGTGTGTGAAGTAACGTCACAGATCAAAACCATTTTTACCCAAACCACGATGTTTTCCTAAACTTAACTAAGTAGTTTTGTTGCCTAAACCTAACCAAACTGCAACCGTTTCACAACGTTAACGTGTTTAAAACTGCGACCATTATAAACAAAACAAAATATGTCGTTGTATGGTTCGGAGGACACTGCTATCTCACCTTCACACTTGATGACCACCGTACAGTATTTCTGTGCTGTTGTTCCCCTGCCTTCCTCTCCCTCAGACATGACAACAAGGAGCTTATTTGAGCAGCTCAGATGGGTTTGGATTGGAGCCAGTGGAGGCGGTGATCCCAGCAGAACCAACACAGCTGCAAATTACCCCTGAACCCCCCAGCGGGTCCATCCCACCATGCTTATGGCTCCGCATGTGTTTTTTGTCTGTTCCTTTGTTGGCAAGTCAAAATCCTTTGCAAGGTCGCTTAAAATGCTTTATCCCCCCCCCCTCCCAACAATTCTACCCCAAATAGTGTCTGGCAACACAGATATTTTCAATTTTAAAATGTGCATCTATGAAACATCAGTACGCATCCCAGTACAATGGATGAGAATGACATTTTGTGTGTCCCACTTAAAGTATTGGAAAATGCCTTCTAAAAAACTCCACAGTAAAGATTACATCTCTGTTTTTGTGCATAATCCACAGATATCACTCTCAGCAGTTTTTAATAGAAAGTAGTCAGAATGAAAACTCATTGTGGCAGCAAGCACTGGATATGGTTGCAAGCATTGGCTACTCATGCAAATATTCCAAGTTCATTTCCTCTTGCCCATTCCTAATATGCAAAAAACTCCTGTAGCATTGAGTTTGATCAGCCAGTTCAGCCTTAATATATGTACCTAAAAACAGAATTTTATTGGTTTAAACGATGCGTTCAAATTCAGATATCTGCATGTTTCCCAGCTGTATCCCCCAACCGCTTTTATTAATATCCTTTAAGCTGTTTGGGAGACTCTCTGCAGCCGGCTGTTGGCAGGTGATAGCAGGACTGCTTTGAGCTGGTGCAGTTGTACAGTTAACCCCCCATAGTGTGTTAGTGAGGTCCTTTCTTTTTATTTGTGCACATACACAACTGACTGTATATCGCTACTCTTGGTGTGTGTTCTTCTGTGTGTTTGTTTACTATGTATTTGTGTGTGTACACGCACATATGCACAGATACTGCAAGCTGAAAAGAACAGTGGGGTGCTGCTGAGTGAGAAAGTCCATTATATGGTCAGAAATATGTAGACACCCTAACATTACACCCATATGGACGTCAATGTGCCGCTACATCAGCCTCCTCTCCTGGTTTCAGGCTTTCCGTAATATGTTAAAACATGGCCACTGGATTTATTTTATATCCTTGTTTGTATTTTTGTGTAAAAACCAACAAACAATCTTTTCATTTGTCATGACTGGATGGAGAGAAAGGTGCTTGATGTGACATTTTCTCCCTGAACACACCTGTTTGCAGAATGCTGTGTTCCGTTTCTGTCCTCATCCCTTGTTTGATCTTTACCTTGATTTAGGAGCGAGAGCCCACAGCCTACATTTGGATTTATGCCAATGGAAACAAGCGGTGGTCCAGAAATTTTGAAAGAAAAGTGTTCACATCAAGTGAAGTCAATTTTATTAATGTAGCGCCAAATCGCAACACAAATTATCCCATGACCAATTCATGTAGAGCAGGTCTAGACAACACTCTTTAACTTACAGAGAGCCAACATTCCCCCATGAGCAAGCATTGGCAACAGCTGCAAGGAAAAAAACAGATAGATAGATAGATAGATAGATAGATAGATAGATAGATAGATAGATAGATAGATAGATGGATAGCTTTTATCATAACACTCATGGTCCATTTAAAAAAAAAAACACAATCAATACTACTACTACTACTACAATACTAGTATACTATCGTTCAACATACTTTTGGTTAAATAAACAGTAGTGTGTATCTTTTCGAACCCACTAAGCTGTAATTTTCAACGCATGGCATTGTGGGATATGTATGTTGTGTCCAGTATTGCATACTGTAATATTATACCGGAAATAGTATGCAATTCGCATACTATTGGTTTCAAACTAAGGCTTCGGACATACTAAAAAAATCTCACATACTGTTTTAGCTACTAAATAACATGATAGTATAGAATTTCGGATGCAGCCAAGGACTCTGGGGAAGAAGCTAAGTTAGTAACATGCATTAATGGGACATGAATGCACACAGATGGAAAGAGGAGAGGGGAGCTCAATGTTTCATAGGCAGTCCCCCGGCAGTCTAAACCTATAACAGTATAACTAAGGGCTAGTCCAAGGCAAACCTGAGCCAACTCTAACTATAAGCTTTATCAAAGAGGAGAGTTAAACCTTTTTCTTAAGCCCAGTTCAGACGAAAGTTTGCAACGAGATGAGTTGAAACTTGCAACTACTTGCAATGCACGGTCTGCAACGTTCTGAAAGCTGCCAGTTCACACTAATGCCATGAGATGAGACTTTTTTATAATTTATTTTTTGGGGCATTTTACGCCTCTATTTTCACAGGACAGATGAAGACAAGAAAGGGGAGAGAGAGGGGGGAATGACATGCAAGCAAAGGGCCGCAGGTCGGAGTCGAACCCGCGGCCGCTGCGTTGAGGAGTAAACCTCTAGATGGGCGCATGCTCTACCTGGTGAGCCACCCAGGCGCCCCACTCTTTGTACTTCTGTCTAACTTCCGACTTTCAGGCTTTATTGTAACTGGATATATCATGTGTATATTTTGTATATATCCAGTAACTCTGCATTCTGGGAGCACAGTGTTCCAGTTCGAGATCTGCCAGTGCCTGATAATTAACAACTTTGTAGGTGAGGAGGAGAATTTTAACACAGGGAGCCAGTGCAGAGAAGCTAATACGGGAGGATTGTGATCTTTTTTTTTTGTTCTACACGTTGTACACGTGCAGCAGCATTCTGGATTAACTGGAGAGTCTTAAGGGATTTATTGGGGCAGTCAGATAATAAGTACTTACAATATTCCAACCTAGACGTAACAAATGCATGTACTAGTTTCTCTGCATCTTTTCATCACAATCCATCAATATCTGAGCCGAAAGTCTGAGGCGGCAGGAGGCAGAGGATGCCAGGAGTCCTGGCCTCTCTCTGGTCCTCTTGGTGCTCTCTCCCTCGCAGCGGGGCTCTGGATAATGACTCCTTTTGGGAGATAATGGACTGCGCAGTGGCCTCGCTGAGCTGCTCTTTGAGAGGGTTTGGAGTGCCTCGCTGCAGGGGCCTCCGCCTGGAGGTCCTCTGCCTCTAGCAGATGTCTGGGTCAGGCAGCACACAGAGTAGACGCCCAGAGGTATTTGCATGTGTATCCAAACAGGGCTGACACCTTATCTCATTTTTTAATGGTGTCTCTCACGACTCAAGTGGGAGGATAATAATAAAATGTATTTCTATAGCACTTAACTTTTCTTAACAAGGCTATAAAAGTCCTTTCAAGAAAAGACACAACACAACCAACAACAATGAAGTAAAAAAAACAAAAAACAGAGGTATCACAAACTATAAAATACCTGAGAAAATAAATAAATATTCATAAATATTCAAAAATATACACCCTAAGAAATATCTGTGTATTGTATGACTATATTTTAATAGAAATCGTCCATGGAACGTGATTCACTGTTGTATTTTAGTTTTTTACATTTCAAATGGCTTAATTTGTCAATTTACCTCGTTTTCGTCACAATTTCGACATTTTGGGTGTCTTTTCTGAAGTTTTTGTTGCTTTTTTCTTATTTTGGGTGTTTTTTTATTAACGGGGCAAAGTCTGGGGAAATGAGCTGCCAGTACCTTTTCTGTTATTTTACAGATTTATTTCTTAGAGGGTTTATATATACTACGGGTGTAACGATATCGATTCAATTCTTAACGATCTAATATTAGCGATCCAAAGTAAAAACATCGATACATGTCGTCTTCTTTATTTTGTAATTCCCACTTTGCATTTGTTGTTTTTATTAAAATGTCTGGAAGAGCTTAGTAATGAAAATGTCAAATCAAATTTTAGTCGCGTTATGTAAATCTATATAAAAATATAACTGATTGTGTTAAATGGGCTTATGTATCATCTGGTATCGGCCACAGGCCCTTTAATTGAATCAAATCGAAATCGTGGCGGACTTTGTGATATCAGTAAATATTGTATGGTTGTCCAAAGAATCGATATAATAACATATCGTGATAAAACGCAAAATAAACTATACATACATACATACATACATACATACGTACATACACACACACATACAAGTGCATGCACATAACACAAAATATAATGTTGCTGTGTGCTGCAACATTTTCTGCCAGTGTTATCATGTGGATGGACAGATAAAGGGCTCATTCATCTCTCTAGCCTTTCCTGTCATGTAACCGAAGCCGGATTAAGTCAGTTAATGCATGCAGAAGTTTGATGTTTCTTGGAAGAGGTAACGGGGGGGGATTTGTGAGCCTCCAGCACAGATCGACTTGCGTGCGAAGTGGCTGAAGGTGGAGGAGGAGGAGCAGGAGGAGGACAGTGAGGCGGGGTCGAAAGCGGATCTGTCTGTGATCTGGCACACCGGGAAGGGAAAGAAAAAAGAACAGAACAACTTCCCTTTCTCACGCCGGGCTTCTGTCAGCTCACAGCAGGAGGAGAGGAAGCGGGACGTATTGACCCGAGGTGTTGTGATTCGTCCTCCTCAGAGAATGAATGGGAAACTCTGTTCTTATCAGACTCACTGCTGGTAATACCAGCTTTTCCCCCTATGCCAAACAAAGGCAGCCCAATACTACGCCTCTATCTCTCCTTGTTCACTCCTCGGCTTTGTTCAGCACCTGAAAGCAGTGGAAAACAAGCGAAGCGTTGTCTGTTCAAAAGTGGGTGCTGGAAATAAGAAAGTTAACGTCGCCTTGAGAACAACTTTTGGGGAGGATTTTGGATTTGAGCAATCAGCTTCTATAACAAAGGTAGTCTATACCCTCGACGTTCCACTTCCGGGACTGGTCCGTTGCCGCTGGAAATACATATTGGGAAATTCGCTCTTTTCAACCAAATGTCCGTCCCCTTCCTCTTCTGTCAGCTCACAGCAGGAGGAGAGGAAGCGGGAAGTATTGACCCGAAGGTGTTCTGATTCACCCTCCTCAGAGAATGAATGGGAAATCTTCCTCAGATCTCTGCAGGGTAAATCCAGACAGCTAGCTAGACTATCTGTCCAATCTGAGTTTCCTGTTGCATGACTAAAACTACTTTTGAACGTACACATGTTCCAGTGAAGCACACAAAACAAGTTCCTTCCTGAGGCTGTTTTGCAGCGGCACCATGGCTCCGTTTGGCGCTTAACACCCCTAAGACGATTGTGATTGGTTTAAAGACATGCCAATAAACCAGAGCACGTTTTTCTCCCATCCCGGGAATGCTGTGTGGAGTAGCCAGACCTTCCTTTGCAGCGCTGTGGAGATTTTATCTTTCTGTGGCACTATGCATGTTGTGCATGTACATTTTGTCCCCACCGGGGATTGAGCAGAGGCAGGGATATGTAGACCAGAGAAGGGGAAATCCCACCCACCCCACCCCCACCAAAGTGAAATTAGAATGAGAATGAGATTTATTGCCAAAAGTAAGTTTCCATTTGCAAGGAATTTCCCTTGGTGTGTTTGGTGCATAAAATAAACACATACAAATGGAATAAACAATAGAGCAAAGTCCTGCAACACTGAAGCACACAAATATGGAATAGAAACACACATTAAGTCATTAGTTGGTTGGAAGTAGGGCTGCACGATATGAGGAAAATATGCGATGTGCGATAACGTTGTTGAATATCGCGATAACCATATTACTTGCGATAAATAATGTATGTTAGAAATGTTAAAGACATTAAAGTGTGCTACAAACTGCTTGTTGAATAAAAAAAAAATGAAGTGAATATAAAAGGCAGCACTTAAAAAAAGTGACAATTACGTTTCAAAGTGCCGTTTTCTATTGATAAAAGAATCTCTGAGTGTCTTTCGCGATATGTCGCAGCATTTCGTGATGTGTTTATTGCGCCAGATAATGCTGCGATGACAATAACAAAACAACATATTTTGCAGCCCTACCTGGAAGTTTGCTTATACCTTTGGGAATGCTACTCGATGCAGTATACTTGTATATAAAATATACATTCATTCAACAAAATCTAAACTCATCCACCAGAGCATCTACAAGAGTGGATTGTAAAATATCACATCGAAAAAGTAGTGTTGGACAGTCAGCTTTTTCCTTTCGAGCAGGAACATCACATCTATCAAATCCTTCTCCAAATCCATAAGACATTGGTTATTGACTAATCAAATATGCTGCCATAATACAGAATAATGTGTTTGTCTTCATCATTATAGTAGTGTGTCTGCGTGTGCTTATGTCTTGTTGATGCGTCCTAATGTGTGTCTATGAACTTTCACCTGTGTCTACCGTGTATGATACTTGTGTTGTGTTTTTCTCATGCCATCAACCTGCCAGTTGTCATATTCTGGAATAGTGGTTGTGTCATTTTTACTTGTCTATACCTATGTCTTTCTAGTTTTATGTGTATTTGTTGTATTGTTGGAGCGTATCTGTTGTTTTAAGCCATCAACCTGCTAGGGACTGCAGATGAAAATTAGCCTGCATGGCTAAATCTGGCACATTTACATGTTGGACTCTGTACTCATGTTGATTAATGTGCGTTGTCCCTTTTTAAATAAAGAAATCTAAATCTAAAGTAATGCAGCATAACAGCTGTTTTCTGTTTTCAAACCGAGACGATGCAAAGCATTTGGAGGCTGAACAGCAAAAACCACGTGTGTTAAAACCCCGTCGTTCTAACCCCTTGGGTGTATCTTTTCCTCTGCAAACGGTTCCACTGTGCTTCAAGAGAAAGTTTAGAAGGTACAAGTGAGACCTCACAGGTCACTGGCATTTTCTTCTGATTTAGCTGTCACTTATTTCTCAGGAGAAAAAGGTTTTCCTTTGTGCCTTGATACAATCACCGAAGAACAAAGCCGCTGCCACAAAGCATGATGAGGTAACTCTCTGCAGAAACGCTGATGCCTCAGAGGTTAGCTTGGCATTTCCGTTCATTGTGGTGCCACTTTCACTTTGGTTTTTAAGGTGCTGAAGACCTTTTCAAGTCTGGTCAGGTGCGACGTGTAAGCCATTTTTACAGAAACCAGTGGGAGATGGCACAAAAATACTGTATGTCAAGAATATGAATAATGTAGAACAATAAAGGGTAAGAATTATAAAATGTAATGCAGTACAGAGTAGTAAGGGTTGTTTCAAATGAGAGAGAGCGAACATCACTTAAAGGTTTTTTTTCAACCTGGACCCTATTTTCCTGTGTTTTTGTGTGTAAGTGACTGATTGGAACACCAATCTTTGACATTGGCCCAGTATTAAGCGAGATCGCTGCAGTCGGCACCGGAGAAACAAGCTAGAATGTAAGTTAATAGAGCAATTGTCCAGCTTGTATTTACCTTCACAAAAGTGCTTGTTTTGCCGCTGACATGCCTCAGATTAATATTCTAAGCATCTGACAACATTATGGAAAGGATTTAAACATTAAACATCTGCAAAATTTCGTTTGCTAAAGCCACCAGACTCCATGTAAATAAACAGTTATTTTAGCATCGTAAAATACACTTCATTCAAAGTCGACAGAAACAAAATTAAACTATGAAACGCTGTTTTGGGTCGTCTTTCCACTTTTCCAACCATCACAAATCTAGTTCTGGTTGAAATAAACACAGAGTTTACAAATTTACATGAGAAAATACGTTGGCTCTATACACGCTAAAAGTATTGCTTTTTTAAGTCTGATGGGTTTAGCGCTAGCGACTTAAGAGCTGTTTATGGTTAAACAGAAAGGTCTCAAAGAGGTTTTAAAGGTCGACCTCTGAAGGGATCCTTTCCATAATGTTGTCAGACACTTAGAATATTAATCTGAGCCTTTCAGCAGCAAATAAAGCAGTGGACCAAATTTATGATGCACATTTGGCCCATAGGGATACATTGCTGCCCAGTCTGTGGCTGCCGGTTACAGCGTTCACGCTTAATACTGGACCAATTTCAAAGATTGTTGTTCCCATCAGTCACTTACGCACAAACACAAAGGAAAAAAAGAGTTCAGGTTGAAAAAGTGTTGATTTTCAGGACGACAAGTACATGGTCGAATCGAAGACAACACGAGGGTTAACACACAAATCCATGAAAAAAGCCTTAAAATTGGAAATCATAATATTTATCCCCAACCTGGGGCAGATTCTTTGTAAGCAGCAAACATGAGATGAATAGACCATTAAAAGGCTACATTAATTAGTTAATTAGTGATTACTCATGCGGCTGAAATAGTCCACTTCCCTCTCTCTCTCTCTCTCTCTCTGCTGTACAATGAATGTTTTGCTTGATAAAGTATTAATTTCCATTGCGGCCTGTCACTAATCGGACACAGTGCTTTGTAATTAATGATTGAATAGTTGATGGAGCTCAAACATGGGCTGCGTGGTTTCTGGCGTAGCTCCTGTAAAGCCCTATTAGCGAGTGTACGCCCGACCTTGAAAAAGGAAGAAGCAATGGTGGGAGAAGTATTCAGATCCTTTAATTAAGTTAAAGTACTAAATCCACACTGTAAAAATACTCAGTTACAAGTGAAAGCCCTGCATTAACCCTCGCATTGTCCTCGGGTCAAATTTGACCCATTTTCAAAACGTTTCTGTATCAGAAATTTGGGTTTTCTTTCAACCAAATTGTCACAAAAAATAATGTGGATGGTTCCATACAACGCTCCTCAAAGGTAAAATAAATGATCAGTTCACTGCTTTCATTGAATTTGGGTGTTTTATTCAATTATATTAGCCTGAGAAGCTCACAAAAACTCACATCTTCCTTTTTTAAGAATGACTTCAGTGCCGTTCTTTGTTCTTTTCTCAAAGAAAAGCTGAACTCCAAGTCTTCCAGAGTCGCGGCCAAAGCCGATTCGAAAGACCGCTGTTTGCCAGCAGCAGCAGCCATCTTCTTTGTTTTCAAGTAGCAGGGAATTCACGTGGAACCGTCGCAACTCTGTTGTCATTATGTTAAGCCCGCCCACCATCTCTATACACATTGTGATTGGCCCGGCTAGAGTTTGGCCAATGGAGAGTTGCTAGACGACCCTGGCTGCAAATTACATATGCTGCCACTAGGGTGCGTCTAGATTTCTAGGCTACAATTATATAGCATCTAAAAAAGAACTAATACAAGAATGTTGAAAAAAGGGACCAAAATATTGGAAAAAGCTTTAAAACAACAACAACAACAAAAAAAAGTGACAAAAACGTCTGGAAAGCTTCCGAAACATTGGGAAAAGTGATAAAAATGTAAAAAATAAAAATAAAATAAGTGACAAAAACATTGTGAAAAGCAACAGAAGTGTTAAAAAAAGACAACACAATCGTTGGGAAAAAAGTTTTTATTTCAAATTTTGACCCAGAAAAACAAAAAATTGCATTGATGACGCGAAGGCAACACAAGGGTTAAACATTTTACTTGAGTAAAAGTAAGTAAGTATTATCAGGAAAATGTACTATTAAAAAGTACTCAATGCAGAAACATCCTCCCGTTTTTAGAAAGTGTAAAGAATCCAACCAGTTGTGTGTTTAATGGTGTGATCATTTCAGATGGACTTGTAGGCCGTTATATTGTTGGACATCAGATTTTATTAACTACATGTATTCTGTGTGCAACTATCTTAATGTGTAAATTAACTAGTAACTAAAGCTGATTAATGTAGTGGAGTAAAAAGTCCAATATTTCTCTTTGAAATGTAGCGGAGTAGAAGTAGAAAGTGGCATGAAAAGACTCAAGTAAAGTACAAGTACCTCAACATTTGTACTTAAGAACAGTACTTGAGTAAAAGTACTTAGTTACAATCCACCACTGCCAATACAAGGGCACACAAGACATGGCTATTTTCATAAACGGACATTTCACCCTCACCGAAACGTTGTATTTTTCTTCTAAATAAATTATTGCTTGCGTAACAGTCAGTGTGTGGGATTTTCTCAAAAACAAAAAAGCCAATAAAAAACCCTCTCCGTTTTCTGAAATAACATCGTGCACAACTGTCAGTTTTCAGAAAACGTGTTCGTTTACACAATATATGCCGTCAAGATCACGCCAAACCTGTAGGTGGCAGTGTACCGAGAAGCTCAAGCCCACGTTAGCCAATCAGAATCCCGAAAATAGCAACAACAGCAACGACTCACTTCCTCTTTCTCTTTTGAACAAAGATCGGCTGCCTAAACCTCCATTTGTCTCAGTGTACACGCAAACATGCAAACAAAGTTTTCCAAAATCTCGGCGTTTTTAGAAAGAATCGTTTTCAGAGGCAAATTCTCTGTTTGGGCACAAACAAAGGGAAATGTCTCCGTTTTCCAAAATAACCTTGTACGTATAAACGGGGTATGAGAGACGAAGAACAAACTGGGACACGTTTGCAGATCCAGTGTCAAGAATTTATTTCCTCCACACGTAAAATATTACATTACATTACATGTCATTTAGCTGACGCTTTTATCCAAAGCGACTTGCAATTGCTATATATCAGAGATCGCACACCTCTGGAGCAACTAGGGGTTAAGTGTCTTGCTCAGGGACACAATGGTTGATGTATCGCAGTGGGAATCGAACCCAGATATCCCACACCATAGGCATGGGTCATATCCACTGCGCCATCATTAAAATACTGCTAGTACAGCAATTACCAAATGTAAAGTCACTGCGTGAGTGCGGTGAACAGAAAGTTTTCTCTCCCAGGCTCACCCCTCTCTGTCAAAGCCCAAAAACCAGGTGAAGAAAACAAATATACTGTTATCACTTCCACCCAAACCACCTACAGTATCAGTGCATAATATAATTAATCAATGAAAATAATATATAAATGAGACCCTAAAGAATAATACAAAAGAAATATGTGACTCCTGCAGGCAGCATGAAGCCTCGCTCCTGTGATGACGGCCATTAGCGAGGTAGCAGCAGAGCGCTCAGCAGGGAGGCAGAGAGAAGCAACACAAAGAGTAGAGTAATGATTACCGTCTTTGCCGTTTTTTTTCTTTTCCTTTCTGCACAATGGGAATGTCACTTACAGCGGCTTTATGAAGGCGGGTGTCGGTGATGTGGCTGATACTTCACAATACGCACAGCGGTGTGGATTCACTCCCTTTATTTTGAGTCCTACGCCACCTGCCTCGCCAGTTGAATTGGATCTTTTTCAAGTGCTGGAGTGGATGATAAAGGGTCAGGCAACCCTGGGGGGTGTTTGTTTAGTGAGGGAGCTGCAGGTGAGGCACCCACAGTGGAGACAGAAGAAATGATGATTAGGTTTTGCTAAAAGGGTTTGCTTGTATCTTTTTGAACAATAGATGGAAACCCTGATTTCTGTACGGCAAGGGGTCTACAACCTTCTTTTGGCAAAGGACCCCTTAGCTGAAAGAGAGTTGGAGTTGGAGTGCCCCCCACACCCCTCCCCTCCAGGTTAATACGATTCTGACCGAGTAATCCATATATAGTATCCAATAACGTGACCTTTTCACAAATTGCCATGAGACTGGGCTGTCTGATCAGGACCCTCCTGAGAGCCTCCCATTAAAGGTTTTCCAGGCATGTTTAACTGGTAAGAGGCCCCCTAGGTGGACCCAGAACACGCTGGAGAGATGATGTATACATCTCGTAGGCCGTGGTGCAAAAAGGCGGCTCTGAAAAGAACTTGTAGTTCTTTTTTTTTATTCTGAGGGACGGGTTAACCCTTAACCCTAGCAAAACATATGAAACACCACTGCAACTGTGCTGTGGTATGTTCAAACTGTAATATACTATTGCTGATATTGCATGTTTTCGTATGGATTTATTGTACTCCAGTTTTTGTTATTCTTCGACTCTAGTTTGGTTTTAGCTGTAACATCAGGAGAACATGTCCTCTCTTTAGCTGTGCACTGGTGTGATGCAGCAAATTCAAACTGAACTGAATTCAGTTGAAGTGAAATGAGTTGAATGAAAATGGCGGGAAGGTAATGTGATGTTCCACTAGAATGCCGGTTTAAGGCTGTGTCCTGTTTCATTTTCTGCATGTTAGTGTGGAGTGACTAAGACAGCTTTTCTTACAGTGAGATTCTTCTGGTTGTTTGTTCTATGCAAACATTGCCAGACCTTCCTCCACAAGGCTACAGAGGAAGGTCTGGTTAGTACACACAGCATTCTGGGATGGGAGAAAAAAATCGTGCTCTGGTTTATCGGCATTTCTTCAAACCAATCACAATCGTCTCGGGTGGCGCTAATTATTTCCTGGTAAAATAAAGGTTCATAAATAAATGAAAAGAAAGGAGCAGTTAACGATAGTCCTCATCAGTCCACCGGAGTTTAGAACGTCAACACAAAGGAAGAGGAAAATAACGGGACATCTGGCCGAAAATGCGGGACATCCGGCGGATCTTCCAGTGGCACCGGAGCAATCCCCTAAATGAATCGACATCGATATAAACTATGTTTAGGAATAAGATTGTGGTTTGGATGAAAAAACACTACCAAGGAACAAACACGAGTTTCCTGGGTAAAGGAATTAAAATTATATTATTATTAGATTAGATTTTGCGAGAACTTCCGGCCGTAGCTGTAGCCCTTCTTGCCACAACCTGTCAGCTCCTGGCGTGACACACAGAGGAAATGTGATGCATCGCTGAATCTGCCTCTGTGATAATCTCTATCCTTCCTTTCAGCTCACATAATGGGCTAGGTGGCTGCTTCAGTTCAATGACCTCCTCATACAAATCATTACACCATCAATCAGAATAATTAGCCACTGATCATTCTCAAAAAGGGTGGCAGTGAACAATGGAAATGCTGATTTTCTACAATTATTATACTAAATGGCTGCGGTGTTAAAGTTCTGTCGTTCAAATGCCTGCTCTGGCGCGTTCATTCCAGCCCGTCCGTCAGTCAAAACCGTCAAACCACTCGCTTCACTGCCTGCCGCTTAAACTCAGCTGTAGCTAAAAAGCATTTTCATGTGTTTTGCATGTAATTACATTTTCATCACACTTAAAGGTACACCGTGTAGGAATTTCTCCCATCTAGCGGTGAAATTGTATTTTGCATTCAAACGAATAGCAACTACGGTAGCCGTTATGTACCAAGAAGCTATGACAACATGTCTTCCAGTGTTCGCTTTTTGGTGACGAGGATTCCTTTTCCTTTGGCTCGGCATAAGTCTGATCCTCCATTACGAACTAAAGGGCAGTGCAGGATTTCAAATTTGCCCGGGGTAGTGACAAGCGCCTCTCGCTGATCTCCTTCTCTGTTTCAGCTGGTTTCAGTCACATGACGCTGGCTCTGAATGAGAATGCGTTGTCCCTCTCAGCCATTATACTTTTTCAAAATGGCATGGACATGGAAGCCTCCTTGGACTTGAGAAATGATGCTCATTAACTATGGCCCTTGTAGCCGAGCGGCACCAATCACATGGGTGTATCTGATGTAGGCGAGCTAAACTGATGACGACAGTTTAATCTACCAGTTAGCTCCGCTGGTAGCTGAAATGCTCTTTTGCACTACTCCATCTGCACAAACTGTATATAGACTCTGTACTAAACTCTTTACTTACTTTACTTGGGCTACTGTGTTGTATTGCGTTACTGCCATACTACTTAGACATCACATTGCACAAACTGCAAAAATTTAAAGATAATCCATTCAAATGTGTTTTTGCATATTGATGACCTTAGTATCTCATGTTTGGTTCATTAGCGTGCTCCACCTCCGTGTGGCCGGTTAAAATGTTGACAAGTCTCCCACAGGACAAGGTGGGGCAGTGTAACATTATGGAACTGTTTGTGGGAATGTAAGTGTTTCTATCAATCATAAATTAAAATGTAGGCTACTTGTAATCTGTGATTTGGAGAGACAAATGGTGGAGGATATTTCCAATAAAAAATCTTCCTGAACAAACTGTCCCCCTCAACCTGGCTGTCGGGGTATAAAGACCATTTCAAGCTAAATATTAAAAAAAGTGTATATTGGAAATATACCTTTGAATAAATTGTATTCAGTTGGTTGCATTATGTGGGTGCAGTCTTATTCTCATTACTGAGTCCAATTGTATCTATATTTAGCTTGAATACTTGAATACATATATACTTCCATCAGGTCAAAAAGCAACGTTTGGTCAGGTGCCTTCGGCATTTGTTATTGATGCAAAAAGTCTCCTTAAGCGTCATTTAGACGCTCTTGGTCGGGACTCTTGGCGTCACTTTTTATTGATGCTCTGGGTCTGGACTTTTGGCGTCCCTTTTGGACGCTCTCGGGACTCGCGTCTAGCCCTTTGGCGTCATATTTAGACGCGCTTGGTCGGGACTTTTGGCATCACTTTTTAACGCTCTGGGACGGGACAATACGTTTTTAACCCTAACAGTAAGTACTATATACAATAAGAACGTAGTATGGAATACTGACTCAGGGTTTGATTTGTTTATCCACCACGTTGGGTGACTCTGAAATGCAAACTGAAAGCAGCTGCTGTCTGCACTTTACAGTCCCATAAACACACACTCCCTTTGCACACACAGTGGCTGATTGACTGTACTGTGGTATCAGCTAGCAGTCGGGTTAATAGTGTTCCATGCAGTCAGACGTGTCATTTGTAATAACAACATTTCACTAATTGCATCCTCCCATGGAGCCAATTGATTCATCATTGTGCTGTGATCCTAATATATCTCGAGTCACTGAAAGTAATTTGTGTAGCAGAGAGAATTTCATAAATGGCTGCTTTTCCCATTTTAACGCCGAGTAGAAAGTAATAGCTTATTGTGATGAGGATGTGTACTGTACGTGTGTAACAGCAGTCAAACGGAATATCATTTTCTAGGTGTGATACAAATAAAGAACAGATTTTTTTTGTCGCTTTGTGTAAACCCCCAGCTGTCAGCAGCACCCTTAAGAAAAATAAAACGTGTGCAGATTTTGGCTGACGGTCCGGAGGAAGATAACATCTGTTTCTCTACAGAAGTGTGTGTTTGTCACACAAAAGGAGCTGTATATACTGCACTGCAATTCATTTTTTTGATATACTTTATTTTTTATTATATATGAACATAGAACAAAAGAGAGCTAGAACATGACAATAACTACAGTAGGTGCAAATAGTAAAATAGGATAAGCATAGGTAGCTACAGTACACAATGCTTATAGATACAGCCTGACAGACAATTAGAGAGGAATAGAATAAAGAGTCTAATGTTTAATGTTTAATGATCTAATGGCATGGCGTGAAGCGCCTGGCGTAGGTGCGTTCAGGGTTTGTCCAAATCAACTTTTGCTAGTTTGAAGGCGGAAAAAAGGGTCTGTGCGCTGGGCGCATGGTTCTAAAGGGTTGTACTTAGTGTCTTCATTAATCAGAGGTGTGTTTTGGGCGTAACATGCAATCAACCAATCAGAGATCAGCTCCCATTCCCTTTAAAAGCCAGGCGCGTTTGGACCTTGGAGCATGTGTGTGTGCTGCTGTGCGTCCCTGTGTACATAAAAAGCATAGTGTACGCGTGCTGTGCACGAGCCTAGGATCATTTTACTAATTTGCTGTTAAAATAACAATGAAATGCTGCGTTGTTGACTTTAGACCAGGTTTTTGTTGGTCAATGGCGTGATCACTTCCCGCTGCCTCAAGACAGCAATACACCAAGAATTCACCTGATCACACCTGTAGGGGGGAGCTCTATAGAGAAACCTGTAGGGGAGCTCTATAGACAAACCTGTAGGGGGGGCTCTATAGAGAAACCTGTAGGGGAGCTCTATAGATAAACCTGTAGGGGAGCTCTATAGATAAACCTGTAGGGGGAGCTCTATAGAGAAACCTGTAGGGGGAGCTCTATAGAGAAACCTGTAGGGGAGCTCTATAGAGAAACCTGTAGGGGGAGCTCTATAGAGAAACCTGTAGGGGGGCTCTATAGAGAAACCTGTAGGGGAGCTCTATAGAGAAACCTGTAGGGGGGCTCTATAGAGAAACCTGTAGGGGGAGCTCTATAGAGAAACCTGTAGGGGGGGCTCTATAGAGAAACCTGTAGGGGGGCTCTATAGAGAAACCTGTAGGGGAGCTCTAGAGAGAAACCTGTAGGGGGGCTCTATAGAGAAACCTGTAGGGGAGCTCTAGAGAGAAACCTGTAGGGGGAGCTCTATATAGAAACCTGTAGGGGGAGCTCTATAGAGAAACCTGTAGGGGAGCTCTATAGAGAAACCTGTAGGGGGGCTCTATAGAGAAACCTGTAGGGGAGCTCTATAGAGAAACCTGTAGGGGAGCTCTATAGAGAAACCTGTAGGGGGAGCTCTAGAGAGAAACCTGTAGGGGAGCTCTATAGAGAAACCTGTAGGGGAGCTCTATAGAGAAACCTGTAGGGGGAGCTCTATAGAGAAACCTGCCTGCAAAAAGCGAGAAAACAGCAAAGAAATTGCCAAAACTGCATTGCGCCCCTTTAAGATTTCTGCACACAAAACACATGTAGTTTCTAAAATCTGATGTTTGATTCTAAAGTAAACTAGGCAACAATATAACGGACTACAAGTCCAGCTGAGATGATGAGACCATTAAACACACAACTGGTTGGATCCTTTACTCTTTCCGCAATGGGAGGAGAGTTCTGCATTGAGTACTTTTGCTTTTAATGCTTTAACTACATATTCCTGATGATACTTAAAGTAACTTAAAGTAGTATTTTCAATGCAGGACTTTTACTTGCTACAGAGTATTTTTACTGTGTGGTATTAGTATTTTTACAAAAGTAATGGATCTGAATACTTCTTCCGCCACAGCTCCTTTACCATCATTTGAATTCATTCATAAATGGTGCCCACTCGCTTTTGGAATTCCCAGATAACAAGATGAAGAGCCTTTGTGTGACACGTTTTTGATACATTTCCCGTACGCTGACAGTCTCAGCAGCTGATAATATGTGATGGAAGTCTCAATGCTCTGTATTTGTTCTCCTTGCAGGGGTTGAACCAGAGGAGGAAAGTCGCTCAGGTGGGACTGGACGGCGTGCGGCGGACAGACTGGCACGACTACGAAGCTATGCGGAGAGATGCTGCTCGCTCGGGTGCGTCCCAACACACACACACACACACACACACACACACACACACACACACACACACACACACACACACACACACACACACACACACTTCAACAATTTATTTAAGTCCACTTGAAGGGAATCATTTACAGGGACATACATATTATAGATGCAGTTGAATACATATACAAAATTGGGGGCCATTGGCATACAGCCGGTCTTCATAACATTAAGCATATCGCTTCGTTCTTAGGGCTATAAGTAACAGCATATTCGCCATATATGGGGGCTGCCTATGATAGCAGACAGAGCACAGTACTTTGCTAGCCGTTAAGCCCTTACACACACTCACTCACACACACACACACTGTATCATCTTTTTTTCTTTTTTTCGTAATTCCTACCAAGAGGATTTCTCTCTCTCAGAAGCAGTGCAAATCAATGCTGCGAGTGTAGTTCCGAGTTCATAATTAAACACAGTTAATCTTCTACAATAAGCATTGATTCAGCCTCAGGCCTTGAGTGGGAAACACACCTCTGCATTTTTTTTTTTACAAATATAACTGATTTAACTGGCTTCTTTATGGTATTAAGTGGTACTTAAGAAGCAAATGAGCTAGTTTTCTGAGAGAGTACCAAGTGGTTAAAGACTGAAAGATCATGCAGTAGATTCCAAGGACAAAACATGGGGACATGAGGACAAAACGTATATATGAGAACCATGGAGAGAGGCACATTGAGAGGAGCTATTTCGGGCTGCCCTGATTCCATAAGTAAATGTCCCATTCATTTTCTCTGTATGATAGGTGACTCACACTTTAAGCATTTCCACAGCTTTTATGGGCAACTCCTGGTTGAGTCATCAGTTGAAAAGATACACAACCGTACAGCTGTAAACAACTGGCTAAGGTAAAAGCTTTGCGTGGAGCCTCCGCAGAAGTGTAAATCACACTTTAGTTAGCTCCACAGTTAGCTCACACTCACCAGGGGGCATATATGCCATAATGTGTGGGAACTCTCCCCTTTCAACATGTGTTAAGAGTTTTTTTTTTTTATTCTAGTGTGGGCCAGGCATTAGTAGGCAAGTGCGTAGTATGCATTGCATGGTGAACCCCATGAACGTCAAACTACAAACCTGTAACTCAGTCAAAACAAATTGTATACAGCGAGATAATTTCAAAGTATTTCTTATGGTTCAGATTTGCACGAGGACATAATTTGAGTGATCTATGTAACAAGTTTATTATGCAGGGGAAAGCACACGTTTATCTCTGAAGTGAGCCATTAATGCGAGGAGTTATTTTCCACAGTTATTATTATCTTCAGGACTGCAGACAGGTCATTTCTGCCTAATGAAACAAGGCAGCTCGCTATCATTTGATGCTCTCCTCTGACTGTAGATCAGCCTCAATGCATGCGTCCTTGTGTGTGTTTGTGTGTGTGTGTGTGTGTGTGTGTGTGTGTGTATATGTGTGTGTGTGTGTGGGGAGTGCATTGATGAGTGGCTAATGAAACATGCAGCGCTCCTGAAACAAGCTCAGGTATCATAATGTTAGCGTGTGGAAATGGGTTGTTGGAGAGTGATTAAGTGATTACACGCTTGTGTGTACGTGTCTAAGCTGAGCGCACGGTACAGTAAATGTCAAGAATGTATATAGCGTAGGTAGAGCTGTAACAATTCCAAATGTTGCCGTACAATTAACTGTCTCAGAAATAATTGCGATTAATTGTCCCTTTCAGTCAAATTCAAAAAGTATTTATTAATGTATTTGATGCATTTAAACCTACATTGTGTCATTTTTTTGAGTTGATTCTTAGCAAAAACCCCTTTGTTCTTTCACAAATATGTGCTCATTCATGTATAATTACTTCCACCAACTAATCAAAGTATTCTCGTAAGCGTAGAATCTGACATTCAGAATACATACTAGCGAGTCGCTCGAATGACGTCAGCTACATAGCGCCTCCATCTTTAAAATACATTAGCCGAAGAGGGACATACCTCGGCATTTCGCGCTTTTAAAAGTCAGTGGCACCGTGATGAATGCCAGGGGGAGATTACTCTCCAGGGAAGCCTAGCTGCATCTCACGCCTACAGGGTCGGGGGTGGGGGGGTCAGCCGTATCCTTCTCACCTTTTTTTACCCCTGACGTGTTTTCATGCTTGAAAAAAACATGATGGACTCTTCAGAAGAGGTCATTATCTTCACTGCAGTTTCTGCTCAGGAAAGTCACCGGACGCCACAATCTTCTGAACATAGTCATACTGAGAAATCCAGAGAGAGTTGTGTGGAGCTGATAGTCTTAATTAGCTTCTCATTTGGCAATGGCTTGAATATAAGGGACGTTGCTAATTATCAAAAAAGTTACGCACTAAAGCTTTAAAAAACATTGTCTGTGCCTGAGGGAGAGTTAGGTTTCTTCACTGACCTGTAGGTGTGTGTGTGTGTGTGTGTGTGTGTGTGTGTGTGTGTTGCAGGTAACGGTGAACAGGGGAAAGCGTTTCCTTTGACAGAAACTGACCGGGTGGACCAGGCCTACAGGGAGAACGGCTTCAACATTTACATCAGTGACCAGATCTCCCTCAACCGCTCCCTCCCAGACATCCGCCATGCCAAGTGAGTCCTCTGTGTGTGTGTGTGTGTGTGTGTGTGTGTGTGTGTGAGAGTGAGAGACAACGGAGCCTCTGGCAGTCATGACAGGAGGGACGACTGTCAGCCTCAAATGTATCCTCACACTGTGTGTGTGTGTGTGTGTGTGTGTGTGTGTGTGTGTGTGTGTGTGTGTGTGCGTGCGTGCGTGTGTGCCTCCCAGTGAATGTATTAAAGCACTCCTTAATGCTGAAATAATCACAATCATGGCTATAGCCCTATTCACACGGGACTAGTATAACCCGGGGACCTCTACTAATTTGCATTAATTGCGGATGTCTTATGTGATCTTAATCCCGTGTGAATCGGCCATGTCTCTAAATTGTCCAGTAAAATTTCCACTGCAATTGACCTACCATATTTCAGAGGTTGTGTGATAATATTAGCCCCGTACAAATCAGCATCGCTGTCGCTGTCGAATAGAACGAGTGTTTTTTCTCTAGCTTTGTGGAGGACTTAAGTGTGCTTATTTGGCAGGGGGTTTAGGGGTCCTCCCTCTAGAAAATGTGACGTTTTTCAATTAAAAAAAAAGCACTTTCCCCATCCATTATGTGTCTCTTTGTGGGATTTTGTCTCATTGTGGGTTTTTAGGCCGGCTACACACTGGCTGCGTGGTGTGAGCGTGGCGTTTCTGTTGCATGGCGGCTGCGTGGATTTTTCTATGTCTTTACACACCAGAAACATGTCTGATATGGCGCTGCTGCTGCTGCTAGCCTTGTCTGGACACATGGATGTGTCTCATTGATAAAATGAAATACCATGTTTAACATAAATATATACTGATCTGATTACAGCAAAGACAATGTCGGCAGTATTGACGGCAAAAGAGGATACAGAATATTTGTTCTGTATTGACAGGTGCAATATTAGAAAATATTTTTTTTTTTAAATTACATTTATAGCTGCATTTAAATCAAAACCTCGAGACTTTCAAACATCAACATGTCATTAATTAATATGTATTTGTCTCTAAACAAAGACAAAACTTGCTAAAGAAGTCCACTGGAGACAAACAGCAATTATTATTATTATTATTATTATTATTATTATTATTATTATTATTATTAGATCTTAAAGTAATTTAGTCACATTCATTTGGCTTAGGTGCCGCCCAAAATGGCTGCACCTACACCTTATAATGACAGGGAAATACCTGGCTTATAATTAAACCTGTTCTGGTGTGATATACTGTAGATGTGTTGTGTTTGCAAGTAACTTTGTGACCTTATTCAGTGAAATGTGGAAGTTTATTGAAGTCCCTGACATCCAACTGTGTATTCATCTCCATGGGAACAGCAGGTCTCGGAGTGGTATTGGTCATAAATTACAGCTGGTGAGGTGAAAAAAAAGAAGAAAAATATGTTTTGAAAGTCAGACTCCCATGAACCATATTCTCCCTTTCAATCCCACAATGGCACTGCGGAAGGCCTTTAATCACACTGCTTCTTTTATCCTGACAAGGGCTATCATCTGACTTTTGACCCTTACTTTTCTTTCATGTGGAAAGCTGCTTTGAACTCTTACTCTCTGCCGGTTTCCCCACAAAGACTTATTTCTTATTGGCGTTTATAAAAGCAAGTCTTCCTTGGCCTTTCACGTCTCTTTCCGCGACTCGTCTGTGCTGATGAGTAATCTAAAATAAATGCAACACCCCAAATCAACCACACATTTTAGTTTTTTGTACGGACCTGCAATTTACTTGTAAAGCTGCTGAAAGCATGAACAAATGTGAATCCTGGTTTTACGACGTAAGATTCACAGCTTCAGATTCAATACCCATTTTGAATAATGCATACAAGCAGATGACCCAGCTGTTCTGAACTGGCCTGTCCTCCGCCCTCCTACGTACTTCCGCTCAATTTTAATATTCCTTCAGTACTATGTCTGGGTTTGCGGTATATTCTTGGGTTTTCTCCGGTCCAATTAGTGAACAGAGGGTGCGGCTGAGAATGATGACGTTGAGGTCATGCACTAGTTTGAGTTGTATTTCTGTAATGGCGGCGTAGAAGGATGCGAGCGAAGCCATTCAGCCCGTTGTGGCAACGCTGCCGAATATCCAGACGTTAAAGCCCAAGCAAGAACAATCTTTGCTGAGTTGTGTTGGAGAGGCCATGTTGTTGTGGCCCTCCTCCCCACGGAGTTCGGGATAAGTTACATTTACCAGCTCGCTCCGTTAGTGGTGACGGAGTTGGCTAAGGCTAACGCTAGCGATGCTAAGCCAACGTCACGACCAAACGTTAGCGATTGGTTATGGCAGATCCAGAGTGGCTCTGGGCGGATCCAATAGTTTTAAACTTCAACAGAGTACCCGCCTTCAAGGAAGTTAACACTTGTTAATGGAGAGTTACCAGAAACGAAATGGACCAGAGTCTGGTAGGACCAGGCTAGTGGACCAGAGTCTGGTAGGACCAGGCTAGTGTACCAGAGTCTGGTAGGACCAGGCTAATGTACCAGAGTCTGGTAGAACCAGGCTAATGGACCAGGCTAGTGTACCAGAGTCTGGTAGGAAGGCTTTTTAAGGTAAGTACAAGTCAAGTCTCAAGTCCTTTCGGTCTAATATTGCAAGTCACATTACAAGTCTTTCAGGCCTTCAAATGCTGATCATCACAATGACACAGCATTTCAATATTTACATATTAGTTATTTTTTTCATAACCTAACTTTCTTTGTGAACCATCACCTTATCGTGGTGGAGAGGTTTGGGTGTCTCTGTGAACCTGAGGGCTGTGTTGTCTGGAGCTTTGTGCTCCTGGTAGGGTCTCCCAAGGCAAAGTGGTCTCAGGTGAGGGGCCAGACAAAGAATGGTTCAAAAACCCCATGACAGAACGAGGAAGGGATAGAGTGACCCTGCCCGGAGGAAGCCCGGGGCCCCCGTCTGGAGCCAGGCCCAGACGGAGGGCTCTTCGGCGAGCGCCTGGTGGCCGGGTTTGCCACGGAGCCCGGCCGGGCACAGCCCGAACAAGCTACGTGGCACCTCTGTCTCCATCCCATGGGCCCACCACCTGTGGGAGGAACCGCTGGGGTCGGGTGCGCTGCCACATGGGTGGCAGTGAAGGTCAGGGGGCCTCGACGGACCAGACCCGGGCAGCAGACGCTGGCTTTGGGGGACATGGAACGTCACCTCTCTGTGGGGGAAGGAGCCGGAACTGGTGCGGGAGGTGGAGCGCTACCGGTTAGATCTGGTGGGGCTTACCTCTACGCATAGTCTCGGTTCTGGAACCGTACTCCTGGATAGGGGTTGGACTCTTTTCTTCTCCGGAGTTGCTCAGGGTGTGCGGCGCCGGGCGGGTGTGGGGATACTAACAAGCCCCCCGGCTAAGCGCCGCTACGTTGGAGTTTACCCCGGTGGACGAGAGGGTCGCCTCCCTACGCCTGCGGGTGGTGGGGGGGGAAAACTCTGACTGTTGTTTGTGCATATGCACCAAACAGGAGTTCGGAGTATTCGGCCTTCTTGGAGACCTTGAGTGGAGTCCTGCATGGGGCGCCAGTGGGGGACTCCATTGTTCTGCTGGGGGGACTTCAACGCGCACGTGGGCAATGATGGAGACACATGGAGAGGCGTGATTGGGAGGAACGGCCTCCCTGATCTAAACCAGAGTGGTTGTTTGTTGTTGGACTTCTGTGCTAGTCATGGATTGGCTATAACAAACACCATGTTCGAACATAGGGATGCTCATAAGTGTACCTGGTACCAGAGCACCCTAGGCCGAAGGTCAATGATCGATTTTATAATCGTTTCATCTGATCTGAGGCCGTATGTTTTGGACACTCGGGTGAAGAGAGGGGCAGAGCTGTCAACCGATCACCATCTGGTGGTGAGTTGGGTCAGGGGGGTGGGGGGAAGACTCTGGACAGACCTGGTAAGCCCAAACGTGTAGTGCGGGTAAATTGGGAACGTCTGGAGGAGGCCCCTGTCCAACGGACTTTCAACTCGCACCTCCAGCGGAGCTTTTCGTGCATCCCTGTGGAGGCTGGGGGGCATTGAACCCGAGTGGACAATGTTCAAAGTTTCCATTGCTGAAGCTGCGGCGGGGGAGCTGTGGTCTTAGGGTCTTAGGTGCCTCAAGGGGCGGTAACCCACGAACACCGTGGTGGACACCGGTGGTCAGGGAAGCCGTCCAACTGAAGAAGGAGTCTTTCCGGGATATGTTATCCCAGAGGACTCCGGAGGCAGTTGCAGGGTACCGAAGGGGCCCGAAGGGCTGCAGCCTCTGCCGTGAAAGAGGCAAAGCAGCGGGTGTGGGAGAAGTTCGGAGAAGACATGGAGAAGGACTTTCGGTCGGCACCAAAGTGCTTCTGGAAAACTGTTCGCCACCTCAGGAGGGGGGAAGGGGAACCATCCAAGCTGTGTACAGTAAGGATGGGACACTGTTGACCTCAACTGAGGAGGTAATAGGGCGGTGGAAGGAGCACTTTGAGGAACTCCTGAATCCGACTAATACGCCCTCTATGTTAGAGGCAGAGCTGGAGGATGACGGGGGGATTGTCGTCGATTTCCCAGGCGGAGGTCACTGATGTAGTCAAACAACTACACAGTGGCAAAGCCCCTGGGATTGATGAGATCCGTCCGGAAATGCTCAAGGCTCTGGGTGTGGAGGCGCTGTCCCGGTTGACACGTCTCTTCAACATTGCGTGGAAGTCTGGCACAGTGCCAGAGGAGTGGCAGACTGGGGTGGTGGTTCCCCCTTTTTAAAAAAGGGGGGATCAGAGGGTGTGTGCCAATTACAGGGGTATCACACTTCCCAGCCTCCCTGGTAAAGTCTACTCCAAGGTGCTGGAAAGGAGGGTTCGGCCGATAGTCGAACCTCAGATTGAAGAGGAACAATGCGGATTCCGTCCTGGTCGTGGAACAACGGACCAGCTCTTCACTCTCGCAAGGATCCTGGAGGGGGGCCTGGGAGTATGCCCAACCGGTCTACATGTGTTTTTGTGGATTTGGAGAAGGCGTATGACCGGGTCCCCCCGGGAGATACTGTGGGAGGTGCTGCGGGAGTATGGGGGTGAGGGGGGTCTCTACTCAGGGCCATCCAATCTCTGTACGACCAAAGTGAGAGTTGTGTCCGGGTTCTCGGCAGTAAGTCGGACGTATTTCGGGTGAGGGTTGGCCTCCGCCAGGGCTGCGCTTTGTCACCAATCCTGTTTGTAATATTTATGGACAGGATATCGAGGCGTAGTCGGGATGGGGAGGGGTTGCAGTTCGGTGGGCTGGGGATCTCATCGCTGCTCTTTGCAGATGATGTGGTCCTGATGGCATCATCGGCCTGTGACCTTCAGCACTCACTGGATCGGTTCGCAGCCGAGTGTGAAGCGGTTGGGATGAGGATCAGCACCTCTAAATCGGAGGCCATGGTTCTCAGCAGGAAACCGATGGAATGCCTTCTCCAGGTAGGGAATGAGTCCTTACCCCAAGTGAAGGAGTTCAAGTACCTTGGGGTTTTGTTCGCGAGTGAGGGGACAATGGAGCGGGAGATTGGTCGGAGAATCGGCGCAGCGGGTGCGGTATTACATTCCATCTATCGCACCGTTGTGACGAAAAGAGAGCTGAGCCAGAAGGCAAAGCTCTCGATCTACCGGTCAGTTTTTTGTTCCTACCCTCACCTATGGTCATGAAGGCTGGGTCATGACCGAAAGAACGAGATCCAGGGTACAAGCGGCCGAAATGGGTTTCCTCAGGAGGGTGGCTGGCGTCTCCCTTAGAGATAGGGTGAGAAGCTCAGTCATCCGTGAGGAGCTCGGAGTAGAGCCGCTGCTCCTTTGCGTCGAAAGGAGCCAGTTGAGGTGGTTCGGGCATCTGGTAAGGATGCCCCCTGGGCGCCTCCCTAGGGAGGTGTTCCAGGCACGTCCAGCTGGGCGGAGGCCTCGGGGAAGACCCAGGACTAGGTGGAGGGATTATATCTCTAACCTGGCCTGGGAACGCCTCGGGATCCCCCAGTCGGAGCTGGTTAATGTTGCTCGGGAAAGGGAAGTTTGGGGCCCCCTGCTGGAGCTGCTCCCCCCGCGACCCGACACCGGATAAGCGGACGAAGATGGATGGATGGATGGAACTTTCTTTGCCGAAACAACGGTTGACAGTCCGGGAGAGGGACAGTCTGGTCAGCTATCTCCCGGTGTCCGCTGTCTTCCCGGCGGGTAGTGAGCAGAGGGACCATAGGCTCCATTTGGTTCTGCCGCTGTTGTTTGTATCCGGTTTCCCTTTTAGAATGACAACTAGATTACCGCCGCCTGCCTGGTATGGAGAGTTATTTCCTGTCACGCAGGCACAGAACGTACGTGGTACATGGCCGTTGGCTGTACTCTCTGCGGTGTATTCTAGTGCTAATTTTTGGCCCAGACAAAAAGGTGATGTGGGCCCTAGTTCCTCACCGTCGGCTTGGTGTGTCAAGGCCTTAAGTGGTTGTAATTGAAATATTAGCATGTAAATTGTGTTAAGGACTGATGTAGCCCCCCTGTGGCTCCAGACTCCACACTTTCTCTCTCCTGTGACCATTCCCACCCTTCCTTCACCCCATTCCTTCACCCAGTCTGCCCTTCTTGGTGATTGGCATGTCGTCGGTGCCTCACAGGCAGCCAGTCCCAGACCTGCGACTGACACATTCGATTTCTGCACGCTGACAAGTTTTAATTGAAGCATGCACGCACACACACACACACACACACACACCCCTCCATCCCCTGTGGAATTGGACAGGGTTTGTTAAGAGTCACCAGCCGGCTGCCTGCCTATCACTCCGCCTGCCTGTCTCCCAATGTTCATATTTGAATGAATAACACGCAGGCTGATGTTCAACACAGACATTGATCGTGGGACTCAGTTCGCTGCACACTTTCTCGCTCTCTCCCTCTCTCTCTCCATCAGCAAGGGACCCCAGCTCTTTTTCCCATGATTAGCTCCTATGCAGGGGTCCCGCCGCTTGCTGAGATGATCATGTACAGGTGATTGCTGTAACCTCATCGGAGCGCACATTAACTGCTACAGCAACTGATAACAGCCGCATGTGCTGCAAATAATAAAGTTAAAGCTGTCTCTGATGCAGGAGGAACATATCAGTGGCATCGCTGCAGAGCCTGCACTGAGCTCTATTCCGGATTCATTATTAAAAGTTCCTTTTATGTAGCTTTTATTTCTTACTACATTGCGGGTCTCGTCATTCTTACCATGCACGGCAGCTGTATTGTCGCGATATCACTAAATCCTGCAAGAATCGCGGGATCACATATCACACAAAAATCCATCTTGTCAGGCTTCAAGTAATGCGTTTGGGTCTGAACAGCTGCAGACCGAACCAATCAGTGTCCCGCGAGGAGTAGTCTGGGTCAACTCAAGTACATTTCCAGGATAAAACCTGACATTGCACGCCACATTGTTTTGACAAAATTGAAATCATGCAACAAGGCCAGCTTGGTTCTTTCTGGGAATGATTGTAAAGATTAACAAATATTATGTTCAGGGCATTTCCTCTCTAACTGGGAAGTTTTGGGAGCGATAGGTGGGATTGCTGTGGACGAAGTACAGATACACTGGTAAGAGCTAAAGAGGTTTAACCATGTATCCAGCTAATTTATATAGCTCACGTTACTGTATTGTGTGAATAGTTAACTTCATCTATTTAGTATGTGGCGTTTTCTTTTGTGGGAAATGTTCCACCAATACAAGTTCCTTCCAGAGCCTATTTTGCAGAGCCACCGTCGCTTCGTCCGGACCTTAGTGCCGCCCAAGATGATTTTGATTGGTTTAAAGAAATGCAAACAACCCAGAGCATTTTTTTTTCTCCTATCCCAGAATGCATCTGTGGTGTAGCCAGACCTTACTCCACAATGCTGTGGAGATAGTGCTGGCAATGTGAGACTAAGTGAGCAGCTACTGGAAGCTTCAGGCGTGCTATAGGTGTGCGTAACGGCTGCGACTGTTCGTTCAAAACAACAATGGCGAACATTTTTTGAAAGTGCCTGCCCTTTTCCAAACAGTTTCCAATAGAGATGGTCCGATACCATTTTTTGCTTCCCGATACCGATTCCGATACCTGAACTTCTTGCGTATCTGCTGATACCGAGTACCAATCCGATACCAGTGTGTCATATATTTTATTATGTTTTAACAGCAGTAGACTACTATCCCTGTATGGATGTGATATGATTGCTTCCATTGTCGTCGGCCTGGCTCGGGTTGAATTTTTTGTGAAACATGAACAAACACAAACAATGAACGCTATAGAACTTTCTTTTATTATCCAGTTTCATAGTCAGTCATAATGCAAAAAAGAACATAAATGAAAAGATTTTCTTTGGGCCGAAATTACAAGGTATCGGATCGTGGATCCAGTACTTACCAATACCAGCATTTTTGGCAGATACTGGTATCGGAACATCTCTAGTTTCCAATGACTCTGCTTCTCAGATGTGTTAACAAACCATCTGGTTATTGTCATTCAGGAGCAAAGGTACAAGTAGTGCGATGTTGTCATAATGCCTCAATGTCCACATAGGGAAGACAAAGCGCCAGACTTTCTTTCTTTCTCTCGCTCTGTCTCTCTCTGAGAGGTGAGCAAATACAATTTAAACTGTAATAGTAAATGCTAGGAAATAGATTGAATAGTGGATTTCAGCGAGCGGAGTATAGAACTGCTGTCTTCCAGCCTGCTCAAACACATTCTTTTGATCACTGAATCTATATGTCACCTCTGTGGCCCGAGATCTGCTGAGGAGGCGAGTGTTTATGAGGGGAACGATTGCTGGATGAGGGATGTGAATGAGATACTGTTGTGCCTTCCCACAATTATTTGGAAAAAGGAACAACAAGGACAGAGTTCTAAAATGGCCACCGTACAAGTATTAAGTGTTATTTTTCTCTTAGGGCTGCACGATATGAGGACAATATGCGATAACATTGTTGAATATCGCGGTAATGATATTATTTGCGATAAATAATCAGATATTAAAGTCTACTCAGTTCTGCATTTCTGCTGCTTTCAGTATTCTGCTAAAATACAACACATTGCTTGTTAAATTCAAAACAAATGAAAGGAAAATCATTTCCAACATTGAACAATTTGAACATCGAATTGACCATAAATGCACCACTAAAAAAAGAATAACAGTTACATTTTAAAGTGCAGTCTTCGAATTATATTTTCTTTCAACAAAACACAAAAAATCTCCATCACGATGTGTCGCAGCCATTTACGATGTGTTTATTGCGCCACTTGATAGATAGATGGACTTTATTATTCCCAAACTGGGACATTACACACACACTCACTCATGCACATACAGAAAATACAAGAAATATACTAGAAATAGTAAATAAGATATAAAATAATTAAGATCAAATAAGTAAGGGATAATGTAGAATGAGGCGGTTTGTTATAGCGAATACAACCCCGACAGGGTGATCAAGTCTTGAATCAGCCTGAAGGGGTTGTATTCGCTATAACAACTGCCTCGCTCTACATTATCCCGTTTATTACACGGCTACTTACCGAATAAATCAATAATTTGACACAAAATATTGATTTTAAAAGGAGTTTATTGGTTTAAATACGATTGTATTGCTTCCGCTAAAGAAAATAGTCTGTTCCGTCTCTACGGTTGGAATTGTGCGTCCATAGCAACATAAACTCTGTAGCTGTGGTAGTAGCCGTATATTTTATGGGTGCTGCCATGCTATCGCTAGCTATAGGTGGACAAATTCATTCACCTAGCTGCTGTGTTAATCACTGTGGGTTGACACAACATTAGCTGAAGCGTTGTAGTGAGTTAGCGGGCTATCGGCTGCTCTAATTCACATTGAACTGAACATTTCCGTTGACAATGAAGTAAGACACGGTGAATGGGACTTCTTTGGGAATATTTATGTCGACGTTTATGTCTTCATTCATCTGGTTTCCTTCAGGCACAGGCGCTGCAGTTGACCCACCTGTAACGTTAAACACGTTGCAATGTAACGTTAACTAATTAGCGTTGTTGTCCCCGGCTGAAGTTACTGCGTAGCGATCATAGATTGTATATGAACATAGGCACTCACCAGATCTGCTGTCATTGCTTGAATTGGAGGACAGAAGTTGATCCACATTTCCCCACTTTTTGCCGACGATAAGAAAGCAATATATCGTGCAGTCCTAATTTTTGTATTTATTTTGTAGCTGCAAACAGAAGCTGTACGCGGAGAAGCTGCCCAACACCAGCATCATCATCCCGTTCCACAACGAGGGCTGGTCGTCGCTGCTGAGGACCGTCCACAGCGTGCTCAACCGCTCCCCCCCGCAGCTCATCGCCGAGGTCATCCTGGTCGACGACTTCAGCGACAAAGGTACAGACGACACACACACGCACATAATCATAATATAATATTGTGATATGACAAGTGTTGTCTTTTGCTGGTTTTTAAAGGCCGCAATACCTTGTGATGACATTTTCTAAACTTCCTAAACCAGACTTCCTAGCTGTTTAATAATTTGCCTTTATGCACTTAGTCATTATATCCACATTATTGGTGAATATTTATCAAAAATCTCATTGTGTTCATTTTATATTTCTGTGAAAGCACCAGTAGTCAACCCTACAATATCGCCGCAATATCAATATATATATATATATATATCAATATATGTATTTGGTCAAAAATATTTATTTTTTCCATATCACCCAGCTCTACTGAGAACACACACACCTGCACAGATAACACACCTCCTCAGACATGTGCAAGAAAACATAGATTTGCGCGATTGATTCGCGTCACTTCGGTAAAATTCTACCTTGTGTACTGGAGTTTAGAACGGTCATGTCATAGTTGATTGCTTGAATCTTTCAATACTACATGGGGTGAGTCTTGAAGTGGCTTGTGGCTCTGAGGGAAAGTTGTCTCTTGCTGTTTAACCGCAAGGTTGGCAGTTCGATCCCAGGCTCCCCTGACCACATGTCAAAGTGTCCCTGAGCAAGACACTAAACCCCAAGTTGCTCCCTGAATGCTTTTAGCTGTCCACTGCTCTTAATGCTTACTATAGGTATATTATATCATTATAATATATATACATTATACTATACTATAATTTCACTAAATTGTACTGTGTGTGTGTGTGTGACAATTAAGAATAATATTTGTTTTTGTTTATAGTGAGTTTGATTCCATACTTTTGCCTGAATATTGTATGTTGTGTAGTATTTTAGTATGGTTTTTATATGAGGCACATGATCAAAATTAGTTTTTAAAAATTGCTTATGAGATGCTAAAACCTTATAGCACAATGAGGCCAATAAATACGCTGACTGACTGTGGACCTGCTGGACCCAGAAGCCTCCATGTGTAGCATTGGCTTGCTTGTCTAGTTTCTGGTCAGTTGTTTTTTTATCTGGAAAGGGAGGAACTATGTGTATGATAGTGCTGACAGGTTAGCATATTCTCCCTCCATCAGAGTTACAAAGTCAAGGGATCGCAAGGAAGAATCTTCCAGCCAAATAGCAGAAAAACAGAGTTATTGATCAGCACTAAAGACACAATAACTACTGGGCCATGGGCTGAGAAATCTGGCTTTTGTAGCTTTAGTAGACTTCTGAAACTCCTCGTCCAAGAGGGTTTCAAAAAGTTCTCAGTCTGTCTGTGACCTCTCGGCAAAAAGCCAACCTATATTGTTCAAGCTCTGTTTGTGAGATATGAGCATAGACAACATCCACAAAGACCAAACTAAACCCGGCAGCTAGAAACCAGACTAATCAGTGGACTTATGGGGATTTCTTAGATGATAACTGAATAAACCTGAATTTGTTCGTGTTTCTCTATAACTCTTTGTGTGTGTGTGTGTGTGTGTGTGTGTGTGTGTGTGTGTGTGTGTGTGTGTGTGTGTGTGTGCACCTGTCAGTGTGTTATTTTCTTTTTCACTCTCCCTTCCCCAGCCCCCTCTTAAGAAAGTGTTTAATTCCTTGTTAATTAGCGCTCACTGTCACGGCCCCTCGTCGAAGGATGTGTTTACCTCTCGTCTCCATGGTAATGAGATGTTGTTCCGCTGCCTCAGACTCATTTAGAGGTTAACACCCATCAGAGCTCAGCGACCAAACCCTCCGGCAGTGGAAACAAAAATTGCAAAGTAGTGCTACAATTTTGAACAAATGGTTTGAGAAAGAGTTATATTCTAAATATTCTTCAGACAATATAGCAATGCAAGTAATCCCACTCTATCTCATGAATAAGATACTTAGCCATGTGACTTTACCTTATAAGACAAAGCAAAGGGGCTGGTTCCAAAAAAAACTCAATACGATTGCAATACAAAGAGTACTTGCACACTGGAATTACATATTTTTATTGTGTTATGATTTTTTGACCAAGTACAGGTCTTCCACAGTCAATTTAAATAAAAAAAAAACATGAATATGAACAAACAAGGACAAAGGAGTCTTGTGCAAGTGTCCAATCAATAGTTCACAAAAGTACCATACAGTTATCATCATATCAACATCATCTCATAAACTATTCTTTAGTTACCTTACATGGCAGTGTGAGAATCGCAGGACCCCATAATCACACGAAAATCCATCTTGTCAGGCTTTAAAGGAATAGTCAGTTATGTCAATATATTTTTTGTCAAATTCAGCAAATATCTCCTCACGGTCAACTAGCTCTCTATTTCTGTGTGCGCTGATACAAAATCCAGTGTTAATACACAGCCCTGGCTGTGTAAATGGAAAACAAACAGAAAGGCACAAGCCAAAAAACACTATTCCAACCAATCGGCAAAGGTTTTTAAAGTGCCTGCCTTTTCCCAAACAGTTTCCATTGACTGCATCTCAGATGGTTCTGTGTTAACAAACCATTTGGCATGTCCAGTTAATTCTTTAGCACTTTTAATCAAAATGAATCTTGACAATCATCCAATAAAGTAAACCTTTGCATTAGGATTCAGAAAAAGACAATAGGAAACTATTTCTTCCTCCCTTCCCCCTCTTCCCTCACACGTCCCTGTGGGTGGGAAGTAAAAGAACAACTTAGTTGTGTGAAAATAGCCTGGAACCAGGGACGGGTTTGAGCCCTCTGTCGTCAGGATGGATGGGAGAACATTACACAGCTGCAGGGAAGGGATTTAACCTCTGCTGGCCGTCTGCTTCCAACACTCCCTCTCGCTCCCACTGCCACAGTCCGTTGATAAGAAATGACTCGGGCTGTAATGAAGGCTTTAAAGACACAAGGACGAAGTGAACTTCACTCTGTTCTGGTCTCTGGCTGAATGGCTGCTGTCACAATGTAGGTGAGAACAATCTTGGGCCGTTTCTGTGCAGAGTACCACAAATCAATGCTCAGCATTGAATAATAAATTCAGGAGCTCGTGCATTATGGACGAGGGAAGGAAAAGGGATTAATTATAAAGTGTGGTTTTAGACTTCCAGTGTGGTGCTTAATTTAGGTTTCACACATTCATTTAAAGATAAGTCATTTTCTGTAAGAATGTGGGAAAAGCAGGAAGATAAATCAAGGTTTTTCCTACCTGTTATAAGGTTTGAGTGCAGCACCCGAGCCCTTTTGGGCACCACCCAAGCCGTATTTTCTCAGATCTAATGACTGTAGTCGTTCCCCAGTGGACTTCTTTAGCCACTTTGAGTGTTATTTATTATCTGCTCTAGCTTTTCCAACGTTTTAGACAGATATGGTAATAGTAATGGTCCAAAATGATGTGAAATTGCATTTTTTTTTACTGAAAAATTTAACATTTTCTTGAGGGATGACCCCTAAACCCCCCGTCAAATATGTGCACCTAAATCTTCCACAAACCTAGGGAAAACACTGTGTGTCTGTGTGTTTGAATTTGTGTGTCTCGCTGGGGTTTACTTTACCTAGAATTCAGTCCTAAGTGTGAGTGTTAGCGTCCGAGTGGAAACACAACCAATAATATAAATTAAAAAATGGGTCAAAATATCTAAAAAATAAATATAAGATGAATCCCTGAAAGACAAATCACTTTAAGCTCCTTGCTTAAAACATGAGAAATTCAGTGTCAACAAAAGGCTACCCAAACTACATCTACCAGAGCAATGTGTTTGTGAAACAGTAAATAATTTAGATACCGAACTGCATGTTGACTTGTTTGAAATGGAAAGAGGAGAGCATGCAGCAACTATGGTACACCCACACAGGTGATTTGACTTATTCTGTCGGATTAGACCTCATCGCAGGTCTGTTTGAGCGTGTACAGACTGTGTTTGATTGAAATCTCTGTGACTGTCTCGTTAGCTTTTTGGCACCTGTTAGGGTGGGACAAATGACTCCTTTATCATTCAAAATGAGTTCAAGGAATCCGGTGACCTTACATCCCAGCATAATTTTGCCCCACTTTCAAACTGAGCAGAATTGAAATGGCAAGTCTAAGTGGAGCAATTGATACAATTCAACAAATGTCCAGCACAAAGTATTGGTAATCAGACAAAGTTAAAACCGAGACAAATGTGTCAGAAATAAATCTGTTTGTATCTGTTTTTGTTATGGCTGTCTTAACTAGGGCTAGGACGAAATTTTGATACAGCAATATGTCGTCGTTCTGCCATACAACAATCGATACGCTGGCGCCAAAATATCGATATTTGAATGAATAAAATAAGGGTCTTTAAATAGATTTTCCTACTCCGAGTGTTGCTACTTCATAGCACCTCGAGGTGGCGCTCAACGAAGGAGGGAATCTTGAACATAAGTAACTAGCCGAAGAGGAGAGTGAAGTCGCTCGCTTAACTCGCTTAAGTTGCTCTATAGTTGTGTAATTTTACTGTACAGACTGAAAAAACTTCTCAGTCTGTTCTGAAAAGAACTGTTTTTTTTGGAACTGCAGTGAATAAAGAGAGTAAACCTGCACATTATCTTTTGAAGGGCATTTTGTATTCATAGGTAGACCAACATCGTGATCATTATATGATTGTCTAGCAATAAATTGATTATCGCAGAATTGCTGTATCGTGATATTATCTGTATCATGAGCCATGTATCGTGTATCGTATCGTGAGGTACCCTGTGATTCCCACCCACTAGTTTTAACATTTAACTTAACATAACTGTTGGTCCTGTTGTACCATGCTGTATAGAGAATCCCTCTTTACTGAGAGTTGAAATAAAAGGTGATTATTCTCCCGTGGTTCGAGATCTAATTCTCATTCACAAAATGGAATGAATCTGTGTGAGTCTTTAACGTCCCGGCCCACCCTGACAAAGGCACTTCTCCTTTCATAACACACCCAGACAGAAAGAAACCCTTCCAATCATTTCTGCTGACACTGAGTTACCTCGCTCTGCTTCACAGCTTCTACAGAGCCTACAGTCATACTAATGCGCCGTTATATTTATAACTTCATTAAGCGTAAGTACTGCTTGTAACAGTTATCCTGCGGCAACTTAACTCATGCTGAGGCGGTTTTTACATTGTGAGGTTTGCCTGTAAGGTGAGTAAGATTACACATGTTGTGATTATAGAAATGACCCCCAGTTTTATTAATGTGGTCGTTCAAAGATCCCTCCAGTGTTGCTGAAAGTTTTTCCATATCAGCCCTACTCTCTTCCTTATCAACCTGCTGTGGATGTTTGCAGGCTGTTCTCATGAATAGCTACGAAATGTAAAGCACTGTAATTCGTAAGCATTCCACATATTTCTTTGCTGTAGGCCTATGCCCCACATTGACTGCTGCTGGAAAACAACACAGCCGTATAGGGAGATGAATAGGGTGGATCCAAAACTTATCTGACGTCGCCGCATGACGCTCACTTTTTGTTGCCTAAACTTAACCGCAATGTCATTAGAAACGACGGGCAGCTTGCCGTGCTCTGTACCCGGATCACAGTTACCTTTTATTGGGTAAACTTAATTACCGACGGCCGCTAATGCGGCAACATCTCATGGAGATGGCATCACGTGACCAGCCGGCATTTGCCTAATTATGCAAGGTATATAGATACAAAATTGGTGTGCATACATTTCCGTACGATATTGTGGGTGGTGATGGCGCAGGGGATATGACACATACCTTTCGTATGGGAGACCTGGGTTCGATTCCCACTGCGTTACATCAAACAATGTGTCCCTGAGTAAGACACTTAACCCATAGTTGCTCCAGAGGGGTGTGACCTTTGGATAAAAGCGTCAGCTAAATTACATGTAATGTAATGTAATGACATCGTACGAACCCATTCATGGGAATGTGTTGATTTTTGAAGCTGTTTTACATAGCTAAAATAAAACCGACGTTCTTCTCAGTCCCATTCATGTCACTCCTCATTCAGTCACATCTATGATGTTTTAATCCTAAACTTCAGATTTGTTTATATAGCGCTCAGTTAGCCAACAGATAAAGTAATAATGAAAATAATTCTGTTGTGGCTTGATGATGTCGAGAAAAATACTTTAAAGAAGGATCTTGAGAGACAGAAAGGGGCTATGAAATGTCTCTATTTAAACTAAAGTGATGAGACATTTCTCTGCAGAAAAATACCTCCCCACTCCAGTGATGTAATGTAACAAAGTACAAATACTTAGTTACTGTACTTAAAGGTGCTGTAGATAGGATTGTGAAGATCCAGGACTTAGCCAAAAAAATTGAACATTGACAACTTCTCAGTCCCTCCCTCCTTTCTGCTAAAGCCCAAAATGGTCTCCTAAGCCCCTCCCCCCACAAGGGAGAATGAATGACATTCTATTGACTATTCTATTGAGTTAGACATCCCCACCTGGCCCTGATTGGTGCATCTGAACAGGGAGCGGTGGATTTTTGCAAATCGCACTACAGGCTGTAGATGGTGCCTATTTTTTTGAAGTACCTGCTTCATGTAGTTCTACTCGAACATAGGGTCAGTTTCAGCAAATATGACAGAAAGTTAGTTTTATAAGTCTTACCTACTGCACCTTTTTAAGTAGAATTTTCACGTATCTGTACTTTACTTTGTTATTTATATTTCAGGAAACTGAATATTATGCTTCACTATAAGGAAGCCACAATAAAGTTAATAATCAAAGTTTTTGTTTTGACTTTGACTTATAGTAAATAGTTAAGTACATTTAATATCATAAAATTTCTTTAGATACTTAAGCGCTGTAAATATCACATACTATAACACTTTCACTCAAGTAATATTCTAGATGGTGACATTAACTTGTATCAAAGTCATTTTCTGGTAAGATACTTGTACTTTTACTAAAGTATTGCTTTCAAGTACTTTTTACAAGACTGCCCCACTCTACTCAGCAACCGCTTATTATACCTTCATCTCACATGTTCTCCATTAAACATCCTGACCATAACTATTGCCAAATATGGAAATCCCCGTGCTTCCTCCTATTCTACCCTTAACAGCACATAAACGGAAAGTCCCTGTAAAACGCGTTGCATAAACTTTAAACCACCGTTTAAAGTAAATTGCCCACAGAGTCATGACACTTTCATGAGACTCTGAAAACAGATAACTCAAAGATAACAATTCAGATAACAACTCATTCAAGTGTTTATTGTGGCCCTACTTTAAACTTGTCCGGTCAACAAGCCTTGATGCTGTTGAACTACCTATAGTGTCTAGGTATAAGGTATACATGAGAAACATTAATAGCATACTCTGATAGTTGCTCTCAGAGTAAACAGTGGCTTTTCAGACATTTTTGATGAAGTGTTTCAACCTTCACCCGTAACATCCTTCAGTTGAGGCTCAAGAGGCTCTCTGTGGTTCATGCCTTATCCTGTGAGGTATAGCTGTACATTTACCTTTCAGTCAATGCCAAAAGGTCTCTGCAATCACCATATGGATGCTGCAGTGGATCTCTGAGGGGAACCGCCAAGACTGCTATCCTTTATCTTTGCAGTCTTGCACCAGAAGCCAAGGTTGTGAAGGTTTACATTCCTCCTCCCATCGCTCAGTAAATTCTACCAGAATGTTTTTTCTTATCTTCTGAGCACAATACTTTATAGTTTCATAGAGTTGTGGATCACATCAGCAAAACTCCATTGCATCTGAACAAATGTTTCACTTTCTTTTTGCACCTCCTGCTTTAATAATCTGGCTAACGGAGACTGAAAAGCAATAGTATGAGTTGTTTGTTCAAGCAGCTATAGCTACGTTCAGACTGCAGGCGAACGTGACCCACGGCCCAAGTCACATAGCATCCAATCTTTTCAAGGTTTGATTTGGGCCACTTTTATATGTGGTCCAAATCCGTTACAGTTTAGATATTATAAATATGCTACCTGAGTCTGGACAGTCAGATCGGAATACACGCAACTTTGACGTCAATCTAGAGCAACCATTGTCACGATTCTAGGCCGAGAACAGCAAGCCCCCAGGATCAGTGGCAGGCGTTAATGCAAACATGGGCATAGCGGCCAAAGGTGGACATTGGTAGAGAGTAGTACGACAGACCATAAATCTGCGTAGGGAGGTTGGTTGGGGTGGTGGATGGGTCAAACAACACAGGACTTTCACCCAGGAGACAGGCGTTTGTGTCCCGTTCTACGTGTCACTAAAAAATACATTTTGTAACCCCACCCACCATCTTTTCCTAAACCTAACTGCCCCGTTCTTGTGCCTCATGTCAGTTAAAGCTACAGTGCATAGTTTCTGTCGCCCCCATGAGGAATTCTAAGTAATGACAACACCACAGTTGTGGGTTGTTACATCCACATGACACAAGCCTTCCATAATTGCGCACGTGCCCCCACCCCTCCTCCACACAGTTGCTAGTAGCCAAGGAGGACACGGAGGATTAAAAAAAACATGATGAACTCTTCAGAAGAGGTCATTATCTTCACCCGATTTTCTGTGCACGAAAGTTGCCGGACGACACCATGTTCTAAATACAGCCATACTGAGAAATACAGAGAGAGTTGTGTGGAGGTGATCGTCTTAATTAGCTTTGTATTTACTCATTTAGCAATGACTTGAATGTGACGGACGTTCACTAATATAAAAAAGTTACATACTAAAGCTTTAATGTACGTCCCAACCTAGAGCGTCAAATAGTGACGCCAAGAGTCCCGACCAAGCCTGTCTAAATATGACGCTAAAGGAGATGTTTTACATCACTAACAAACACCAAAAGCACCTGACCAAGCATCGCTTATTGACGCGATGGGAGTGAGAATGTGTTGCCCTGGTATCGTCACTCAGCCCCTTGCCAACGTTTTCCAATCAACCGATTTCTAAAGCATTAAACCAAACGTCCAAGCAGCTCTCAGGAGACATGCACTCCATGTTTAGCTGCTGTCTGTTTCACAGCAAGCCGCAGATGTCAAATGCTATTTGTCAGGTGGCAGTGATTCTGGAGAGGTAGGTACCATAACTACAAGAGCCCCAGAGGTATGCTGGGAAAACTAGCTGTGGAAGTAACCTCTTGTCCTTTCATTCATGAAACGGTGCCAGTAACTTCTTGTCCTTTCATTCATGAAACATATGAATGAAAGGACATGAAAGGAACCTATCTATTAACACCTGTGGCTCCTTTTTTGAATGAACGGTTTGATTTCGACATTTACATACAAAGAAAATAAATACCATGTGCAGTCATAGAAAATAAGTTATTTGTTATGTTCTTCACAGAAAATGAGCCAAGGCCAATGAGTTTGAGTTAGAATAAATAATAAATAGCATAATTTTTCTTTTAGCAAACATTGAAAATGGGTCCCACAGACCTGAACACCACGCAAGGGTTAAGCTAATGTCCATCCGTTATACTTAACAAGCACAATTAGCTTCTAAATACATCAGAACAAAACTGAAACAAGTTTTTTTTTTTTAAGATTATTTTTGGGGGCTTTTCCCTATGACAGTGGATAGACCAGAAAGGGGGGAGAGAATTGGGGATGACACGCAGCAAAGGGCAGCGGTTCGGATTTGAAGCCGCACCGCTGCAGGACTCAGGCAACATGGTGGCGAACACTCTTACTGGGTGAGCTAGAGGCCTGTGTGTAATGTGTAAAATAACCGAGTGAAAACATTGTAATTTCCCTTACGGGTTTAATAAAGTATAAATTAATTATTATAAATCTAACTGATGGACTTTTACAAGCTCTTTGCCTTTTTTCCTCATGTACCAGTTCCATTTAGTTTAGAGCAGGTGAAGGGATACATTAAGGTAAGTGTTATTCCAGAATGTGGTTTGCTTATGCTTTACTTTTTTTCTCACTCAACTAATCAAGGAGAGTGTACAGGGGTGTGATAAAGTTCCATGATTATCCTTTATCTTGCATCAATTCCATTTCCTGATTCCATTTCCTTTCCTTGCTTGTGATTAGATTATCAAACCAGTTTCTTTTATAGTTAGTTGAGGACTAGAGATTGTGTCATTAGGCTTATTCGGTGCTATCAAGAGTTGGAATGGGGCTTTTCTCGCCTTTTCAAATTACCAAAATGTAGGCCTAACTGTTTTCCATTTAGAAGAAGATTTCCATGAAACTAACCCCCTGCAAATAATAAAAACCCCTTCACTACACCGTCTCCCTACCTCCAGGTTTTTTTTTTTTATTCACATTTCCTTTGATTAGAGGTTTCAGTTGAGGCCAGTTCACCATGACAAATCCATCACCAAATCACATCTTCAAAACATCTCCAGACTCTCGTCATCACTCTCTGACTCCATGGCAGAATCCCCTATTCATGCTTTTATTACCACCCCTTTGGACTACTGCAATGGAGTCTTGTCTGGGATGCCCAGCAAATCCCTAGACATGCTCCAGTATGTCCAAACAGTGGCACTACATTGACGGTCGTTGTATAAGTTCGCTTCCTGGGGAAAACTAAAGCCATTCAACTATCCTTTATCTTTGCAGTCTTGCACCAGAAGCCAAGGT
Organism: Perca schrenkii; assembly: GCA_025617405.1. Lineage (NCBI taxonomy): Eukaryota > Metazoa > Chordata > Actinopteri > Perciformes > Percidae > Perca > Perca schrenkii. The sequence continues at coordinate 30,586,456 of CM046799.1, forward strand.
TGTGAAGGTTTACATTCCTCTTCCCATCGCTCAGAAAATTCCACCAGAATGTTTTTTCTTATCTTCTGAGCACAATACTTTATAGTTTCATAGAGTTGTGGATCACATCAGCAAAACTCCATTGCATCTGAACACGTTTCACTTTCTTTTTGCCCCTCCTGCTTTAATAATCTGGCTAACGGAGACTGAAAAACACTCATATGAGTTGTTTGTTCAAGCAGCTATGGCTACGTTCAGACTGCAGGCAAACGTGACCCACAGCCCAAGTCACATGCCATCCAATCTTTTCCAGTTCTGATTTGGGCCACTTTTATATGTGGTCCAAATCCGTTACAGTTACAGTGCCAGTAACCTCTTGTCCTTTCATTCATGAAACATATGAATGAAAGGACATGAAAGGAACCTATCTATTAACACCTGTTGCTCCTTTTTTGAATGAATGAATGAATTTGTTATGTTCTTCGCAGAAAATGAGCCAAGGCCAATGAGTTTGAGTTGACAGTCGTTGTATAAGTTTGCTTCCTGGGGAAAACTAAAGCCATTCACCCAGGAAATGCGTGTTCATTAGGAGTGTTTTAATCCAAACCACGATCTTTTGCCTAATCTTAACTAGTCGTTTTGGTGCCTAATCTTAACTTTTGTCGCGGCAAAACAGTCATATTTTCTGGACTATATTTAACCGTAGTGTCCGCTGAAACGACCAGCAGCTATTTTCATGTAACTGAACCACCAACTACCGCTGATACAACGGAGGTCTATAGCCGGCGTCACAAAGCTCTGTAGCGGCTTAAACAACTAGCAACTGCTGCTCGGCGTCATGGAGCTCATAGCCAGTCGACGTCACGTGACCAACTGGCGTCACATGACCAGCCGGCGGTCTCCTAATTTTGTAGGGTATCATACGTTTTGGTGTGCATTCATTTTTATACAATATCATATGGACCCGTTCATCAGAATGCGTTGCATCCATACACCCCACCCCGAAACCTGCGGTCCTGAGATGCTGGCTTGCTCTCCATTTCCCACACCAGACTCAGAACCTTTGGAGACAGAGTCTTTAGTGTTGCAGCCCCATCCCTCTGGAATGGTAGATGCTAGATCGGATCCATTAGACATGTCGATGTCGCAGGACGTGCCTCGTGGCCTGCCGTATTCTGCTTTATTCCGCCTCTAATTGGCTTACCCTGGTATTCTTACCCTAACCCTAACCAATCCCCACTCCCCATGCATACTACGTCAGGGGAAAGTGACCATCACCATTCAATCTCAGCCTCTCTGTTTATCCCTGGCTCTGCCTCTCTCTGTTACCACATCTGACCAGCAGGCAGCTCTGATTTACAGTCAGCAGCTCGAGCATGACACTGAGCTACAGACAGTGAGCGAGTGTTGCTATTAGAGCTGACAACAGCTCTTTCACAGAGGTGTAGTGGTAAAAAAAGAGGTGGGTAAACTATAAATTCCGGTGGACCACGACGTGGTCACCCGGTACGGTGGGCCACTGCCTACCGTTGTATGTATATCCTGATGACATCGCTATAGGTTATCATTTGATGGTACTACCAAGGGTATCACTGGTTGTTCCCTCATCATAGGTCACACAATCACTATTCAATTTATACATTAATCTAAATTATTGTTGAAGAGACTCAAGAAGGAATAATATGATTGTAATCTATAAAGTTTACTAAATGACAAAACATTTTGTTTTGTTTTTATAATTTACCCTGCCCTGTAAAGCGACTTTGAGTCTGTGAAAAGCGCTATAAATTAAATGTATTATTATTATTATTATTATTATTATTATTATTATTATTATTATATAACCAAGTTGAGGCATGTGTTGGCATTCTGAGTGCCTCCATGCTGCACTGTCACTGGACATCCGGTGATACACAGGGATGAGCTTCTTATGAATCATTCAAAAGACCAATATTTAGAACATTGGAGAAAGAACTCAAAGTAGACTAAATTGTTATTAGACACATTATCTTCACACTGTCAGAGATACGAAGAAGAGAAACATCCTGACTAAACACAGGCTCAGTGACCACCTACTGGGTCAGACAGACAGGTCAGAGAGAGAGAGAGACAGGCTCAGTGACAACCAACAGAGGTGCACTTCATCCTCCACTGGGAAAAAGTATCTTCACTAAGAGAATTACACCTTGGAAAAATAACCAAAAAAAGTTACCACCAGAAAAGAAGCTGGTAGTTCTCCTAGGAGAGGGGACAGCAGCTCTAGGCCTACTGACAGCTAAATATGGATCTGAGGGACTCACAACCACTTAGGATCCCAAAATTACAGATCGGTTTAGTATTATATAGTAATTATAGTAGAATAGTATATGTGACACCTACATATTTAATATATGACATGTAGGCTATGAATTTCTGTAAAGTACTTGAGAGAGAGAGAGAGAGAGAGAGAGGGAGAGAGAGAGTCAATCTGATTACCTCCGCTGTCTTATAACTCCTGTTTTCTGAACGATAGTTGACACATCGGCGTCCTATGTGAAGCCATTTCATCATCTGCTGTCTAATAACAACTGTTTTCGTCTTCTCTGAGATGATTTTCGACCGTTTTCGACGCATTTCTTTCGACATTCTGAACTACCGCGGAAATGTTCATCAGCCAATGAGATTGCGCATTTAGAGTTAAATCCCCCCTTTTACTTTCACAATTGGATGCTTATGAAAAGTAAATGACCGTATATGGATCCGACAGCATTACACAGGATTGCAGAAGAGAGATAAAGAGCTTTCCTATATGAGATGACAGGGTGCAGACAGCGATCGCGGAGCAGCGGGATGATTTAGAACGCCAACTTTTGTTGAATTTAGGAGAAAGTGTAGTAAAATAAAGACCTAAATGTGTATTTTTTACTTTTTTTCACCACAAGTCTGAAAGAATATATGTTATTGAAGACAAATAGCCCAAAATCTCAAAATTGAACAGTGAAAAAAAAACGATGTTTTTGCCTGCCGTGTCTCGCATTAAGCCCCCAACGTTGACTTCAAGGCAGCGCTTCGACCATTGACTTCATGACTTCAAGGCACATAACCATTTCCTAATCCTAGTGCCTTCCAGGCATCGCTGCCTGGAAGGCGACGTTGGGGGCTCAAACACCAAACACCGCAAGAGATTGGTCAACATTGACAGTAATGCAGCGCAATATGAAATATTTCGTCTTAGATTTAACAACTTATGAAACTAATATAGAACAATTTGAAACTAAAACTACATAAGTTTAATTTAAAATGGCTTGGACACTATAGGCTAGAGGTGGATACACGCAATTTAGAGGTGGATAAACGCACTTTGGAGGTGGGTAAACGCTATTTCCGAATTTTGGGAGGTGCGCAAACGGCGTTTACGTGCGTTTAGCCTCCACTACATCCCTGCTCTTTCATATCTCCTTATTTCTTCGGCCCCTCCACTATGAAGCCCTAGCAATGGTAAAGTATTTTAATTTAAACCCCATACAGAAACCTGTTGAAAAGACTTTCCATAACATGCCATTTTCAGATTTGATATCACAGTATGAGTATAGTGTGCTGCCAAGACTCAAATAGCACCTTTCTCTATTTCATCCACTTTGCAAACTGGGAGAAAACCTGAACTCGAAGTCAGAGATAAAACTTGCATGCAAAGTAGTTTATTTAAAGTCAGAGATAAACCTTTGCCATTGGCTTCATGAATGCTATACACTGAATCGGTCTGTCAATTAGTAATTCCCTCCGAAAGACCAGCAGAAAAAGTGTGGTTAGAATCACATTTGATTTGTCAATAATTGACTTAAGTTATCTGCATTGTTCTCATTGAAACTAAATGTACTATTGGAACCTATTACTCTACTAATTTAACAGGGTTTTGGTTAGACTCTAAAAATGAAAGGAACCTCTCGGGCATGCACATACTGAATGCACTCTCCAGATTTGATCATATAGAGTTACTAGATGACCAATGCTTTTCTTCTACTTCTTTTTTAAATTAATATCCTATGAAGTGTTTTAAGCGGATTAACACTTAACCTAATATCATCAAATTAGCAAAGGTATTGAGTCAAAAGTATTGTCATGTATGATTATGTCGCATAACTCTACTAATGTCATTATAAGAATAGAGTAATAACCCATTGCTTTCCTGCTGTTTAAAGACAGACACACTGGGTAAATGGTTGTGCGTGTGCGTGCCTGTGTATGTGACAGCTTAGCATTGGTGGATGAGCATGAGCAATGAATTCTGCTGGTGGAGCAATTTCACGGATTTATGGCCACACGGGGCAGGGAAAGTAACTGTAACTTGTCACTTACAGAAACAGAAAAAACTAGAATGCTGCCTCCCTCCTCTCCACATCAGGGAAGAGAAAGTAGTGAGTAGAATTTGAGGACAAGGAACACCGTATGTAAGAGTGCGTGCGTTAGAGTATGTGCCTGCATGCTGGAGCCTCATAAGTTCCATCATATCAGCTTTTCTTGGGATCAGATCAACAAAGCTCCTAAATCTGACTCATAGATCCACCAGACAGTTCAGTCACCGCAGTACTCATATTGTCAATAGGGCTGGGCATTATATTGATATTATATCAACATCATATTGAATTTTGGATAGGTAATATCGTGAATTGACACAAGTGTTGTTGTATCATCATTTTAAAGGCTGCATTACAGTAAGTAAGCCATGTCATTATCTAATTTCACCACGCTGTTTTATTATTTGCCTTTAACCACTTAGTCATTATATCCACATTATTTATTGTTTATCTTAAATCCCATTGTGTAAATTTTTCGTGAAAGCACCAAAAGTCAACCCTACAATATCGCATAGATGTATTTGGTCAAAAATGTCATGATATTTGATTTTCTCCGTATCGCCCAGCTCTATTTTCAAACCTCACCTCTGCTCCCTATCCCTACTGCTATTGACCTGGAACCCATCCAGTGTGAATACTCCACCAAAAACCAATGTCTACGTATCAAATACTCACCCACTCTTGAAATGGGGCAACAGCTGTAGTCAGCTTAGATTTCCAGCAGTTACAATGTCTTCCAATTGGGACCCATTTTTAAAGGGAAAGAGTACCAAAACATCCATAGAAAGGTGTCATTCCCTTTGTTCAGTAAGTTGCAAATGGCCATTGTTTTCCCTTGCTAATTATGCTACGTTTGGCACAGCTACGAAGCTCTGCCATGTACTGTAAGCAGTCTTGTAGTCAAGACCACCAAAACCGAGACCAAGTCATCACCAAGACCAGAGTTTGAGACCAAGACAAGACCAAGACTAAGACTTTGAGGGATTGAGGCAGAGTCAAGACCAAGACCAGACCAGTGCGAGTCCCACACTGCGTAGTCTATATCGACAACATTTCATTTCCGGGATTGTTTGGGTGCCATTGGAAATTCGGCCGGATGTCCCTCATTTCGGCCGGATTTCCGTCACCTCTTTCTTTGTGTTGGCGTTCTAAGCTCCGGTGGATTTCTGAGGACTATGGTTAACTGCTCCTCAGATTTCTGCACGGTAAATCCAGACAGCTAGCTAGACTATCTATCTTTTCTGTTGCACTACTAAAACCTCTGAACATACACATGTACCACCAAAACAAGTTCCTTCCCGAGGCTATTTTGCAGAGGCACAGTTGCTCCGTCCGGCACTTAGCAATTTACTGATATCCCTGCAGTTGTGGTCTTGACCGATCCGAAATCAAGACTTCTCTTTATACAACACCTTCAAAAAGTCTAATCTCGAGTACTACAACACTGACTGTAACTACATAGCCATATGGTCTATTTAGGGAAAAGGCCAAATACTCAGCTTCCATTTGCCACTATAATGCAGTTTCATGTCTAAATGTGTTGTTTGCAACCAATAGAAGAAAACATAGTTGCGTGTAGGTAAACAGTTAACCATGCCAGTGACAAGCTGTGTACAGTATAGCCATATTTGGAAAAACATGAGTATTTGGAACATACTGAATATACGAATAGAAAGGAGACGTGAATTTTGTTGCAGAGGAAGTTTCCCTGCTTTCACATTGAAACCGGGTTGCTGTTGGAATCAACTCTTAAGAATACAGCTGCTGTTCTCCGAGAAGGAAAACGCGATGCCACCAAATTCTAATTTTTATAATCCTGTTAAAACATTTTCATACTAAATATATCTGCAAATTATGTTACACTTAATTCACCCACATTTGTAGTACGCTGTTGTTAATTAGTTTTCCTTCAGACATACCACCACCACATTATCACATTTTTTATACCACATAAGCACTTACTTTGGGACTGTTTTTAGTTTATTAATGAAGTCAAGTTGATGAAAAAAACATTGTTTACAGCTATAGGTGCTAGGAAGCGTACATATTCACACCTTGACACCTGGGAACAGGCCAGTACCACCACAGCCTGAGTCTGCTGGCACAGCTTTGTTCACGAGGCTGACAGGATTTAATGATGCAAGGAAAGGTGTCAGTCATTCATTTCCCTTGGCCATGTCACAGTGGGGTTTCAAGGTTGTGAAGTGAGTTTGTTTGTGTGTTTAATCTAGTCATGACTATTCTCTGAAAACTATGGAGCAATTGCCATTCCGAAGCCTTTTTAATAAGTCTGTGTTAACTTTTCTCCTACCGGTGCTGCCAAGTTCTTGAATACATAACAGTTCATTTACTAATTGTTGTCTTTACTCTTGCAATTTCACGCAGCAATATTAGGGGATCATACTGGTGTCTTTTGCATTCTTTATCAAATTTACCACCGCACTTGATTTGAAAAGTCTGCAGCAGTTGGTATTGGTCTCTGGTAGTGTTGTAGTCAAGTCACCAACTATGGAGTGCGAGTCAAGGCTCGAGTCCCCAGTGTTTGAGTCGGAGTCAAGTCACCATGCCGTAGAGTCCAAATCCAAGTCCAGGACACTAAAGACTGACAAATGTCTGTTGAAGTTTGACATTGTCCCAGTCTTCTTCTCAATTGTGCGTTCACAAATGGAGCATTTAGCGGGGCTTTTTCCAATATTTTTTATGTATTTTTAAGACATTTTTTAAACTACAGTTTAAAAGTGAGCTTGGTTGGAAAACTTAGATGTAGTCATATTTTCAAATGTATTTATTTATTATTTTAAAATCTCCAGTTAGCTTTTAGGACTGACTTAATGTAGGGCCCTGTAGGGTGTTTAGCTTTTTTTCTTAATAATCAATTTCGCAATTCCGTCCATGATTCTCATATCACAGAAACTATTGGGCTCTACATTAATGCTGCCATCAGTCTGGCCCTCGTCGAAAAAAAGACACTTGCCACCATGCTAAACAACTTTTCTGGGGGTAACCCTGCTCTGCATCTTTCAAATGTGAACATGTAGAAGGGGGCGTGCGCACATCATGAACTACAGTCGCAGGAGGAGGACACACGCCCTGCCCCCTGCATGAAACAGTTACAGACGATATATATATGTATATATATATATATATATATATATATATATATATATATATATATATATATATATATATATATATATCTCAATACCTTATATCAAATTAATATGACCTATTACACATAAATGCAGTCAGAAACTTCATCCAATTTCCGAGTCGTAATTTATGAATGCTTGAGATCCATTTCATAAATACTCGAGTCTGAATCCAAGTCATCAATGCACGTTTCCAAGTCGAGTCACGAGTACCCCCATCACTGGTCAGTGGTGCGTTTACATGCTGTTGGAAACTCCAAAGTCTTTGTTCCATTCTTCTGGCCACTGTTGTGTTTCTCTTCTCTTTGTTCTATTTATTTAAAATGTATAAAGCACATGACTCATAAAACAGGACTAGACCACTGAAGGATTTTACTCACACTGTACTTAAGATAACATTTTCTTAAATCCCATGTACATGCAGAATAAGTTAAAAATAAATCTATTTGGCGAAGTTATTTCTGCATGAGGCCCAATGTTCCCTTGGAATACACATTAATATCATTATCTCCCAAGGTTTTATAATATATAAGTCTTTTCCCTTTTTATAGTGAACAAGTGACAACTGTACTCTCTACTGGGCTTGTTTATATAACATTGGCAATCATTTTTAGTAATTGATTATTACTGCAACAGTACTGTACACTGATCAAAAAGTTGCTTGAGTGGAAAGCACCGCAGTTAAACCAATAACTGTGTCAAATGTTCAATCTTCTTTGACTATGGTGTTAGATTTAGGTGAAAACTCTTAATTCAGAGGATGTAAAAGGACACTTTGTTCCATTATTTTGTTGCATTTGTCAGTAACATTGAATTGTATTCAGAATGAAAAAGACTTGTGTCTTTTAATCACAGCCAGTAACATAGCCTGTACTTACTCAGTGGGGCCATGGTGGCACACTGTGCAGCTACCCTATGATGGAAATCTGCCATTGGCAGATTGATCACCCAATTACTTTACTATTTTCTGCTCTCCGATGGGATCAGTTGAGCAAATGGCTGTGATACTTCAAATCAAATAAGTAGTTGCCTGTACGCTGCTCTTATGCAGAGTGACTTTTGATGTATTTCCATTCAGATGTGGAAGCGGTTTGGCGGTCAGAAAGCAAGGCTCCCAGCAGGCATCAACACAGCCTACCAACCTGGAGCCACCATGGGGTCAACTGCTAATTGTGCAGAAATATGCCTCACGTTGTGGAGGCAAAAAGATTAGCGATATGTTCAGAAGGAAAATTATTGTAACTTCTGCCAGTGCTGCCAACCACAGCTACTTGTGGATTGCATCCAGAGACATTTCTGCGTCTGCTCTTATTTGCTCTTACGATGAGAATAAAATAGAGAAAAAGCAAGAGCCATTTATACAATGAAAAATAGAAAATGAAACCGCTACAATGATGCTACTGTCTCTCTGTCAGAATGACCATGAGATCAAGGAGACAGTAATGTTGCTGTTTACTGCCATGCAGTTACTCTCTGAGTGCTGAGATGTGTTTGTCAGATGTCTGCAATGCCTCTGACAATTTTTCCTGTGAGTGTCTGTATTGATCATAGTTTAAGAGGCTTCAAAATGGCATTTCTTGTGTTGTATCCATGTGGGTTTAGCTTTTAAAAAGTCCTTCATGAGCTCACTCTTTCATGTACCGGTTTACTCCATTTTTTTAAATTTATTTATTCTGCTAGTGCATTTCTTTCTGTATTGATAGCTACTAATGTTACACAGAATAATAACCAAGTCCTACCTCAGATAAAAACATTACAGGATCATTTCCATAAACCTGTTGGCTTCATTTTATGATCGTTTCATTCCAAACTGTTCATCTTGAGAGTGGAGAGGATCATCCTCAAAGTAACCAGACTGAAATAACAACATATTGATTATTTAGATATTCTTATAGATTTAGTTTGGCTAAAAATATAATATTTCTGATGGTGGAACTAAAGCTCAGTTAAACCAAAGTATTCATTCTATGTTTTAAGTGAATCTCAATGCAATCTGTTTATTAGATTATCAGATATGCCATGTGCACAGTTGAAAGTTTGGTCTCAGTTGGGCTGTAGAGAAAAGCTCAAGGAGTGGGTTTATGCTGTGGGGACAAACATTACATTGTGAAATTTTGTATGTACAATTGGAACTTTTGGCTTGATGGTGGCCCTCAAGGAAAGGTAATGAAAGCACCAAAACCATTTGGATACATCCTCTGGAGACCAATAATGTAAGAATATAGAAGAATATAGAATATCATATATAAAGGAGAAAATGTTGACCTGGTGGTGGTAGATGACAGGTAGGCAGTCGCCTCATCATGAATATTCACAGGAAGTTCCATACCAATCTGACCAAGATTAGAGCTGGGCGATATGGATAAAATCAAACAAATTTTTGTTTACCAAATACATCGATAAGGATATTGCGACGATGTTGTAGGGTTGACTATTGGTGCTTTCACAAAAAATGTACACAATGATATTTCTGATAAACAATCATCAGTAATGTGGATGCAATAACACAACTCGAATAGTCTGGTAAGTTCAGATAATTACATAACTTTACTGTAATGTAGCCTTTAAAACCAGGAAAAGACAACACTTGTGTCATATTACGATATCCAAAATTTAAGACAATATCTAGTCTCATATATCGGCATCGATATAATATTGATATATTGCCCACCCCTAACCAAGATACAAAAACTTGCATGGAGTAAAGTGTCTGTGATTGATGGATGAACTGACCTATTGCTCGACTGACATCACTATCCTTTGGCCATGCCCATTAACAGGCGAACACTGTAGGCTCTGCTAGGGGCTTGCGTTAAAATAAACAAACACAGTTTCTGATGGGTCCTTAATGGACTGATCTCATTTTATTAATGATTAAGTTACATTGGCTGCCAGAGAAAGCTGCTGTCAGCAGTGTAGAGCGACTTCAAAGAGTCTTATCAACACCAGAATCCTAACCATCTGCATGATGGAAGGGTGGAGAGAGGATGGAGGGGTGGAGAGAGGATCCGGAATTGATGAGGAGATAGGCGACGATTTGTTTGATGTGGGACAGGAAGCGACAGAGGCGAATAGAAAGGGAGAGAAAGAGGCAGCAATGCAGAAAGACTGAACAAAATTTGGCTTGTTTACTCATTCATGTCAGTGCGTGTGTGTATCTGTGTGTGTGTGTGCGTGTGTGTGTGTGATGAGGCTGTAGGGAGATAATGAGGTAATGCTGCTCAGTGAAGTGTAACAGAGACGAGGGAGAGAGTGATATGAAGAGGCTGAGAGGGAGACAAGATGACAGAGGACAAAAGAAGCTAATTAAGTGTTGCCATTTCGAGATGTTGAGCCATCGGGAGGAGCTGATCAATTCAAACGTCTTTCTAAAGAGGACAGGACCAGATGATTCACGTTCTGTTAGGACAAAGTAAACATCTCATGTAGCTTCAACAATGTATATTTTGGTGTCCGCATTTATCAGTGAATAAGTCTTGAATAAAAACACTCAAGTTGCAGGTTCAACCCCTCACTCTGACAGTAGTAGGAAGAAGGTATAACCCGATCGCAAGTAAAGGATCAAAACCGATATGTGCATTTTTTAGGGGTTCGGGGATCGACAGTCACCTTACTCTGATCATTTACGTCAGCTGAGCACAATTTGCGGCATTTTATAAGTGAGTTTTACAAGAATGCTAGCTACACAAGTTAAGTAAAACTAGGTAACTTTTCCCGCTTCGGTCCCCCCACAGGTTGGAAGTGGAATTGTCCATTACATTATGTCTAGTTCATTCGAACTACAGATCCACTACCCAATCTGGCAAACTTGCATAATGTAATGTAATGGACAATTACGCTTCCAACCTGTAGGGGGGCCGAAGTGGGAAAAGTTACCTAGTGTTGCTTTAAATGTATTAAGCTGGAGACATCTTTTAGTTACTTTGTTTACTCAGTTATTTTTGTAAAGGAAAACGTGAAGTGTAAAGTGTGCAACTCTATTATCTCGGCAAATGCAATTATCGGTAAAAGATATTTAATGTTTTAAAAAACAGATTGGGATCGGTGGCCAAAAAAACTCATTGGGACATCCCTAGTCAAAAGTAAAAAATGTCTTCCTCTACAGTTCATTGTTTTTTCTCTGTTTTGCTCATGCATATTTATTTGATGTGCAGTTTTAGAAAGAGTTTATATTTAGATAACCGCAAACAATAGGGATTTAATCATCCTTAATGGTCTGAACTGTGGAGTAAGATGTGCACTAAGACTTTAGCATAGCTAAAATCTTCAGTGAAACTGTAATAGGGCCAATATTATGAGATATTCAGGGTCAGCATGGTTTTAGGTCTTATGTTTGATACTTTCCAGGTAGGTGGCACAACTTGTGGATTCAGCACACATCAAATCAACTGAGTAGAAACCTTGAGAACCCTTTTTTTAACGATGGAAGCAAAAATTCAAACTGGGGCAGGAGGAAAATTGACAGAGTGGGATGGAGTTCACAAGGGCATTGGAATATGTTGCTGAAAAGATAAAGGAAATGCTCCAGTCATTGGTGACGTGCCAGAGCATTTTGGAATTAATCCACCACCCTGGGAACAGAGCTCAGAGCCATACTGGATCCACTGTGTCTCAACGCTAATTCAGTTTCTTAAAAATGCATTAGGAGGGATTTTGCTAGTGGTATTTGTGGTGGAAATGTATGTGTGGGCACCTATGTCATTGTGTGTGAGTTTGTGTTCATTTCATGCAGGAAGCCCACAGTGACTCATAGATTTGGATTATGGATTTAACACATCTGCAAGTCCCCCTCTCTCTAAAGTAAAAAAAAATAATAATAATCACCAGAGGCTTTTATACATGATTTTAGCATGATTTAAACCATGACCAACAGGGAACCTCCAAAATGTCCCCTGTTGGACAGAAGTCCCCTTTTGGTTAGGTTGATAAGACACACACAAACACACACACACACACAAAGCAAAACTTAATAACCTAATCACACATTGAATATTGCATTTTTAAATTGGATTTTTTTTGCAACTGTAAACCAAAACAGTGTTGTCTTGGTAATGAAAGAAGTCACATTAGCTCATTTTCTCACACAGGTATAACATGCTAAGAGGGGCATTTTGCATAGACATGATTTAATCATGATTTAAAGCATGACCAACAGGGGACTTCCAAAATGTCCTCTGTTGGCGAGAAGACCCTTGTTGGTTAATGTATAGCAATGCTGAAGTCTACTGTTGGATAGGTTGGTAAGAGGCACACACACACACACACACACACACACACACACATACACACACACACACACAAAACTGAAGAACATCATTCACACATTAAGTATTGCATTTAAATTGTATTTTTTGAACTGGAAACCAAAGAGAGTGTTTCCTACAAAAAAGTGCCATTGGAAAGAAATGAAGTCACATTAGCTTACTAGCTGATTTTTTTATTTACAGTAAAAAGGATATATTACAAGTCCACACAAGTAGAACATGCTAAGAGGGCCTTTTTGCAGTTAAGTTGTATGTGTTGTAGTGAAAGTCCAGAATTGACTAACTACTCTTTACTTTAAACACTCCAGACACCAGGTGTGATTTCAGTTAACGAGACATGCATCAAAGTGAGACAGGCCCAAGCTAAAAAAACACATTTTATCAATGACATGTTAAATGCACACAGACACTTTGACAAGAGCCTGAGGCGCTAATTCATGTTTGAGTACGGCCCCATGCGAGCAGATGAAAGAAGGCTGGGCAGCCACAGCACCGTCCACAGGAGAAATAAGTGAGCGACACGCTGCAGGTAGGTAGCAAAACAGAAAGAGATGGATGGCATGCTGGAAGTTCAGGTCTGTGCTGAATAAATGCCCTGGATTCTTATCGCCAACCCGGTGTGAGATGAGCGATTCATCCCTCTGCTCTGCATTGTGAAATGACCCCGACATCCACAACGCCTCAGCCCTCCAGTCTCCTCCGCTTCACATTTTAATAAAGACTAATGTGTTTGCCGACATCAGCGTGCTCTCATTAGCGTGATTAATTGCCTCCTTGCTTTTGGTAAACAGTATGAGCAGTATTCCAAGTTATTCAGCCAAAATTAACCAATCATAATTAAATGCTCCGATCTTTCTCCCTCACCTCTCCCCACACAAGCTCTCCTCACACGCAGGGCGAATGTTTGTTGATTAATGTTGCCTCGCTTCCTGTCATTTGCAGGATGATTTAAGCGTCACTTTGTGTAGGGTGAGCGTTTATGAAGAGCCAGAGTCAGGCTCGTAATGGTTAGTTTTTAGTGGGTTTATTGCACGAGCGTACAGGGAGGACGGCTCGCCTTTTCGGAGCAGTTTGGCGCCGACCTCACGGACCCCTTTCGCCCTTGTTGCAATGTCACTCTTTACAGCATGTAGGTCAGCTGCTGTGCAACACAATAAACAAAGCAACAACAAATAAAGACGGCTGACCTTCACAGGATGCAGAGAATATGTAAAGGAGAGACAAAGCATCACATAAATCTGAAAATTGGGGATGGAGAGATGAGGGATTGGATTTGGGATTTGTATCTGATGGGGCGACATAGAGGAAGACGCTAAGAGATAAAAAACAAAAAGAGAATGATGGCTTTCAATAGCATCACAAACACTAAACCTAAAAGTTGAGGTTGGATTGGTTATTTGCAGAACTGATTGCTGCATTGAGGCCTTGTGTAGCGTCCAACACTAAACCTGCTACGTTTACATTGCTATGTTTTGGTTTAAAATTAATATCTTTTGCTACGTTTACACCTCAAATTCACACTGCTCTGGCGTTACAGAGCCCCGAAACCGGAGACTTTTGGAAACACTTCTGAAGAGCCTAGGTCTGTCTGAGGTTTCTTCCTAAAGAACTGGAATTGGTGGGTCTTTGTAAATTATAGATTGTGGTCTAGACCTACTCTAAGAAAGAAAGAAAGAATTGTGCTGTAAAGATGCACTGTAACAAAATTTCCTGTTAAATTACAGTACTGGCAGCTACAATTGCCAGCTTGAAACTGTTATTCCACAGTGTACCTACTGTGATCTACAACAACAGTTTAGTTTGCATTACAGTACTGTACTGTATGGAAAATAAACATTACAGTATTATACAAGATCAAGATTAACTTTATTGTCCCACAACGTGGGAAATTTGTCTTGGGCACTCAACCCATGCTGCAGCCATAGTAAAAGCAAATAAACACAGACAGCATGTACAAACAACAAATACTGTACTATACCACAGACCATACTATGGACCTGATTGTGTATAAAAACCCAACACGGTGTCATGCAATACACTGGTTAAACAGTAATTAAAATTAATTAAATTAATAATTTTAAATGAAAAAAAAATACTGTCAGCTCTTTGGTTGCAATTATACTGTTATTTTACAGTACCTAAAGTATTCTCAATTAACAACTTATTACTGTAAAACTTTAGAATGTGATCTTCACAGTGATATAAACTAATGATTTAAAAGTTTTACATTTAAAAATTAAAACCCCTGAAATAATAATAATAATAATAATAATAATAATAATAATAATAATAATAATAATAATAATAATAATAATACATCAAAATAGCTGTTACAGAAATGGCTCAGACAAGAGATTTGCTTACAACATTAGGCATTTATTAAAGCTGAAAATTTTCAGTATCTACAAAATCCATAAAAACACCTTTACTACTTGGTTGTCAGAATTATTTCTTGAACTATGACTAAGTGATGGCTAACATTACATTCATTAAACTTTCTATTTTCCTCCCGGGTCAAAATTGACCAGGTCTGGTTTGACTGTTAGCAAAGCATAGAGTACAAATTATCAGCTATTTCAACTTCATTTAACCTTACTGCTAGTTTTATTTTCCTTCCTCCTTCCTCCCTTCACCCAAAGACAACAGTTGGGTTAAAGTCACTGCATCAAATGCATAGCAGCTAAGAAAACTCAGTAAAAGCTAACTAAATTAAACACATTCCATTAACAATAACAATTAAACATATCAAACCGACTCTCAACAATGGTGGGTCCAAAAATGAACCTGGACATCTGAGACAGATGGACTGAACTATACTGTTTAAATAAAGCCCCACTCAAAGTCCATCACCTTTTTTAGTAGAGTGGCCACATGGGGATTCACAGTTGTTGCCTTTTTGTGGATCAGCTTCCCCATCTTCTTTGACCCTACCTTCCCCTGGTTGGTCTTTCTTCCCCTCTCAGGATTAATCCCAATGAGGCGCCTAAAATGTAATAATAGAGAAAGTAAGATATTAGGTACGGTAAGAAAAAATAATTTGGATTTAATATGGAACCATATCATGTTTTATCCTGTTTTAACTACAGGCCTTTACAGCAAAATAATCTTTAAAATACTCAAGGAAAAAAAAATCATTACATCAACAACTAGTCAACTAACTTTTAGCTAGTGTATATTACATTATTGCATATTTGAAGCTACTTTTTTAGCTTTTTGCATCAACATGCATAACAAGTTTCTCCCTATAAACTCCCATAAACCGTTTTACTTGAAAAAGTAAAACAACAAATGGTAAAATAGAACCTTGTAGCCCACCTTAGTTAGATCTGACAACAAATAAAATGTCAAAGCCAACTCATACTAGTTTAAGTAATGTGCTTCAACAGAAAGCAAAATTTTTGTCCACATAGTTGCTAAATGACAGTAACGTATGCTAGCGTGCAGCACATACTTTTGACTCATTCTTTTCGGCAAAAAACAGTCAATAAAATGTTAATCCAACACAAAATCACATTAGCATTATGCTGACTTTTTCAAGATTATATTTACCTTCTTACGGGGACAGGATGGATGTAGGTGCACTGCGCAGTTGACAAGAGAACGGTGAGGAAAGCAGATAGACTGGAAAGCAGCAGGTGATGCCTCAGTGCTCTTTTCAGTTTGGTGCTGTCAGTTTAAAAAAATATTATATTATACCGTAAGATTATAGGTAGCTTGCTGTAAAAAATAAATAAATACTGCTTTTTACCGTAAGATTTTACAGGAGCTTGCCGTTAATATTTTGTTCCTCAAAGACATCAGAATTTAAAGTATTCAACTGTATTAATGGAAAACGGTACACTACTGTGCAAAATATCCAGCATTTTTACAGCAATTTGTTACAATGTGCTTCCAATTGAAATAAATTCCTTTAAAGAGTGTCACAAAAAAAACTAAATAATTGTGTCCGTGTACATTAATCGATTTTACCTGACTATTTCATGAACTGCCGTGAAATGTCCCTGTCCACACATCAACACACAAACAGCATTTTTAAAAGCCTTCACCCTGACCAGAGTTTTCCAAAAGCTGTTTACAGTGTCCTAAAACATAGTGTTTGTGTGGACGAAAGGCCAAAAGCATAGAACAGCTTTTTTTTTTTTTTTTTTTAAATACCCGTGTTCATGTGGTCTAGGTCTAAGATCAGTTTCCAACAGATGAAGTTAAAGGTCAACTTCTCATCTTTTCAGAGTCTCACTCTCTGGTCTTGTTGACAGGCAGCGCTGTGGCTTTTTGTAAAGAATCTGTCAAAGTTATATTTCATGTTTTCACTGCTTCAGGAATGATTTCTTTTCAAACCACTGGGAGCAGGCAGGGCTCATACTGTCATCCTCAAAAATGAGATTTTAGTGTAAGAAAATCAAACTTTTACGTGTGCTTGAAAATGTCAAAATCCCACAGGCTTCAGAAAACTGAAGAAAAGTCATTTCCCATTCATCTGTGTGAGGGAGGTTGGTTATGTAAAGGCATTGAGGGACCTGTACAACTTTTGTTGAAAGTTTAAAAAGTTTCCCATCCCAAATGTGTCCTTCACTGCTACTGCAGTAAGCATTCATCTATTTTCTAAACCGCTTATCTTGTGTAGGGTTGCAGAGGGCTCGAGCCTATCCCAAACTGCCAGCATGCAGTGGGGGAAGAGGCAAGGTACACCCTGGACAGGTTTCGTGTCTATCACAGGGTACTGCTGTTACCATTGCATTGCAACCTATGCTGTAAATACAACTAAATACACACACACACAAATACACACACATGTTAAAGGGAAGTTATTTTAACACAGTTATATATGGAAGCAGAAAAAAAGAGTTTTTAGCTTTTTTAAAACCAAACTTCAAATGTCAAAGAGCAGACCTGGTCAGGCTGTTCTCATGAGCCATTCGTACACATAGCTACCAAAAGTAAAGCGTACTGTAATGTGTATGTATTTCACATATTTTTTGCTGTATGCAACACATTCACTGCTGCTGTATAAAAAACAACTGTGGAACGCATAGGGAGGAGGTCGGGGTGGATGTTGGGTCATAAAATACAGAGCTTTCAAGCCAGAGGAGCGGAGTTTGCTTCTCGGGGGAAAAGTTTTCCGTTGCTGCATGACGCCAGAGATGGGGACTCGAGTCTGAGACTCTGACTCGAGTCGCACTTAGGTCGCACAAACAGCTGACTTCAGACTTGAATCGACCCAAAAGACTTCAGACTTGACTCAGACTCGAGCTTAGAGACTCGTAAACAACCTGTTTTCATGCAATTATTGTTTTTTTAAATCTAAATTCATTCATGTATTTCTATTTTCTTCTATTGGCGCATATACATTGGGGAAACGTATGACGAGCTGCATGTCTCCTGCCCTTTGCTATACATTATATATAATGTGCAACGTAACGCATTCCTGTGCCTATGTGCGTGCACTCACATATCAAAAAAATGCGTTGACAATGGCGACACCAAGTCCTTCCAGAGTTGTGCCTTTTGTCATTAGTTTTGTTTTCAATAACTTTGTAAACCGTGGCAGTAAGCCAACAGCTACATGCAAGGTGTGTGGCACCAAGATAAATGATGCTGGCTCAACAACGTTGAACTTCATCAGGCATCTCAAAACACACCCAGATAGGTCAGTCACTTGCTAATGTGAAAGAGACGTTACATTTAGCATATATCGTCACAGGTAACAAGCTAAACCATCACAAAGTGTAGTAGTTGTATCCATATGATGTGACAGACTTAGGTTAATATTTCACCAGGTCCAAGGGCTAGAGGGATGTGTTAAGTAGACCCCATGAAGTTATCTTACAACTGATTTTGATACTGTACTGTATGGATGGTAGCTACAGGACATGCTTTGAATTCATAAGATTTAACAATACAGTGTTAGGGACAGATCAGATGGCCAGTGACTTGAGACTTGACTTGGATTCGTGGCAAAGGACTTGAGACTTGACTTGAACTTGCTCCTCAAAGACTTGAGACAAAAAAAAATGACTTGTGAACATCTCTGCATGACGCTCCCTTTTTGTCTGCTAAACTCTGACCTGCCTGAGGTGGCACCGCCCCCCCGAAGTATTATTGCCCCCCGCCCTCTCAATCCATTGGGCTAGAGTGCTGTCAATCTAGTAGATTGTGATTTCAGAATCTGTGACTTGGCTGCATCGTCTGCCAATTTTCCCAGCCCTTGTCACATGACCAAGCAATGTTTCCATGATGACTATCCAAATTTCTGATATCATGGAACCAACACTGGAATTTTTTTTTTTAAACAGTGGCAGACTGAGCCTATGGGAAAATGTGTATTGTATTTGGATATATTTGTTTAAAATGAAAACTAGGGAAATTAATAATGAATGGGATATGTGTGTTTTTTTAGCAGCATTGTGTTCTTCTATCCTATCCAATATTTCCTATATTTCTAAATAGTTTCCTATATTTCTCAGCAGTCACCACCCGGAACCACCCTTGACTGTTTATTGGTTCCCCTGTGCCACCCAACATAATCGCCCCTGGAAATTCTGACTGATGATTTCCCCCTCTTCTA
Organism: Perca schrenkii; assembly: GCA_025617405.1. Classification (NCBI taxonomy): domain Eukaryota; kingdom Metazoa; phylum Chordata; class Actinopteri; order Perciformes; family Percidae; genus Perca; species Perca schrenkii. The sequence goes on from CM046799.1 coordinate 30,605,747, forward strand.
TCCCCTCCTTCCTCCCCTGCCCTCTGTACAGAGCACCTAAAGGTGGCGCTGGAGGAGTACATGATGCGAATGCCGAAGGTTCGCATCCTGAGGACGAAGAAGAGGGAAGGGCTGATCAGGACTCGTCTGCTGGGAGCCGGCACCGCTAAAGGAGAAGTCATCACCTTCCTGGACTCCCACTGTGAGGCCAATGTCAACTGGCTGCCTCCACTGCTGGGTGAGTAACACAAACGCTTACCATGTAAATTATTAGCTACATCAAAACTCCTGTTAAGACACATAAAAAAGTAAAGCTCAACCCATCTGAACTGCCTATTTCACTGGCTAGTATCTTTGTATTCACAGCAGTTTGAAAAAGAAGATATCACTCGGGGCCTTTTATGATTTGCTAAATTCTTTATTCTTTAACAGCCAGACTCACATCAGCATGGCTTGTACAGCTGTGAACTGGCTGAAGCCTTCACAGGTCTCCACAACTCTTACTGTCACTCTATGTACACGGTCTAATGAAAACACAGAGAAACAGGAGCAGTTTGACGTATATGTTACAGCCTCAGATAAAGGAACGACTCAAATTCATCACCCACAACATTAGTTAGTGTTAGCTACATTATTGGTAGATAGTAAATAGTTGTTAAGGCTTGAGCCTTTCTTAAGCTTACTTATGCTACATTGTCACACATGGGTATTAAATAGTTTGATTCATGGAAATGAACAAAGCGACAGAGAATGACAGTTTTAAAACCTAGCTTCAGTTAATAAAAGTTGAACTTAAGCCTAATGTCTTCTTCTTTGTGCGCCTCTTACATACCAACACATTCTCACTCCCAGCACGTCAACAAGTGACACTTGGTCAGGTGCCTTTTGTGTTTGTTACTGATGCAAAAAGTCTTCTTTAGCTTCCAGCCCTTTGGCATAATTTTTTGACGCACTTGGTTGGGACTCTTGGCGTCACTTTTTGACGCTCTGCGTCGGGACATACTTTTAAATGACATGCGGGACAAGACAGGACAGTTAGTTTTATGAAAAGATCATGGGTGGTGTTACAAAATGTACGTTTCAGTGACAAGAACATGAACCCCGGTCTCCTGGGTGAAAGCCCTGTGTTGTCTTTCATACTATTCAATTCAATTCAATTTTATTTATAGTATCAAATCATAACAAGAGTTATCTCGAGACACTTTACAGATAGAGTAGGTCTAGACCACACTCTATAATTTCCAAAGCCCCAACAATTACAGTAATTCCCTCAAGAGCAAGCATTAGCAGTGGCTATTGCAACAGTGGCGAGGAAAAACTCCCTTTTAGAAAGAAACCTTGGCAGACCCAGACTCTTGGTAGGCAGTGTCTGACGGGGCCGGTTGGGGGTGTGATGAACAGTGGCAGTCATAATAAAGATAATGGAACAGTGACTACAAGGTAGTCGTTGTAGATCATGTCATAGCAGGGCACAGGAGGGCGTTGCGGGATGTAACGTGGTACCGCAGAGCGTGGGTGGATGCAGTGGACGCAGCAGGACGCAGCAGGACGTGGCCGGACATTGCAGGGCTCTGTGAAGAAGAAACATAAGGACTCCGGGGAGTAAACTCCCCAGAGCTAGGTTAGTAACAAGCATTTCTGGGACAAGGATGCACACAAAAGGAAACAAATGAAAACAGAGATGAGAGAGCAGCTCAGTGTCTCATAGAAAGGAAGGAACTTCCTCGTCAGTCTAGAATTATAATAGCATAACTAAGAGAGGCAGGTTAGATAAGAGAAAGGTGCCGGATTGGGCTGTACTGGCCTGCCTCCCTCTACTTTCACTATATTATTGATCATATGATAAATAAATCTGATGACTACGGAGAGAAGCAGATGGGCTGGTTAGGCAACTCCTCCTCCCTAACTATAAGCTTTATCAAGAGGCGAGTTTTCAGTTTATTCTTAAATGTGGTGACGGTGTCTGCCCCTCAAACCCAAATTGGGAGCTGGTTCCACAGGAGCAGAGCCTGATAGCTGAAGGCTCTGGCCCCCAGTCTACTTTTAGAGACTCTAGGAACCACAAGTAGCTCTGAATTTTGGGAGCGCAGTGCTCTTGTGGGACAGTAAGGTATTAAGAGCTCTTCTAGGTATGATGGTGCTTGACCATTTAGAGCTTTGTAGGTCAGGAGAAGGATTTTAAATTCAATCCTAGATTTCACATGATCTACCGTTGTCGCTCATAATACTACGTCATCTTACAGTGCCGCAGTCGAGCTGCTGCTCTGCCCGGTGCGTTCCATACAGACACTTAAGTTAGATTTATGCGTCGGTATCTGACACTGAGGACCACTGACCAAGCGTCAGTATTTTACAAGTTGGAAGTGAGAACAGGTTGTAACATACATTGCCTAACGAAAACCACGAAGAGTAACCACTTCCACCTGCAACAGAATTTCCTGTATACAGATGACCATCATGGTTGTCCCATACGCCATCTTTGCTGCTGCCAGTTTCTTCTCAAAATATCTTCACTTTTCCAAAGAATTTGCACGTAAAAAATCTTTCAAATAATTTTTTTTAAACTTTCCTAAAATGTCCCCACTTTTGCAAAAAGTCTTAATTTTACCATATATTCCCTCTCTTTAAAATAATGTCCTCAATCTCAAGGTCCTCTCACAGATTGAAGTAACAGAGCACACACACTCACACACCACCCCTACTGCGAGACTAAGCGCTTCCTCTCCTGGCTGATGGACTTGCTCACAAACAGTCTCCCTTTCTAAATTACCCTTTTTCCATTAAGGACCCTTGTTCGGCTCTGTTTTCCCAGCATGTCGTCTTCCCAGATGGAAGCATTTTAACAACAAACTTTATGACCCACGTTACCTCTCTGTCAAGCTCTCCACACAATATTTGGGAATTGAATGCGTGTCTGCCAGTGTGTAACATACCAGTCCTTCCAGAAAAATGTGGAGTTTTTTTGTGATTGTTGCGGGCAAAAATCCTTGATTATCCAGCACGTTTTCTTAAAATATGCAATGGAATATGCAGGACATTTATGCGATGAAATTGGGGAACTTGCAAAAATTGCGGGAACTTGCAAAAACTGCGGTTTGATGAAAATGAGAAAAAAAGAGATTCCCCCAACACCCTGCTTTTCGATGATGTTCACGTCGCGTAATTACGTCACTTCATAACATTCCCATGGCAACAGGGGAAAATGGCTGCTCTTGTGTGAAGTAAACGCAACATTTTTCAACTTTCTGCTAAGATATATGTGACTTTTTTTGCAACGAAAATGCGGGGATTATGAAATCATGCATGGCCCGCATATTTTGCGCGGAAATCGGCAATTTATGCGGTGAAAGTGCGGCGTATTTGAAAAAATGCGGCCCCCGCAAAATATGCGGACTTTGGCTGATTATGCATTGAATTATGCGATCTGCGTTTTCTGGAGGGACCGACATACGCAGGCGGTCTTCTTGTTTTAACAGTGTAATGTGACATCTGGAATATTATTAATTGAGCGAAGGTAAGGAAGCTGTGACAAAATAATGACAACAATTTAGTTTTACATGCATGTTTGCATCATCTTTGGCATTCAAATGACAGCAATATAATAATCTGTAATGATCTATATTGTCCATTTTAAAAGAGGAAGTGGGAAAAAGCATAGGTAGTTTATTTCTACCCTCTAAAATGACCCACAGGAGCATTTCATAAATTAATGTTCCTAGAAGTAGGTAGAGGCAGGAAATGTGACCCATTTTTGTCCTTATATCTTAACCAGAGAACGTAAAGGTCACAGTTTTAAGCACATCTTCAAGGTTTTAAAACGTTCGCCGTTTGGTTAGTTTTAGGCACAAAAACAAATTGGTTAAGTTTAGAAAAAGATTGTGGTTTGTGTTTAAAATCATCTGCTACGTTACTTCACTTCCAGTGAGGCACATAACGCAGAGTGTGACGCAGTTCCATTTGTTCTGTAAAGTTGAAAAAATAAATCGCAATTTTCTTTTATTTTCAAACAGGACATGAATCCTGATTTCCTGGGTGAAAGTCCTGCTTCGCTCCTGTCAAAATGACTATGGCCACTAGAGGGCACCGCAACTATAAATGTTAATATGAGCCATAATTGCTGCTTGAACAAACGACTTATGTGGGTGTTTCTCGGGGGGAGAAAATGAATCACTCACCTACGTTACACACCTACAGTACAGTACTTCATTGAAATATCATCTAGTCAAAGAAACTGCAAGTCTGTACCCTCACTCATGACTTACCTTGAACATGGTTTTAGTTTGTGTCACAGATGAGCTTGGAAACCAGGCTAGACTCGCTGTAAGAAGTGATTCCAAGAAATTTAAAGCTGTTCTTTTTGAAGAATATATTCAGATTGGGCACACAGGATGCAGTGGCATATGAGATGAGAAAAAGCTATGTTCTAAAAGTCAAAGTGAAGGACTTCTATGTGGCCAAAACATCAGGCATTTTTTTAAAAGTCGTAGTATAAAACCCCAAGTGGCCCTTCCAGGATTTTCATGGTACAGGAAGGTTAATGGTATGTTATTTAACAGTTTTTTTTCAGTTGTAGCCTCTTGTTATACTCATGTGTATGATATAATTCCCTTCGTAAGCCAGTTGGTAGCTATAGCATTTGTTTGACCCAGTCACATTTGCATAAAAAGTAAATCTTATAGCCATTATTTTGGTGTCTGTTAGACGTTTATATGTAGTGGTTCAATAGACATCTAATTGATGGCTAGGCTTTTATTTTGGGCTGACGTCAGACGTCTACTAAACTTTCACTGACAGCCCAAATTTAGCCATGTTTTCGCCTAGACGTCAGGTTTAGGTATAAACGGCTATCAAACGTCTTTTAAACGCAATTGGTTGCTGGTCAGTTCTGGTTACACTGTGGTTGTTGTAGATGTGGTGTTGAGGCAGCATTCAGTGCCACAGATCAATACATATTTTCATCTTCAACCCCTACAGAAAAACCAGAGTGGAAATATTTTTGGCTATGAGCAGTAGAGAGTTGTTCATCCCTTGTCAAACCTTATTTCTCTGAGCCAACACACTGACAAGTCTGTCTCAGAGACGGTCGATCTGCGTCTAACATGTCGAGAGCTCGGTGGGAAAAGGGGCATAGTGCATGCACACACATACGCAAACTTTCTTTCTTCTTGGGCACCCACTGACTCCCCCCTTACCACTGTAGATGAAAACACACAAAACACACACACACCAATAGACAAACAAACTCAACTCTTAAGTCTGTAACAATAAAGCCTTGTTTGTGTTTGAAAAGCAGTGGATTTGAACTGATCAAACGTCACCCATCTGTCTGCCTATGTCTCTCAGATCGAATAGTCCAGAACAGGAAGACCATCGTGTGTCCGATGATCGACGTGATCGACCACGACAACTTTGGCTACGACACGCAGGCGGGGGACGCTATGCGAGGGGCGTTTGACTGGGAGATGTACTACAAACGGATACCCATCCCTCCGGAGCTGCAGGGCGACGATCCCAGTGAGCCCTTTGAGTGAGTGACAACACACTCGACTAAGATTAAATCATATTTTCTATCAGTGATCGGTCTCTGTGATTGCATTATGCTCCGATAGCTTTATGCATCATCTCCACTAAGTAAGGACAAACAAGCTTGAAACTGGAAATATGTTGCTTTGACTGAATGCAAAGACTAGAGAGTACAGTTGAAGTCATCTTAGGCTACATCTACGCTATTATGTTTTCATTTTTAAGCGGCATTTTGGGACAAAAACGATCTCCGTCCACAGAGTTTTGTCTCCAGAACTAATCTCCGTCTACATTAACACGTCTGACAACACATCACATGACTAGTCACACACACTGGGCATGAGCATGTATAAAATACTTTTATACTTATAAAATACTTTGGAGATGGTGAAAAGTACAGTAAGAGGATTATAAGGGATTTATTAGCTTGAAGTGACTACGAGGTGGAACTGTTACTGAAAGGTATGTAAGCCTACCTATATAACCAATAAGACTGACTGATGTGCGTCCTCCTTACCAAAGGTCTCCATTTGTGCCCGTCCAGACTACAAAGCAACCGCAGAGTTTTCAAACCAAAACGGGGGCACTGGTGTTTCCAAATGTCTCTGTTTTTAGGGGCTCGGAAACGCTGTAGTAGTGTGGACTCGAGGCGTAAATGTAGCAAAAGATATTTGTTTTTAAACCAAAAGGTCTTAGTATAGATGTAGCCTTGTAGTGAACCAACTGGAGGTTACTGAGCTTGTAGTCTTTATCCACAACGTTCCACTTCCAGGATTGCTCCAGTGCTGCCGGAAATTCCGCGGATGCACCTCTTTCCGGCCAGATGTCTCTTTCCTTTACCTTTCTTTGTGTTGGCGTTCTAACCTCTGGTGGATTTCTGAGGACTATGGTTAACTGGTCCTCAGATCTCTGCAGGGTAAATCCAGACAGCTGGCTAGACTATCTGTCCAATCTGAGTTTTCTGTTGCACGACTAAAATAACCTTTGAACGTACACATGTTCCACCAAAACAAGTTCCTTCCCGAGGCTATTTTGCAGAGGCTGTTTTGCTCCGTGCGGTGCTTAGTGCACATGACGATTGTGATTGGTTTAAAGAAATGCCAATAAACCAGAGCACGTTTTTCTCCCATCCCGGAATGCTGTGTGGACTAGTATCTGCGGCGCTGTGGAGGAGGGTCTGGCAATGCGAGACTAGGAGCTTGCAACACCCCTCCACATACAGAATACATACACCCCTCCCCCCTCCTCCTTAGCCTGATGTTTCAGGGGTGTGTAAGAGGTGGGGTAAAGCCCGTGTTTCATTACCATTTTACTTTTCTACTGAGAGCCCTGCAGGGGGTAAATCTATGTGCTCATACAGCAGGCAGTACAGTGGAAGTCAAACACTGCCTAAGCAGCCACTTCACCGGTGCACTGCAGTGCTCCGTATCTGTGGACACTGTGTCAACACATGAATTAAACATTGCGCTCAGTGGCTTTCCTACTTACAGCCACACTGTTGTACCACAGCACACAGGTGCCAAATGCATTTTTTCCTTTATCTATACATCTAATCTGCATTGCTTCATCGGCAACAGCAGAGCATCTTTATGCTGCAGACTGCGGGTGGGAATCTCAGGGTACCTCTCAATACCTGAGACGTGGCTCATGATACCGCTAAAATCACAACACAGCAATTCTGCAATAATCAATATGTTGCTAGACAATCCTATAATGATACTTTAGAATATCGGTCTAACTATGGATAGAAAATGCCCCTAAAAAGGTTAAGGAACTAGAGGAACTATGGGTCCAAACTTGGGACTTAAATAAGTCTTTTCATTTCATGCCAATTTCTACTTCTACTCCGCTACATTTCAGAGAGAAATATTGGACTTTTTACTCCACTACATTCATATGTTACAGCTTTAGTTACTAGTTACTTTAGTTACTCCACTACATTCATCTGTTCCAGCTTTAGTTACTAGTTACTTTAGTTACTCCACTACATTCATCTGTTCCAGCTTTAGTTACTAGTTACTTTAGTTACTCCACTACATTCATCTGTTACAGCTTTAGTTACTAGTTACTTTAGTTACTCCACTACATTCATCTGTTACAGCTTTAGTTACCAGTTACTTTAGTTACTCCCCTACATTCATCTGTTCCAGCTTTAGTTACTAGTTACTTTAGTTAATCCGCTACATTCATCTGTTACAGCTTTAGTTACCAGTTACTTTAGTTAATCCGCTACATTCATCTGTTACAGCTTTAGTTACCAGTTACTTTAGTTACTCCCCTACATTCCTCTGTTACAGCTTTAGTTACTAGTTACTTTAGTTACTCCACTACATTCATCTGTTACAGCTTTAGTTACCAGTTACTTTAGTTACTCCACTACATTCATCTGTTACAGCTTTAGTTACCAGTTACTTTAGATACTCCACTACATTCATCTGTTCCAGCTTTAGTTACTAGTTACTTTAGTTACTCCGCTACATTCATCTGTTACAGCTTTAGTTTCTAGTTACTTTAGTTACTCCGCTACCTTCGTCTGTTACAGCTTTAGTTACTAGTTACTTTAGTTAATCCGCTACATTCATCTGTTACAGCTTTAGTTACCAATTACTTTAGTTACTCCCCTACATTCATCTGTTCCAGCTTTAGTTACTAGTTACTTTAGTTACTCCATTACATTCATCTGTTCCAGCTTTAGTTATTAGTTACTTTAGTTACTCCGCTACATTCATCTGTTCCAGCTTTAGTTACTAGTTACTTTAGTTACTCCGCTACATTCATCTGTTACAGCTTTAGTTACTAGTTACTTTAGTTACTCCACTACATTCATCTGTTACAGCTTTAGTTACTATTTACTTTAGTTACTAGTTACTTTAGTTACTCCCCTACATTCATCTGTTACAGCTTTAGTTACTAGTTACTTTACACATTAAGATTTTTGCACTCAAAACACATGTTATTTATAAAATCTGATGTTTAATAATAAACCAAACCACCCTACAGCTGAAATGATTATAATAATAATAATAATTGTAATAAGATTTCTTTCTGCATTTAGTACTTTTGCTTTTAATACTTTAACTATATTTTTCTGATGATACTCACATACCTAAACTACTATTAACTCTAAAGTAAAAAACAAAAAACAAATGAATGCAGGACTTTTACTTTTAACAGAGTATTTTTTACAGTGTGGTATTAGTACTTTTTGTAAGTGAAGGATCTGAATACTTCTTCCACCGGTGCAGAGTTGTTATGTAATCACGGCGAGATTCAGTTCAGCCTTGTCACCCTCGGAGGAGGAAAAACTGCAGAAACCCGGCTGTTATCGCCACGGGACTCATATCTGTGCTCAGTGCTCACGAGGCACGGGAAGCCCCGGTGTGTTTCTCGCCGCTGACAGCAGCTACAGTCGCTGCCCTGCTTAGCTTTAATTGATCCTCCTCAGGGATGCCTTTGGCGAGAGCAAACTACCTGCTGGCTGCCTGCCCCCGACTTCTACCTGATGAAAAAGCTCGTAACTATGACAGCCTGGTGTCAGCGTGTATTAAAATAATAATACAGTTCTCTATCAAATTACTGACTTATTTTGTGGAAGGAAAATGTACATTTAATGTATTCCTCTATGTCATTTTATATGTATAAAAATAGACTTAGAAGTGCCCTGCTGTGTGTGTGATTTTGGGGGGGGAAAAATGACTCTTAGAAAACAGTTTTTCTGTAATTAAATAGCAATTATTTCTGTTTCTCTACATGTATTTGTTACATTTTTATGAAATTTTTACGTAAAACGGTTGTGGTTTTAAACACGTCGTTAGCGCTGTGAAGCAGTTGTGGTTTGGTTATGTTTAGGCACCAAAAGTACTTCAGTTAAGTTTAGAAAAACATTTTGGTTTGGGTTCAAATCTGACGTAACTTCACTTCTGATTGTTAACGTGATGCTGAACGTGACGTACGAACGGAAAGACCTGCGTTTTTGCCGGACTGTGCGACTGAATGCGGCCTAACTGCCAAGTGATCGATGTCACACAGGCGACACTGTTTGGATCTCTGGGAAGTGAGATCCAAAAAACACACCTGCCGGTACCGCTTATCATCACAGCGAGCCGCCAAAGAGAACGAAACAGAGATCTTTGAGATTTTAACTTCAACTTCAGTGTTAGATGAATCAGGTTAATGTCAGGCATATGGTAAAGAGAGCTGGGTCCCTTAGAAGAAATCAAGCTAATTAAGAGTATCAGCCTTTACACAACTCTCTCTGTATCTCTCTGTATGGCTATGTTCAGAAGATTGTGGCGTCCAGTGACTTTCGCTCGCAGAAACTCAAGTGAAGATAATTACCTTTTCTGAAGAGTCCATCATTTTTTTGTAATCCTTTGTGTCCTCCTTGGCTACTAGCAACTGTGTGGAGGAGGAGGGGGGGGCAGTGCGCGGTCACGTAAGGCTTGTATCATGTGGACGCGCCCACAGTTTTGTTGTCATTACTTAGAATTCCTCATCGGGGCGGCAGAAACTACGCACTATAGCTTCCGGTTATGCAAGTGACGCAGAACGTTTAAGTAGTTCCGTTTGTTCAGAAACGTAAAAAAAAATAAATAACTTTTATTTTCAGATTGGATTTGAACCCCCGGTCTCCTGGGTGAAATAACTCTGATAAAAAGCTCAAGGATCCTGTTTGGTGTTGCAGTTGTTTGTCAGTGAATCTTACTTTTAATTTAGAGGTTTTCTTTGCCAGGTGAGGAGTGGAAAGGGATGCTGCTGCTCTGCATGTAACTGTAAAGTGTTTAGGGTCATACTGTACAAAACTTGCTGCAAATACTAAGTGTGTATTGTATTGTGTGTGTGTGCGTCCTGCAGGTCTCCAGTGATGGCAGGTGGACTGTTCGCCGTGGACAGGAAGTGGTTCTGGGAGCTGGGAGGATATGACACGGGTCTGGAGATCTGGGGAGGAGAGCAGTACGAGATCTCTTTCAAGGTAAAAACGATCAAATCGCAAATTCACTGGGTGCAGTTGAAGTTTTCACTTTTCCTCATCAAGCAATGCCATTGTCCTCTTTTTGTTTTTTTTTGTTTTTTTTGTCACATCTATAATCACTTAGGACTTTATTTGTTTCCATAACCTTACTCAATAAGTTTTTAGTGGGGCCTAAACCTAACCAAGCCTTAGACATAGCAGAATCGTTGGAAGACACTGATAAGAAATGTCATGGCGTCCAATGACCAAAAAAACACCAAGAAAGTTAAAGAAAGGCCCAGTAAACTTCCAACACAATTCTTTCAGGATATATAATTAAATAATTAAAGAACTACACAGCCTCTGTCTGCCTAGTGTTGGTGGTTTCAACAGTCAAAGTCTAACGCTGAACTATAAATTAAAAGGTACTATGTGTAACTTTTTAATGTTTCTGAAACTGTGTAATGTTCCATCTAATGATCATAAGTGATCTGTAACAGCAAACGAGACTAACAGTGAAAAGAACGCTATTTTTATATAGTTTTTATTAATGCCTTTGCCCGGGTCCGATTGTTCCCACCAAGTCACAGAATGATTCGCGGCAGGTAGAACGGCTCGACAGTAACACATTCTGTCGGGTCACAGATTTCTTTGTAACACCGGAAAAAAGCCTGTGTTAGTGAATCCAGCCAGGTAAAAAAGGTAGCAGGAGATTTCTTTATATAGGCCTACTTGTAATCTCATTTTAGAAGTTATCTGTTGTAGTTATGGCTGATACTGGGACAGGACCATTACAGAAAATAAGGAAATTTAAAGGTCCCATGGCATGAAAATTTCACTATATGGAGGTTTTTTAACATTAATATGCATTCCCCCAGCCTGCCTATGGTCCCCCAGTGGCTAGAAATGGCGATAGGTGTAAACCGAGCCCTGGGTATCCTGCTCTGCCTTTCAGAAAATGAAAGCTCAGATGGGCCGATCTGGAATCTTCTCCTTATGAGGTCATAAGGAGCAAGGTTACCTCCTCTTTCTCTGCTTTGCCCGCCCAGAGAATTCGGCCCACCCATGAAAGAGAGACATCATGGCTTTCAAACCAGCAAAGTGGCAGTTGGTCAAGGCCGCACCCCCACCCTCCACCCATCTCCTCCTCAATAGATACAGACACAGAAATGGCACATCCTAAAGAAAGCTCATTGTGGGACTGGCTCTAGTGGCTGTAATTCTGCACTAAGGCTGAATTTCGGGAAAGAGACTTCAGATACAGTATTAGGGGACCACTGAGGTCTATATAAAAGAGACTTCAGATACAGTATTAGGGGACTACTAAGGCCTATATAAAAGAGACTTCAGATACAGTATTAGGGGACCACTAAGGTCTATATAAAAGAGACTTCAGATACAGTATTGGGGGACCACTAAGGTCTATATAAAAGAGACTTCAGATTCAGTATTAGGGGACCACTGAGGTCTATATAAAAGAGACTTCAGATACAGTATTAGGGGACCACTAAGGTCTATATAAAAGAGACTTCAGATACAGTATTAGGGGACCACTGAGGTCTATATAAAAGAGACATCAGATACAGTATTAGGGGACCACTAAGGTATATATAAAAGAGACTTCAGATACAGTATTAGAGGACCACTAAGGTCTATATAAAAGAGACTTCAGATACAGTATTGGGGAACCACTAAGGTCTATATAAAAGCAACCAAATAACACCATGTCATGGGACCTTTTAATGAAGAACAACTAAAAGCTAACCGGGAACGTGACAGACGACGGGCAAGAATCCGAGTCAGTCTTAGTAAAGAAAAGATCTTTGCGACAGCAGGTGTGGTAAAAACACCACCGCTTTTGTGGTGGTGATGGCGCAGGGTTTATGACACATACCTTTGGTGGAGACATGGGTTCAATTCCCACACCATTCATCAACCAATGTGTCCCTGAGCAAGACACTTAACCCCTAGTTGCTCTAGAGGCGTGCGACCTGTGATATACGGCAATATATAGCAATTGTAAGTCGCTTTGGATAAAAGCGTCAGCTAAATGCAGCCACTAGAATCAACACAAACTGAAAGTAACTTTAATCCCTGAAACTGAGGCTCCCACAGCTTGACCACTGCACGCTGTGATGTAGAAGTATAATCCACCCTGAAATGTAAAGGATAATTCAGCGCTTGCGCGTTTTTTAAACCCTGAGCAAAAGATGAGGATTTCTAACATTTAGCACTGCCAGTATGAAAAAAAACACCAGCCGTGACCCAGGGCTCAGCCTGATGTGAAAAGCTCTTATGTTTTTAATACTGTTTTGAAGCTTATTTAAGTAATTACTGAGATATTATCCCATACCAAGGTTATTATTTGGCCCAAGATTATATTATTAAGTTTTGCTCTCGGCACATGCCTATCTGTGCCTCTACTTTGTGCCCACAGATATTCAATTTGGTTTCCCTTTTTAGTAAGATCCCCATTAGCTGATACCGAGTGGACAGCCTAGTCTCCTGAGGTGAGAAGATTAACAAGCTCTCATACTAATCCTTCCAACCAAACTGCTGCTCCCACAGACAGCCAGGCACTGCTCATATGTGAAACACAATCACTTTCATTCGCTTGCTACAGTTAATCTAAAGCTCCATCCTGGTCACACTGGTATGGGAACATCAAGCATTTCCAGCTCACATTGTGAAAAAATGTCAGCACACAGAGCACAGAGGCGATATGACCTCACACGCCGAGCAAATAGCGAGAGCTTCAAACTGACGATGGATGTGTGTTTTTTTTTTTTATTATATCGCTCCGGCAGATTGGAGTTTCAGTTATGCAAACATTTCTCCGAGACTGAGCTACTCTGGGGGCAGAAATAATTATAAACCTCCGTGGATGGAGGCAAGAAAACTAGTTATTCAGAGTGAAAGTTTGTTAACTGGAAAACAAGTTGGCAGAGGAAAACTTTTTCTGAAAGCATATGTTAAAAAATAAAATGACATGATGATTTGTTTTTAGGTTCATTCCATTCAGATTGGTGTTGGGAGCCAGTACTAACCTTGAAGTATTACATTTCTGGTTCATATTGTCTTTGCATGTATTGCTGCCACTGACACTCACTGTATATACGGAACGGTTTGTTTCATTTGTCCAAAGACACCAGTAGAGACACAAATTTTTAGTTGCACTTTTAGGCAATGCTGGATTTTGTCTTGCAGCAATATGTTTGATCCATGCAGCTGAAAGGGAACGTTGTTGTTCTGCAGTTTCCATCAGCTGAGCTGTGCACACTCGTGTGATGTTGGGGACCGAGAATCTGGTTAAACCTGATTTTTAACCAAAAGGCCTGCATGTAAACTCCAAAGCGGGGGTAATTCACACCTCTATGCGAAAGGGCCAGCCAGAAGGGAAACTCCTCACAACTGGCAGGAAGTCAAAGAACTACACGACTGTAGTTTTTCACCCTGTCAAGAGTTTCCAGTCTTTCTATTGGTTCAGCGGGACCATAAAAACAGCATGGGGCCTTAACCTATAAAAAGCCTGATCCTAGGAAAATCCTAGTCTTCCGTTGCAACTCCGTTGCTGAGGGGAGCGCGCAAGCGTTTGTGCTGAAAATTTCATTTTCTGGAGAAAGTGGATTTTATTTCGGTGGATCCTTGAAAAACGCACCAGTGTTTTTCATAACTGCAGTCAGAAGGAAACAACGTTTTTCTTCTCAAAGTCGACCAAACTTTCCCCCCTCGCTGCCTGTTGGAGGGAAGTTTCTCCGTGGCCCTGACGAGCGCCCGGCATTCGTTCTGTTTCATTTCTGTGGAATCGATGGACAGGAATAAACGGACTGAACACACCGTAAGAAGGCTTACGTCTGGGCAGAGATAAGTAGTGTGTTTATTAATGAGCAAAGGGTTCGCTACCCATGTGCCATTAATGTGATCTGATTTAATCGTGTACTGGCCATATGCGATTATTAATCTGTTCTGTGAATGTATAAATTGATCATTATACTCGTTGATTTATGTTGTGTTAAAGTAGCTGGGTTAAAACCGTAACTGCTATCTGCTAAGTCACTCCTTTCGTGGAGTTTTAATTACTGTTGGCGAGAAACTCGCGAAAATCAGCTGGTAGCTACTGGAGTGGGTATAGTGACGTTTTCCTCAGCAAAACCAGAAGTCTCAGGCTGTCCTAACTAAACGTTAGCCCAGACCTGAGTAGCTGAGGGGAACTGGGTCATTATCGATAACTGAGATCAGAGTGCTCTTTTCTTTACTCTTCTCCTCTTTCTTCTTCTACTAACACACACACACACTCACACACACACACACGACACAGACTAGCCGCATTAGCTCCCGAGCTAACGCGGTAGGCTAGCCTCACACGTGGAATCTGCAGGGAATCTACTTTATGTTCGTAAAAGAGCTAAACAGGAACTAGCTACCAGATCGGCTAAGCGTGGGTGTTGCCTAGCAACCCCCTTGGCTTCTTCAGCTCCTCCCAGTGCACCCAGCACCACTACCGCCCTCTTGAGGCTAAATAGTTTTGTGCAGCTCACAGGAGCAGCCATTTTTGGAGTTGTTCTGGGGGTTTAGAACTACACACTACGATTTTTTTTCTACGTGCTGGGAGTGAGAATGTGTTTTTAAAGCACCTGTATATTCACTGAAGTCAACCTGAAGTCGGGTCATGGCAGGTGGACAGGAAGGTGACCACTGCCTCTACAACCATAGTGAACTTTGCGTTGTCCATGCCTACACCTGGAAATCATTCTACGTATGTTAAAAATCATGTAGATTTCATGTTCCATTATTCCTGTCCGTGTTCTTGAACTCCCAGCAGCTC
Source organism: Perca schrenkii (assembly GCA_025617405.1). Classification (NCBI taxonomy): domain Eukaryota; kingdom Metazoa; phylum Chordata; class Actinopteri; order Perciformes; family Percidae; genus Perca; species Perca schrenkii. Next base: position 30,621,025 of record CM046799.1, read on the forward strand.
CAGCCTGCTTCTAACCTTCAAATAGCATACATCTTATTTACATATTAAAGGATTTTACTCCTGAGAAACAATTTGGAAGCCATTCACCTCGTCCTTCTCATACCTAACTGGTTTGTTTCCATGTTTAAATCTAGCCTTTCATTTCCCTACTTCACATTTTGCTTTGTCTTAAAAACAAAACCCTTGTTCCATCTCGCCAGCTGTCTCTTAAGTCTTTCTTTCATCGCCATCCTCTTCATTGCCTCCCTTTCTTTCTCAAGGTTTATTTTCAGCATTGCAAGCCAAGAGGGAGAATCATCACTGTTGTCTTCATTATAGTCGGAGGATTAAAATGAGAAGCCACTGCTGGATGTGTCTGTTATGCGAGATAGACAAGTGACAGGAAAAGAAACAAGATAAAATTACTAACATTTTTTTTTTTACTTGAGCCAATCACATTAGGTGCATTAAAAGATATTAAAGTCTCATTGTATGATTTCAATATTTCAAAAGAAAGCATGCATTGTTTTCCTGAACAGCGTTCGCGGTTAGTTTTTGCATTTGCCATTGTTTCTCCTGTACAAGCTGAATTACTGGTTACTAAACACTGTCATAACATACTATACAAAAGACTCATCCCAGCGGCTCAGTCTTTCTTTAGTCTCGCATTGACAGCTCCATCTCCCCAGCGCTGTGGAGTAAGGTCTGTCTACTGCTCTGGGTTCTTTCACAAATATGTGCTGATTCATGTGTAATTACTTCCACCAACTAATCAAAGTATTCTCGGACACGTAGAATCTGCCATTCAGAATCATTCAGAATACATACGAGCGAGTCGCTCAAATGGCGCCAGCCATGTTGCGCCTCCATCTTTAAAATACATTAGCCAAAGAGGGGCATACCTCCGCCTTTCACGCTTTTACACTCAGTGGCACCGTGACGCATGCAAGGGTGAGATTACTCACAACTACCGGGGAGCAAGGATTTTAAAAGGGGCGCCAAAGTTGCCTGCTTTCTTCTCGAAAGGTAATTCAGTTGCTTGGCTAACTATAGCATGGTTGTGCATAACGCTAGAACGACGTCTAGGATATTTTTCCTCGCGTCAATGATGAAAACAGATTGTCTAACTTAAACGTAACCTAAATGTAATCATAGCCTATGTGTCGAGATTGACCTCCGTCGCATCAACTGACTCTGCTCACGGAGAAAAATATGTAGCCTACGCTGTAAACATTGCCTTACACTATTAATCTCATACAATATACAGAATAATGATAGCACTGATACTTTACTAACATTAGCTTGCATTCGTTTGGGAATTTGATAGCTGATGTTTGCAATGAAACGGTCACTGCCCGATGTGAGTCAAGCGCAGATTTGATTAAATTCACTACAGTATTGTGAACTAGGTCCTAAATAATTTTAAACAGTTCTTCAATTTTCCTGCATCCATGTAATGCTACGGTTATTGAAATGTCTTTTTTTTTAATTCCGTGGTGTTGTAGTTCTTTCTTTCGCTCGTCCAAATATAATTTGCTGTAAATGTACAGATTATTATTACTCCATGTCACTTTTATTCGATTGGAATACATTTATTTACTTTGCAAGTACTTCATGAGGTCAAGGTCAAGGTCAAGTTTATTTATAGAGCACATTTACAAGCAGTCACTACTGCCCCAAAGTGCTGTACAGATACTAAATACTGGTAAACATTATAAAAAAAATTATGTTATATAGGTCTTACATTTAATTCATAAAGGTCTTAAAAAGTCTTGAATTTGACTTGGTAAAACCTGCAGAAACCCTGTCTCTGATCTGACCCTGCTGCTCAGGTAAAGTCAGGTCACCATCATATCATAATTTGGTATTTGCGCTGTTTTCTCTTTGCTCTCCTGCCATTTCATCTTTATTGCCTCTCACTCTCAATTCACTCGTCTCTCTCCTCTTGGTCTCTGAGGATTTATAAGCCTGTTAGAACCACTGTACGTCATGCCTCTTTCTTCTTAGCCATCAGTCTCCTGCACTTCTCCTTGATCGTCTCCTTCCTTCACCTCCCTTCTCCCTTTCCACAACTTTCTAAAAACTTTCTTTACTTTCTTTCACTTGAATATTCTGCACTATGCATATTTATTTACATTTTTCACTCTGTCACCTCCTACTGTGCAATATACCCAAGGGCGTAGCGGACATGGGGTAGTGGGGCGGGCATGTACCCCGCACTTTCCATGTCGGTGCCCTCTGTCCCCTACATTTCCAACTAGGGGTGTTGAAATTAATTATTGCATCGCGATGCTGACCTAGACAATTCTGCATTGATGCAGTGACAGACAATAATGGATTTTAGCCTACCTGTTGATTTTCCGGTCGCAGCTTTCTTTTGTTTTTGCCTTTTGTCTTCTGTGTTCAGACGCCGCTACATTCAGGAAGTGTCTTTTTTATAAGCAGATGCAATAAAAAGGGGAGTTTACATATATCTGACAGCTTGAATTTGTTGATGAAAACCATGTGTTGAATCATGAGACTAGTGAAAATTCACACCCCTACTTATAACATGTCTGAATTTATTTGAATGCAATATAAGTAGACGAGTGTGCACGTTACTCAGGTTGTATCAGATGACTTAGAGACTCATAGATATAGGCAATAATAAAGTAATATATGATAAAAAATATAAAGAGGAAAATTCATTAAATTTAATATTTAAGATCAATGTATATGATGGAATAGTGGCATTAGAATGTAACAGATGCCACCAAATTTGGGCTGTTACGGCCAAACATTTCTCTGGGAGAGGGCATGCCCCCAGACCTCCCTACACTACCCCAAAATGTCAGTGTTTGCATCAATCATAAATGAAATGTAGGCTATTTGGAATCCGCAATTTGGTGATAAAACTGGGAGAGGATCTTTTCAATAAAAATCATCCTCCAGAACAATCTGTCCCCCTCACTTCTGAAATTACGGCTACGCCCCTGAAAATACCATTTGTTATTCATCTGCACCTTATCTCATCTGTATATCTATATTTTTTTCCCTGTCTGTATATATTAGAGGTGTTTATAGTGTACATATTACTATTGTTACTCTTATTCTTATTTTTCTATTTATCATAATATTTTATATATTTTTATATTATTTCTTACTCAGTTGTGTTTGAATTGTTGAATTGTCAAAAAAGTCTATCTTATCTTCTCTTATCTTTCTGTCTTTGAATGCTAAGATGGACAAAGCTTCTATATACGATGCAGCTCCAACTGATGAAAGAGCTCTCTCTCTCTCTCTCTCTCTGCAGGTGTGGATGTGTGGGGGTCGGATGGAGGACATCCCTTGCTCCAGGGTGGGACACATCTACAGGAAGTATGTCCCCTACAAAGTCCCTGGTGGAATCAGTTTGGCCAAGGTAATTCTTCGCACTGTACTGTATGCCTCCGCGGGTCACGACCACATACAACACAGCAGATCGGTCACAGATTTGCTCACCTCTATACATCTGAGTCACAACACAACAACAGATTACATTACATAGGAAGTAAGTAGGACTAATCTTTAAGATTGACAGCAGGGGTAGTTAATGCCTAATGGAAAACAGATCCTATGCTTTATAACCATGTGAGCTTAGGTAGGAATAGCCACAGGGTACACCTGCTGTCTCTGCCCACTGAGCTCAGGCTGTTCTCATGAACCTGTCATGGTTGTTGGTTTTTCCATTTTTTATTTTGTCAATTCATTCCCCGTGTGTCACTGTTTCCCTGCTATTTGTTCAAGGTTATGTTTTACCCGTGATCTTACTGTGTTCCCTGTTTTGTTTTCCTAGTTCCATCCTTCTGCGTGTTTTCATGCTTCAGTTTCCTGTTTTATTTTGTAGGGTCTGTTTCTCCTGTGTCATGTCTTGTTTGACTTCCTGCCTTGTGTGTTTTCCCGCCTTTGTGATTGTCTGCCCCGCCCTGATGTGTACCAGCTGTTCATCAGCCCTCAGGTCACCTGTCCCTCGTTACTACCCTCGTTACCTTGTGTATTTAGTCTCTCTGCTTTCTTTGTCTGGTGTCCGATCGTCTGTCTTTTTCTGCAGCTAACCCTCTGTCTTTCCCTGTGTAGTTTATTCCTAGGGATTTGGTTATTCTTGTTTTTTTAGTTTTCCTAGTGTATTCTCTTTTCTTTGCCTGGACACCTTTTGTTGTAGCCGTTTTTAATTTAATAAGCCTTTGAAACCTCTACCATCTGCATTTTGGGTCCAAGCCTGCACAAAACCCCGACAGAACCATTCGTACGTGTAGCTACGAAAAGTAATGCATTGTAACTTGTATGCATATCACGTATTCCATGAAAACACAGGGCTTTCAAGCGGGGCAGGGGAGTTCATGTTCCAGGGAAAACACAAAACGTTCACCCTGCAAACGTGTGTTTGTGTCCCCGGAGTAGGGGGTAACCTTTTCATCTTTAAGTTTGTTGATGACACTATCAGGTACATTTCGTTACGTTTTCAGGACGATGAATACCTTGTCCTCGGCAGCCATTCTGATTGGTATTCAGATTAGTTTCTCATGAGCACGAGATACTATCGCATGCTCACCAGAAAGTTTCAGGTGTGCACGAGAAATACAATAACCCCCATGTCCCTTTTAGGAGTTCCATAGTTACAGGACTTAAAAGTGGTTTTAAAAAAAAAAAAATGGTAAAAATGAATGCCACAGACATCAGGATATTCTGACTTTTAGTGCCTTGTATGGGCCAAGTTCCAAAACACATTGGATCTGACACTTCCGATAATGCCTTTTCAAAAAAATCCACATTTTCCAATCTCTAGGCCCCAAGTTTGTTAAGCAGCTCTGTTAAAGAAAGTGTTGTCTCCAAGCCCAAGCCTGATGGCATTCAACAGTTTTTACAGGCTGACTGGTAGTCGTAATAACACTGTTTCTTCTAAGCTGGAGGACTGGTTCATTTGAATATTTCCCATTCATCCGGTCTGAATGTTGCAATTCCATTGTCAGGTTTTCTGTGGCTTTTGAATGGCACAGACTGCAAAGCTCGTTCACAGCAACAATACAGTATCTTGCATGTTTATAATAGTCCAATTATATTAGCAGTTCTTCTTTATTGCATTTCTTTTTATTCGTTCGTGTGTCTCTTTAAAAAGCTCTTATCAGTAAGATTAAACAAACAATAAATGAAGCAAAATCCAATTACTCTAGCAATATTAAAAAGGCCATTTTATCTTCCCCCACACACACACACACACACACACACACACACACACACACACACACACACACACACACACACACACACACACACACACACGCACTGTAAAAAGAACTTGTGTCCTTTAAGTGCAGCAAACAGTGAAACTAAAACAAGGTCTAACTGAATACATTTGGTCTAATTATCACATTTGTCTAATTAAAATTAAGTGCTCAAATAAACAGACACATAAACACTACACGTATGCAAACACATACTAGGGGTGGGAATCAAAGGGTACCTCATGATACTGATAAAAACGCCTGTGAAAAAGTTGAGTGTGGGTTTTTTCTCTTTGTTCACTGCAAGTCCAAACTGTTAGGAAACAGCACCTTTCTGCAGCACAAGGAAATTAAAATTACACAACTATAGAGCACCTATGGGTCCAGTTTTTGGACTTAAACGTGGCTGAGGCATCTGTTATTTTCCTCAAACTGCTGTCGCCATCCTGTTGCAAACCTCTTCCTCTTCATCTAGTTAACTTCTGTTCAAGTTTCCCTCCTTCGTGTGTTGAGCGCCACCTCGAGGAGTCATGAAGTAGCCACGCTGGGAGTAGGGAAATCTATTCAGAGCGCCTTATTTTATTTATTAAAATACTGATATTTGGCACCAATGCATCGTTCTTGTATCGCACAAAGAAGGACAACGATATATTGCCATATTGATATTTTGTCCCACCCCTACTGCTGACCGACAAATGGCCCAATTGGCCTTCAACTGGCCCTCGTTGTCTATTGTTTTTGTGGAAAAACGAACAAAACTTTGACAAAAGTGACAAACTTTGAAAAAAGCGACATCAAAGTTTGAAAAAAGCTCTACCTCAAGGAGCCATGAAGTAGTGACACTGGGAGCAGGGTAATCTATTTAGAGCGCCTTATTTTAGTCATTCAAATATGGATATTTGTCACCAGCGTTTCCATTATTGGATTGCCCGAAGGACAACTATATATTGCCGTATCGATATTTTGTCCCCCCACTTACACATACTGTACACACAAACACATTGCCCTAGTGTGAGTTCGTCATTAAGTGGTGCAGTATAACAAATGGCAGCGTTTTCCGTTTGAACGTCTTCTACTAAGTACTTTCCTCTTTGTCCTCCGTGCACGAGCGAACTTTACAGTCGGCTCAGCATCTACTGACACAAGACCACCAGAGACGAGAGGCAGCAGTGTGCCGTGTATCCACTCTCTCCAACATATAGCCTTTGCATGTGTGAGTGTGAAGAATGAGCTTGAGTTTATTTGTCCTTTGTATGCTTCAAAGTACCTACACACATAGAATGAGAAATTGTCTAAAAGTGCTTTCTGGGCTGTAGCCTAACATCATTCATTATGTATGCCTCGCTCTGCCACAGTATGCGTCAGTATGCAAGCGAAAGGCACTCCCCTTTGTTTTGAATTTTTATTCTGACCAACCGTCTTTAAACTGGACCTCAGTGGAATGCTGATGGTCCTGAATCCGCCTGACCCTGCAGATAAAAGGAGAACATTTTATATAAAGGTACTAAAGAAGAACTTGAACAAATTTGAAATTGCTGTTACATTATGCAGGTCACCCCTGTTTGTTTAGGCTTAGTGTTTATCGTTTCTTCAAACTTTTTCTTTAGGCTTAGTGTTCATCGTTTGATTGAAGAGTTATGATTCTCCAACTGAAACTACATTACTTCCACTCTTATTCCAATAAGGTGATGAGGTGAGGGACAAAGCCACCCAGACAAGGCTACTATTCCAATAAATGGATGCCATTGTCAGAGTAGACTCCCTGAGAATAATCTACAGTACTAACAGCAGACTGTGTAAACATTTATGTTCACAAAACAGTCCAATGTGGTTCCACAAGATCATCCTCACTGCCAGGGTATGTGGGATTTAGGGTTTATTTGAGGGAGGCTCTGAGACATTCTGGCAGAGTTTAGATGCCTGCTTAGAAATGTGGGCTGTTCAGTGTATGAATTTAAATTCACCCGGCTCACTCTCTCCTTTTGAATTCAGAACCTAAAGCGTGTGGCGGAGGTGTGGATGGATGAATACGCCGAATATGTCTACCAGCGCCGGCCCGAGTACCGCCACCTGTCAGCGGGCGACATGACAGCCCAGAAGGAGCTGAGGAACCGCCTCAACTGCAAGAACTTCAAGTGGTTCATGAGGGAGGTGGCCTGGGATCTGCCCAAACACTATCCAATGGTGGAGCCCCCTGCTGCCGCGTGGGGAGAGGTGAGGATTACTTTATGAAACTGCTTTGATAAGTGTGGTCCAAGACAGAAAACATACAGAGCAATATACACAGATTTGGAAATGTTTACGTGCACCCATGCATGCACACACAACTATAAGCCAACAGAGCAAAAAGGTAGTATCTTAAGGGATTATCTAAACTTACTCTTACATGGATGGATGGATGGATGGATGGATGAGACCTTAAAAGGTCAAACAGTTTGAAATTAGTATATCTACCATGACCATGCTTTTTGAGCTTATCATTGATTTATTCAGAATTAAGGCATGGATCTACTGTATTTACAAATCTATAAACCAATTTCTTCAGTATACCTTTATGTGTATACACAGGGCCGGAGTGGGGGTGGAGGCCGTGGTTTCTAGGGCTCCAGCCCTGAATGTTTTTTCAAAAGTCCCGAATCCTTTAGGCTGACTTTACCATCTTTTAAGAGCCATAGATGGCTGCCTTTTAAAGATAAAGATATTGGAATCATCCATGTCATGCTCCAAAGTTGGGTTTAAATTTGTCGAGGCAAAAACTGACATGGCCATTTTCAAAGGGGTCCCTTGACCTCTGACCTCCAGATATCTAAATGAAAATGGGTTCTCTGGGTACCCACGATTTTCCCCTTTACAGACATGCTCAATTTTCGAAATGATGTACAGATTATAAGACATTCTATTATCAAATGGCTTGAAAAATAGTACAAATAGCTGCCATAAATGGGAAAACATTCTCCCAGGGAAGCCATGCCCCCGGAACCCCTTAGGTCTGAGCTGAGCCACCAATGTTTACAACATGTAGCTCCGCCCCTTTATACATATTGTTAAAATTATTGTATTGTTCATACAAGAGTCAGACTCTGCAGATCTACTAGTCCTACCAAGGTGGGTGGAGGCATCTCTACTGATGATTCCTCAGCATGGATTGCTGTGAATGAAGATTGTTGTAGAGTGATCTGTATGTGGCACACACACTTTATCGTGCTATAAAGTGTTATGACTTACCAATAAATGAAATAGTAGGTGGATTTTTCCAAACTTGAATGAGGGGTGAGCATCGAACTTGAGATAGCAAAATTCCCAGTGATAACAGTGATGAAACATTTTTGCAATAACACAGGATGTTTGCCTTCTCCTCCTGCATGCTGCAACTATCATCCGAGCATCTTGGGTGCACACCCAGGGGCCAAACATGCCTTTGGGCCCTTCCAAGTGTAAAAAAAAAAACAACGGCAAACCAGCAACAAAGAGTCTGTGTATTGAAAAAGTAAGTGTGATCAAATCCTTTTTACACAAGGACATTGGTAAGAGTGGCTATATACTGAAATAGGATTATTATACGCCGACCCAAGGTCAGTATTACCCACATTTTATAAGAAAGGTCTGATGAAATACAGTGGCAAGCAGAGCCACAGCACACATAAATCAAGGTTTCAGACTTAAAGGCAGGGTTGGTAATGTTGAAAAGCTAGCAAGATTGGGAAAAAGCATCTCCTTGGGGCTCCGTCCAACCCCTCCCCATGCTCTCGGGGCTACGCCCACACACTAGCATCGCTGGTTCGCAGCTTCAGAGCAGAGCGGAGAAAGGAGCGCAATTTTACTTCATGTCTCATTCCCCGATAAGGGGGGGGCGACGCGCATTGGCATCAGGCTCGTACACTGGAGGGGTAGAGTACGCACAACGGGCAACAAGGCATTTTATTGGTTCTTTCCAAGCGGGCTGCGAGGCAATGATTGGTTGGCATTTTTTACAGGATTACAGCAGCTACAGATGACTGATTTGTTAAGCTCATTTTCCAGAGCCCATAAGTTATTTATTGCTGTCGGGATGGAAAGACCATTTCAAACAATATATATAAAGTGCATATTGGAAATAGTTACCAACCCTGCCTTTAAATTAAAAACACAGGGGCCCTGCAGTAGTCCCTGTTTTTGTGACTCCATCTCAGTGTTTTCTTGTGTGTGTTTTGCAGATTCGGAACGTGGGTAGCGGGATGTGTATGGAGATCAAACACTTTGTGTCAGGGAGCCCCATCCGCCTGGAGAGCTGTGTGAAAGGGCGGGGCGAGGTGGCCTGGAGTCATGGACAGGTGAGGGGCATTCAACACTTGACATTCAAATGTCTCATGAGGTCTCAGTTTCCTGACCTGGGAGGTTTTTGTACAACAGTTCCTTTATGCTGCATGAAGTGCTAAAAGGACCATGACATATGAACACGCTCTAGCAGGGGTTAATGGTTAGATTTACCCATCGGCCAGCTCTTTCAGAACTGAACGGAGGCACTGGCCTTGTGTGTCTTTGTTTATCTATTTGGGTATATTTAGCTGTACTAACATGGCTCTTGATATGGCAATGTCGACTGTTCTGTTGGTGTAGCTAACGCTTCATTTAAAATGAAAACTTTTGATCAAATGCATTTATTCATTCATTCATTCATAACATGCATTGAAATTGTATACAGGCATCCATAGCCCCACCCCCATCCATTTACACCCCGCCAAAAAAAGAGCCACATACAATTTTAAATGAAGTTAACTGTTCACACAATAACAGTAATGTGAGCTATTTAAATTAGCTTATACACAATTAAACCTCATTAGCTCTTACCAGTGTATTGCCGTGTGTACTTCGTCCACAGCAATCCCACCAATCGGTCCCAAAACATCCCAGTTAGAAAGGAAATGCCCTAAACATATTCTTTGAAAATCTTAACAATCATTCCCTGAAAAAACCAAGCAGGGCTGCCTTGTTGCACAATGCATATTTTCTTCAAAACTTGACATTTTGTAGCTTGCTAGCTCGAAGTTTGTTGTTGTTTCCCAAAATGAACAGAGTTTGAGAACAGAAACTAATAATAATAATAAATAAACATACGATTGAGTCAAAATTCTTGCTTGACAACCTTTACAGCATATGACTCGCTCTCTCATACATTCATCTCAGAGAAGGAAAACTGCACAAAGAAACACTGTAGTAGGGGAAAACATGCTAGAAACCTCAGGAAGAGCAATGGAGGATGAAAGTGGTGGGATGTTTGTTACAGCTGAGATGTGTTCCCTGCAGGTGTTAACATTTGGTTGGAGGGAGGATATTCGGGTGGGTGACCCCGTGCACACAAGGAAGGTCTGCTTCGATGCCGTGTCACACAGCAGCCCCGTCACCCTGTACGACTGCCACGGCATGAAGGGGAACCAGCTGTGGCGCTACAGAGAGGTACGGCAGAGTAAAGTGGAGAGCTTGGAGTTTAATATTTGTAGAAAATGGTTGTATTTACCGATGTATCCTCTTTTTAGCATTCCAATCTGAGCTGCTGTTGTGATGTCTTTGGTTAGCTAAGCATCATTTAAGTCAATTAATAGTCCCAACATAATGGTAATCACCTGTTAATGATTTAATGGACTTTATGTGAGAGAAAATTGCCCCTGTTCCTGTTTCTTGAAAGCAACTATGCAATGTGATTCTTTCAGTTTATTCTTCTGGCTCCTTTTGTTTGTAGAACAGTGGGACGATCCTGGGAGTCTGTTGCTTTCAGCCCTTTCATGTCAGCGCCCTCTGCTCAGATCTGTGGGACAGATTTGTGTCCTGCAGCGTCTTTTCTTTTATACTACCAATGGGCGTGCAAAAGTCAGACATTTTCAAAACACCCAGCGGCTTTAAAGCTACCCTAGTCAATATTTGTGGACACAGTGAAACATTTAAAGAATGTTTTAAAGAGTAAACTTTTTCCCTAAGGAGTTGGTTGAGATCAAACCAGAGCTAAAAGGAAGGGGGAACGTCAGGAGTGAAGTTTTTTTGATGGACGTTTTGCACAGACTTAAAGATTTTAGCTAAATCTTGGCCCTATGTCATTGCCCCTGGGGCATTTTTGTCGAATTCAAGTGTTGGAAGAGTGGTATATAATGTTTTAACATAACAAATCACAGTGGAACTAGTTGTATTTATTTGCAAGAATGTAATGCAAAGTATGTTATTTAATAGGTCACCAGAATGCCCCCAAAGTCATACAAGAAGGAAATAAATACCTTCTGAAGAGGCTGAGGACATAATAGAGCTCTTCTTTAAAACTCCTCTCTTTCCTGCAGGATAAGAGCCTGTACCACCCCGTCAGTAACAGCTGCATCGACAGCAGCCCGAGCGAGCGGCGAGTCTTCATGAACATGTGCGACGCGTCCTCGGCCAGCCAGCAGTGGCTGTTTGAGAGGACCAACGCCACCGTGCTGGAGCACTTCAACCGGGGGGGCGCCAACTGAGGCGCTGAGATGAGGCGTCTTTTAAAAGGAAAAGACCAAGAAGCAACGATCAACTTTGATCAGGTGATTGATGGTTGTTTTACAACAAAATTATTGCTTTTTTTATAGGGTTGCAGGATATGAAGAAAATATGCGACATGTAACGTTGAATATCGCAATAACAATATTGCTTGCGATAAATAAACAGATATAAAAGGTGTGCTCAGTTCTGCTGCTTTTAGTATTCTGCTAAATTACAACAAACTGCTTGTTGAACTTAAAACAAATGAAAGAAAATATTTTCCTCAATTCTTTTATTTAACAAATTGAACATTGAATTGAATATAAAAATCACCACTAAATTAATGACCAGTTTTCTACTGCTAATTTCTTTCAACTAACAGAACATCTCGTAGCCTTTGTGTTTATCGCGCCAGTTGATACCGCGATGGCAATAAAAAAATAACGGTATATTGCTACTTTTTTATTATTAAATTGAACTTTCTGTGTGATTTGTTGACAATAATACAAACAGAATTACACTAGCCTGCACTGGCTATTTGTGTGACGGAGGCTGCCTAGCATCATGTAAACAAGCCCAAACTAAAATGCTTCAAGACCGCATTGCATTGTGGTATATGGGAGTAAAATGTAGGGTACATCATATGCACACTCAAATTAGCTGGGCATTGTGGGTATTTTATAGTGGACTATATCGTGAATGAAATTAACCGCGGAGACTTCGAACACCACTACAAAATGGCTAACACACTAAATAGTTAGGGCTGGGTAACATTCAAAGAATTTCTATACCGTTTCCTGAACGTTACTTTTTTTGATACCAATTTCATAAAATCCATTTAAAAAAAAACAACATTACACATTACGGCACAGATCTTTTTTTCAGCTTCTTCTACGTGAGCAGTGTCTGTGTGTAATGTAGAGTTTTTCCTGCATGTCTCTACAACGTGTAACGTTAATTTAATTGTAATCAATTTAATTTATAGTATCAAATCATAACAAGAGTTATCTCCGGACACTTTACAAAGACCCAACAATTCCACCAAGAGCAAGCATTTAGTCAGTCCCTCCAGAAAAACGTGATTATGCGATCGCATAATTCAATGCATAATCAGCCAAAGTCTGCATATTTATGCAGGGGCCGCATTTTTTCAAATACGCCACACTTTCGCTGCATAAATTGCCGGTTTCCGCACAAAATATGCAGGGCTTGCATGATTTCATAATCCCCGCATTTGCGTTGCAAAAAAGTCACATATATCTTAGCAGAAAGTTGAAAAATGTTGCGTTTACTTCACACAAGAGCAGCCATTTTCCCGTGTTGCCATGGGAACGTTATGAAGTGACGGAATTAAGCAACGTGAACATCATCGAAAAGCAGGGTGTTGGGGGAATCATTTCCTGCAATTTCATTGCATAAAATTGCATAAATATCCCACATATTCCTTCTAATTTTTTAAGAAAACGTGCCGCATAATCAAGGATTTTTGCCTGCAACAATCACAAAAAAACTGCATTTCTCTGGAAGGACTGCAACAGTGGCGAGGAAAGAAACTTCGGACAGACCCAGGCTCTTGGCAGGGGAGCATCTGCCTGAGCTGGTTGGGATACAGATATATAGAAATATGATTTATAATAATTCTAGCAGTTGGTATGAGGAACAGTGGTAATTATAGTAACAATAAAGATAATGGAACTATGACTAGAAATAATAGTTGTAGCAGTTAAGGGCGTAGCAGGGCGTAGAGCACGACCACGGCAGCAGAAAGCACAGAAGGAGTGCCGTGTCTGCAGTTATACACCCTCCCCTGCCAATCAGCAGTATTATAAGATCTTGGTAGAATCACGCTGCGTGTTTATAGGCTTACTGTCGCTGTTGAGATTTACTCCTTAGGTTTTGAAATTTGGTATTGAATGACAAGGCATTTTTCGGTACCCAGCCCAGCCCAGTGCACTATTTCTGTGATAGAGAACGGTTTCGAACACAGCTAATCGTGCATCTGCTTCACTTTTTTCAGATAAGAATGGAAGCTACAAGTGAGTAAAGTGCTGCTTCAGAAGCATTCCCTGTGATACAGCAGTGATCCGGTGTGCCGGTTGAGAGCAGAAGAGCTGGTCGGACCACACACAACATCACCACCTCGTACAAGCTTGGGATGAGCAAGAAGGTAAAAGAAAGACACGTCAGGCAATCTACAGTCAATTAAACATCACACAATTAAAAATACTGAAACAAATCTGACATTTCATTCATTATCTCTATTCTGTCCTTCCTTCAGGGTGGGAAAAACAACGGAGAAACCTGATTGTCCTCTGGAATTACAGGAAACACGGAGATCTTACAGACTGAGACAAAAACACAAACTCAAACTCTGCTGGAGAATTTGATTGTTGTCTATTCGTTTGCCTCTTTAATTATTGCCTTAACGATTCCAACAATGGGAAATATCTGCTGCCTATGTTTTCACCCAATGAACCAAAACCGTATATGGTGAAATATGTGGGACTTTTGTAAGTAAAAAAAACAAGCAAAACAAAAACAGATGAATTGCAAGAATGTTTTTTTAAAGAAGCAACACAATCTTCTACAAACTCATCTTTAAAGTGTAATTCTTTTTTTCTACTGAGCCACGAAGCAACAAAATTACATCATGTCCATTCTATCGCAAGATGATTTTTGTTTTCATTTAAAGCTTATTTTTTTTAATATCTAGACAATTTGCAGGTACCGTACTGCTCACACAAGTTCATGAAACAGATTTCCCTAGAGGCCTGAGAGAAAAATATACCTGGAGAACACACTTTATATCAAATCAACATCTCTTCAGCTGGGATATATTTCAATTGGGAAAGACTTCATTTAAGATTGAGAAGTCTGATTAATATGGTGCACAATAAGTTGAAATGTTAGTCTTTGGCGATTAGACTCCATGGCAACTTTAAAGGTGCAATATGTAATACTGACAGTGTTTTAAAATAGTTACTGCAGTACAAATTCAAAATACTGGAGAGAGTTGTCTCCCCCGCCCCCTCCTCCCCAAACTTGAAGTTTGTGTGTTTTTAGTTTTCACATAAAAAGGTTGGGTAATAGTGGGGTGGCATAGCTCAATAAATTGTAAAAAAAAGTTTCATTTTGTGATAAAAGCACCAAAATTGGCAAATGTGTTAATAGAAACATTGGGAACAATATTATCAAGTAAATTGACTCCAAAGTCTTGACTCAGGGCGCCTGGGAAGCTCACCTGGTAGAGCGGGCACCCATATATAGGGGTTCACTCCTCGACGCAGCAGCCGCAGGTTCGACTCCGCCCTGCGGCCCTTTGCTGCACGTCATTCCCACTCTCTCTCTCCCCTTTCATGTCTTCAGCTGTTCTATCTATATATATATATTAGGGCTGCAACGATTCTTCGAATAACTCGAATAATTCGATTACAAAAAATCCTCGAAGCAAAATTCTTTGCCTCGAAGCTTCGTTAAATCAATGTAATTAAGGTTGTACGGCTCACTGTGTTTCCGCACGGAGGATTATTACTAGCACACAAGAGGTGTGTGCGCTTCTGCGGACACAACACAAGCACGGACCGTATGTAAACAAGACTGACGGCCCAGATTACAAATGAAGGAAGACGAAAATAGCGAGGGTCTAAGAGGAGAGACAGGCGAGAGAAAATCACAGAAAGTTTGGGATCATTTTAAGCTGCAAACATGCTGCTACATCACCTCTGTAACAAACCTCCAGAGTACTCATCCATTCCACGGAGCCAACCCGACACAAGGTAGCTAACGTCTGCTGCTCTCGTCCACCGCGCTGTTTACACAACTAGCCTACAGCATGCTACTCTGCTAATAGCGATGTTTTACACAACTAGCCTACAGCATGCTACTCTGCTAATAGACATGTTTTACACAACTAGCCTACAGCATGCTACTCTGCTAATAGCGATGTTTTACACAACTAGCCTACAGCATGCTACTCTGCTAATAGACATGTTTTACACAACTAGCCTACAGCATGCTACTCTGCTAATAGACATGTTTTACACAACTAGCCTACAGCATGCTACTCTGCTAATAGACATGTTTTACACAACTAGCCTACAGCATGCTACTCTGCTAATAGCCATGTTTTGCACAACTAGCCAACAGCATGCTACTCTGCTAATAGCGATGTTTTACACAACTAGCCTACAGCATGCTACTCTGCTAATAGCGATGTTTTACCAAGCTAAAACGAAAGCTGTCGGTTTTTAGTCTAACTTTTTATTAGTTTGCTTCTAATCTTTGGAGATGTAGGTGCTGCCGGAGACAAACCGGCTCCTCCCCCCAGCATGGCCACTTAATATGCACGTGAATGACGTCATCATGCATTCTTTATTCTTTCTCCTCACCATAGATATATCTATAATGCTCCTCACTGTGTATTAGGCTTCTGAAAATGTGTCCCCCAGAACAGTGTATTTGAGTAGCCCTGTTGTAAACCCTCTGGTCAGTGAACAGCTCTTTTGCATATCCAGTGTAAAGAGCCACAGGCAAGAAGGGGAATCGGGTGAAAAATATTAACATTTGGGCCACCAAAAATGTACTATTGTAATGTTTTTTTTTTAAGGGTCTTGGAATTTGTCAATAAAAAATTTAGCTTTTTCTAAAAAAGGAAACCTGTCTTTTGTATAAATACAAGCCACAGGTTTCCTTTTTTCTTTTTTAATAAACAGCAATAATAAATATTTACTATTGCTGTTTACTAAGTATTTCTTACAAAGTATTTCTTATCCGATTACTCGATTAATCGATGGAATAATCGGTAGAATATTCGATTACTAAAATAATCGATAGCTGCAGCCCTAATATATATATATATATATATATATATATATATATATATATATATATATATATATATAAAGGCCAAAAATGCCCCAAAAATGATCTTTAATGAAAAAAGTCTTGACTCATAGTAATAAGCATTTGCTAAATGAAAACCTTGAAAACATCTAATTAAAATGAAAAGGTCATCAGAGCTAAAGATAAATGCCATCCATGGTGAATACATTTACGTGATAATGAAACCAAGATTGCTAATAAATGTTCTTATCTTACACGCTTCAAACACACAGTGTGCCCACTCTTGGACCGCTCAGGTCCTTGACTCGGCACCTGTATATGAGCAAAGATGTTTTATTGGAAATCTGATAAAACCCAAGGTCACACAAACTCATCATCTGCGCTCCATCCGGGGAGGAAATCTGCACAGCACGCTCATTTTTCCCTAAAAAGAACAGCATGCCCGAAGATCATTTTTCACTTTCATTTATTTTTACTGACAGAGTGAGTCATCCACCTGACTGGCAATTCCAAAAATGTCCAACCATTGTCTTCTTTACACACTATTGCTCTCTAGTCACTAGATGTTCCATATAAGTCCTCTGGTAGTAATGTTTTTGCCTTAAAAACGATGAGCTTTGTTACGTCATTTCGAGAATACACATGCATGCAGCTTCAGACTTCCATACGTAGTACAAATGCTAACAAATGTGATTACTTTAATAGAAAAGCTTTCCAACTCAAACTCTTGTGGCTGTAGTAATTATTAAGTTGGTTTATTTTTCTTTTAAATCATAACAGATCTCTTGTGACTAGGGCTGCAGCTGCCAGATATTTTAATTTTTAATGCAACTGCCTAATATTTTTTTAATGCAACTGCCTAATATTTTCCCATTTATCGATACAAATATCGATATCTAATTTTGGCCAAAGTGCAAAAATATTTAAAAAGATTAAAAAAAAGAAATAAAACTGGGGCACCTGGGTAGCTCACCTGGTTGAGGGTGTGCCCCATGTAAAGAGGCTCAGACCTTGCCACAGCAGCCGGGGGTTCGTTTCTAACCTGAGGCCCTTGCATGTCATTCCCCCTCTCTGTACTCTTTAATATATTCAACTGTCCTATTTTTATTTTATTTTTAAAAGGCCTAAAATGCCCAAAATATGCCCTTTAAATTTTTTTTAAAAAGACTTATTTTTATGCTTCAGCACAAGTCTTACTGCTCCTTTAATCATTGTGCCTTCTGCCTGGCCTGAAATTGAATCCCATCCTTCCTCGGCTTTTGGAATTCGCACCTCAGAAAGTAAAGTAAAAGAAATCATAGATTGTGTTGACTTCTCACTTCTGAAAGAATGAAGATAAACACGAAGGAAACTGTCGTCATCTGCCGTACATGTGCTTTGATGATCACTGAAATCTACGTTGGCCCTCTCACACAATTCATTTCCGCTTAGTGAGACGTCAACATAATCTCGGATATTTATTTGACTTTTTGAGCTTCGAATTCCATAAGCCGAGGCGGGATGGGATCTGATGGGATTCAATTCCAGGCCAGGCAGAACGCACAATGATTAAAGGAGCAGTAAGACTTGCGCTGAAGCATCAAAATAAGTAGTTGAAAGAATCAAGACAAACATGAAGGGAACTGTCCTCTGCAGTGCATGTGTTTTGATGATCACTGAAATCCTCAGTGGGCTTTTCCACACAATTAATACTGGCTTAATGATGGTAGACAGACTCATTGGTCGTGTTGCTCGAAAATGAAATGTGTTTAAAGTCATTACAAGGAATATTTCTATCCTCTTTCTGCAACACCACTGTTTGAAAAAGAAGTGTGATTGAAACTTTGACATCTCAAACTCTCAACAAATGCAGCGCCAATCAGAAGTGGATGGCAGGTACTCTTGACAATTACTGACTCTGGAGCTGTATGCTTAATGCGCTGTGTCGAGTCAATTTTACAAAAGGGGGAGAGACCCACTGTCACTTAAATTCTATTTCTAACACATAGCTGATAGCTCATATTATGACCCGGTAAATTGCTTTTGATGATGTGCAACGTGAACATCAGGCAGCATGAAATGGAAAGCTGGCTGTGAGCTGGGGCTGCACGATTTGAGGAAAATGTGTGATCAATATCGCGATATTACTTGCGTTGAATAAACAGATGTTAAAAAGTGTACTCAGTTCTGCATTTCAGCTGCTGTCAGTATTCTGCAAACAGATGGCATGTCACATTTTAAACAAGTGAAAGGAAATCATTTCCAACATTCTTTCTTTGAACAAATTTAATGAAACATTGAATTGAACGTAAAAGGCAGCATTAAAAAAAGAATGACAAATTACATTTTCAAGGGCAGTTTCTACAGATACTCTTTCAATTAATTTCGCGATGTGTACATTGCGGCAGTTGATATTGCGACGGCGATAATAAAAGGATATATTGTTGTGACGGCCCAGAGCCTGTTGTCCTGTGCCTGTATACTGGGGCACGTTCAATCTCAAAACGATATGGACCGCTTTAAAACGGATTCCTGGTTGTGCGGCATGTTTCCCCGGAACAGTGCGATACATTGTGCAACGGTTTTGAGATGTGTTTTATCTCGTTTGGTGGGCGTGTCTCTCATTGATTGGCTGTGTCGCAGGTGATACCCAATCAGCAGAGACGTGTCTGTAAACCCGTAGTAATAAAAAGGCAGAGCGCTTGCGAACACAACAGGGCATAACGCACCCGTTTCGGTTTTTAATAAAGCGCGTTGCTATGTTTTGTCGGGACTGAACGTGGCCCTGTTGTCTGTCTTGTGCACTTGCAGGTCTGTGGCTGAGGTGCTAATGACACGACTGGCAGCACCTGGCCAGTCCTCCCAGTTTACATAACCCCGCTCGCCCAGAGACCAGTGTGCAGCATAGACCTTTTTCACGGCAGACATGTTGACATGTCATAGTAGGAAAAGCACAGGTGTATTCAAAACCATTAATGATGGCTGCATTCCACTTAGGAGAGGTCCTGGTATTAAACCATTAATGATGGCTGCATTTCACTTAGGAGAGGTCCTGGTATTAAACCATTACTGATGGCTGCATTCCACTTAGGAGAGGTCCTGGTATTGGGCATGCTGACTCACTGAAATATCTTACTGGGACACTTGATGGAACTGAACCATCGTTAAGGTTATCAATTTCAGCTTTTCCTACTATGACAAGCCAAAATGTCTGCTGTGAAAAAGGTCCATTCCCTTCACCCAGCACCAGCATGAGTTCATCTTTGTTTAGTTACTGCCTTTGTTAGCCACTAACTGACAACATGCTCCACACATTGTTCACTGCATCCACACTCCCCCATACGCCGCTGATCCAGACAACCACACCTCGTCGTCTTTCTGTTTGCACTTTCATTTAATATTTCTTTTCACTTTCATTTAAGTTTGCTGTGGATCTCCCTCTTTT
Source organism: Perca schrenkii (assembly GCA_025617405.1). Taxonomy (NCBI): domain Eukaryota; kingdom Metazoa; phylum Chordata; class Actinopteri; order Perciformes; family Percidae; genus Perca; species Perca schrenkii. Next base: position 30,640,981 of record CM046799.1, read on the forward strand.
GTTGTGGCCTTTGAGCCGGTCGGAAGAATTGTGCAGCCCTAATGCGAGCTGGAGAGAAAAACACAAATTGAATCCTGAGCTGACTGGAAAATGAAAACTATTTTCCTTCTTTTGTGTCAACAAGTATATTTGCAGAAATAGGTCAGGATGAAAAGTACCGTTAATAGCATGAGCAAAGTCACTGTCTGAAAACGACAACATTTTTCCATCATACCGTTGCTGCGGTATGAGCTATTTTTAATTAGTCGTCAAGGACAGAAAGTGCAATTTAGAAATCCCTCTTTGACAATGTGTTTGACAATAAAATACACAATGGAGAAAAACATTTCAAAATAACACAAAATTAAACGCTGCATTTGCAATATCGTGAAACTGTGATATTTTTGCTGAAGGTTATCATACCGTCAGAATCTTATAATGGCCCATGCCTAGTATTAACCAGGCTAATTGTAGTATTAATCACATGTGGGACATGAGACTGCAAGAGTCCTTTTTAAATGAAATATGTAACAACTACTAGTGAAAGTGCAGTTTCTCTCTCCGGGGGAAACCGCTTGCTGCTAGTCTGACTAATAACCAAACGCTGCTCCTGCCTTCTGATTGGCTCAGTCCGTGGAGCCAGGAGAGATGTGACAGGCCCACTCTGCTCATGACCTATCAGCTGAATAATTACAGCTAACCTCCTCCTCCGAAGGGCTTTGGTGCTATAAACGGCCCCGCTGTCACACACTAATGGGAAATCACGGCCCTGGCAGTGTCGCAGTGGCAGGCTCGAGTCGCCGGGGACCTGGGTGGACGTATTGGGGTCAAATCCTTTAACACGCCTCGCTGTTACAAGAAGAAAAAAATCAGATTGGAGCTGTTCTACAAAAGGTGTCTTCATGACGTGGCTCCATGTCTGTGCAGATTCAAGTTGGGATGTTCTTGTTTTTTTCTCTCTACATTGACAAAGAACTTCTATGCACGTCACATGATTTCATTCTGTATGAAACGTGACATCGCAACGCATTCTCATGAACAGGTTCGTACGATATCGTACGGAAATTGTTGCACAGCAATTTGTAGAATATCCTACGAAAATAGGCGGTCTGTGAGCTGTCGCTCGTCTCAGCGGCAGTTTCTAGTTGAGTTTAGCCGAGAAAACGTTACTGGGAGCCGGTTATAGAGCAGCGTGAGATGGCGGTCCTTTCAGGGACGGATGTCCTGTTCACAACAAAGAGAAAGTTTGTGATTTGCATGAATTGAATGACCGCTGTTATGCTTCACCTTCCTTCACTTGATGGGCATTGCATGTATGTCTATCAGAGTCAGTGTGGGTTAAGACATTTGTAGAAATCTGTTCTCTGAGACAGACGGGTGACTACAACAATGCATTCTCGTGAACGGATCCGTATGATCTAGTATAAATATGACTGTTATTCAAACAGGCTTTTATTTTGATTTTATGTACCCATATTTTCCTGTGAATTCTTATGTTTTTTATTTATTGTATTGTTACATTTTATTGTAAAGCAGTGCTTTATGCGATTTTGTTTTTTATCTGTGAAAAGTGCTAAACAGGGTGCCATTTGCCGCGGGGGATGCATGGGAATTCCCCCTTTCTAGTTTACATATCACTGTCTCTGCTGAATAATTTTTTTTGACTAAATGTATTCCCCCCCCCCCCCCCCCCATCAAAGTGATCAATGCTACTTTACCAATAGACCATATATTATATACCTTAAATAGAACTAAGTAAAGCGCTGTGGCGTGAAAACATAGAAGGATAAAAATCTGAGCCGCAGTTGCTAGTTGTGTTTAGCCGCTACAGAGCTCCGGAACGCCATCTACCAGCGGCAGTTGTTTAGCCGCCAGTAGGTGACTGCGAGCCGGCTACAGGCACCCCCAGATGAAGGTCGGAATTGTTTTTTTTTTTTTTCCAGCAAGCGAACTTCGCTGCCCGGCTTGACAGCGCTGTGTTTTATGACCCATCCATCCACCCCGACCTCCTCCCGACACGGTAGGGTTGGCACTCGTTTTGATCCAACAATTCGGATTCAAATTCTGATTCTTACCCTTACGGTTCTTATAGATTTTTTGATTCCCACTCTTTGACGGGTGGAGTTGAACCGGGCCACATGCTTATTTCACAGATAAGAGCAAAATTGTATTTTGATTCAATGGTGATATACAGTTTTACTGGGATTTTCAACGTAAAATAAGTACCTTTTTAGAGCACTGCTTTCTGTGCTCCGTGGCTGCAACACAACAAGCACCTGGAAGTACAGTGGCCGCTAGGGAGACCAAAACTTGCTAAATGTTAAATTTGGAACCAATATTGGATTCGAAACGAGTCCAATAAAGAAACGATTCTATTGGATTTGGAATTTTGGAAACAATTCCTAGTTGGAACCGGTTTTCAATGCCCAATCCTACCATATGGTCCACAGCGTTCTTATATAGCAGCAGTCAATGTGGTGCATACAATAATAAATCCGTGGAATGCATCCAAGTTACAGTTGCTATACTTTTAGTAGCTATATGTAAGAATGGTTCATGAGAACAACCTGGACACTGACAGCCAGACAGCAGCCTGAGACCCAGCACAAAAAAAAATCCTCGGACTTTGAACAGCAGCTTCTATTGGCTTTCTAGCTTTTCCTCATCTAATGTAAAAGCGTGAACACATCCTGCAGAACGAGCTACCAAAGGAACGTTAATCAGGGAAAAAGTGCAGGCTAGATTGCTAATTAGCTCATCAACTTGCATTTTGAACAGCTAAAAATGAATTCAGATGTGATATTTATTCCTTTCTCTACACTGCTAACACTGTCTGTCCTCACAAAGATATTTTACCATCATAATTGCTTTGCATTGAATCTTGGTGCCACTGCCGGCTAAGCTATCAAACACAGACGCCAGCCCGCCCACTCACAGGCTTGAAGGCTAAAGGAGTGATATTTCTCCAAATACCCTTTTTCCCCCTCCTGTGTTCTGTCTTGTTATTATAGTTCCAGCATGAACTATAATTAGTTTATCTTCACAAATGCTTTATGACAGTACTTACTTGTAGCTGAATTTTGAAGACCCTTATCTCTGGGGAAACCCAAATTGAAGCATGTTTGCGAGCTGTATAGCATGTCGTGGACAGCTACACAACTAATTGTTGCTCAATACTAAACACTCCTAAAAACTACAGATGCTTGAGAGGCCAGAGATAGCCTGCCACTTTTGAAATTGTATGCGTAAACATAAGGAGTTATACTGATCCCTGATCCATCCAAAAGCAGCTGAAGACTATTATTCAAACAGGCTTTTAGTTTGTCTGATTTCATGTACCTATATTTTCCTGTGATTTCTCATGTTTTTTATTTAATGTATTACATTTTATTGTGAAGCACGTTGCGACTGTGAGCTGGGTACATGCACCGCCTGATGACGGACCTTTCAGGGGCCGTGGTAGTGGAGCTTAGCCATAAAAAGGGTTAGGGTTAGTATAGGGTCATGCAGCGATGGAAGTTAAGTTTAGGCACCAAAACGTTAAACTAGTTAAGTTTAAGAAAAAGATCGGAACGACCATTTCCTGAGTGAAAAGTATGTTGTTTTCGCGACTAAAAGTGGAAATGATCATTCGCGTCCCCGAGGTCCAATAAACTGCCTCGGGACACACTGAGGCGACACCGACATGAGAAACGTAATACGTCTCCATAGCAGGAGGCGGCGCTACTCTGTATTGTTGCCCAAGAAATGACAACCGGCAGCTGATTGGACGAACGCGTCACATGGGTTTGTTTTCTCCGGAAATTCAAAGCCAGACTGTCATGGCGGCCGTTCAGAATACGATCTCATATTGTACAAAAATAGTTCACTAAATCGTGTTTCTGAAAACATTTTAAGCGAGAAATAGGCCATGCAGTTGCTGAATCTGTCTTCATTTCAGCTCAACAAAGGTCAGTTTAAAAGATTTTCATCAGATTTTGAGAGACTCCAGTCACCTCATTCCACTCGCCATTTCCGGGTGAGTCCAGACTGCCCTGCCACCGACCGAACATGTCAGGACGGCCAAAATGACACGGGACACACCGAACAGATTTGAGTCACTGACCTCGCCAGACTGTCCAACGGCCGATAATCGACCCCGTGTGTCCCAGGCTTTAGTGAACTTTACCGGCTTGAAAGTGCTGTGTTTTATGTTGACGCCACGTTGTGTTATTTCATTTTGAGATTATTTTCCATTGGATATTGAAGTGCATAAATAAGTATTTAGGCATGGCAGGCCAAGTGGCACTATATCCATGGTGGTATTAAAAGGGGGATTCATTCTTGCATTTTTTTTTTCCACTCGCCAGTCTGTCTGAGGCTCAGTGACTTAGTTAAATACCTATTGTTATATTTACATAAACTCTTTCAGCCTAGGTGAGTAAATAACCGACTGGAGCTGCAGAATAACAACAGTGTCGAGCAGAAACTGCAGCTCATTGTGCTGCAGTCAGTAACTCGCTGTTGTTGGGCGACACACACATGGCGCGGCTGTCACCTCCGTCTTTGAACAGATTTATACAGCATGCTATGTATTCTGTTCAGGTTGCCTCCACCAGGCACACCTCCAAAAGCAGCTCTTCACCGACGCTTCAGCTGGGAGAAAGTCATAAAGAATGTCAGGCGGAAATTACAATTAGGAGTTTACATTACATAGCAACATCCCCTGGCGTTTCTGTTGTTTCAGTCCATTTACTAAAATCAGCTATTTACTGCTGTAATTTAGTTTTTAGTGTTTTTTCCACCCTCCAAGCAGCCAGTATTTCCTATTTATTTTACTACTCACAGAGACTTGAAACTGAGTTCAGTATTTTATCACAGTGAACATTGGTGAAGTTACGTTTCTGTGCCGAGGCTTCGAAGCGTGTGTCGAGGATTGAATCGTTTTAAACAAATGACGTCATTGATGACATCCGAAGCCTCGCTGGCCGTCCGTACCACATGACGAATGAAGTGGTTAAAATCTACACTGGTTTTATTACACATCCACGATCTACACGAGCACAGTCACAGCCCTCTGCCCAGTTAAACCATTGCCATTGTCCAATTTTAGAATAGCCTACCAATATTGCCTCTGCTGCTATTATATTAGGACCAAAAGGATTGAATTACACTCGTTTGAAAGCCACATTCCTCTTAAGGAAATCCGTTTTTTTATACAGTTATGTTGATTTATATTACACCAAAAGAAAATACACATATTCATATAAATGAATTAGGTAGAAATTGATTTTTTTCTTCATCGTTATTTCTAAGTCTTTACTGGCGCAAAATGCTGGATGGTGTTTTTTGCCCCAAACGTCTCCTTCCAGGCAGCGCTGCGACCATTGACTTCAAGGCACATAACCTTAACCCTAACCATTGCCTAATCCCAGTGCCTTCCAGGCAGTGTTGCCTGGAAGGAGATGTTGGGGGGCTTAAAACACAAATAAACACGCAAAATACAGTCAAAAACCGATACAGTGTATCACAGATCACATGGATCATCTGTAATATATCTGGCTGTTTTACACTCTTTGACAAACAGGTGGTGATGTGAGCAAATGAAGCCTCGAGAAATGAACCCTTTTGCGAAATGAACTTTGCTGGAAAAGTTTCAATGCTTTGGTCACTAGTGAACATCATTTCTGCAAGAGAAATGACCAGGAGCACATTCTTTAGGGAGATCCAGTATACTACTAGTTACTTGTCATTCAGGCAGGCTTTTAGACTGGCAGGCTGTGTTCCAGGAAGTACACCAGGCTTTGAAGCCAATTTGACATCGTAGGCCAAATGGTGGAATATACTTCTCAGACTTACATAGAGAAAGAGACGTCTGTAAAATCAATGCCTAAATGTTTTCTAGCGTTGCAATCCCCGCAAAATGACATAATTTGATCCATTCGGTCCGATAACATTTTGGAAAGTCTAGAAGACCCGCATGATCAAATCATTTAATCTCCATGCAAATTAGCAGAGAACTAAATCCGAAATAAGCTCGCTCTGCTTGCGGAGGTCTCTAGTGCACCTTGCTCCATCTGCTGCAAATTGCGGAAGCAGCGTCAATCATCCGGGTCATTTTATATAAGGAAGTTGAACTTTTTTGGCTTCATGCACCACTGAGCAACTCTCATAGGAGTGAACAGGGCTCCGCCTTAAACGCTGTGTCCAGGTTTTATTAAACATCCATGATATGTCCACGCTAAGTTGGCTAAATCTGAAAGCAGAGTTTGTGTGTAAATGCATGAAAGTGCATCCACACTTGTTTCCATGTTGTTCATAAGGATCTTACTTATTATATTCCTCAAAGGTTATAAGTCTCTTAACACGTTTGCGCTTCATTCTGGCCCCTCCTGCTCTCTGTGATCACCTCTGCTGTGTTTAAATACAGCCACACTGACAATGTAGTTCTCATTTCAATACTTTTGTTTTTGTTGTCAGACAGCTTAACAAGCATAAATCAGGTTGTGATGCATTAAAAAACATAGGCTCGTCAAGGAAGTGCGCAGGTGTCGCCGTGACAATGTTCTCTGTAATTTTGATCAAAATTGTGTTATCATTGGATGCTGATGTAGTTGGAAAATGATGATAGATTTGCTCTCATAACCAACTCATGACAAAAATAGAAGCTGAAAGGATGGCCCTGTGATGGATTACCTATCTCCATTAAGTTTGAAGTCTCTGCAAGTAGATTTTCTTGGTGTACAGAAATTAACATAAACTTCGCAGACTGCATAAAAACCGCTAACATTTTCAGCACTGCAGGAGCTTACATCAAGCACTAAACATGTCATTTATTACATTACATGTCATTTAGCTGACGCTTTTATCCGCTTTTTTATGAAGATATATATATATATACACACAGTATATATATATATATATATATATATATATATATATATATATATATATATATATATATATATATATATATATACGATATATCAGAGGTCGCACACCTCTGGAACAACTAGGGGTTGCAGTGGGAATCGAACACCAAAAGCATGTGCCATCACCACCACATTCAAAACACATGTTCATTCAAAAGGCAGTTTTTCATGATCTTTGCTGAGCAAATGCATGCTACCCTGAGGATGAACCCTGTTGATTTGAATGCCCAAATAGCCTTTTCCTGAAGCACCACCATCCAGACACATTTCAGGTTTAGCTTCACTATTGGTAAGGCTTGTATTTCACGAAATGTCAGTGTGTTGGTCTTTCTGTCCAATACTTTCATATTGTTGGGTGTAAAGGGACATTGCAGCCTCTAGAGGTTGTAGACGTTTGCTTCATATAATCTTGTGTCATTCCTTTAAATAGCATGCTGGAGACATTCAAACTTTTCAAAAGGGTAAATTGTATACATGAGTGGGAGATTGAAACTCTTACTTCTGATTGGTGGGCTCTGAAACCTCTAAGCACATTGTGGATTGCTGTCTGCAAAATCAGATTCTGCCAATCCACGGGGAAAAAAGCAACACCATTCCTTACCTAACTGACAGATTTGTACAGGCAGGGCGGAGCTGAGATGGATGTGAACCATTGGTTCCTAAGATCGCACTGAAGTGCTCACTTGAAAGCCGTAAAGCTGAAAAGAAAACCCTTTTCTTTCTGCTCTGCACCCCTGGATGGCCTATCATTTTAATTCCATTTCATCTTGTTTTAAGTCTCCAATCTCACAGCACGCAGTTTGCTCAATCCTACATTTGAAGCATTCATTAATGCTCGAGGGGGGGTTTTTCTGCATGGATGAAGAAAAAAAATAATAATCCACCTGCTCACCTCGGTCTATATCACAGCTCTGTAAAGTTCACTGCACTTCAGAAGGTATTTTTGTGATCAAGTGGTGTAATTTATCGCACTCAAATCCTGCCTGGTCGACTTCAGTTAGTAATTTCCCACATTCCCCATAGTGCCTTTCAGGTGTCGCCATAAAATTGGCACAATGATTCCAGCAACACACACATTGGCACCGAAATCAGTGGTGACAGGAGAGGGGCAGATAATTCTGGTCTATTTTCCACGATTGTGTTAAAATTGTTATTAAAGGTGCAATATGTAATATTGTATGTAATACTGGCAGCTAGCGTTTAAAATAGTTACTGCACTACCAATTCAAAATACTGGAGAGTCGTCTCCCCCGCCCCCTCCTGCCCAGACTCGAAGTTCACAGGGGTTGCCAGGCTGAGACCGCAGCATTCACAACAATGTTGCTAGACGCTTTTCTCACATAGCCAGACATTACTCCACAGCACAGCGGAGTAGATAACGGTAGATGCTGGCTATATTGACAGTCATAAAAGCCCGTGCTCACGCGGAGCTCTGTAACCAACTGACAGACACACTTTCTCGGCTTAAAATTACAGTATGAACCGCTAAAAACACAACAACCTCACTGTCCTCTCCACACGCGAGTCAGGCACACTTCCTCGGCTTAGAATTAAATACGAAACGCTAAAAATACCACTACCTTGCCGACGGAACACACTTGATTGGCTTAGAATTACGGCAACAATCGCTAAACACACTGCAAACTCACTATACTGACATTAGCATTTTTGTCAGAAAAGATAGTATTTCAGTTTAACATGTTTCCTTAATATCTGATGAGGCATTGGTGTCATTTTGGATTTATTACAGTACAAATATTACATATTGGACCTTTAAATCTACAGTATGTGCTTTTTCTACAATACATTTCTAATGATGGTTGAACATTTGTATGACATGAAAACTCTATAAAGGACTTTAAAGGAGGATAATTGTAACTTTCACTCTTGATTTAGCTTCCTTATGTTTCCTTACAGTCTTTTTTTATTCATTTTTATGTTATTTTATAAAAGTCCACTGGGTGACTTTTTTCATTTCCTGTAACCCAGGCAACACCAAACCAATTCTGATCAATCCATTGTCAAACGCTTTCATGCTTGGCCCACATCTGCATTTCCGTTCTCTCATCCCATCCACAGAGGGGTTTATTCCCCATACAATGAAATCAATCACAGGTAGGAAAAAAGTAAGAAAGAGGTAAAATATGTACATTAATTCTTTTGACAAGAAGCCATCACAGATAATCTATAAGAAAGATTCAGAGAAATACCTGACAGACCACAGAACAGAAAAAAAGCATAGTGTGTTCATTTTATTTCGCTATATGCTTGGGTTAGGCTCTTCTAATGAACCATTCAAATATCTACAAAAAGTATTACACTGTAATTTGTATGTATTCCACGTATTTATTACCGTATGTACCTGTGATACCCATTTGGTGTCATTTTGAGTGTTTTTGCTGTCTACTTTAAGTATGTTTACATGCACACCAATATTCAAACAGCATATTCTGGTTGGATAGTCTAAATAAGGCCTTTTTCCGAATATAGCATTTTCTGATTAAGACGTGGAATATTCTGGTATTATTATTATTATTATTATTATTAGGTTTTAAAGGCATTCTTTGAACATGTCTACAGCGCATTCGGGAATATATGTCTCAATCAGGATTTTTACCGCAGTTTACGGCCTCTTGCCTGTTTACGACTTACAGTCAGCTCTGCACGTTGCTATGGTTGCTGTACACATACCAACCAGCCAACAGCTTGCAAGGGTTAGGGGAAACAAGACTTTTCACCCAGGAAACGGGTGTAATACTTCAGCGGATCACTGTTTTTTTTAGTGCCTAAACTAAACTGTTGCATCGCTGCCTAACAGTCAACTAACCCTAACCTTAATCATCATGTCACGGTGCTCTGTACCCATCGCACAGTCACTGTTTCTTGTCTAAACTTAACTGTAACGACGGCTAAAGTTAACGGACCGTTTTCCGTTATGTGACCGGTTGGCGGTCACCGTCATTTTGTAAAATGCAAATTGTTGTGCATAGGTTTTCGTACGATATCAACGTGTTCATGAGAATGCATTGCTTGAGTACATGATCAATGAGTTTTGCTGTAGAAGAAAGAAAAATTTGCTGAACAAATGTAAGTCATTTTAATTGGAACTTTGGACAGTGCACTGGAAGCTAAATGTCAGGCAATCATAGCAATGTATTTCAATAAACACCAGCAATCTGGAAAGGAGGTAGAAACAAAGCTAAGACTAAAGCCCAGCTATACTGCATACTGCAATGCAATGGGTCCATTTGGGAACAATAGCTTGCTGAGTAAATTGAATTGCAAGTCTTCCTATTGGTGTAGAATTGCAAACATTTTAATCAAACAAAAGGGAAACCGAAAGTTTTTAGCTTCAATTCAGCAGACCTAAATCATTCAGTGCTTTTGAAACCAACAGTAGGAGCCGTGCAAAGATCTGAGGATGAGGGTAGAGTGTGAATATACTCTGTAAATGTCTTGCAAGGCTTTCCATTAGATTTGAATGATTATTTTGTACAGTGGGGGAAAGGTCAAGGAAATTAAAAATGTTTCTGCTGGTAGCCATGAATATTAAAAGCAAATTGTATGGAAATCTGGCCAATGGGAAATTCTGGTCCAACGGTGGCACTAGATCAGGGGTAGGCAACCTGCTGCTCCATGTGGCTTTGACAAAAAATTATATGGAAATGAATATGAAAATGAAGGGTTATTTTTAAACATTTTAATTTTAGTTTATTATTGTTGCTCAAGTGATTCTAACATTCTCCATTTATGCTACATGACATTTCAGCCAACTAAAATGTTCATTACAGCCTACGTAGGCTACGTCTACAATAGCAGTCTTGAGGTTCTCTTTAGACTAGCTATGGATTCCAAATCCAAATATAAAGAAGTGCCGGAGGAAAATGGAGAATTTAATTGTGTGGAAAGATTAATTTGCTTTCCGCGCCAATGCTGTTAGCTCACCGTTAACGCTTGATCTGAGGCAATAAGTGAGAATTACCCCTCATTTTAGAATATGTTTTATGGCTCCAGCAGATTTATTTTCATTTTTTTTGGGCCAAACATTGCTGTTTCGATAATAAAGGTTGTCGACACTTGCACAGGCCAAGGGGTCTTTAAAATCATTCATATTCATCTTCTGGGGAACACAAATGGCCAAAACAAATGTAATAGCAATCAGGTTTGTGAATTGCAGTTTGTTGGACGTTAGCTAGAAATCCATTACAGACACATCCAGATTAAATTCAGATAAACAACATCTGATGCAAAACCCAGCCAAGCGCACACATAAACATTATCCTCGTGCAGAGTGGATGGTAGATATTCTATATGAATTCTTCACAGCACCAGTTACTGCTGAACAAGGAGGACTGAGAGAGGAAACAATCACACCCTGCAATTTCAAATGGGTTTTGGCAAGGATGAACTGACCGTTTCATCTGCCATAACGGCTTTGTTGTATTGTTTTCTCCTTAAATTAAACGCAGCTGCAGGAAAGAAAAAAACACATTTGCTACATTGGTTTATTCAAATAACCCATTCACAGCAGGCGCTGAGCACAGGGTTTTCAGAAAACTCATCATCTGGGCTCCTATCCAAGGGAAATCTCCTAAATGGAGAACCAGCGTACGTAAACAACAGCTTCCCTCAAACCCACACCCATCACCTGGATGCGTCTCACAAAGACCAACCATATCAGATCTATCATGATGAATTGTTAAGGAAAAAATACAATACTAATTAGGATTTTATAAAGCCTAGCATGGATGCAGCCAGTGTGTAGCTGGCCTTACTCTAAATTCTGTGATAAAATAAGCCTTTTAGTTTTCATTAAATTGCATCAGGCCTTCATGGACACATTTTACATGGGCTCCATTTCAGTTGCTGACACTAAATTGACCTGTGAAATAAACATGTGAAGCGTTGATGTTTTAAATACACTTAAAATAAATATTTTAACTGTTCCACTCATGCTTGACAACTGAGGTGTTTGGGGAAATCCTTATTCCGTCTACTATTGGAGTTGTTGATGCTGAATTGTCACAACCTTGGCCATGTAAAGTTATAAGTAAGTAGCGTTGTTAAGGGGCAAGCCCTTTCAGACGTTGGACTAAGGGGGCTGTGTCCAACCATTACCTGTAACTTTCCGAAACGGACAATCTGACATTACCACACACTTCACGCTGTGATTGGCCTTTGAATTCCATATTACTCTCAACGTATTGATATATGCAGGTTTAAGTTTTCCCAAACTGAGCCTAATTCTTTCCCATCACAAATGCGTTGGAAATGTTAGCTGTGTGTTAATCTTCAGACTTTTTATATTGTAAACATGACCTACTTAGTACAGTTCCATCCAGCCCATAAAATTCATTAATCCTTCATGGAGCAATTTTCATTGCAGACATTAAATCAAATACTAAAACACACACACACACACACACACACACACACACACACACACACAGAGAACAACCTTCAGAAACTTGCTCCGTGTTCAGCAGCATGAATCTGTCACATAAAGAAGCGTGAAGAGTGAAGAGCCTCTCTAATATGGCTGCCTTGCCTCCATTCAGTGTCCCAAAAACCCTCCGACTTGTCAAAGTAATTTTCTTCACTTGAAATTAGCTGCTTCTAATAAAATTTTAATTCAGTTATTACATGCACAGTAACGCCTCGAGTGCTGCCCCTAAGCCCTGTCTGGTTTATGGAAATGTATCCGCCAGATGCACTTAAGCCTCATGCAAATGAATTTTAATTTGGTAGAAAATTGGTTCTATTCATTAACGCGACATTACGCGAGCTAGGACATTTGTCTCCACACGTTGACACCAGTTTGATTTGGCTGAGAAAGAGTGCTCTGAAGGACGACGACCTCGCTCCTATCAATACTCACAGGGCCCTACGAAGTCAATAACTACATTTACACCAAATGACTTTCTGCAAGAACTTGGTGCAATTTCCTCTGTTCCAGCTGCTCCAGTAATGGCCTGAAATCTATTTCCGGAAGGAGAGAAAAACTGTGACTGATGAAAGTTAAATTTCCCAGGAGAAAACCACGATTAGACATGAACTTGTATTGGGATGCATCTAATGCACTGTTGTAGAGAAAACAGTGCATTTTGGAGTGTTTTGGTGATCCTCTCTGGGATGGAAAAAGGGGATGCCAAATAGGTGCAAGGAGCTGTATCTCATGACAGCCTGACAGCTTTTTAATAATCTGTCTCATCCAGGCTTTTCTTTCCATAAACTGTGTTTACAAATTTACAAACCGCTCGCAGCACAAGCTGTCTTCTGTTTTTACTCTCTGAAATATTAAATATTAGCAGTGGTCCTCATGAATTTAAGATCAGTGTTGCTTTTGCAAAAGCTGTCAGCATGTTTTAGTGAGGAAGGGACTCAGCATCCCAGTGTGAGATAATTACTGCAACCTGATTCAGTCGATGTGTGTGTCCTGTTCAAGGGTACTGGAGCAAGCCACTAACCCCGCGACATTATTCACTGTCGCTATGCAAATCAAGGTGTAGCAGCGTGTTTCTGAAATACATTATTAAACCTCCTCTCTGCGCAAGCGTCCGCCATGGCGCATCTTACAATCACTCCCTAAAATCCTAGAGTAATAATCTTAAGTAATGTCAAAGCGTTTCAAATATTCTGATCTCAAGAGTATGAATTACAAGTTATTCATGAAGTGTCCTACACGTTCTGTTAAAAAGTTATATTCTACATATTTGTTTCCTTGTAATATGTTTGTTTTTTATGTATGCACCATCCACCAAGGCAAATTCCTTGTAAGTGTTACTTTCTTGGCAATAAATCTGTAGACCTGCAGAAAACAAACGTTCCAAATCCTTGAAGGAAGTTTAGTATTGTAATTATTTTAAACTTGTACAAAACAATTCACACTGCACTGACGCTAAGAGAGTTGCAATCACTCGCACAGCAGCCGCGAGGATGTGCGTTGGTGGACGATGATACAGACTCAACACTGGAAGTGTTATTTTGACTCTCCTGTCCCCGAGGCATCGTGGCCGTGTCAGCCACCTGAATTGAATAAATCTCTTTTGCAAACTTGAATATTTCTCTGTTTATGCCCCACCCCACTGTAGCGCTATCACTGTGTGTACTGATGTGCTTCTTCGTCTCGCTCTTGTAGTCCCAAAACTTCTTTTCCATCTTTGTCATAGTCGTTGGCTCCGGACTGACAGAATAAATACCTGTTGCCATTCAATAGCTTTTCATTGTGTCGATGATGTGCAAACTACAGCTGCTAAATAAAGCATTTTTCATCACTTCCTCATCAGTAAGCATTTCACACAGAATTTTACAACACTGTGCCTTAAAGTAGTTGTAATAGAAGGCCAGCCTTTTTAACAGAAACATGTAACTTTCTCATGCAGAACGGTGATGACATGAGTCAGAATGAAATCTAATGGCAGAATATTCATAGGATTATTTCTCTGCCTGAATCCAGTCATGTCTACACGTTGCATCTGAGTGTTGGCTCAGACCGAAAAATTCAAACGGAAAAGCTCTGACTATGTTGTTTTATGTCTCTCTTTTGTAAAAGTGTCATTCCTAACTCAGTCTATCAAAAAAATCAAACACTGAAACACTGTGTCTTGCTCTAAACTAAGAAATTAAACAATTGTATTAACGTTTAGAAAAACATTGGTGATGAATCTTAACATTATGGATAGAAATGGGGGTATATTTATTTGGTAACACTTTACTTGAAGGTATCTACATAAGAGTGACATGACACTGTCATGAACACTTGACACTGTTATGACACATGAACTCTAACTCTAACCATAACTTGTCATGACAAAAACTGAATGACACTTAATGACAGAAGCGTTATATCATAAACGTTTGACTTGTTTATGTTTATGACACGTTTATGACCATGTCATGTCACTCTTATGTAGATACATACCTTAAGTAAAGTGTAACCATTTATTCCTTTTTTTATTAGTAATAATAATGCATTTTACTTTAAGGTGCCTTTCTTGACACTTTACAGTGCATAAAAAAGAACGGTAACACTTAGTACTTGAAGGTGTCTACATAAGAGTGACATGACGCTGTCATGAACACATGAACCCTAACCCTAACATGACAAAAACTGAATGACACTTACTGACAGAAGCATTATGTCATAAACCTTTATGACACGTTCATGACAGTGTCATGTCACTCTTATGTAGCTACCTTCAAGTAAAGTGAAACCAAAAAAACATACAGGTAAAGTATACAGGTAAAAACGGCCCGCTTCTCCAAAGACCCCGCGATGCTACCATAATGCATTGCACAGCTTGCTCCTATAGAAATGAATGGGAGGCGAAAGAAATACCATTTGACAGTGGACACCTATCATAACTATAACAAGGCACGGCTGGATGACTGTATTTTTCCACTAGATTATTAACATCAAATCTGGGGATTACTGAGGTAAATTTGATTTCTGTGTAATGGCTGATGGATTTCGATGTTGAACTGAGTGTAAGTCACTCCACTCAGGACTGTATTAGCGTGGCCTTCATTTGGACTGCACTGCCAGACAGCAGACCGTGGCCTTGAGTTGTGTCAGAGTCGACCTCGGGGATGTGCTGCTGACAAACCTCATCAAGATAAAACGCCTTCCATGTTTGCCTCTGGGTAATAACTACTCCACCTGCAGAAAACAACACATGGCTGAAATGTCAGATGGCTTTTAGTGCTTGAACACAGATTAAATCATCATAGTAGTATAGAACAATGTTGTAGTAGTAGTAGTACTACAGACTGGAGTAGAGAATCAGTGGTGGTAAGTACAGCAACACAGTACATTTCATGCCACTGACTTATTTGATGCATCCATATCAACAATCTAATATTGTCTTAAATAATAATAAATCCCTCACAAGGGACATTTTTTATTAGATCTAATATTTCACATTTAATAGCCTATATGTACAATTTACTTAGAATACTTCTGCACATTTTGAACGCAGGACTTTTACTTGTAGTGGAGCATTTCTATATATTTATACAGTTTGACATTCTACATACCCGGCAAAACACTTTACAGAGGCTGTATGTCTCTATGCTTAGACTACGGACGTTTTCACACCTGCCTTGTTTAGTTCGGTTGATTTGAATCCTAGAGCATTTAGCCCCTAGGTGCCGTTCGTTTTGGCAGGTGTGAACACAGCAATCACACTCGGGTGTGGACCAAAACAACCGAACTGTAGTCTTGCATTGCCAGACCCTCTTCCACCGCGGCGCTGCTGAGGAGGAAGGTCTGGCTAGTCCACACAGCATTCCCGGGATGGGAGAAAAACGTGCTCTGGTTTATTGGCATTTCTTTAAACCAATCACAATCATCTTGGATGGCTCTAAGTAACGGACGGAGCAACGGTGCGGCTGTAAAATAACTTAAGGAAGGAACTTGTTTTGTAGTGAAGTAGTTTTAGTCGTGCACCAGAAAAATCAGATTGGACAGATAGTCTAGCTAGCTGTCTGGATTTACCAGCCAGGTCTCACGGCAGGTCGTTATATAGTTACGTTATTTTAATCTATTAAGTCGTGGACAGGTTACGTAAAAGCCTTTTTTTTCGTGTGCCGATTATGAAATAGAAAGCAATGCATTTTAATGGGAAGCATATTTCGTGATCCCAGAACGCTGACGGTAGCGAATAATATTGATAAGGCGAAAGTCCGTGTAGGGAGGCTGGTCGGGGTGGCGGATGGGTCGGAAAACACAGGACTTTCACCCCGGAGACCGGGGATCGCGTCCTGCGTGTTGCAGTACCTTTGTCCCGCTTGTTGCAGTTCCTTTGTCGGTGTGTCCCGCGTGTGATGGTTCCTTTCCCCATTCTTTTTTTTTCCTAACCACAACCGTCAAGTTATTGTGGCGTTTCATTTCCCCATTGTGGCGTCCCCCAGGGCAGGTTCGAAAAGCGTCACCTGTACACGTTCAAAAGTCGTTGCATATACACGAAAAAAACGTCAAAATAAGTCGTTGCATATACACGAAAAAAACGTCTAAATCGTAACCTGTACACAAATTTAAGAATCAAAATAACGTGACTATTACACGACCTGGCGTGAGAACGGGTTGGGATTTACCCTGCAGAGATCCGAGGAGCAGTAAACATAGTCCTCAGAAATCCACCGAAGTTTAAAATGCCAACAGAAAGGAAGCCAAAGGCAACGGATAACCAGCCTAAAAGGAGTGAAATCCGGCGAAATTTCTGCAGCAATTCCGGAAGTGGAACATCAACGATATAGACTAACTGAACCGAGACCACCTACTCAAGGTCTTGGTCCAGTTACAAATGAACTCTGCTACTCTTCGGTACATTACATTTGTGATGAGAACATGATCCGACCCAGCTACCAGGTGTACGCCGAAAGTTGGAGCTAAACGGGAGTGAACGTTCTTCACTTTGGTTCACTTGGATTTTTCTCTGTGTGAAAGGAAACCGAACCAAGGTGGAAACGCTCCAAGTTTACAAACTCATCAACCGATTGGAACCAGGGCAAACGAACTATAGGTGTAAAAAATGGCCAAAGACTCTGTTGAAAGTTATGTTCGTGGTTGAGTGGTACACATACACATACATATACACACATACACACACACACACACACACACTCACGTACGCTGACGATTATCGTGCATAAATAATACACTGGAGCTGAACGTAAACACAGCCTGCCAGTTTTGCTAAACTTGAAAAGAAGCTGCGAGCGAGGAGAGAGTGAATACATAATAAATGAGGAAAGGATTCTTGTTTTCCAGCTTGAGTTATATCGATGCTTCACATTCCAACGAATCTGCATCCAGGAATACATGATGCTCCGTATCACGCAGGTCAACGTTATGAAAGAAAATATCACACGTTGTTGATGGTTTTGGTCCTATTATGAAGCACTGTGTGACAACGAGTCGCTCATCAGGATCAGGAAATCAACTAACCAGTCTCCTCCTGACTCTGCTAGCCTGGCCAGGAGAGGTTTTCAAATGTAAACATCAGAGGCGAAGGTGGCTACGGTCCAGACTACCTGGACAAGCAAGACCATCTGCGTCCATCTCCATCTTTACATCAGAGGGGAGGCACAGAGGCAATCGTGGAAG
This sequence comes from Perca schrenkii, assembly GCA_025617405.1. Classification (NCBI taxonomy): domain Eukaryota; kingdom Metazoa; phylum Chordata; class Actinopteri; order Perciformes; family Percidae; genus Perca; species Perca schrenkii. The sequence continues at coordinate 30,658,978 of CM046799.1, forward strand.
AACTGAACACGACTGCCACTTCTCACTCCTCTTACGCGCTGGGATGTCCCTCACCTTCCACACTCCGTGTGTTGCCGTTCACAAAATTTGAGCTAGTAAGAACATTTGGATGATGCAACAAGGCAGGTCTGCTTAGTTCTTTCGGGGAATGATTGTAAAGATTAAAGTGATGGTTCGGAGTAATTTCACCCTAGGGTCCTTTGCACCATGACCTCGAGCCAAACACCCCCCCAGAAGCTTTTTTTACCTGGGTCGAACATTGGGAGAGTTAGCATAGAGTAGCGTTATCAGCTGAATAGCTTAGTGCAGGGACTAATGGATCCGAAGTGTCTCTTAACATTACCCCACTAATAATGCCCGAAATGATACCAAACGTCTACACTAGTACAAATAGGTTATGCGCTCATAAAACGATGGATTGGAAAGTTTGTAAGTACACCAGAAGTGTATGTAAATAACACTTGCCTGCTGGCTTCTCGTCTCTGCTGTTGTTGTTGCTGTTACTACCGGGCAGTAAGAGTGCTTAGGGCCATCTACAAATTACAACACCGAAAAGAGATGCAACAAAAATATTTATTAATTTAATGATTAAATAAGATAATGTCTCCAAACTTACCTCAATTATAACTTCTCTCCGGCTAGTTATTCTACATCACTTACTTTAAAAAATTATTAAAAAATAGTTAATTATTATTAACTATTTTAAAAAGAAGTTAAATTAATAAATATTTTTGTTGCATCTCTTTTCGGTGTTGTAATTTGTAGACGTCCCTAAGCACTCGTCTTACAGCAGCAACAACAACAGAGAGCAGAAGCCAGCAGGCAAGTGTTATTTACATAAACTTCTGGTGTACTTACAAACTTTCCAATCCATCGTTTTATGAGTGCATAACCTATATGTACTACTGTAGACGTTTGGTATTTTTTCTGGCATTATTAGTGGGGTAATGTTAAGAGACACTTCGCCCAAGACGATTGTGATTGGTTTAAAAAAATGCAAACAACCCAGAGCGTTTTTTTTCCCTCCTATCCCAGAATGCATTTGTGGTGTAGCCAGACCCTACTCCACAGCGCTGTGGAGATAGGTCTGGCAACGCAAGACTACCATGCGAGATGCGAGACTACCCAAAACCAATTGCTGAGTATCAAACACTCACTTCCTGTAGCTTGGAAGGCAGCTCTGTTTGTAGCTTAGATATGCAGCAATTGCAAAGGATCCAAATGGTGAACCAAATAAGTATTTCATCACACCTGCAGCAAAGTCCATTGATCCTCTGTCTGTCTGAATCCTGTAAGTTCTCATACAGTAACAGCCACACCAGGGAAATGGTGTGATGAAAGAACAACAGCACTCAAACTAAAATTCGTTTGAGACCCAAAGGTTGCTGTTTTGCTTTCCTGAGCAAAGAAGAGGGTAAAGAAGAAACTAGAAGAACTACTTTTTTCTTCTTCTTACATGACAGTAGAAAGCCTTGCAGCAGCAGATTATGAAGCCTGAAGACTCCGCAGCAGAATGTGCCTTCAGGGATAATTATGCAGCCTCACGTCATCATGCTCCAGTTAAACCACGTACAGGTTGTTTTTTTTTAAGATATTTTTTTGGGCTATTTGGGGCCTATATTTTGTACAGGATAGCTGAAGACCTGAAAGGCGAAGAGAGGGGGAATGACATGCAGCAAAGGGCTGCAGGTCTGAGTCAAACCTGCCATTGCTGCGTCGAGGAGTAAACCTCTACGTATGGGTGCGTGCTCTACAAGGTGAGCTATCCAGGCGCCCCTACATACAGGTTTTTATCATTATCCTCAGTGACTGCCTAGATGTCAGCCGAACTTAGTCCCACCCACAACATTTGAGGTCGGGAAGTTGGGTCTGGACTTGATCTGTTGTGCAGCAACTATGCTCCAACCAGAGCTTTTCGGACCAACCAAATTGTCAGGGCGGGCTTTATATGATGATGGACAGATGATCAACAGTAACGTAATCAACCACGTCACCAAAGAGCGCTTGGGTTGAATTTGTTTAAAAACAAAGATGGTTGCCGCTGTAGAATTGAGATGTGTAGATTCGGTAGATATCGACAGTGCATTCATTTTAAAAGAGGAACAGAGAACCTCAATCAAGGCATTTGTCGATCGGAAAGATGTTTTTGCCGTCCTTCCTACAGGGTTCAGCAAAAGTTTAATTTATCAGCTGGCCACAATGGTCGCTAAGAAGATGGGGCTTTGCTCTGATTGGTTGTAGGTCTATCCAATTGAGTGCAGAGGCATTTTCTTTCCTGGTTCGGTTGAAACATGCCCCATAACCACAACCCAATGGAGCAGTATCAGACTCATTCTGACTAGAATCGGAGTTTGACGATGTCAGGCAACAGTGACATACTGTACGTCACATGCAGAAAGTCTTTCAAACCATATGACGATATGAGCCATTTGTTCCTACCCTCTAACACGACCCACAGGAGCCTTTCAAAAAATGTAGCCCCTAGCGGTGGCCTAAATACATCCACATATCTAAACCAGAGAACGTTGGTCGCAGTTTTGAACGTAAAGATCACGATTTTAAACACGTCTTTTACGATGTGAAATGTTCGCAATTTGGTCAAGTTTTGGCACCAAAAGTACTTAGTTAATTATAAAAAGATCAAACAGGAGTCAAACCCTTGTGTCCTAAGATTTTTTTTTCAAAATTAGGCCCTATGTTCCAACATTTCCTTTTTATAAATTTGTATCAGATTTTATCCCCCTTTCTCCCAATTTGGTAGCCAATTACACCCAACCTATTATTCATTAGCAATGGACTACAGATGGAATGTAACCCTAACCTTAACATAGGGCCTAATTTTAAGAAAAATCTTAGAAATGTGGGAACATTAGGGCCTATGTTCCCATAGCCCTATGTTCCCACATTTCTAGGACATTTTCAAAATTAGGTCTTGTGTTCCTGCAGTTCGACTTAAATGCATCCCAGAGATGGGGACTCGAGTTTGAGAGTCAGACTCGAGTCCCCATATCTGGGATGATATTGTATGAAAACACAACAATTCATATGATATCCCGCAAAATTACGGTGGCCACCAGCCAGTCATGGGGTGACCTGACAGTTAAGTGCAGTGATATAATTTAGTTGACAAAAGGGGACTGTCCTACTGTCGGTTTTATTTTATGTGTGAAATGGATAAGGCCAGAGGTGACATGATATGTAAAGTACTGATATTTTCAGAAGGCGTATATCAGAAACTACAGTAATGTATAAAAGGACACCTTGTCATGTCCCTTGAAAACCATGTATTGCCTCCCTAAGGTCTTGTGTTCCTGCAGTTCCCTTCAATTTAAGCCCTATCATCCCACAAGATTTAGAGGGGGTTAAAGGGTTAGATAAAATCTGATACATATTCATGAAAAAGGAAATGTGGGAACACAGCTTAATTTTGGAAGAAATTCTTAGAACTGTTGGAACATAGGGCCTAATTTTGAAAACAATCTTAGAAATGTGGGAACATAGGGCTGTGGGAACATAGGGCCTAATTTTCAGCAAAAAAACATTCTTAGAAATGTAGGAACATAGGGCTTTGGGACCATTGGGCTGTGGGAACATAGGGCTTTATTTTTTTGTATGTAGGGCAGAGTATGTGATATCAGACCCAACCATAGACTCATCCAGGGCTTGTTGTTTCAGAAATTCTTTACGCATGAGATTTCAAGGTTTGGCCCGTGAACATGACCAGGTGACCTGTTGCAGACAGAGATGGATGCAAGATTTCTCCACATGGCTTCTCCTCTTGTCACTGCTTATCTGGCTCATTACATCAACCCAGCTCTCCGCCCACACATCATCACAGATGGCCGCCGCCTTGACTCTGTCAGAGCTGGACAGCCGTGAAAGTCCCGATATAAGGTCACGGTATACACTGTCTCTCTGCCTGTCTCTCTGCCTGTCTGTTCACACTTTCATGGCCTCAATAATAATGACTCATCAACCCAAGTTTGATTGAACTGTCTGTATGGCATGAATAATTATGATTTTCTTCATAACAATCAATTACAGCTGCATTTGTTAGTCTTTCAAAAGCATGATAAGGCTTTAGTATTTTTGTTAATTTGTAAATTTAGGTGTCAAAGGTTTTGGTCAGGGTTTCGGGAGCGTGCCTATGTTCCCACAGCCCTATGTTCCCACATTTCCCACATTTCTAGGATTGTTTTTTCCTAAATTAAGCCCTATGTTCCCACATTTCCTTTTTCATAAATTTGTATCAGATGTTATCCCCCTTTCTCCCAATTTGGTAGCCAATTACACCCAACCTAACCCTGACCCTAACCCTAATTTACTATAAAGTGCTTCCAAAAAATCTTGTGGGAGGATAGGGCTTAAATTGAAGGGAAATGTAAGAACACAAGAACTAATTTTGAAAATGTCCTAGAAATGTGGGAACATAGGGCTGTGGGAACATAGGGCCTAATTTTCAGTGAAAAAACAATTCTTAGAAATGTGGGAACATAAGGCTTTGGGACCATAGGGGTGTTGGAACATAGGGCTGACTGCAGGGTTTCATGCCTGTGTAATTACAGCATCTTTTAAATCATTCCTTAAAAAGTTTTGTTGCCAATTACATTTAACCCTAAAACGATTTGCAAAGTATAGCATAAACTTAATTTCTAGGCTCTTGGAAATTACAACAAACAGCAACAGTACTAGAGCATTGGATTTTCATCATATTAATACATGCATTGCAATGGCAATTTCAGTTTTTGCTTAATTCAATAAAAAATAAATAAAAATGCTTGTTTACTCCATCACCAACAGTCTATTTCTTACGTCTCCTACAAACAACACAGATATTTTCCTGTGAGGTAAAATTATTGTGAGCATGATGAGCTGGGTTTTCCTTTCTAGTGCGAGAGGCAGCGTGTCATTGTATTTCACCCGCTCCATCAGCCTGCCTCATTTCACAAGCCCTGATTGAGTGCGTCGGGAATTGAAACTACTCCCACTCTCCACTATTTGCTACTAGGAGCCATTTATAGCCGTTTTTCCCAGGTGCACAGGGAACTTTCATTAAACTTTGATCAATTAACTTTGGTTTATTGAAAAAAAGATTAATGGATGGAGTAATTTAATTGGGCGAGAATCTATCAACACATAAACACACACACGCCCAACATTCACAACCAAATTCTGATGTACTAAACGAACCACAAACAAGTTTGAAATTCTAAAACTTGCATCAAAGGTTGTATTCAGCAGTGGCTGCAAAACTAGACTTATCCTTCATAAAGCAACTGGAATCGACATTTAATTAATCAAATTGTCAGAAGCTCGTCTGCTGATTGATTTCCTACGTCACTCCCTTTTAAAGCTGCTGGGGTTTACTAAAGTGGCACAAAGCTGACGCCTCACCATGCAGAATGTCTAATAAAGCCGTTTCCTGGCGGTTTTTGTTTTATGTGACAGTAATGGATGAGGGGACACGCAGTAGGTGTGGGCAAATACGTGAGCAACTTTGAACATGATAACAATGCTGTGTGCCCGCTTCAGTCTTGCAGAAACCTCAGTACATCCTAAAGTTTTGGAACCCCAGATTTGAGAATGTGAATGAAACACGTCTAAAGCTGAAAGAAAAATGTCAAAAAATTGGGTTCCACTCATTCCCTGGAACAATAATGCTAAGACCATAGAAATAGAATCAGAGCAGAACAGACATTCCCAGTCAAATCAACAGAGCAATATGCGGATTTCCGTTTCCTAGGATGGCGAAGGAATCGGTTTGTATGATACAGAGATGTTCACAAGTCTCTGAGTCTCTGAGCTAGAGTCCAAGTCAAGTTTGATGTCCTCTCTCACATGTGACCGCGCGCAGCAGATACATTACGTGTTATGTAGGTAGATTATAGGTTATATATTATATATAGTAAAAGTCTCAAGTCACAGTGTGTGCGACTTAAATGCGACTCGAGTCTGACTCTCAAACTCGAGTCCCCATCTCTGGGATGATATTGTATGAAAACACAACAATTCATATGATATCCCGCAAAATTACGGTGGCCACCAGCCAGTCATGGGGTGACCTGACAGTTAAGTGCAGTGATATAATTTAGTTGACAAAAGGGGACTGTCCTACTGTCGGTTTTATTTTATGTGTGAAATGGATAAGGCCAGAGGTGACGTGATATGTAAAGTACTGGTATTTTCTGGAGGCGTGTATCAGAAACTACAGTAATGTATAAAAGGACACCTTGTCATGTCCCTTGAAAACCATGTATTGCCTCCCTAAGACTGTTGTAAACTAAATATCTGATTGTCAAGCTTCTGACTCTACATGGAGAGAGCCCAGACAAGTCAACTTTAAGCTACCTGTCAAACGGCAAAGCTTAAAGTTATTTATTTTTAGTGGGTTCGGCATTAACAAGTGACCCTTTCACATTACACAGTCACGTTATTCTGCGCCATCTAAAGATCACTTACCTTTTAGTAACACCAAGAAATATAAAAACAGGAAAATGTAACTTTAAGTCTTCAACTTCATCATATTTGTAAAAGAGCAGCACTTGCAAAACTTCCATTATCTTGTTAAAACTTGATCTCTAATATATTTAATTTACTCAAAATGCAGCGCGCAATCCATCATTAAAACAATAGGCCCCAATGAAAAGTGCGTTCATTCATTGTGCTACGGGAATAATGTTACAGTGGAAATCTGATTGTCTCATCAGAATTCTTGGTGAATACCCAATCTGAAAAGAAGGACCACATTAATCAAGTAGCAGAGCCCAAATGAGATGTACGAAGCCCTCCGCCCCTCTCATCTCTCCGCACAAGTCCTCCTCGTTCAGCCTCCCTTTCAGCATGAATCTGAATAGGGCCGTGACATTTGTTAACCCTAAATCCCACATGACCAGTTTAACAGAACATATAAAACTCATTTCATCCATTTATAAAATATCAGATTCCTGATTAAGGTAGCATCAGAGCAGGTAGAGTCCAGCAGTCCATTCCCTCACTGTAGCTCCTCCACGTAGATCTGATGGGAAATATAAACTCTCCACTGTTTGGATTCAGGGTTTCATTGCATTGATTGTCAGCCTGAACCTTATTATACCTTTGGATTGTAATTTCCACAGTTATATAGTTGGATTTAATTTTACATTTTCCTACCTTTAAATCAGCTCATGCCCAATATCTGTGTCGAATGAAAACTAAAGGGCTTTAAAGGGTCAGGCTGTTCATACGAACCATTCGTACATATAGCTGTGAAAAGTAGTCATTCGTATGTATTCCACTTATTTATTACTGCGTGCAACACATTGACTGCCGCTGTATAGAAACAAAGGGCTTTAAAGCAGGGGAGCAAAGTCTGTGTCCCAAAAAAAGTTAAGGGGAAAACACAAGACTTTCACCCAGGAAACTGTTAAGGGTTTTAGGTTAAGGGTGTTTGAACCCAAACCACAATTTGTTTTCTCTAATATTAACTAGTCGTTTTGTTACCTAAACTTAACTGCCATGACAGTCATTATTTGTCAGCTAAACTTAACTATAAAGACCACTATCATCAAGACGATATCATATAAACTTACTACTTGACTTTCGGTGTATCCTACTAGTATTCAAACATGGTATGTGTTCAATCCAAGGCTCACATGCAAGTCCAGGACCAGTGTGTATACTTCAGAACCAGCTGCTGCTGCTGCTCTCAATTTGAGAGCAAACTATGAATTGAATTAGGTGCACCAGTGGGTGACTCCTGCCTCTCTCTGTTTCTGAACTATGGTGAAAATCTGTGGTGAAATCTGGAGAGTACTATGAGGTGCAAGGAAGCAAGCAGACGGACAGACAGCCAATGAACAGTTTTATTTTTGGATTTGTTGAGTGTGAACGTGGTCCGAGCTGACAGGAAGATTGTCATCTGACAATAACTGCTTCAATCCCAGTTTGTAATCTGTTTTACTGAGTGTCTTTCACTGTCTCAGAAACACACACACACACACACACACACACACACACACAGTCTGGCTCTGAGTGTATAAATCTGTGAGTCCATCTGTCCAAAAGCATGGAGAAGAGGAGGAATTGTTGAAATTAGCAGCAATCATTTATAGAACACATGTCAAAGAATGAGCCGCAAGAGCAGCAGAGGCCTATTACATTCTCAATCATCACCACACAGAAATGTTACTGGCACTGAGTCTACGATTCGTAATGCAACTTTTTCAGCTGACACCTAGAGTTTACCTAGTCCCGAGTTAGCAAGCTAACTTGCCAAACTGTAAAGCAGCTCAGGCTGTTCTCATGAACCATTTGTACATGTAGCAACAGAAACTAAGGCACTGTAATTCGTGTATGCTGCAGAAATGTTTCCAGATTGGTCTGTTTTCCGCCAAGAAATTTGGGAGTTTTTGTGTGTTTTTGGCTTGGAAAACTTAATAAATGTTTATCTGGCAACACTGGTTGTAGCACTAATCCTACATTTCCCATGAACACTTATGTTGTGACTAGGGCTAGAGTTTAACGGTGTTAACGCAAACTCATTTTAACGCCGTCAATTTTTTTATTGCAAGATTAACGTTCTTTCGAAGCAAAATTACGAATCCCACTATGGCCACGCCAAGACCCGCCCTACGAAGCAACTTGATAGGTTGCAATTAGGCATTTCACCTCGAGTGGTTAAGATTAGGATAGCCGATTCATCAGGGGATAGGACCTGAACAAATGGGGTTACGTTACCTTGGACGCCTGGCCAATAGTAGTGATTGAAGGGCAGGTATTTCACAGACCGGAAACAAAACAGACACACGCCGTGGCCGCACACACTTGTTTGGGCTTGTGAGCCGTGTAGCTAGTAGGCTCGTCACGGCGATTAGCTTCGGAGCGAGTAGTGACTCTAGAGTCATAGTAAGAGAACCAAAGAGTTTCCCCTGTTCTTTCTGACCACGGTGGGAAACCTGGAGCAGGAAAAGTTACCTCTCTCTTTGAGTTTATGGAGAAGGACAACCAGGAAATGAGTCGGGGGAAACTGTCTATGGGGAAATGCAACGCCCACGGCAGTCGCTATGACGACCAGCCACGCTCGCCTCAGGCATGAGGCAGTACTATCTGCAATGGAAAATGGAGGTAACAGTGTTACATTGTGTGACAGATTATTAGCTCCAAGTGTGAATGTTAGTGTGAAATTGAACACTACGTATATATATATGCCAATGTTGTTTTACCTGGGTTTACCTTGTTGTTTACCTGCCCAGGGACTACAGGTGGAAATTAGCAATTGTTGCTATGACCTGGCCCAAGACATATTCTCTTGTTTAACAAGTTTAATGTTTATTTGTGCATTGTCCCTGTTTCAAGTAAATCAATTTCCATTCCATTTCCATTTCAATAAAAAAATAATTTGCACAAAGGAAACCAATCCACTTTTCCATGTTGATAAGATCATTAAAATGAGAAAATATAATGGGACAAAAAGAAGTCAAGGGACATTTAAAATAGATAAAAATGTGCAATTAATTGCGATTAATCGTGAGTTAACTATGACATTAATGCAATTAATCGCGATTAAATATTTGAATCGTTTGACAGCACTAGTTGTGACGTTTCGTACAACCGTCGGCTGCATGCATAACGCTTGGTATAGATTATGAGCTACGGTGAAACGGAGAAGACGAGCGGAATGGCATGAAACAAACCAGAAGGGCTGAAAATTACAGTGAAGTTAGTTAGGAAAAACTAAATTTGGCTATAGGAAAATTTGATTGGCTGGTAACTTTAAGAATCTACTAGTCGTGGGGCGACCTCTAGCTCACTCAGTGAGAGCGTGCGCCCCATGTAGGCTGAGGCCTTTGCAGCGGCCTGGGTTCGAATACGACCTCCGGCCCTTTGCTGCGTGTCATCCCCCATCTCTCTCCCACCTTTTCTGTCTATCCACTGTCAGTCTGAAATAAAGGGAAAAAAGCCACCAAAAAATTCTTTAAAAAAAAGATCTCCGCCTTTATTTGACAGGACAGCTAGGTGAGAAAGGGGAGAGAGAGAGGGGAAAGACATGCAGGAAATCATCACAGGTCAGATTCGAACTGGACCTCTGTGTCGAGGCATAAACCTCTCAGTATATGTGCGCCTGCTCTACCCACTGACCCAACCCGGCCACACCCCAGAAAAAAATAATCTACTAGTCGTGTTGGCTGGGGATCAAAAAACCTTAGATCAGTTTGTTGGCTGTCGGCTGTGTGATGATGACAATGGGTCAGGTTACCGGACACTGTTGATAGCGGAAAGAACGGCGGTAGTGGATAGTGTGAAAGGAAGAGAGTAGAGGACATGGACAAAACAAACGACAAACATGGATAAAAAACGGTGGAGCAGTGGAGCCACAAAATGGAAGGCTAGGCAAGAGGACAGGAGTTGCAGCAACAATAACAGAAAAAATGAATAAAGCTACATATTGACAGAGCCCCCGAGCTGCACAGAGTCCACCGTTGGCATGTAGTTGTGCTCTCGCTGGGCTGCTCCATGGTGCGACTGGATCGATGCGAAGCCACTGATTTCACAAAGAGAGAACAGCATGCTCAGCAAACTTTCTCTGAACGGGTTATTCTTCCACAGCCGGCTGCAAAACTCTCTGACGGATTCCTTTATGACTCAGAGCATCACAGCGGGAAGTCGAGGCAGAGACGGAGCAGGAGTCTCGCTGATGGAGGTTTGTGCAGAGTGCAGAGCTGTGAGACCCAGCGCTTATTATTTTTTCCAGGCAATAAAGAGACATTTCAGCTCTGAGCTGAGCTGCAAAACAAAAGTACATGGTACTGAAAAAAAATGTAAGTCATTCCACAAAGTTCCACTGGGATTTTCACATTTAGGGCCCTATCTTGCACCCGGCACAGGACAGCACAGCGCAGCGCAAAGCCTGACGCGAGTGTCTTTGCTAGTTTGAGACCGGCGCAGTTGTCAGTTTCCCGTCCAGCGGCCGCGTCGTTTAAATAGCAAATGCACCTGCGCCCATGGGCGTGCTGGTCTTACAGGGAGGTGTGTTCAGGTGCATTCTGGGCGTATTGCTATCTTGAGGCAGCGGGAAGTGATCGCACCATTGACCAACAAAAACCTGGTCTAAAGTCAATAACGCAGCACTTCATTGTTATTTTAACAGCAAATTAGTAACAGTGCGCGCACACTATGCTTGTTACACACACACACAGGGAAGCGCTGCAGCACACAAACATGCAAAAGATTAACAAAAAAATATTATGGTGCAAATCCTCCATCATAATAACAATGGTCCAAGGTCCAAACGCGCCTGGCTTTAAAAGGGAATGCGAGATGGCACTCTGATTGGTTTATTGCATGTTATGCCCAAAACACACCTATGAATTAATGAAGACACTAAGTACAACCCTTTAGAACCATGCGCCTGGCGCACGGACCTGTTTTTCCATCATCAAACTAGCAACAGTGGATTTGGACACGCCCTAAACGACACCTGCGCCAGACGCTTCACGCCGTGCGTTTAGATCAGGGCCCTTAAATCATTTCTTTTTTAACAAGCTGTGAAATTAGCAGGAGGAAAAGAAGAAGAACATATTAATGTATTAATTTGTTAATGGCCCAATCGGTATTTTTGCTGAGCGCAGGAAACCCTGTCGCCTGAGTTTATTAACAGAATGAGGAAAATGTTGTTGGTAAGTTGGAAAATGTTAATACTTTACGTATCCGCAAAATAGTTCCTGACAATGTATTTTATTTGTTTTCCTACTTGTGGCGCCTAAAGCATGATTTAAACATTTGTATGTTAAAGCACTCAAAGCCCTTACTGTAGGCTAAGGTTTGGGAGAGATTGTAGCCTTGATTAGATATTGAAATAGCAGCAAGTTGAAGCATGAGAGAGGGTATGTTAGGTAATGGTGTAGACACATATAGCCGACGGCCGACCTTTGACAGAAAACCCCGTCGATATGATCAGTCGCGTCCCCGAGGTCCAAAAAACTGCCACAGAACAGACCAAAAAGACGAGAGGAGACGAGACGTAATACATCTCTATAACAGCAGGCGGCGCTAATCTGTAATGTTGCCCAAGAAATGAAAACCGGCAGCTGATTGGACGAACGCGTCACATGGGTTTGTTTTCTCCGGAAATTCAGAGCCAAACTGTCATGGCGGCCGTTCAGAATACGATCTCATATTGTACTAAAATAGTTCACTAAAACGTGTTTCTAAGAACATTTTAAGCGAGAAATAGGCCGTGCAGCTGCTGAATCTGTCTTCATTTCAGCTCAACAAAGGTCAGTTTAAAAGATTTTCGTCAGATTTTGAGAGACTCTAGTCACCTCATTCCGCTCGTCATTTCCGGGTGAGTCCGGACGGCCCTGCCGCCGACCGAACATGTCAGGTCGGCCAAAATGAACGCCGACAGCCCCCCAGACGGACGACGGCACGGGACACACCGAACAGATTTGAGTCACTGACCTCGCCAGACTGTCCCACGGCCGATAATCGGCCTGATGTGTCCCGGCTCTAAGATAAACAAGACTTAAACTGCATCATAAAGCATGGATGAATTACAAAGTTACTTAATATTAGTGGCTGTAACAATAAACTGGCAATCAATTTGGTTTCAAGACAAAAGGTACTTGAAGTTTGGTGTTCCATTTTGTTTTCATTTGACAACTTATCTCAACAGTGTTTTATCTGCCTGTCCATCACAGAAAGAAATGAATATGAAGCTGTGCAGGTACATGAAAGAGTTTTTGTTCTTACACAATGTAAGCAGAATTCAGCAAAATCACCTACTATACTTTCATCCGCACAATATTCAGAGAAACTTGATGACTCCCAAATGGGGCCTTCTCTCCAGTCTACCACTACTTGACTTTCCTGCTGAAAAATATATTAAAAATGCCAGGAATGTCAGGAAACCGCAAATTCCCTTCCCGGTTGGTTTTTTTTTCTCTACTCATTTGTAGGATGCGCATTTTTACAGTCTTTATTGACAAAACCAAAACTAAATATGGAGGCGTTTTGGTAAGTAAGGTACTTGGCTGTCGAGTACCCATGAGACTTTCAATTGAAGACAGACATGAAAAAGCAGAACAACTAAACCAGATGGACGTCCTGTTCACAACAAAGAGAAAGTTTGTGATTTGCATGAATTGAATGACTGCTGTTATGCTTCACCTTCTTTCACCTGATGGCCATTGCGTGTTTGTCTATCAGTGTGGATCAATACATTTGTAGAAATAGAACCATAGGCTATGCTTCATGCTCCCTGGCATGAAAGCGCTGTGTTTTATGACCCGAACCCTAACCCCAACCCCCCAACCCCTAGCCCCAACCCCAAACCCCAACCTTACTTGGTCCACAGTGTTCTTATACAGCAGCAGTCAATGTGGTGCAATATAGCAAAGAATACATTGAATACCTACAAATTACAGTGCTCTACTGTAGCTATTTGTACAAATGGTTCATGAGAACAGCCTGAAAACAATCCAGAAAGGCTTTCAAAACGCTGGCGGTGTGGACTGCCCTTAGGTCTGATGTAATGACAGAGACAGGAAGATAACAGGGTAATGATCACTGGAGTCTGACGCCTGCACAGACCAGCTCCTGTTTTCAGATGCGGGTCACGCCATTGATCAGTGTGTACAGATGCATCGTGTTCATCTTGCAGAGGTGGGAGGGCAAAAGGGCTGGTGGCCTTAATTGGTGGTAAACTACACCGCAGCATGCCAGGACTTGTAATAAAACATGTCGGATTCAATCAGCTCAGTTGCACCACAGCTGGAGGACACCTTGTTTTGTCTTGAAAGCCTTCTATCAGATTATCGATTCAACCTCCCCGCTCCGGCAGCTCCCCGCGGCGCTTATTAACCCTGCGGATTTAACCACACTGAAACAAGTGGATCTCACGTCGGAGGCACAAAACGCTTTGCTGCTATCTGTCACAGCAGAGGGACGGAGGAGGGAAGAGGACAGCAGGGGGTTAGCAGTTTAAATATTCAGTATATACATTCTTTCTTTTGTGTGGGAGCACAAAAGAATCTCTAATTTACAATTTTTTTTCCCCGATCTCTCATCTTTTTACCTTGCAGAGACCTAAACTTGATCAAATTAGGGCTGCACAATATGAGGAACATATGCGATAACGTTGTTGAATATCGCGATGGCGATATTTCTTGCAATAAAAAGAACAGATATTAAAGTGTACTCACATCTGCATCTTGGCTGCTTTCAGTATTCTGCTAAAATATAACAAAATGCTTGTTGAATTTAAAACAAACGACAGGGAGTCATTTCCAACAATCTTTTATTGAACATATTGAACTTTGAATTGAATATAAAAGACATCACTGCACCAAGTGCAGATTTCTGACATTTTCTCGGTCTCTCGCGATATGTCTCAGCCTTTTGCGATGTGTTTATTGCGCCAGTTGATATCGCGATGACGATAAACAAAACAATATATTGTGCAGCCCTAGTCTGAGTTGAAGCATCTTCGTAAATCGTTATAGTCATTATTAAAAGTATTATTTAAAAAATAAAAATGATTGAACAAACACAATTAATACAACAATAAATCCAGGCGAAAATTGCTTTTCAAAAATACGTTTTGCTGCACAAACTCTGCAGTTTAACCCTGCCTGCTGGCACTCCCACAGCATGTCTCCATAAAGTGAGGCTCTCCATGATGCCTCTTTGATCCCCGCTCACACCGATTTATTCTTCGCCGCGAGAGGCATCTTGTTGTTGCTAGGCAACGCAGCACAGCTGTTAGTCACTTGTGTGTCAGCGAGCTATACATACCTATCAACAGCAGCTTTGTTCAGGATTTTAACAACACAGTGATCACGGACAAATGTAGCTGAAAATGGACCTGTTTATCACGCCACACCTTTACACCAACTGCTATAATTATTATAAATCATATTTCTGTATATCTATCTCTCTCTCTCTCTCAATTCAATTTCAATTTGCTTTATTGGCATGACAAAATCAATACATCTGTATTGCAAAAGCATCGGGAAAAAAAACAAGGAGTAAATACATCTGGTATAATAATAAAAGTAAACAGATAATAAAATAACTTAAAAAAAGATAATATAGACATACATATTATTTTGCCTTTATGTTGTGGCAAGAGAAGACGTATTTAGCTGCTAGCCAGGCCATACTTTTGTCCTTCCCCTAATTAAAAAAAGAAGCTTTTTGTCCTTGGTGTAGGCAGTGGAGCCCAGTATGCGTTTTTAAAATGTTTGGAAATAGTTTGGTTCTTATGTCTTTATATTTGGGACATGTACATAAAAAATGTAATTCTGTTTTGATGTTCTTAGCGACCATCGGGGCCAGCTGATAAATTAAACTTTTGCCGAATCTTGTAGGAAGGATGGCAAAAACATCTTTCCGATCAACCAATGCCTCGATCGCGGTTCTCCGTTCCTCTTTTATAATGAATGCGCTGTCGATATCTTCTAGAATAGACGCAATGTCGGAATCTACACATCTCAATTCTCCAGCGGCAGCCATCTTTGTTGTAAACCAATTCAACCCAAGTGCTCTTTGGTGACGTGGTTGTTATTGTTTATCATCTGTCCATCATCGTATAAAGCCCGCCCTGACAACTTGATTGGTCCGAACAGCTCTGGTTCGAGCATAGTTACTCCCAACCTCAAATGTTGTGGGTGGGGCTAAGTCCGGCTAGCATCCAGGCTAGCACCAAATTGTTGGATCTTCGTAAATCAGGCATGTCAAACTCATTTTCACAAAGGGCCAAACTGGAAAAGAGAATCCCATCAAGGGCCAGACATGTATAGTTTATTGCCATGCTTTTAAATACATATAGTCAAATATCTTTGACGGTATTATTGCACGTCGCTTTTTTTCATCATTTTTGTTGCTTTTTCCGACTTTTTTATGGCTTTCTCAGACGTTTTATGTCACTTTTTTTAAAACGTTTGTCAGTTTTTGCAACATTTTGTAGCATTGCGACTTCTGTCGAACTTCGGTCGACATAAGGGCCGACAAAATTCAACAAAAACTTCTTTAGCTATCATAGCAAATCAAACCAAACAATGATTTTTTACAACAACCTGTTTCACAGCCTAAATATGAAAACTCTCTGCGTCTGTGGGAGTTTGTGTCGGCAAATCTGCCAAATTCTGCTTTGAGTGTCGCGTAATTGGAGTTTGAATACAGTTTCCCGTATTTTTGGTTTGGCGAACAACTAGGCGGGTCAAAATTTATTGTGAACCTAAATCAATGGGTGGGCCGGATCAAAATCTGCGAGGGGCCTTGAGTTTGACTCATGTGCTGTAAATTATAGAGTGTGGGCTAGACCTTCTCTATCTGTAAAGTGTCTTGAGATAACTGTTGTTATAATTTGACACTATGAATAAAATTGAATTGAAAATTGAATTTTATTTCTCTGTGGATTGAACATTTCGATACTATCACAGTATTTATAAAGCACCTCAACCTTGTCATGACTTGGCCTTGCCAGCTCCCCTTTCCTCATGTTTCCCTGTGATTGTGAGGGGTGTCACTCTGGCTCCCTCTCTCCTTGCTGATTATCAGCTACAGTGTCTCACACCTGTGGCTTGTTTCAGTAATCAATCCCACCCAGTGAAATAGACCGGCTCTACAACCACTAGTCGCCAGTTCGTCAATTCACGCTCAGTGGTACGCAATGCTCAGCCCTGTCTCATGGAAGTTCGTGTAAATGTGACGTTATTTGAATCTATTGATACGTGTTCACGGAGACGTTTTTGTCTCCAATGTATTTCAATGGGAAGCATATTTCGTGGCCACAGAACAAAATTGTAGGGAGTAATATAAAAAGCCGAAAATCCGCGTAGGGAGGTTGGTCGGGGTGGTGGATGGGTCAAACAAACAACACAGGACTTTCACGGCGGAGACCGGGAATCGCGCCCCGCGTGTGGCAGTACCTTTGTCCCGCGTGTTGCAGTTCCTTTGTCGGCGTGTCCCGCGTGTGACGGTTCCTTTCCCCGTTCTTATTTTTTCCTAACCCCAACTGTCTCGTTATTGTGGCGTTTCATTTCCCGTGTCCTGCGAGTGGCGGCCCGCGAGTGGCGGCCCGCGAGTGGCGGCCCGCGAGTGGCGGCCCGCGAGTGGCGGCCCGTGCCGTTGTTTTGGCCGGCGTGTGGCGCCTCATTTCCCCAAACAACACAGGACTTTCACCCGGGCGAGCGGGGATCGCGTCCCGTTTGTGGCGCTTTGTTTCCCAGGGATGGCGTCCCTGCGTGTGGCGTTTTGTCCCGCGTGTTACTGTGGCGCGTCTCCCGGCATTTAAGGCGCCCTTTCCCCGTAACTTTTTTCCTAAACCCAACCTCCGCCATCCCATTATTGTGGGGCGTCCCCAGCGGGCCGCCTTGCGGGCCGTCTCGCGGGCGCCTCCCGGCTTATGGAGCGACCTTTCCCCGAGAAAATAACGTAACAGTTACACGTAAAAAACGAGAAAAATGCTCCGTGAACACGTATCAATAGATTAAGAATAACGTGTACATTTACACGAACTGCCGTGAGACTGGGTTGCAATGCTACGACCAGGCCCTAGTGAACGGGTTTTTTGCCAATTGTTTTTGGCCTGTGGCTAACGTTTCTGTGTCTCTGCCTGCTCTAGTCCACCACCTGTTTTCAAGACACTGCCTGCCTGCTCAGAGCCATGTTCGGGAACACGCTGCACTCCAGCTCTCCATTGTGTACAGGGAACTTCTCACCGGTCTGCCCACTTCCCACCCGTGACTCCTCAGTTCTCCTGCTTGCTTACTTTGGCTTTTTTTTGAATAAATACACCTGAATTAACGGTCCATCTGCCTAGTGTCTGCTTCTGGATCCATTCTACAGAACCTGAACTGACATGCTTTAAAATCAAACAAGACATGGAAATCTCACTTTTTACAATATTGGACCTTTAAAACAAGGTTATGGTATGTCTTTTTAATTGCAGAACGGTGAAGTCAAACACAGTTTAAAGCTGCATTTAAAATGGTTTCACGGTGGGCTGTATCAACATGCACATCAGCGATACACTTCACTTCAAGCTTTCTTGACTATTGATTCATGCATAGTGAGTGCAAACACATTCCCATAAGTAATGCAAAGTGAATGAGCGGAAGTATCTTCAAAGGCCTCGTGAGCGTCTCCTGAGGGTCTCCACCTGAGCTCACTCCAAATGAACCTGCTCATCTCCAACATCTTACACACTCACACACACCCACACAGTATATGTATATTAGGACCCAGTGGAACTTGTGTAGAGGAATACAATTTTATATTAGAGTTATAGGACAGGGCTGCTGTACGGTGGGAAAATCTATCATCTATTGCTGCAGCTTCAAGCTCCACTTGATCAAATTAAATTCCTTCTGCATTGTCTCCTTTTGTAGTTTTCCAATACCTTCTGGAAAAAATTAAATCCCTAGAAAACAGTTTTTAACACCCGAAGTACACTGAACAGAGTTTCACTCATGTTCTTTGGGATTATTACAAGGTACCCAATAAGAGGAGAAAAACTTTAGCGTGTCTGTGCGCTGAACACGAACGGCGCACTGAAGTAAACAGTTTCTTTCTGACTAGACGGTTTCATTTTCGCAAGAATTGAAATTGTGGAAATGTTCCATGTTCCACTACAGCGCAGTAAGTGATGTATGCTGGGAAATCTATTTTAGGGAGCCTTTTAATCTATAATCTGGAAATGTTTTCTAGTGTAAAAAAAAGTTTTCTCTTCAAATAAAAGAGAAAACAAAACACAGTAGTCCTACTATGTCTTATAGGCTGCCTAGCCATTTTCTCATTCTCTCTGCCCTTCTCCCTCTCTATTCTCCTCACTCCTTTGTGCTGTCAACCAGAAGGTCAATGTAATCTACTAATCAACAGAATGCATTGTGTAGGCTACCAAAGGTGCTAAAGGTTATAAATTCACCTATTTATGACATATGTGAATATGGGGTTAATGTTAAAGGCTTATCTTATACTTTCTCACCTGAACCTGGCTGTTTTTATGTTTTTTTTTAAAAAATAGAAACGTATAGTGTCTGGTAGGGAGGTAACTGCAGTGGAGGCGCTAGCCTATTTTTAGCGGTGCTCAAAACGTTACGGCAGGCTAGGCTATTAATAGCACACTTTAAAAACTCGTTGTAGGCTAGCTACTCCTAAGCTATATTTGCCTACAGTTAGCAATTTTGTCTAACGTTGCACAACAAAATTGGACTCCGTGGTGAAAAAGGTAGGCTAATTCAGATATAATTGTCATCATTGTGATCAGGGAATCACAGATTGGTTCCACAAATACTACACCTGTAGCCTACTTAACGTGTTCATTCGATTAGATTCATGTACTTATTTTCCCTCTATTAGCCATAACTTTTCAGTTGTTGAAAGTAGCCATACTTCCTCTGACGACCGTTCCCCAAAGTTATCTGCGCAGACTGAACAGCGGCTGAGGCGCCCTCGTTCAGGGAATAGCAGATAGGCTGTTGACTTTAGGCTAGTACTCATTCATCCTATTCCATCGCTAAAATCAGGTTTGCAAAGTAATAACGTTTGAGCACTAAACGATTTCACAAAATCACAATGATAAGGACTATTTTTCAGGGGTGCTGAGATGATTTTTAGGGGTGCTTCAGCACCCCTAAAAATAACCTAGCGCCGCCTATGATGAAAGTGAAACATAGGGCACTATTCTATAAACCAAGTTTATACAACTGTATGAATTGATACATCTGGACTTTTCAATTCATTTAAATCACCAAATTTATTTTTTTAGTCTTTGGACGGAACTATTAACACTTTTCACATCGGCCTTTATCACATGAAGCAAAAATTTCCCTGTTACAGGTTAAACTAAAAAGGAAACAGTTCACATGATTTCTCAGAAATTAGGTGTTGAAATTGGTGTTTTTTCCAGATTCACTTACATTTTTATTTATAAAAAAATATAATAAAAAAAAACTGACAAAGCATCAGTCTTGACAAAGTTAACACAAAATTGAACCTACTGAAAAACAGGGCCCATCTAGCTTGACGGGAGTTCAGTCTCTAAGTTGATTGAATGTAGGCCAAGTTCTTGTGGCCAGTCCAAACTGCTGCTCCGCTCCATCCAGCCAGTGCCGCCACTCCTCCAACGCCAGCTTAACTGCCAGTAATTCCCGGTTTCCCACGTCGTAATTCCTCTCTGCAGGAGACAGTTTTTGAGAGAAAAAAAGCACATGGATGGAGCTTCTGATAAGTGGGAGAGCATTGAGACAAAATGGCCCCCACATCGCTGTCAGAAACATCAACCTCAACAATGTACTGAGCTCACTCCAGTACTACAATGTACTGTAATCTGGTGTCAGGGTGAATCAGAACATGGGAGGTAGAAAATAGTCTCTGGAGTGTACTCACGGCCTGCTCAGCTTCGGGCGTCCACTGGAAAGGAACCTTGGGAGAGGCGAGTTTCGTTACGGGAGAAACATTCCAACTGAAATCTTTTATGAAACGGCGGTAAAAATTTGCAAAGCCCAGAAACCTCTGCAACTGTTTATGTGACACAGGAGTGGGCCACTCTGTAACCATCTTGATTTTCTCAGGGTCAGCTGACACCTGCCCACGTTCGATTATGAAACCGAGGAAGCGAACAGACTGCCGGTGGAACTCGCACTTCTCGGCTTTCACAAAAAGTTTGTTTTCTACGAGGCATTGAAGGACCTGTCGGACGTGGAAACCTGGTCTTCAGGGGTCTTAGAAAAAAAAAAATGTATATATAAATTTATTATATATATATATATATATATATATATATATATATATATATATATATCTATCATCTACATAGAGGAACACAAATCGATTAAAAAAAAATCGCACGTATAACGTCATTTACCATAGCCTGGAAGACTGCTGGGCCGTTGGTGAGCCCGAAAGGCATGACGAGGTACTCAAAGTGTCCAAGCTGGGTGTTGAAGGCTGTCTTCCACTCGTCCCCCTGCCGGATCTTGACGAGGTGGTAGGCGTTACGTAGGTCGAGTTTAGTGAACGCCATGGCGCCCATGAAGGGGTTCAAAAGGCAGAGTTAATGAGAGGCAGTGGCTAGGTATTCTTGACTGTTATTTAACCCACGATAGTCGATGCAGGGACATAAAGTCTTATCCTTCTTATCAACAAAAAAGAAACCTGCACCAACCGGGGATCAAGAAGGGCGGATGATGCCTGCTGCCAGAGAGTCACCAATGTAGGTCTCCATGAGTTCCCTTTCGGGCCAGGACAAGTTGTACAGCCGGATAGATGGAAAGGGAGCCCCTGGCAGCAGCTCAATCGCACAGTCATAGGGCCTATGGGGCGGCAAGGAAAGAGCCTTCTCCTTGCTAAAAACCTCAGCGATATCCAGATACTCCTCAGGAACCGATGACAAATCCGAGGGTTTGACAGGGGTTACAGGGGGCCTCTCGGGAGGGGGAACGGCAGAACCGAGACTGTGTTTTTTTTTTTTTGTCGTTGCCAATCGATTTGGGGGTTGTGGAGACTGAGCCAGGGGAAACCCAGGATAAGTGGAGTGGAGACTGAGGACACAATTTTGAAACTGATGGTTTCGCTGTGATTGCCAGACAACATGAGTATAATGTGGATGGTCTTATGAGTTATTTTAGCGAAAAAATGGCCATCAATGGTAGACACACTGATAGGGGTTGGCAGGGGCTTTGTGGGGATTTCAGCTTGTTGGACCAGATTGTGGTTGAGGAAATTGTCCTCAGCACCGGAGTCTATAAGGGCAGAGACAGATATTTACACAGGAGTGTAGCAGGGACAACTAAGCGGGGTGCTGTGGGTTCAGAAACTGAGGTAGGGTTCACAAGTAGACCCACCTTTTACTTGTGAGACTTGTCTTTTGGCCAAATAGGACAAAGCGAGGAGGAAATGGGAGGCGTCACCACAGTACAGGCACTCACCTGCCTGCATACGATGACGTCTGTCCGCTGGGGACAAGTGAGCATTGGCGGTACTAAGCACCGGGAAAAGCCGTGGTGCCGCTGCAAAATAGCCTTGGGAAGGAACTTGTTTTGGTAGAACGTGTACGTTCAAAGGTTGTTTTAGTTGTGCAACAGAAAACTCAGATTAGAGAGATAGTCTAGCTAGCTGTCTGGATTTACGCTGCAGAGATCTGAGGAGCAGTTAACCATAGTCCTCATAAATCCACCGGAGTTTAAGACCAAGGCAACGGATATCTGGCCTAAATGAGTGAAATCTGGCAGAATTTCCTTTAGAAACGGAGCAATCCCGGATGTTGAACATCAAGGATATAGTCTACTGAAACGTACATTTGTACACCCCACCCACCATCTTTTCCTAAACGGTTAAATGTTAAATGTACGTCCTGACCCAAAGCGTCAAAAAGGGATGCTAGTAGTCCCGACCCAGAGCGTCAGAAAGTGATGTCAAGAGTCTCGACCAAGTGCGTCTAAATATGACACCAAAGGGTTAGACGCAAGTCCCAAAAGCATTAGAAAGTAATGCTAAGAGTCCTGACCCAGAGCATCAAATAGTGACGCCAAAAGTCCGGACCAAGCGCATCTAAAAGTTACGCTAAAGGAGACTTTTTCCGTCGATAACAAACACCAAAGGCACCTGACAAAGTGTTGTTTTTTCATGGGATGGGAGGGAGAATGTGTTGAAATGCCCAAACGCCTAATCCGCCGTGGCATGAGGGGGTGGGTGGTTTGACAGTTCTCTTCTCCTAGGTCCTGATCAGGTTTGGTAAACTGTCAGAGTAGTCTGTATTTGTCTTCAAATAGTAAAGGCATGCTTGTAGGCTTTTTAGTCAGTTCTCTTTGTTGTCTGGAAGTTTTATAACCACTTTTCAGTTTATAGTTATTAATTACACTAATTTTGTATCATTAATCCTTCAGTCTGATTTTTGTAGTTGTCTGGGTTTTTAGTCGTTTGGGTTCAAAGCTATAGATTTGTTACTTTACTTACCATTAAGCACGTGATGCCGAAAATGACTTTGGTGTGTTCCATAAAGTTAGTAAAGGGACACAAACGCCAGTGTTATAGGTGAAAGTCCTGTGTTCGTTTGACCCATTCACCGACAATATGTTGAATTGAGCATAATAAAATCATAAAAGTGTGTCTCTTAAATATTTGAGTGCTACAAGATAACATGTGCTGCCTGCCCATGACCAGCCTTTCAATTCAACAACTTTATTAATCCCACAAGGGGCAATTAGTTAAGAGCAGCTACAGACAACACCCACATACATAACAGCACACAAGCCTACATATAGGCCTACACCCTAGAGAGTAGATAAATAATGATCAAAAAAATAGATTTTATACATTTAAAAGTCAAATTGCAGAAGGGATAAAATAATTACAGTAGCAATTAGTTTTAAAAGCAGGTGAAATATAATGACGTCTTGATGGCAACATAGAAAATGCACTTATGTTTCGTACAAACTCGTCACCATTTTAGAAATCAGACATTATGGTCCAATCAGGGTTCTTTGTTTATATTACTACCTTCATAAACAAATTATACCCTTGTATTAAAGGTCTCTACGTGTTCCTAATTTGACATGTACCATGTTTTCTTGTTATAAAAATGCCCAGAGGATGTGCCAAAAGTAAAACATTCCTTTTCTTACCTGTGCATGTTGCTAAAAAAATAATGCATCATGGATTCCTAGACGGTTCTTTTTTTCTGCTAAAGATGTAAAAAGCTCCATATTACACAGAGCTGGAGAGAGAAAAGGCATCGCAAAAAATGTTCCCTGTCTTCACTGTCCTACACGCTTCATGTTACACATCAGGGTGCTGTGTAGTATGAAGGTTAAAGCCTGCATGGCCACTGGCTCCATCCCTGTTGAAAAATGCTTACAGCATAATGACACTACTGTAAAACTCAGGACGCTGAACAGCAGCCAAAGTGGGTTTTGGTATGGTTTTTGTGTCCAATTGTGTGCACGTTTTTTAAGGCGGAATGATATTTCCAGCTCCCGCCTCACGTTGCTCGTCCTCATGTTGTTTTTGTTGAAACAAAATCCCCCTGTGGGTAACAAGCATCTGTTTGCATGGATAAAATATGAGCGAGGTGCAACAGTCAGCATCGCTTAAGGAATCATTTCACATTCAGCTCATTCGAATAGACAGCCAGAGGACGGCGGCAGCCCACGTGCCCACCGACGAGTCCTGCGAGACCCTGCAGCAAACCTGCAGTCCCTGAGATAGGAAATGACGGCTACAAAAAAAGAGTTAATTTGGGATTTTAATTTTTCTATTTTTGTGCACAAGCCATTACAGAAACCTTCCAGGAAAATCAATTGGATAAAAATCTAAATAAAATACACACTGTGTGTTCCACAGATGATTCCCTAAGAAACTATAAACCTGTTCCAATATACTTTTGCTGCTATAGTTAGTTAGTTAGTTAGTTAGTTAGTTATATTTTATTTCTGTGTCATGCCAAACACCTTGGCCCATCCCACATGGGATTACAAGACACCACAAATTTACACATTTAACAAACATCTTCCTGTCGCATATACAAATCATTCAGAGAAATACATGAAAACAAACATATACATATAACCATACACACATGTATATACATGTACACACATACCACACACAAACAACAAATTCCCATCTACAATTCATCTCGAAAAAGAGCTTTAAGTAGAAATCATCTTTCACTTATATTTCTTTCTTTCAAATTTGGACCATTTGTCCCATTCTTCTTGTTATGAGATCTTTCTGGTGTCGTTTTTCTTTTTCAATTTCTCTTTGTCTTCTGACGAGATGTATTTTGATAAGTGCTGATTTCTGTGTCTAAACTTAACCGAGTAGGTTTTGTGCCTAAACCTAACCAAACTGTGAACATTTCACAACTTTAAAGACGTGTTTAAAATCGTGGGCTCTGGTAAAGATATGAGGATGGATTTCTGCCCCCGCTAGCGGCGCTATTTTATGAAACGCTCCTGTCATATTAGAGGTAGCAACGCATATTGTCGTATGGTTTGGAGGACATGTTGGATTTGAACTGCAGTTAGGATTATTAGGGTTATGGTTTTTAATGAAAACTCAAGCCAGGATATTACAAGTAATCTGATGTGTTTCCAACATAAAGAAGATAGAGATAGATATATACATATGTGTATATATGGAGACATAGACAGACGGACAGGCAGTCAGACATGCAGACAGAAAAAGGAAGGAGAAAGAAACTGATCTCATTTAGATCGAGTACACCGGCAAGCTTTCCTCTCTGAGAACTAACTGCTGAAGGACATTACATTAAAATAATCCAGTGAGCAGCCTCATTAGGCACATATGACAAGTAATGAAGATGCAAAGTTAACAAAAACAGTAATTTACGTTAGAGTTACAAGAACCTCAATTATGCAGAATGAGCAAAACACAATTAGCCAAACATATGCTAAAAGGTACAATTACAGGATGGCTCATTTGGCCAAAGTGCAGGAGCACCCTTTGCTCTCTGCAGTTGGAAGTCACATATTGTGAGTTTAGAAAGCAGATGTGTCTTATTATTATTATTGCTGATTTTAGACCCTTTTTTGGGGGGCTCATAATAATAATAATAATGAATTAAATACATTTTAGTGCTTCAAGTTAGTTTGCAGACAGACAGGAGGACAGACAATTGCAGGTTTGAAGGGCTTGAAACAGGATTAATATCCTGTGTGTCTGTCACCGATGCTATGCACCTGTAACCCCGTCAAGAAAAGAATTAACAGAAACATAGTTTTGGCCAATCGGAGGAGGTTGTGCCAGACTCCCACCTGAGTCTCTATCTGATCTGTCAGAGGGAGAGAAGGAGTGTGGTTGTGAAGTTTAACGTTGGTAGTCCCCAGAGAAAAAGTTGTTAATTTCATGGCGCAGTTTAGAACCCAAATTGAAATGGAAGCAACTAAAATTGCTGAATGTTAGAACATTGTGTGAAATTGGTCGTTATTACTGTGACTTATAAAGTGTCAGGTTTAGTTCCATCATAGTGTCAAAAGTGTCAAAAAACATTAGCTGACGTTGCTGTTCAGTAGCTAGATCAGAGATTATCGGCTAATGAAATTACTGATTTAGCTGGGGGGTTAACACTTTTTCAAGGCAATGTATCCGTATCACATTCTCATTAGGCCGTAAAGGTCTGATCCTAGATATGCACCTGCTTCTTAGTCTGCATAAATATTTGTCTCTATTACCAATGCAGCATACATGCATGAAGGCGTACGTTTGCCTCCACTGCGCCGTCTCAGGAGCTCTTCACAGTCCTGCCCTCAAATTGTGATCGAGTACCAAATTACCAGATCGCTGTACCATGAGCAGCTGACAAATGTCTTTGCATTCAAATAAGCGTGTGCTTCGTGTGAAAGATAGCTTTTAATTTTGTGTGTTACCAAACTTTTCATTCACTTTCTTTAGACAAATACTGCAGCGCCATTGCTGACGATGCTTTCAGTCTTCTCTGTTATCTTGGAAATTGTAATGCTGTCTGGGGAGTTCACTGTTGATAGCATCATTTTGGGGAATGTGGTGGGATAGCATGGCACCATTTTTTTTTAAAGCAAGATAAATGTAGGCCACATGTGGCCCAATAAGTCCTGTAAACAATACGACCATACACGACCATATAGATGAAGCCATATAAATTTCCCCCTCCCTCAGTGCTGGGGCCCCGGCAGGTCCGTGGTCTGGCTGCCCCCCGTGTTGACGTGTGAGAAATCAACTGTTCTCATCATCTTTGATATGTAAAAAAATAGTATGCTGAAGCATTTTGTAAAACCCTGATTGGCTACAGATTGTTTTAATGCTTTTAAGGAAGTAGCGATATGGCTAAAGGAGACGTCTAGACTGATTATACCGATCTATTCTCTCCATGAAAGCTGTGTCATTCAAAAGAACTGCATGAAAATAAAAGCAATACTAAAGGCAATGAATTATATGGACTAAGAAAATAGCTGTGTACGGAACTCATCAGATGATATGCAACGACACATAACATCCAGAGCGTTGGTTCCTCCCCTCTAATACGACACACAGGAGCATTTAATAAATTAGCGCCCCTAGTGGTGATGGAAATACAACCTCATATCCAAAAAGAAACCAGAAAATGTTGATCGCTGTTTTGTACGTAAAAAATGTCAAACGTGTGAAACGGTTATGTTTAGGTACCAAATTACTTAAGTTCAGAAAAAGATTGTGACGTGACACACAAGACACATGACACTGAATGTGATGTTAGTAAAGTTAGAGAAAAACTCACTATTCACTTGTGTTTTCAAACGGGACTCATTACCTACTCTCCCGGGTGAGTGTCCTGTGTTTGTAACCTACCTCCTTACACAGAAATTTGGCACTCTTATATTTCGTCACCTTACTTCCTGCTTTGCTCCCGTTATAATCACTTCGGCCAGTAGAGGACACGTCACTATAAACATAAAAATGGGTCGTAATTGCTGCTTGAACTAACAACCTCTGGGAGCATTTTTTCAAGTGGGGTGACAGTCTCCTGTGGCCACAACAACAGCAAGTGTCAAATATAAAATGACACATTGAATGCTCCTTAATATAAAGCCCATCCTCACCCAGAAAACGACCATATTAGTCGATTATGCAAGGAGCTCATCACGATCGACAGTTACGTTTCTTGTTAGGCGGCAACCTGTAGTTGCCGTAGTGATTACCGCAAGAGCAAACAAGGAAGTGAGGTGACAAAGTATACGAGCACCACATTCTGTGTAAGGTAAAGTAAAAAAAGGGGGTTACAAGATTATTTTCCAAAACTTTATAAGCAGACTGAAAAGTCAGTTAATAACTGTACCATCCATTTAAAAAAATATATATTTTGGCACCGTGGAAATGTCTCCCTACATTGTTAATGTAAATGGTAAATAATGTGGGTCCCAGTACAAAGCCATGTGCAACCCCTTTTTCGTACAGGCAAATATAAAAATGCATACAGACAAATTTGTTAATGTGATTTGAGGAAGTACATAAAACTGTGTTAAAAGCATATTTCAAATCATTTGAATACAAATAAGTGTTACAAGTATATCCTATTTTTTTTAACATAACATAGAAGTAAATAGTTTCCTTTTTCAATATACCCATTTCTCATTTCTAGAAAGTATGTAAAACGAGTTGATTTCTGATGGAAAGGGTTTGAAAGATGCATGCTGCGCTGGCAGTTTTTTTTCACTTTTAGTAAGAAAATAAGGTTTTTAGGAATGAATTATTGAAAAAAAAATAACTTGATGAGATTAAAAAATTTGCAGTAATAACAACTCATTAAATTAAGTCTCTAAATCTAATGAGTCAGCCAGCACTACACTAATTTAGGTGCTAATGTGTTCAGATTGTGTTTGCTTCATCCAAAATCCACCAATCATTTCACAAAATTGGCAGTGTGTGTTTAAAGAACGGTGCAGGAAAGCTGCAGAAGGTTGAACAACTTTTCTCCCTCTGCACACTGCACAGTTCTTCCAGTTGAAAGCTGTGATGTTTGTGTCATTGAGATTCCATATTTGTGTGAGCAGATAGCTCATTGAACCCACGCTTGCTGCTTGGTTTTAAAGCAGAAACTGCTGACAGAGGACGACTAAAAGCTCACCGCACTTTCTCCCACATCAACCCTGAATGCAAAGTTTTCTCTGGCTCTGTTCAAGTGTCGAAAATACAGGCAACGCTGTTCACTTCTGCACAAAGTTTTGCACAGGAGAGGAAAAGTTTCAACGTGGGATTTTGCTAAAAAGAGTCAACAACAGTCAGAAGTTGAAAGTTTAGGGAGCAAAGTGCTGGAGGTGGACAGACTGAGGCTGACTGCACACTGCACAGAGCTAGCACGTCTGTTTCAGTCACTGCTAATGAGGAAGGCAGGCTGCCAGGCCAGCACACTCACACACTACCTTACAGCCATACATATTCATCAGCCTCCCTTTATTTGGCTTGCATTAACCCCCTTCCGAGCCTCTGCCTGACACAACTGAGAGTAACATGCGTTTGTGGGCGAGGTTAAACATGAGTTTGTATTTTGTGATTGTTTGCCTGAAGGCAGAGAGGGTAGGGGGTGCAGACAAAACCAACAAGTCCTCTAAACCAGAGATCTTCAACAGGCGGTCCGTGACCCCTTGGTGTTCTTCAGAGTCACTGCATGGGGCAACCAAAATATATTTCATTTTTGAACGTCTTTTTCAAAAAAGGAAACCTAATTCCAACATATTATTAGCAAATAATATAAATCCCCACTGATGATAGGCTCACTGGCCTATAGGTGAGGTAGTCACTAAGATGGCACACACAAATACAGATGCTTTATAAAATCATGCCAACAATTATTTCATAGCTTGGTAAAAAAGGTATAAAGGCTTTAAGCCGCGCTACATTTGTAGTAGTGGGTCCCTGCTCCGTCTCACTTTCAGTTAAGGGGCCCTCAGCTTGAAAAACCAATGAAGACCCCGGCTCCAAACGATACGACAATATGGGTTGTTTGATCCTAGCCTCTAAAACGACCCACAGGTGCGTTTAATTAAATAGCACCCTTAGCGGTGGCAGGAAATGGGAAACACGTCCTCATACCTAAAACGGAGAACGTGGTTTTAAACGTAAAGGTCGAACTTTTAAACATGACTTTCACACTGTAAAATGGTCGCAGTTTGGTTATGATTAGGCACCAAAACTACTTAGTTACATTTAGAAAAAGGTCGTGGTTTGGGTTTAAATCAGACGTTCCTTCACTTCCGGTATCGCACATGACGGACTAAAACCCCAATCTCATAGCTGAAAGTTCTGTGCGTTTGTTTGACCCATCCAGCACGCCAACCTACCTCCTTATGTGGAAATTTGGCACTTTTGTACTTCCTCACCTTACTTCCTGCTTTGCCCGGTCATAACTACTACGGCCACTAGAGGCTGCCGCCACTGGAAATGTAAATATAGCTCGTAACTGCTGCATGTACAAACGACGTCTGGGAGCATTTTTCAGGGAGGACAGTCACGACGAAAAAGAATGAAGTGGAGAAACTTCTGTACATAGGCATAATATATTTGGGATAGGGGGGTTTTATTCAAAGTTTTTGTTCCATTTTAAGGTTTTTGTCGAGTTTTCAATGTTTTTGTCGCTTTTTCCGCTTTTTGATTTGTGTCGCAGTGTTTGGACCGTTTTTCCCAACATTTTTCAGTATTTTTTTTCAAAGTCTTATGCCTTATCCGACATTTGTCATCTTTTGCCTTTTTTCATGCTTTTCCTGAGATTTTTTTTTGAGAATATTTTCAAGATTTTTGTTGCTTTTTTGAGGGTTTTTTTTGACAATTTTTTAAAGATGTTTTTGTCGGGGTTTTTTTTTAATACATGCCCCGGGACCTCCCTAGATAGTTGGAGATCTCAACCCCCCCAATGTTTAACCCAAAGTTAAGCCCTTGCTAATACAGTATGTTGATTTACAACATATTTCTAATGCAAATGTAACTGATTAAAAATACATTTTCAGTATGACTTCTGTTGATTGTTTTTACTGTATTCAAATCATGCACTGCACACTAGAAACCATGCCCAGTGCATTGAATGTGTAATGTCCCTGAGGCAGTCAAAGGCTAAAGCAGGTTGCAAATAGACTGGACAACAAATATTCTAATAGTCTAATGATTGAAAGAGATTAACATCCTCCCTTTGGAGTCCCCTGAGCGAGAAGTCTGCTGTTTTTTAGAGCTCTTGGACTCTCTCTGAGCCAATGATGGAGAAGCTTTTCAGAGCAGCAGATGAAAAGTAATAAAGGGAAGACTAATATTCTCCACCATGGAGTCTGACACTGCTAAACTCTGGAGACATGCACTGCTCTACTTCCTTCCCTGCTCTCGGTCTGACTCGCCGAATACTGCCTGTCTTCAGCTGACCAGCCGATTTCAGTCACCATTTCACTTAAAAAAACTCATTGATGTTATTGTGTGTTTTATCCCATTACAACACCAGCTTACTTTATACATTGGTACTCATTGTCATATCAAGCATACCAAAGGTTTATAGAGTGATTTAACAGTATTGGTTTGAGTCATTTCAGATGTAATGTAATTTTATTTGAACAGGGACAATGCACAATTAAACATTAACCTTTTATAAGAACAAGGGGAGATGCGTTGTGATTTTTACAAACACATTCACACCTAATTTACAATCAATCAAATTATTATCTCATAGCTCAATCATTCCCACATCCTAAAACCAGTTCCCCCATTCATAGTTGAATGCATTGAAATTATGAGCTCCACAATGCTAGATATAAAACATCAATATTTTGCTATCTTCCCTGAAGTGAAAAGCACAATGGAACATATTTATAATGCACATTGTTTCATAGTCAGAAGTCTCTGGAGAGAATAAGGAGTTTGATGGAGTATTTATCCCATTCACTGAGACATCATCTGCATATTCTATAAACTGTCTTCACTCTGTTAAGCTCTCACATCTCTCCCTCTCTCATCTATGCCTATTCTTATCTTTGTCTGTCTGTTGATCCTTGCATCGTTCTTCTAAAGAGAGGAATCATGTTTTCTATTTCATTTCTATTTTCTCATTGTAACCATCCACAGAATCAATATCCAATTCTGTCTATCTGAAGATAAGAGATATTCCTTAGCCCGGCTCCTTCCACACATCTCATTTAAAACTTTTAGTTATTCCTTGAAGCTCGAGCCTCTTCATACTGCCTGCCTTGGCCAGGACACTCTTGAAAAAGAGATTTTTAATCTCAACGAGTTTTCTTCCTGGTTAAATAAAGGTTAAATAAAAATAAAAAAAATAAAGCTCGAGCCTCTTCATACCACGACGAGTGTTATTTAAATCCTGCTGGATGCCATCAATAAGACCTTGGATCATCTGTAATATGTGGAACATCAAACCCTGGCAGCAGGTCGGTTGGCTTTTATATCAGTTTCACTGTTTCCCAGTCACATAAAAACGATAATTAATAGTCAGTTTTCCAGGTCAGGGAA
Source organism: Perca schrenkii (assembly GCA_025617405.1). NCBI lineage: Eukaryota > Metazoa > Chordata > Actinopteri > Perciformes > Percidae > Perca > Perca schrenkii. The sequence goes on from CM046799.1 coordinate 30,690,937, forward strand.
AGGTCTTATTCCTCTTAAGCGAGGTTTATGGTATCCGCCGTGTTTCCGGCGCAAGGTGCACAGGCCATAAAACGACGTCACCAAAGCTGTCGTTTCCAGCGAGTAGGAGCATGGCCAGACCCTCCCCCACAGCGCTGCAAAGGAGGGTCTGGCTAGTCCACACCTAGTAGCTAGTCCTAGCATTCCAGGATGGGAGAAAAAAGGTTTATTGGCATTTCTTTAAATCAATCACAATTGTTTTGGACAGTGCTAAGCCCCGGACACATGCCCGGATGGAGCGACTGTGCCTCTGCAAAAAAAAGTCTCAAAAAAAGCTATTTCTTGATACAAGTTTTCTCGTCTTGAAATGAAGCTAAATCCATATTATAAACCTCATATTATGCTCATTTTCAAGTTCATAATTGTATTTAGAGGTTTTACCAGAATAGGTTTTCATTGTCTAACTTTCAAAAAACACCATTTTGTCGTACTACACATTGCTGCAACTCCTCTTTTCACCCTGTGTGTTGAGCTCTCTGTTTTAGCTACAGAGTGAGGCATCATACTTCTATCCCATCTTTGTTGGAAGTCGCACATGCGCAGTACCTAGGTAAGGACTACTAACAAACCCACTTCAGCCGGTAACCTATGGCTTCGGCTCAGTCATACAACCTAGACTGGAGCAAGAAGTATCAGAGTGGTAAATTATTTAAATCTTAACAAATTAGTCTTTCTTACGTAACATTTTAATTCTGCACTGTCTCCTGGACATGGCGATACAACTATCTGAACTTTTCGGGCCTCCTCTCTGAATAGCTTGGTTTGGGGGTGCACCACATTAGCAGCTAGGCGAGCATTATAACGAGTGTTACAAAGTGACACAAAATGATGCACACTTGTCACAGAAGGCTGGACTACAATAGAGCAGTTTGGAGCAGTTTGTGAACAGAGTTTTCTGTATGAGATGGTAACTCCCTTTTGGGTGGACTTTGGGCTTTCTCATTTTGTACATCTATTACATGCAGAAAGAAGATATGTAACTCAATAAAGGAAAGAGAAAAGCCAAAAAGCATAATATGAACTCTTTAAAACTAAAACCAAAGACTTGAAACCAGTCCTTATTCTTAAAATATACATCTTCTGCCTACCATACACTGGAAGACCTTGAACTGACACCATCTCACATCTAAAGACAATCATCTCACATCTAATATTAAAGACTGGGGATCTTGCATTGCAAGACTACAAATTGGATTATTTTTGAAAAATGTAATCAAGCTAGCTAGCTGCCGCTAGCGTTAGCTGGTAACTTAAGGGAAAGTTTGCCGATTTCCTGTTCCGCCGTACATGCAGATGAATGTCTCCAGTACCCAGAGGTTCAAGTTTATCTGGCGGTAAAACTCCTGTTGTATGACTCCCTTCAGAAGGGTAGAAATTCGGCAACTTTCCCTATTTAGCATTTAGCTTAGCGCAGCACCCATATAAAAAAACACTGGCTCTAGCTGTTTGCTGCTTCCTGTTTGATGTTGGAGGGAGCACACCCATTGGTTGTTGACAATGTTCACATGAACTGTAAAGAGACAATGCCTCAAACATTTTATTAGGTATTTCTCTCTTAAATAGTAAATATAACATTTGAGGCTCACTTGTGCATGCTCAGTGATTACAGGTGAATATCAAACGGCTTAGACAAAGGCAGCTTTCACTAAGTCTACTAAGCCTAACACTCTTTCATGAATTCAATGAAGACAGTTTTCAAACTATCGAAACAGTGGAGTAGCTCAGCTGAGCTATTTTGCCACCAGCTGAATGCAGAGTAAGTAGGATGGTTCGTGATAGCATTAGTTGCTGGCCTTTTTATACAGTAGTGGCAGCAAAGTGCAGACAAGACTCTTGGGATGAACTGAAGTGATGTGAAGAGGTTTTGTTTCAATAAATGCAACCCACTGAACATCCTGCAGGTTTATGGAAAAAATAGTTAGTTTTGTCCAAAATATTTTTTAAACATTTCACGAGTCAATGGTTAAGTTAAAATAGGATAAAAAAGCAGTTCCCTTAATCAATTAATACTGATTATTGTAGTTTTAAAGTGTAAAAGTAAATCGTGGCTGTCAATCATTAAGGGGCCATCCACACGAAGACGCTTTTTGGTGCAAACGCACATGTTTTGCATCGTTTTGGCCGATTGTCCAAAAAATCCTGTAAACGCACTGCCCGCACTTTTTGGGTGAAAACATTTTAAAATGGCGCCCTTGTGGCTTCGTTTGGAAGGCGAAGCCACATACTTGCGTGTCGATGATGTCATCGCCACACCCCTCGACCTCTAGCCTTCGACCTGTTTACCCCGCGACGACGTCTCATAACAACAACAATGGCGGACTACATGCTTGAGTTCCTGCTGGAGAAGATATTATTAGGGTTACCAGGGCAAAATATTATGCTCCTGTACCACCACGCTGAGCAAAAAAGGCTTATGGACAACCGCATACGCCACATCATTTTTGATCCACCACGAAGGGCTACCAGGAGAAGATTAGACCAGGTAGAACCAGCAGTTGGTGGGACAACTTTGTCAATGGCGTTGTTGTGGACGAAGAATGGAGGGGGAACTCCGTCCATATATCGAAGGGAAAACAACAGTCATGCATGCACCAATTGAGATGGACAAAAGGGTTGCGTTGACGCTGTACTACTTGAGCAACGAAAGGATGGCCACAAAAGACTGCCAATGCCTTTGCCGTGTCTCGACAGGCTGTGACCGTCGTCGTAAGGCCGACCTGCAAAGCGATGGCTATCCATCTTGGTCCTAAATACGCAAAGCTGTCTTTTACAGAGCCCAAGGCTGAGAATCTGGTTTTGGGCTTCCATCGTGCTCATGGCATAGTGTTTGGTAGCAGTTAACGGCACCCACATCGAAATAAAGCAGCCATCTACCAACTCCATGGACTACATCAACAGGAAAGGCAAGCATTCCCTTAATGTACGGGCTGTCTATGACTACAAGTTCAAATTCATGGACATTGTGATAACGTGGCCTGGGATTATACACGATGCATGAGTTTTTGCTAATTCAAAGCTCAACTCATACAGTACTTTAAGACTGGCAAGATCGCTGCCCCGAAAAAGACGATTATGGACGATGAGGAGGCCATACCCATTTTCCTTCTTGGTGACCCAGCCTATCCTCTGCTGCCTTACTTGATGAAGGAATATTCTAGTGGTGGCTGCACACATCAAGAACAATACTTTTGGCTATGTTTGTGTAGGGCACGCATGGTCATCGAGTGTGCTTTTGGTCGCCTTAAAACCTGCTCCATGTAATTTACGCTTGCTTTGTTCTCCATAACTCCGTTGCTGATCACTCTGTTTGGAACAATACAATTTGATAACGACTTGCAGCCACCAATACAATGCAACAACTACATCACAGACTGTAACGAGGGGGAAGGAAAGAGAGTGAGAAGAGTACTCACTAAGTACCTTGACCCTTAACAAAAGACTGGCCAAGACTGAATAGTTTACTGAAGTTTCATCTTGCTACTAAAATACAAGTAAGCTCTTGGTCTTAAAAACACAATGTAGCTACACTTTCTGACACTTTTTCATTGTCAACTTAAGTCAAATTTAAGCAATGTGCAGGTAAATTAAAAGATAAAACTAGAAAAGAATATATACAGTATATAGACTTTAATAATTTTGTAAAAAAGCTAAACGTAAGCTGTAATGATTAAGAACTAAATGTAAGATCTTAATTTTGGTTATATTTCAGAGACTTAACATTTTGTTGGACAAAGTTTTCATCTGACATAGACTATCCTACAGATCACATATCTTTTTCTTATCCATTTAACGTCGTTGTACATGTGTATGACAAAAGGCATTCTATTCTGTATTTAAAAGACATAACAAAGTCACTTAACTGTCGCTTCAAAATACTAAGACAAATTGTTCAGATGATTGACTCCACACTATATAAAGTGCACTTATCAAATAATCTCCTTCAATGTACCAGCTACATTGAGAAACATATTTTAAGTCAGTTCCTACCTGCTGCTCTCCTCTGAACGTTTGTTCACTGTTTTCTAAACCCCACATTTAAACAGTAGATCATAACCTGATTTAGGCAGAATAGTTTACTGATTGTCATTTTGAAAGTGTTGTGAATAATGTTTGTCTAGTGAATATAAACAAATGACTGCAATCACTTTCAGAAATCTCTTTCATTACAAAGTTTTAAAAATGTGCAAATATAACAAAGGTCACTCCACATGGTCTTGCAGCAGTGCTCTTCTGAATGAAAATGTTTAATTCTCTGGGCTGCGTGTTTGTGTAGGTGTGTATTGTCCATGTTGGTATACAGGCCGATTGGGTGCTGAAAGGCTGGTGTAGTAGGGTGTGGTGTTGAATGGATATATGATGCCGGGTACCCAAGGAATTGTCCGCTGCTGCTGTGGGGGGTACAAACTGCGGTCTGATCAGCAATTCCCGCAGCAGGGAAAAGCCATCTTGTATGGTGCTGGTTAAATTTGAAATGTGTCATGTTCTCGGTGTGGCTTCTTGCTGACTCCTCAGTCAACTCCAGCGTCCTCCTCTTAATTTTCAGATCCTCCTCTGCTGGGTCAGCCTGAGCTTTCCTCTTTAGTCGGTGCCCTCTGTGGCTGTCCAGCTTGGCCTAGAATTAAGCAGAGCAGAACATCAGTATTAGGCAAGTTAAGGCCAACACTATGTTGTGAATTATGTACTGAAGCAACACCCCGACGTAAACGTGCATCCGTCCTAATGCCCACAACGACACAGCACTGTAGCATATAGCCAGCTAGCTAAGCTTGAAATCATGAGCATACCTGGAGCAAATCCCGGCACTGCTTCAGAACTGCAGGAAGGAAGACAGTTGAGGGATTCTGTCGAATTTGGTGATGCAGGCATCTCCTCTGTCGGTGTTGAGGACTGGGACGACAACTCCACCAGGTCAACCGTCTCGATGCTTGAATCGATGGAGCGTGTAGCGGGCGACCCACCCCAGATCTCCTGGCAAAGCTCATAAAATAGCATAACCACCCGTCCTTGGCCACTTTGACGTCCTGTGTCCACGGCCCGTCTGTATTTGCTGTGAATATTGTTTAGCTTCATGGTCACCTGGGCTTTCGAAGACGATTGCGATTGGTTTAAAGAAATGTCAATAAACCAGAGCACGTTTTTCTCCCATCCCAGAATGCTGTGTGGACAAGCCAGACCTTCCTTTGCAGCGCTGTGGATGAAGGTCTGGCAATGCGAGACTATTATAACAGTAAAAAGACCAACTGATCCTGGAGCTGTGTGGGAGAATTGATCTAATTAAAGACTCAGACAACTTAATTTGGAACTTCCCGGAAAGAGTTGTACTTCAACAGTACACTACTTGAAATGTGAAGAGAAGCCACCTATACAAAAAAGGTACAAGACCAGTAGAAGAACATACAATGTTTCTCTCCTGCATGCAGCAGCACACAGAATGTCACCAGACTTTTTAAAATATGCCAGCAGTTAGAAAAAGGATGAAAAGAGTCGACCAAGGGTTTTAGATGATCTTTTATCGGCTGGCTTTGTGTGGATGAAGAATTTCACACACGCAAACGCGCAAACATATATACTGTGGGAGCATATGGCCCTGCAGGCATCAAGACGGGTGGATGTGCATCTAAATCCCTTGGCTTTTATGAATAAAAGATGAAAGCTCAGTTTATACCGCTTTCTATTTGACTTGAAATATTTATACCTTTTCCTATTGTAAAGACAAGCAGGTACCACAGGAGAGCCAGGTCAAGGAGACACGGGGCTCCAATCTATATGATCTCCCTTTTTTTCATTCCTTTCTGCCTACCTGGCATAATTAATCACCTCAGACTGATGTTTACACAGTCTGATAGCCTGAAGAAATGTCTCGGAGGGGAAACTCAAACTCCCTGCCTCAGCACAAAGAGGAAAGAGCATGAGAGATGAGAAGTTAAGAGTTTAACTCGTGGCTGCAGGGGGAAGTGCATTCTTACATCTTTTTAACCACTTTCAAACCATTCAGAAATTCGACTGCAGCCAACAGGCTGAGATAGTAGTATGGCTCAACAAGTCCTCCAAACCATACGACAGTATGATTCCTTTGTTCCTACCCTCTAATATGACCCACAGGAGTGTTTCATGAATTATCGCCCCTAGCGCCAGGAAATACAACCTCCTAACAAAACCAGAGAACGTAACACGTCTTTAAAGTTGTAAAATAGTCGCAGTTTGATTATTTTTTAGGCACTAAAAACAGTTTAGAATAATATTGTGGTTTGGGTTAAAATCCGATGTTACTTCCTGAAGGGCAGTTGGCTGGTGCCGCTGAATGTGACGTTTAAGTTAAAAAAGACTCTAATTTTTTTTTATATTTTCAAACGGGACTAGACCCTGCTCTCCTGGGTAAAAGTCTTGTTTGTTTGATTGATTTATTTGACCCAACAACCCCCCCCACCCACCCCCCAACCTGCCTCCTTACACGGAAATTTGGGGCTCTTATACTTCGTCACCTTACTTCCTGCTTTGCTCCCTTCTTAACTACTACGGTCACTAGAGGGCGCCGCCACTATAAATGTAAATATAGGTCGTAATTGGTTGTGTACAAAGACGTCTAGGATTTTCGGGGGAGGACAGTCTCGTAAGGCTATACTGTATTGGGAAAAAAAATTTAAATAATCACACTGACCCCCACAAATGATGCTTTGCATGGGCCAATCAGCAGGCAGATCAGGAGGCTTGGTGTTCGTTACATCACCAAGTGTTGGACTGAACAAACATACTGATGACTTTGCTTTTCATCACAAAATCAGTAGAAATAGTAAACTTGTAATGCTGGTCCTGCAGGATGTTTGAAAAGAAGACCAGGGTCATTCAAATCAGAAGGATTGATCCATTTAAGAGCATCAATATTCTCCATACATTTTATTTTATTTATTCAAGAGATATTGTGTGTTAAGCTTAAAGTGGTGCAAGAGCAAAGCTCACTTTGGCCTTGTTCAGACTGCCAGCCCAAATCCGTTTTTTGGCATATCCAAATTGTATCCAGATTGATTTTAGAAAGTCTGGAAAGCAAAAGAACACATGAAATGGGATTTAGCAAATCGGATCCAAACCATATTTGGAGATGTTTTGGCGATTCCAATCAGATTTCTACATATGCATCTCAGTCAGGATGCTCTGGGTGCTCAAATCGGATTTGAAAGTGTCTTTTGAGTCACTACTGTAGCCGAGGAGGGTTGTGAATTAATAAAATAAAAAAATCTGATGTGATGAGATTGTTAGAAACAAGTCTGAACATAGCTTGAGTGTCCTAAATGGGAAGGGTTCAACCTCTGGAGAGCATGAATCGCCTTCATATATTTCATGGCAGTCTGACCAGAAATCTCTTGTGTACAACAGGAAAGTTTGGACTGATAGTTGCATAAAAAGAACAGCTTGGAAAAACAAAACGTTCAAATCTTACTCCGATCAGAGGGAATGACAAATCCGATGCCAGTCCGTATTTCTTCTCTTCTATTTAATAGTTGCCGCAGATCAAGCAGAGTGTGTAGCGGTAAAAAAACAAACAGCAAATGTACACTTAAAACTTAAATTTTATGGATTTACATATCGAAACGGCCGCAATCAATTTGGTAATTTGAATACAATAACATAACTTAACTAGACTAACTAAAATTGGAAGGAAATACAAAGAAAATAGTCCATTGCTTATTCCCTACCCAAATCCACTTGGTACAGTCCTGATTGCCAACATCTGGGGCATGTTCAATCTCAAAACGGTGTGCACCATTTTGCTACGTTTTCCGTGTTGAACTTCATGTTTGAACAGTGTGAAACGGGCTTTGAGATATGTTTTTTTTTTCTTGTTTATTGGCTGTGTCACATGTGATAGCCAATCAGCAGAAGCATGTCTGTAAACCTGTGGTAATAATAAGGCAGAGAGCTTGCGCACACAGGGTGTTCAATGCACCCCCGTTTCAGTTTAAAAAAAACGTGTTGCTTCTTTTTGTCAGGGCTGAAAATGGCCCTGGTGAAACAATATGCCTTCATGTGCCCACATTGGCTACGTCTCAGGTTCTTAAATTGCATCCACGTTTCCTTCACTTGCTTCCCTTCCTCGCGTCTTAGTCCGTCCCACCAAGGAAGTATGGGAGAGACACGAGGAGATAGGAAACAAGGAAATGTGTTTATAGAGGGATGAGACGTCCTTTCCTCTGAAGCGTAGGGAAGGCTGCTCTCTGTATCCTCGCTCATAGCTCCACAGAGATCCCTCCTCCTTCCTCACTCATAGCTCCTCAGAGATCCCTCCTTCTTCCTCGCTCATAGCTCCTCAGAGATCCCTCCTCCATCCTATCTCCTCGGGACAGGAATAAGAGCTTTGAGAAGTCTTTCACAGAGGAGGGCCAGAACCTCTCCTGGTTCAAGTGAGAATATATCAAATAGGAGACTTGGGAAGCAGCCCATGTCGCACATATAAAACAAAACATGGCTTTAGTTTTTGTATCTGCACAACATCTAAAAGATGCCTCTGAAAAGATTTTTTAAAGGTTTTAAAAAGCAAGTAGTACATTTTACTTTTTTAAACTGACAAAACAAAATAAAAAAAGATCTATGACTTCAACACTGTTGCAAAAAGCAGCAGGAGAATACTTCTAACAGCAAAAAGTTACCCAGTAAATAAATCACAAATAAATATGAATAACCTATTAATGATTGTCTACCACATTTGATTTACTAATGACATGTTGTGTTTTTCCTAAAGTTATATTTACCTATTCTAGCATGTGACTAAGCCCAGATAACCTTTTCTTATATTTTCATATGTACATAAGGACTGTGTATATACCTTATTTCATGTAAATGATGTGACAACAGATCAATAAACCAGTTCATCTCAGCAAATCCCCTGAGATTGAGATTGAATATCCTCAGACTGCCGCACCATCTGCTGGAGCCATTACGGCTGTTTGGAGGCTGATGAAGGTATTACGGCGGCAATTGGAAGGAAATAAGTTTGAAAATGAGAGAGAGGCTGAATGGGCCGGCTGTGCTGGGCATTACGAGTGAGAGATTGATAAAGGTGTTACTGTGGGAATTTGGGAGGGAAATGAGCTGCGTTGCTGAGATGTGAAAGTGAGAGGAGAAGGAATGCATCCTGATTCTTCCGAGGCACACGCTCACTGATTCTTCTGCTGGTACGTTTCGTGGCTGAGGACAAGTCTTTCAAACCATATGACGATAGGAGTCGTTTGTTCCTACTCTCTAATAACAATAATATGTATTATTATGTGCATGTGCACTAACCCCCACCCCCCAGACAGCTAGCGGATCAAGGAAAGATGTCTACGATTTGAGACAAAAATGAAATTGCGCTGAAACCATGCAGGAACTCATAGTGCATCTTTAAAGGTCTCAAATTTAAACACGTAATTAATGTTATGAAATTGTCGCAGTTTGATTAGCTTTAGGCACAAACACTACTTAATTAAGTTAAGACAGAGATCGTAGTTTGGGTTAAAATCAAACTACTTCAAAGATTTTTGGTTATTTTAGGGCTTTATTTAATAGGGCAGCTGAAGACGTGAAAGGGGAGAGAGGGGGAATAACATTTAGCAAAGTGCCGCAGGTTGGAGTCAAACCCAATGCGCCTGTTACGCTTTTTTCAAATGGGACGCTCTCCTGCGTGAAAGTCCTGTTTGTTTGACCCATCCACCATATGTACCATATATCCCTCAAAACTACTATCGCCACTAGAGGGCGCCACCACTAGAAATGTAAATATGAGTCATAATTGCTGCTTGAACGAATGACGTCTGGGAGCATTTTTGGGGGGAGGACGGTCTCCTGCGGAGGACTGAACTTGACTCATCCAGAACCTCTGATTTTCCAATAATACTTCACTCATACCCCTGCTGATTGTTGGGGCTGATTTAAAACTAGAATGGCACTCGGAGAGCCCTGACAGAATGCTCCTCGTGTTAGGCCCGCTGCCCCTAGGTAGCTTCTCTGTTCTCTCCTCTCTCCCTCCCTTTGTCTGTCCCAATTGCAGGAGTGGAGTCTGGTGTGCGGGAGTCAGGGTCCCGGCTGCCTCTCATCTACCACAATCAACCTCTGCTTCATATACCCGGTCATTCCTTCGCTCTGCGTCAGATCACAGGCAAGGCAAGGCAGCTTTATTTGTATAGCACATTTCAGCAACAGGGCAATTCAAAGTGCTTTACATAAAACATTAAAGAGCAGTTAAAAACAATTAAAACACAAATTAAAACATTAAAGTGCAGGTAAAAATGATAAAAATAAAATAAAAGTGACTTGGTGTTTTCGTTACCCATTACAAGATTGCATTAGTTAGTACGATGTAGCCGTCACTACAAAGCTTAGTTTAATCTCGGTAAACCTTGCTAAATCCGGGACAGTTCACAGTCTGTCTCTTGATAAGTTCACAGAAATATCTGACAAGTTCACAGACGTTGTCCTTCTTATTGACGTAGTTCACAGACTAAATCTGACCAGTTCACAGACGTGGTCCTTGTATGGATAATCTATTGTCACACCCGTGTTTTTTTGAGTTCTAATCTATGTCACACTCGCGTAGGAGAAATTCTGAGAAATAAGTCTGTTATCTGTTCAAAAATACCACTAGATAAAAGACAAGAATAAAATTGACAGTACAGTATAAGAACTGAGAGATAAAATACGTGAATAAAAGTTACAGTGCAGTATAAGAAATTAAACATTAATAAAAGTTATAGTGCAGTATAAGAAATTAAACATTAAAGAGCAGTTATTGAGTGTCATAGTGTGTGATCAGTGCAACTTCCGTATAACAAATGAACAGTTATTTAAAGAAAGGCAGCATCAAAAAGATAGGGCTTTGATTTAAAAGAACAGAGTTGCTGAGGACCTGCAGTTTTCTGGGAGTTTGTTCCAGATATGTGGAGCATCAAAACTGAACGCTGCTTCCCCCTGTTTAGTTCTGACTCTGGGGACAACAAGTAGACCTGTCCCAGACGACCGGAGAGGTCTGGGTGGGTCATAGTGTAGCAGCAGATCAGAAATGTATTTTGGCCCTAAACCATTTAGTGATTTATAAACCAGCAAAAGTGCTTTAATGCACTGGAAGCCTGTGTAAACTCTTCAGTACTGGAGTGATGTGACATAGACAAGACTGCCACAGTTAGTCTCGCTCCAGACAAACAAGCCTATCTGTTTAAGGCTGTGTATGTTTGCATGTCCTGATTCCTTGTCTTGTACATCCAGCTGCAATTACATTACATGTCATTTGTCCAAAGACTTACAATTGCTCTATATGTCAGAGGCTGCACGCCTCTGGAGCAGCTAGGGGTTAAGTGTCTTGCTCAGGGACACATTGGTTGATGTATCACGGTGGAAATTGAACCCAGGTCTCCCACACCAAAAGCAGGTGTCATATCCACTGCGCCATCACCACCCATTGCAACCTGACTCCTGCTACCGCTCCACTCCTGCCATACACCGAATGGGAACCACAACCACTGGACCCCGCCGCTAACCGGCCTACTGTCTTTCTCTGACGGACCCGCTCCTTCCCGGAATTCACCTGACCTGTTCTCCACCCTGGAAACCTGGACTTGCCTTCCCCCCCTGGAAACCTGGACTTGCCTTCCCCCCCTGGAAACCTGGACTTGACACTTGAGTACTTTGAATAAAACCTGTTAAATTCACACGCCTGGCTCTGCATCTGTCTGCATTTGGGTTTTGTTTATCATTCAAACCTAACACCTCGGATGGTCCCAATTCCAGAGTTGGGAAGTCGTTCTTCCGACTTCGGTGTGTTCATGAGCTTCAAGTTGTAATGTGGCAAAAACATGGATGCTACAAAGATGTGTTGTGCTTTATTCCTTGGAGCATTTAAACAACACGTTGATAGCTGTTTCCAGTATTTGCATGACAACGACGAGCAAAGGAAACCGATCAGGTGAGCCATGAAATATTATCGGGAAATCATTTTTTTTCAATTATTCCGACACCAAATGAATGCAGCACAAATGCCTTGTCTGGCATTGTTAACGAAAGTGAAAAAAATATTCAAATATTTCAAGTTCAAATGAGCTTTATCAGCACCACAAACACCAAGACTATCCGACAAAATGCTCCAGGGTTCGATTACAATGGACCACACTGCTCAGGTGTGAAAACGACCTAAGTGACAGGACGTGTACTTTTTTCAAGTATGACAGGGGAAGTGCAGGGAGTGACTAATGCCCAAGTTAAAGCAAGTGCTAATTTCCACGGAGTTTAATGAGACCGTGTGCGAGTCAGAGGGGAGCGGGTCGAAGCCTGATGACAGCCAGAAAAGAGACCGAGCAGCAGGGCGTCTTCTGTCTGAAATCACTCCGTTTCTGATTGCTACCGTGGAGCGACGGTGCCACAGGATCACAGGCCCAGCGTGGGGCCGGCTTACTCTCCTGGCAGTGATGAACAGGAGCTGCCGATTACCTGCTCCTATCTGTCAGCCTTCAAGAGCACTTTGTCTTTTGGACTGTCAAAGTGGAAAAAAAAAAGCTCTTCCCCAGGCAGCCTCCAGAATAATGACTCAAACAGATAAAGAATGATGGACACGTGGGGTTGGGTGGACAGAGATTACACTGAGGAATGGATGAGTAGGTGGGCAAAAGGAGCACTGGATGTTTGCCTATGTGGATGGAAGGATGAAGTATAGACAGTTTCTAGTCTGATAGAAATGTAGATAGGCGGGGGGTTGGATGAACCGGCACAGAATTGCTTTGGTAAGTTTAGGTTTTTCTCATGAGGAAATACAAAACTTTTACCCAGGTCAAATCCATAGTATAAGACAACTAGGAGAGCACTCGGAGAGCGCAGACCACAGCCAAGCCATGTCCTATCTCACAATGGTAATGCAGTGTGAAATGTCCCGGTCGGGATCTCATTTTGCCGGTAATTCCGACACCATATGAATGCAGCATCTTGCGACGTTAAAGAGCCCCTATTATACTCCTCTTCAGCGCCATATTTGCACTCTTGGGGTCTACTACAAAAGGTTTACAGACAGAAGGTTCAATGTGGGCACATTTAGCTCAAAAGAGAAAAAAAAAAAATACCCAGCTGAATTTTTATTGTGGAATGGAATTAGAGTACATTAGCATGTCCTTCCTGCGAAAAAGAGAGACGTAAAAGTAAATGTATTAATGTGTTTAATACAAAGTTAATATGGAATGGGGTATAATTGTGTTTATACCATGGTCTGGGTGAATACTTGATTCTGATTGGCTGCAGGGTGTCCATACAAAAGTGTTATAGGACACCTACTGAAGGAGTTCCAGTGAAACTGATTTTTTACGGTCCTTAAATAATGCGCTCCATTAAAACACCACAGGATGGCGCTAACACACACGATGCAGGAAGTACGTTACACTGCCCCTCTGAACTGACTTTGTTTCACAGCGAATAACGTTATCTCACATCCTGTTCCTGTCCGCGGATAAAATTGTTTGTAAAAGTCGTTATATTGTTTTGGGGACAATGACATTGCTGATAGCTAGCTTATCTTGTTCTTCAACATACTGTCAGGTTATTTTTACTGATTGCCAATGGTACACAATGTTATTGACTTTTGGTCCTGCTAGCATAGCGTTAGCTTTGTGGCTCGGAGCTGTCTGAGCTGAAGGGTTGTACGAGCTGAGTGGACTATAAATATCTCCTGTTACTAAAGGTGGCAAGTCGTGTCTAAGGTCTGTTCTATTCCCTGGAGCAGTGAATAACGTTTGCAACATTTGAATCTTACGTAAGGGAATGATTGTTCCAGGTATTAGTCAAACCCTCAGGTGTAGCCAGGGATACGGAGTTATTGTTTGGAAAAACTTTAGATTTTGATTGTAAAACATATTAAAATATGCATTAATGTTTAAAAAATATATATATTTGGCAAGTGCCCATTGTATAAGTAAGGATTAATTCCCGACGAGGTGTCCATTGTCAGGTATTAATGGACGATGGTGAGGCGTAAACCGTCCAATTTACGCCTCACCATCGTCCATTCATACCTGTCAATGGACACCTCGTCGGGCTTTAACCCTTACTTATACAAAGAAACCTTGCCACATGGATATACAAAAGATAAACTTATTTAAAATTGAACTATGAATTGATTTCTTTCCAGATGGCTAATCCTTTGTCACCGTTTTGCATGTTGAACTTTCTTTGATGGCCATGATGGCAGAGCACACACAGGGAAAAAAAAACCCATAAGAAATTCAAATCCTTTCTGCATGTGCTCTACAGGGATTATATACAGGGTTCTGGTTGAAGTGCAAGGCGAGTGCTGTGGGGAGCACTTTCTTTCTCATGTGAACTGCAGAGGCTTAAGCCTTTCAACTGAACTTTGCTCATCATAATCTAATAACTGTAATTTCTAAAACCCTTCCCAGATTTACTTTGCTCCAGTGCAAGTGTGTAATTGGAAAGAAAACTCTCGCTTTGCATTCAAATGAGCTGATTTAAGAGGAGAATTACTGCGATGTTGTGTAGTTAGTGAGTGTGTGTGTTTGTGTGTGTGTGTGTGTGTGTTTCCATCAATATAATATCAAGTTTGTCTTATCAAATGTCAGAATTTCCACTTTTTAAAACGAATACCTGTTAGTAGAAGTAGTTTATTGGTTAGATTTTTTTAAATGTTTCTCTTCCTTCACTGGCTTCTGTAGTTTTCAACGTAGTCAAGTGCCAATTGACACTGAGCCGGTATTGTACAAGGCTTGTCATGTTGACCCGCCTTCACTTTAAGCATTGCCATTAAATCTTTATAAGTTGTAACCTGACCAGATGGTTTAACACAGAATCATCTGAGAAGCCATCATTGGAAACTGTTTGGAAAAGTGCAGGCACTTTCAAAGAAATGCCTAGCAAGTGATTGAATTAACCATCCACTGTGTAAAAAACAGTTTGTGCATGCCTAAAAGAAAATTCCAAATTAAAGACTATTGGCCCTATCGTGCACTCAGCGCAATTGCCTTTGTACACCAACGCATGTCGGTAAATTAGGGAATGTATTTGCGCTCCTGGGGGCGGTTCAACGAAAAGAGGAGGCGTTCCCTCGTGCTATTTTGCAGTTTCAGAAAACAATTCCGCCACTGACCAGGAAAAACCTGGTCTAATTATTATTCAGATGCTATTTTAAGGGTGCATGCTTGGCAATAATGTAGCATGTGCACAATGCGCATACACTTCTCTCATCTAAACGGACGCAGCAGTTCCCATTTTTGCAAACCATACATAATTATAAGGAAAAATATTACTGAAAATGCGCCTCCGGTGTTTGGATAGATCAGGAGGCACTTTACAGTACAGTCCTCAAAAAGTCGCAGCATTCTTTGTGGCTTGTTGTGTTTTACACAACATTTCCATGAATCATGGATGTGTTGATGACATAAATGAGGAAATATTAGAGGACTTAAGGAGACGTGATGTTGAACTACGGCGGGATTGGACACTCCAGCGGGATCTGGTCCGGGAGTGGCAATGCGCTCCTGGTGGAGCGGGTGGATGGAGATGGAGTGGGGGGAGGAGGAAGGGGCACAACAGGAGCAGGTGGTACGTTTGGAGGCCCACGCTCCATGGCTGCAGCATTTGTTCCTACGAGTGGTTAATCCAATGTTAACGGTGCTGTAGGTAGGATTGTGAAGATCCAGGACTTAGCCAAAGAATTTGAATCGACAACTTCTCAGTCCCTCCCCCCACTTTCTGCTAAAGCCCCAAACGGTCTCCTAAGCCCCTCCCCCCACAAGGGAGAATGAATGCCTGTGCATGAGCAGTGATTGACACACAGTTAGACATCCCCTCTGGCCCTGATTGGTGCATCTGAACAGTTAGCGGTGGATTTTTGGAAATCACACTACATGCTGTAGGTGGTGCCAGAGGAGCCGGATTCATTTTATGTTTTACTCAAACATAGGGTCAGTTTCAGCAAGTATGACAGAAAATTAGTTTTATAAGTCTCATCTACTGCATCTTTAAATCCATTGTTTTCAAACCAAGCCTCAGATGATCATAAAAGTTGCTCTACACATAAATAGCAATATCATCTCTAAAGTCATGACAGAAAAAGGGAAAATGTCACCAGACCTGCAGTGTTTAAAGCCTAAAAGCATCGATTCATTCCAGTGAGTCGCTGCAATTTCTTCCATGTCACTTTAATGGCCCTTCAAAAGGGCCGACCAGCTCCGTGCTTGACGCCAATTTCACCCTGTCTGCTTCCTGTTGTCGCCCTTTTCTACATTTACACACATTTATACCATCACTTACATTCACGTTTGTCAAACAGTCACACACACATACGCAGACATACCAATAGGGACGCAACGATTAGAGATTGTGTTCGTACGATTATAGTTTGACGAATAGTCACGGTTTCATGATTATTATGCATTCATTAATTTCACTTCTAACGTATGAAATCACATGAACACGCTAGATTTTTAATGTGTTATTTATTGCTGCCATTTGAAACAGAAATGACACAGTAACAGTTTTGAAAATGATTATATGATCAATCATCAACCTTTTTATTTAAATTTATCTGAAAAGATTACAGACTAGAGGTGAATAAGTCACACCACTTGAGAAGAAGTAGGCCCTTTTTGGGCTAGAAACGGCCCTGCTAGCTGGTGTGTCTAAAAGTTGGAGGAGCTGCTAGCCAAAATGCAGCTGTCACAGGGAGATTCGCAGCATGTTGCCAAATACGAACTGCAATGGAGAGATCACTTTGGGATGATATGGGATGTAGAGGAGTGTTGGGGATGTACCTCCTCTGTGTTCCCTCTTTTGGGACAATGTGTCTGACTCCAATCTGATCTGATTTCACGTTTATGTTGTCAAGGAGGTTTAATAAGAACTGCACACACTGCTACACATAACGAGCAGTCAGCTAACACTCGGCGTAGCAGAGCTTTTACGATTAATTAACTGTGACGTTTTACAGCGCGGTTAATAGTAAAATTGTTCAATCGCTGCATCCCCACATACCAGTAGATATACACTCGTGCATTCATATAACGAGCTACAGTGATTTTTAAAATCACATGAACACACGCTTTATTATTCCTTTAGTCTTTACCTGAATGCTAATTATTTGGTGGGCCAATTACACTCTCCTTCAAGACTTCCACATAACAAGAAGGACAATCTCCGTACATACAGGAATGATCAAAATGTGGCAGCCTTTAATTAAGGTATGTTTCCAATGTCTGTGAAGATTCGAGGTGAGCATGACCTCAGTTTGCATTTGTTTTTCAGACAACAGGAGTTAATGAAGAGTGAAAAACACTTAAAATATCCCGGCTGGATATGGATCCCCACGGCTGTTTATCTTTTGATCATTATAAAAACATTGACTATTAGTTAACACTTTAATTGTTTCTTACATTGTCAGCGTGAGTATTAAAATGATTAACACCTTGACATGCTGTTTTCAAGCCCCTCGGCTCATTAGAAGATGAGTCACTTGACTGCCGCTGTTAGGTTTTGTTGCCTGTTTTTTTTAGCCCAGTGAGCATGGCAGGCTTTCATATTTCACTCGAGTCCCGGGTTGTGTTGCTTGTTAGTTTGTTTTGAAGTCAGGGTTAATGGGCAATCTATTTTGTCTCACACCGGGCATCTTGACATCCTCCACTGACCAAAGACTGAGATAACAAGACTCTGGAGGAGAGAAAGATGGATGGACGGAGACAGAAAGAAACGAGAGACTAGCTTTGAAGAACCAGAGCGTTTATACTTGACTTCTTTTGTACTTTGGGTCTGACATTGTTGTTGGCATATGAGCCTTTTGTAAGTAATGACAGTACATGCAGACCTTTGCCGCTGAAACTTGCAAAGCAGTCAACGAAAAGTCAAAGAAAAGTGACTGTCAAATACCAAAAGGAGCTTATCAAAAACATATATTTATGTAAGGGATAATGTAGAACCAGGCGGTTGTTATAGCGAATACAAACCCCGACAGGGTGATCAGGTCTTGAATCAGCCTGAGGGGGTTGTATTCACTATAACAACCGCATTGCTCTACGTTATCCTGCTTAATACACGGCTAATTACCAAATAAATCAATAATCTGACACAAAATATTGATTTAAAAAGACGTTAATTGATTTATGATTGGGCATGCATTTTATCCCCCTTACAGGCTGTGGTAGTAGCCCTGTATTTTATGAGTTGGACTGTCGCTGGGTGCTGCCGTGCTATCGCTAGCTATAGGTGGACAAATTCAGATAGGAGAGATGATACCTGGACAGACGGGGTCGGTGCCCCTGTTCTACTACTCCCCACCCCCCCATATGCCTCTTCTGTAGAAGAATGAACCAACATTTTAACAATTTTATACCAATTACTCTTCAGCCACAGTCTCTCTTCCCAAAACACATTAAATTGGCAAAGAGTGCTTTTTTAATTAAACACTAAATTGTTCAGCTTAATTAAATGTCCGGGGTTTGGCAGTCAAACCATTTTTAATTATTTGATTCCCAAGCTCAAAATCTTTTTTTTTCCGAGTGTATTTGCACCCACGGTACGAATAGCCTCAGCCACACAGCTGAGCTATTCACACCCTGTGACGTAACAACAAAAACACGTTTTTCGCGTGCACCGAAATCATGGCGGACGTTCATCTTCCATGACCGCAGAAACTGGCATATTAAGAAAGTTTTGTCTCTAAAGTTTATAAAAATTGAATTTCGAGCGGAAAATGGATACTACAGTTGCGCTTTCTGTCTTCAGTGAAAGCATACAACCGTTAGTTTGTTAGTTAGTACCTATTTTTTGTATACAGTATGGTTACCTAGCAACCGAGGTTTGAGGACACCAAATGGTAAACAGTAGTACAACATTCTGTAAGAACTGCTAAGTGAGTGGTTAAGACACTGAGCTTCAGTCTTGGAGTCTGGTGAGGTAATCTTATTTTTTTCCATTTTGGATTGGATAATTTGCATGCACTTGCGCAAGTCAGGGCCCGCGAACGCGAAATGTTTTTTGCAGGGTGGTAGGGGAAGACTCATGAATATGCCTGCTCTGGTTGGGTTGGTTAGGTTTAGGCAAGAGGAGTGGGATTGGTTATGGTTAGGGTAAGAATGTCAGAGCGATAATATTCCAAAAAGGTGTAATACATGAGTAGTATGGATAACTGTGTGTAAATATATGCCAAGGTACTGTAAATGCACAGGGGTGCAAATAGCATACATTGATATTTGTACCAGACGGGGTATTAATAGAACACATTGCTGTGTGCCCCGGCAGGGTACAAATAGCATTAATTTCTAATTGCACCAGGGTACGAATAGCATACACTGCTAATTGTACAAGGGGTGAAAATAGCCTCACCATTTTATTTTATTTTTTTACTGAAACCAACACAACAGTGCAGCAGCAAGATTATTACTGATTCAACCCCTTTCAACTTCAGTTTTATGGCCTAAGAGGGGTTTCTGTTTGCTACGGCAAGTGAACATGGGACTGTGTATTCATATCTTGCACTGAAATGTAGCTGTAATCATGTAGTCATTTTAATTTGACTGTATTCCAATCTTTTTAAATCCCATGAATGCATATTTTAAATGGCCTTGTGTTTCTTGTCTTAATGCCTTTAAGTCTTGTGTAAAGCATTTTGAATGTCCTTATTGAAAGTTTTCTATAAAAATAAGTTTGCTTTGCCTTGCCTAATGTAGCTGACACCGGAGGGCTTTTGTCTTGATTTCTCTTTGTCCTGAATGCTGTACGTAAGCCGTGGAATCATTGTGGTTACTCGCTGCCTGAGGCAAAAGGTTAGAAGGCCTTATATTTCTCTGAAAAAGAAATTAAAAGGGAGCCGTAATGGCAATAAATCATGACAAACGCAGTGACTAGTAGGGCTACGGGTTTCATCTGCTCTTTAGAAGCTAAATCAAACTGACTTTTGTGATGTCACTAGGCAACAGATGAGCCACACTGCAAAAAAGCAAAATCTTACAAAGTACATTCATTTAATTTCTAGCAAAAGTATCTAATAACACTTAACTTTTTGATATTAACGAACATCCGTTACATTCAAGCCGTTTCCAAATGAGTTGCTACAAAGCTAAGACTATCAGCTCCACACAGCTCTCTCTGGATTTGTGAGTATGGCTATGTTCAGAAGGTTGTGGTGTCTTTCCCGCTAAGAAACTCGAGTGAAGATAATTTCTTCTTCTGAAGAGTCCGTCATGTTTTTTTTAATCCTCTGTGTCCTCCTTGGCTACTAGCAACTGCGTGGACGAGGGGGTGATGGCGCGCTATCACGTACGCTTGTATCATGTGGACGCACCGACAGTTTTGTTGTCATTACTTAGAATTCCTCATGTGGGCGACAGCAACTACACAATATAGCTTTCATATAAGACACAATCACCTAACAAGGGATATTTCGGTGAGATATAGGCACTTGGTTTTAGACAATGCATCCTACATATCTTGTTAAGTGAAAGAGTGTTTAAAACATCTTGCTTGGAGTCGTATCTCAAATGAAATAAGCTTTTTTTATACATCTCATAAGGTTTTTAAGCTGCTGTTATTTGTAAAAGATGAATCATCTTGTTCGAATATCATATCTTAATTCAAGAAATCTTAATGAGTGTATTATCACTTGTTCTTTTGGCACATTGTTGTAACTTATTACAAGCAAAAAACACATTGTAATCATTATTGTTCTACTTATTTTTGATGTGGCCTTGTTTTTTTTACAGTGCGAGGGTCTATGCAGTATTTTGCTTTAGTTTGTTTCATGGAAGTCCATATTAATTAAACAATATACCCAAGCCTGTGTAGACTGTTACTTCACAGCTTCTGCACACTGAGCGTGTGCAGAAGCTGCTCTGTAGGCGTGTCAGGGATCTGCTGGCCCAGATCAGCACAAAGAGCCCAATGTGGGACAGGTGCAGCCCCTGGACACGCGCCGAGGAGTCCGCCTTTTAATTACACACATATGGGTTATGAAAATCCACAGACAGAAATGCAAAGCTTCTCTTTATGTTAGTGGGCACTTACCTGGAGTACGGTCATGTACAGTAGGTGTCGCTTTTGACGCTTTTGCTGACGTTTTTGTTGATGTTTTTGTCTTTTTCCAATGATTTTGTTGATTTTTTTTAAAGTTGTTGTTGCTTTTTGACTTTTTTGTTGCTTTTTTTTAATGATTTTGTCGATTTTCCTGAAGTTTTTCTCCGTTTCTGATGTTTTTGTCAAGTTTTTTTTGCCTTATCTGACTTTTTTGTTGCCTTATTTTTCTGGGTTATTTTCTTAATTTTTGTCACTTTTTCCAATGTTTTGGGTCACTTTTTTTTTTTTGTCACTTTTCAACATTATTTTCCCATTTTTCTCCTTTTCTTTGCTCCCTAAACAATACAACACAATGTGGTACCATGTATGTGTATTTAATGTCCTATTTTAAATATAATATTTGTTTACTGGATAAAAGCCAGAATAACAAAAGCTTTAAATGGAGTGCAATATGCAGCCCTACAACAGATATCTGTAATTAACATATGGCCAAAACCCTGTAGAAAATATGTATTCATGATAAACCTCTTACTTAATTTGAGCAGGCAATTTCATTTAAATCGCACAACTTCAACTTCTATTGAAAGAAAAACATCCAAATATTTCTAATGAAGCCGTTAGATGTCATTATAGCGGAGCAACCTATCACTTTCTCCAATTACTTTTTTGCAGGATATTGCCTGCATTTTC
This sequence comes from Perca schrenkii, assembly GCA_025617405.1. NCBI lineage: Eukaryota > Metazoa > Chordata > Actinopteri > Perciformes > Percidae > Perca > Perca schrenkii. The sequence goes on from CM046799.1 coordinate 30,712,684, forward strand.
AAGAGAATCTGGAAGCTTATTAAGTGGGGAAATTGCAGCCATTCCAATCCAGCAAACTTCATGACACAAGCTGACTTTTTTTTAAAACACTTACATGCTCCTGACATCCCACTTCTCTTCACAGCAGCAGTGGAAACATGGAGACATGGGATGGCAGGAATGCTTATCTGTCAGATTGGACTCCAACTGCGATAGGACAGTAAGCTGCTCTTGGTGCTGGCAGCACTATGTCTCTGCACTTTGTGTGCCGCCACACAGTTATCCCCACTCCTGCTTCTTCCACAGAAACCAGGAATACGTTTACAAGCAGAGCCTTATTTTCCATAAGGGATGTTTTAATAAATACAGAATTAAACCTAGTTTTTAAGCCTTTATTTGGATGAATTATATTTGGAGTACTTAGTTGTGCATCCACACGGTTTTACCATTCAGCATGCATTTTTGTTAGACATTTTTACGTGTTCACCTTTTGTCTTTCACTTCCAGGTAAGTGGTTAAACTTATTCCGAATCAAATCTCCAAACTCAACTTGTTTGAAAGCTGTCTGCTATGATTTTGGCGTCTGAATCTCTTTGTCCATGTAATTCATTTAACAAGTAAAAAAAATATCATAACTGAAAATAAGAGTTTGCATCGGGCTGAACGTTTGGCATGTTTTTTTTTTTTCATTTAATCTATTGTTGTTATGATCGTGGTTTTCATTTGTTTTATTTTGTTTATTATTCCTGTTTTACTTGTTTTCCTGTCATTTGTTCACCGTTTCCTGTTTTGCAGTGTTGTTCCCTGTTCGGTTTTTCTCTGTACCAAAGATCCTCTATACTAAAGATAGCGCATTTTCAAGCAGCGCCAATGGTATGAAATGGTCCACACGTCCCATCTCCTAAAGGGGCGTGGCCGCATTTGAACGTGTAGTGAACGTCGTGTGGTTGGATGAAAAGTTATATTTGAATAATTTATGAATATATATTCTTTTGCTAACGTTAGATATTTACACAGCTGAAAGACATATTTAGCATCTCGGAGATTAGTTTTGTTAGGGCGTTCGCAAACGTTAGCTGACGTTAGCGGCTCTGCGTTGTCAGATCTTGCGAGAGTTTGTACCTGAGACAGAAACAGGTCTCAAACTAAGTAAATTTTCTCCTGATGTGTCCTTCTGAAAAATGCCATTTTAGTGTCAGAATGTCCGGGAGATATGTGGCTAGTGAAAAATGGCTCCAATATTTACTTTGGAGTTTGGGCGTCTCGGTTCTAAACCATCTCTGTCTGTGCCATCCTTGTGTATGTTTTCATGCTTTGGTTCCTGTTTTATTTTGTAGGGTCTGTTTCTCCCGTGTCATGTCTTGTTTGACTTCCTGCCTTGTGTGTTTTCCTTTGTGATTGTCTGCCCCGACCTGATGTGTTCCACCTGTTCCTCAGCCCTCATGTCACCTGTCACTCGTTACTACCCTCGTTACCTTGTGTATTTAGGCTATGTTTAGACGGAAACGATATGAAGAGAAAACGCAAAAGTGGCGTTGCATTGTCAATTTTTTATTCTGCGTTTAGACCAGAGTTTGGGGGGGAAATCTGCGTGCATATGGTGACGCAAAAGTGTGTGAAATGCGATGTAATATGCACGCAAAGCCAAAACAAGTGAAGCGAACAACAAAAGCTTGCGAGCGAGTGTGTCTAGAGTTGAGCGTGCAGAGTGAAGAGGTTGAGAGCGAGGGAGACATGACCGGAGCGCAGCAGCGTCTACCTGCGAGCAGAGAAAGACGTGCAAATACATTTATTGTGCACGAAATAGGTTTTTGTTTATTCAAACTAAATAATTTTTTGCGAGTGTAAATTTCTGTTCAAAATGCAATGTCATGTGCTTGCAAAATATAGTTCTGTGTGCTCAAAACATACAATTACTCGCTCAGGAATGTGACACATATATAACGCCATACAAAACCTTCAAGCTGCCTCCTCATCTCTACCCTTTCTGCATTTTGGGTCCAAGCCTGCACAAACCCTTACAATTGTCTTAAAGAAAAACACTTCACACAGAAACCCTGCATCTTATGCTTCTTTTTTTTTTTTTTTTTAAACCACACAAAAAAATTTACACCATGAAAGAATATTCTACGCTCAGGCAGTGATGATTTTTTCTTTTCTGCCAGGAAAAGTTAAGTGTACAGAGGAATAAGTGTTCCACAAACTACTGGAGCTGCAGAATCCCTTAAAGTGCTCATACTGTTTGGCTTTTTCCCTTTCCTTTATTGTGTTATATATATTTTTGTGCACATTATATATCTTTTTGTGCACGTTATAGGTTTACAAAGTGAAAAAGCCCAAAGTCCACGCCAAAGGGACTTATCATCTTGAAGAGAAAACGCTGTTCACAAACTGCTCCAAACAGCTCTATTGTAGTCCAGTCTTTACTTCAGAGACAAACGTGGTCACTTTGTAACACACGTTATAATGCTCGCCTAGCTGCTAGCATGGCACGCCCTCATACTCTGCTTCTGACTGGCTAGAAGTCCTTACGTAGCTACTGTCAGGGCAAGCCCTCATACTCTGCTTCTGACTGGCTAGTAGTCCTTACCTAGGTACTGTCAGGGCACGCCCTCATACTCTGCTTCTGACTGGCTAGTAGTCCTTACCTAGCTACTGAGCATGTGCGACTCCCAACAAAGATGGAACAGAAGTGAGATGCCTCACTCTGTAGCTAAAACAGAGAGCTCAACACACAGGGTGAAAAGAGGAGCTGCAGCAATGTGAGGTACAACAAAAATATGGTGTTTTTTGAAAGTTAAACCATGTAAACCTATTCTGATATAACCTCTAAATACAATTATGAACCTGAAAACGAGCATACTATGAGCACTTTAAAGAGATACTTCCCGATGTTGGAAGCCCAGTTTTATACGTTACTGTAATTGATGAAAGCTCATCACACACTGTAGGACGAAACATTATATTAACAAAAAGTTGAATGATCACTTCCATTTATTCTTGCAGAATGGGCTAAGAAAGTGAGCTACGATTTACGTATGTGGAATAACATCCTGCCGGGGACTAAATGATGCAGTAATAAGAGCACGCAGAATGGCAAAAAGAGATGAATAAAGATTTGTCTTCACCGTCAGTAATATATTTCAGCCTCAATGGGCTTATGACATTTTTTTCAGTCATTGAAATAAAACAGCAGTGGTAAATGTCAGGGTTTGGTGAAAAAAAAAAGAGTTTCATGCACACCAACATTCCACTACTATTCCGAATATGACAATATTCTGAATTTGATTCAGGTCACGTAAACAGCATATTCCGGTTGGATATTCAGAATAAGGCCTTTTTCCCAATATAGCATTTTCCAAAAGACATGTGGGATATTCCGGTATTATTCAGGTTTTAGAAGCATTTTTTGGACGGCGCATTAAGAATATGCATCTCAATCTGGGGATTTACCGCAGTTTACGGCCTCTTGCCTGTTTACGGCTTATGGTCAGCTCTGTGCGTTGCTATGGTTACTGTACAAACCAACTAGCCAATTGTTTTCAATGCTGCAGACCCGATATTGCAGGCTTCGATATCAACAGGCTTTTGGATATGAGCCGACCTTTTCTAGAAGCTGGTTGAAGGCAGAGGTTTATAGTCCAGGTGCCAGAAAGTAAAAATCCTGCGATGTTTTTGGATCTGCCTCTACATCTAGAACAGGTGTTTTCACTAACGAGCTCATCTACCTGGTAGAGGAGCTGGTTTAGTGATGGTTGGGACAGCTGCTGGACAGGATTTCTACTTTCTGGCACCTGGACTATACACCTCTGGTTGAAGGAATGAAAGAGGGACGCTGTGTTCACACGGTCCAACAAGTCTTACATCGCTGGAAAACTTTAAAAAAAACTTATTTAGCATGGCTGCATGTGAACAGGAATATTAGAGGAATATTTACTTTCACTAGCCATGCAAACAGCTTAGTCAAAATATCGTCTTTTTCAGAATGAGAAGTATGGTTGTGTTGAACAACCATACAGGGAGAAATTCATCACAGGAGGGACACAGATCTATTTTTACATCCACAGGAGCAGGAAAATAGATAATGATTGAATGAAAATCACATTTTTGTTGGGCAATTACTTTGTTGAAATCATGTTAAAAAGACATTTGATTTCACTTGATTTCCCCTTATGGAACCAAGGCTTTAAAGTGTGACTCAGTTTTGAATCAAAGTTTAGAATAAGTTACTAAAATGTGGTAATAAGTCTACATCAGTGGTCTTTTTTTAAGCCAAGGATCCCTTAGCTGAAAGAGAGACGCATAGACTTACCTTTTCAGTGCATAGAATACTAAGCTATTAAAATAATAATTGTTGGCATTATTTTACACAGTGAATCCTTAGGATATCTGTGGATGGCCTATAGGCTGTTTTAATGCTTCTGCGTCAACTCCACGCCGTAGCTGTGACGTCGATCTTACGGTGTCGTGACCCTTTCGGAGCTCTAAGTTAGATTGGGGTTGCTTTGCATCATGGTGCATTTCACTGCCATAACGCTACGGGGGTGTGAGGCTTTTGCGAGGTGTCTGCCAGCCAGTTTATGTTATGTAAGCAAGCAAACTTTAGCACAGCTGCCCACAAAATACTGCTGGCTGGTTCTAATTTCCAAACGTTACTGACATACGTTACTGACACTTTACAAACTGATAACCCCGTCATTGTAACCAAAATATGTCTGAGTTTATATGCAAAGCTTATGTTAGTGAACTAGCATGTTGCTACTCCCCACAGTAGGTTGCTTGAAACACCGACTATCAACACACAGGACCAGTTGACCAATCACAGTCCTTGCGGTCTGCGTCGCCTCAACGCAAAGTTACAAATTTTTGGAGGTGCACGTCGAACTACGACGAACTACGTCAAACTACGGCGAACTACGGCGGAGGGCTCGGAGAGAAACATAAATCAGCCTTTAGTGACTACCTTACTCATTTTTGAAAAATAAAAAATTTGGAGGCCCCACTGCAGTAACTAACGACCCCCTAGGGGTCCTGAACCCCCTGTTGAAGATCTCTGGTCGATATAGTTTGCATAAACATGCCAGGTAAACCTACCAGCTGCTGCAGCAACAGCAAGATCTGCGTGCTAAAGGTTCAGTAGGTAACGTTAATAAAAATTACTGGTAGCACTTTATAATAACTATCCATAATTCATCATTTATTAAGCATTAGTTAACTATTAGTTAATGGTTTGTTCATTATTACTTATAGTGCTACCAAATTACTTTTTTCAGTACTGAAAGTTTGCGACCCGAGCCAAAACTGTCCAAAACGAAGATATGTTTCTGAAATCATTTGAGGCGAGAAATAAGCTATGCAGTTACAGAATATTAATTCATATTTGATCTGCTCTGCCTAGTTTGACAGTTTGACCGCAGTTCAACCGCAGGCAGTGTGTGAGTGTAATGTGTGCATGTATGTATGTGTATATATATGTCTTTGTGCATGTGTGTTAAAGAGGAAATCTGTGCAGTAACACCCCTGTATTTCATAAACAAACACACAACTGTATAACTGGCTTTGTTTCTTAATGTCTAAGTTGCACCAGCCAACAGCTTGATTAATAATGAATGGACTCAATGCAATTACTCGCGCCATTTGTGTTTATATTGTTCACTGGTGGAGATTAGGAGTTTAAGCTGATTTCAATCTCTTTCGATTCTGCTAATTGCATCCTCTCACATGTGGGGTAATTATTTCTGCATTGTGTTGAGGTACTGAAGAGCTGCTGGAACTCATTTCTGCGGTGTTAAACTATTTGTCCAAGTAAATGACTGTATCTGCGCTTTCCTGTTTAGTAGCTCAAAAGAAAGATAACAGGAAATGTGTGCACCTGCTTGCACGTGCAAAGACCACCTCACACTGTCGCATAATTAACTTTTTTCCTTACATAGCCATCAAGTATGAAATAGAAAAGTATATTTTCTTTGTGTATCCTTGGAGCTCTCAGCAGTGAATATTTGGCCATTCAAGGAGGGGAATTCTGTGAGAAAGGGCTCAGCTGAAAACCAGGAAATTGATTGAATTGAATCTAAACTCCATCTCATTCTTTAAATGGGGATTCTGTGAATAGAATCAGACGTACAGGAGGGAGAGTGTGTTTGTTTACTATCCATCACTTTGTGGGGACACATAATTATTCAAACATTATGGGGACTCTCTTGGCATTGGGGGGAAAATACGAGTCTGTCCTTCCTCGGAAAACGCTCCCATAGGTCCTTTATTAAAGCAATACTAAAGAACTTTTTCCCGCTCGGTCCCCCTACAGGTTGGAAGCGGAATTGTCCATTTCATTACATTATGCAAGTTTGCCAGATCGGGTAGCGGATCTGTAGTTCGAATGAACTGGACAATGTAATGTAATGGACAATTCCGCTTCCAACCTGTAGGGGGACCAAAGTGTTGAAAGATATTTAGTGTTGCTTTAAAGCAGCAATTATGACTCAATGTATTAGTGGTGGCGCCCTCTAGGGACCTCCTGTAATTATTAAGGGGGCAAAGTAGTTTTAAAATAAAAGTATAGGCTACATCAAGTTTTTAAATGGTCTCTAGCTAGAGACCTACGATTTTTACGATTAGTCTCACTTGCCAGACCTATCTCTACATTGCTGTGGAGTAAGGTCTGGCTTGTAATGGAAATGTACTTATTTGTTATACTGTTGCTTAGTCTTTCTTCTCCATCTGCAGTTTCTACTCTTCTACAAATGATTCAGACAGGATGTCCAGACAGGATGTTCTCACACCTCGAGCTCACACCTGGAGGCGTCAGCAGAGCTGGTTCAAAATAGTCTCCCCATAACCTTTGTTTGGCCTTTCAGTTCTGTCACAACCCTGCCTTTCCTGCCCAGCAACAGAAGTACATTAGTACAGTCTGCTGTCTAGTTCCTTTGTTCATCCTCTCAGACTTTTTCTGTGATGTACTGAACATTTGTTGCAAAAAATACAAATCTTAAAAGATGTGGTTGACCAAAGCTTTATTTCAGATATCACCTATGTATTAGAATTTCTACTACAGGCTCTTTCACACATACACGCCTGGATAGGAGAAAAAACAATGCTCTGGGTTGTTTGCATTTCTTTAAACCATTCACAATTGGGTTGGGCGGCACTAAGCTCCAGACACAGCGACGGTGGCCCTGCCAATTGGTCTCGGGAAGGATCTTGTTTTGGTTAAACATTTGCACCTCGAAAAAGAAAATGCCACATAAAATATTAAATGACTTAAACCTCATTAGCTTTCACCAGGGTATCTCCGTGTGTACTTTGTCCACAGCAATCCCACCAATCGTTCCAAAAACGTCCCAGTTAGAGAGGAAATGCCCTAAACATATTCTTTGTAAATCTTTACAATCATTCCCCGAAAGAACCAAGCAGGCCTGTGTTGTTGCACAATCCAAATTTTCTTCAAAACTTGACATTTTCAGTGAATACCTTTCTAGCTCGAAGTTCGTTGACGTTCCCCAAAATCAAAGGTGTTTTGCAAGGCGAGGGACATCTGGCGGCAAGGGTTGTTCCGCTGATTATCCGATAATTAATTGTCATCAATCCAGACTAAGTTGCCACCAACTAAAACATGACAAAAATGCACAGAGTTATCAGTGGCCTTGAACCTGCAGATGGGAGAAGTATTGAGATTGATGAAAGTAAAGGGCAGTTTTTGAAGCCACTCAACCAAAATATAATCTATACCTGCCAGGTTTTGGAGTCTGAAGCTCCTCTGTGATTACTTCTGCATCCGTCAGGGCGGACAGTAAAGCTTGACATATACGGGAGGTAATCAATCGCCGAAGGCCACCTCTAAGGTCGTATTTCTCTCTGATAAGACAGAAGTTTAATAAGTAGAAAATTGAAAAGGCCAAGGACGCCGCAGGCAAAACATTCTAACAACATTTTATACCAATACTGGCCTATGCGATGCAGATTAAGTGTTATGAAATATATAAATATGTGAATATTACTTTCTTTAATGTTATATTCCTGCAAAGGTTATGAGACCATACCTGAAATCTGATGGTTAGATGCCAATATTATATATTATATTTTGTTTGGAAGAAAATAATGCGGTTACAGTAAAGAGTCTGGTTCAGGTAAATTACTATATTAAGTCCCTGGAAACCTCGTTTCATTAAGCATCTTAAAGGTAAGCATCTTAAAGGATCTTAAAGTAATCAATTTCTGAATGAATCAATAAAGCACATGACTTTGTGTAACGCTATTCATGTCCATTTGAAACAAAAAAGTTAATGTTGAGTTATTGTTACTTACATAACCAACGTTACCATGTTACATTCTATGTCATGTGCGTAATTCCATGTACATATGCTGCGTTTCCATTTACCTCATACGTCGAAAGCCTGAGCTGCTGAGTTGACCGAACTCCAGTACAACAAGTTTAAATGTTTGCGCTATCCAGGTTAGCCATGTTAGCAATACCAGATAACAACACATTACACGGTATTTTGTGAATATAAACACTGTAGCAACGTGTCGACAGATGGAGGTTGGACAGGACTGTGTGTACGACGGTTTAGTTAGACACAAACAAGACAAAGAAGAGCTAATAAACTGTATATTACTACAGCGTTCATTACTGTTGATGCACAGAGAAGCCATGTTGGATTTTGAGGTCGGCTTTGCTCAAGGTACTGTGAGATCTCGGACTTATCCGTCTTTACAGGGTGTTCCTCGAAAATTCTGACTTCCAAGTACAAATGGAACAAACCATTACATACATACATAAACCCAAACCATGATCTTTTTCTAAACCTAACCAAACTGTGACCGTTTCACTACGTTAAACACATGTTTAAATCTGTGACCAGTGGTTATGACTAGTGTTGATCTGCCAACAGTACGGGCGCTAATTTAGGAAATGTTCCTGTGGGTTGTTTTACAGGGTAGAAACAAATGACCTATGGTCATATGGGTCGGAGGACTTGTTGCTACTGAAGTGCCGCATACTGATGTATATACCAAAGTACATTTGAATGAATAGCACTGAATGAAGTGATCTGAATCAGCAAAGTGATTGGTGATTTCCAGCAGTAACTTGAGCTTTAGAGGAGGTTTGAATTTTCGTATCCTCTTGTGTAATCCATAATACGCAATTTAACCATCATGAAATTCGGGGCTCCTCAAAGACTTGGTAAGAAAACTTCTAATGACTCTTTCCTCATACAATAAATGCCTTCTTCATTAGACTTCAAAAGATCAAAAGTAACAGTGAGACATACAAACCACAGAAAGCTGATTGCTGTTCCTCGTGTTGCAGCATGAACATTACAGAGAATAATGCAAAACCGCTCCTGTGTGTATCGGTCTTCTCACACAGGCAGCTTAATCAGTTTGAACTATGGAGTCAATGCATGACTCTTTACCCTTACATAATAAATCGGGGGACAAGTGCAATATTATCCCTGGGATTTAAGAGGAAGGAGGGAGAGGGGATTTATCATGAAGTGAGGCTCTGAACCACTGTGTGATGCATAATTTCCTGCTCACATTTTCATTTCCTGAGGTGTTAAATAATGCACTAAAAGTATATGGAGAGAGGAGGCAAAAGAAATGAAATCATATACTGTATATAGGGGTGTGTGTGTGTGTGTGTGTGGGTGTGTGTGCGCGTGTGCGTTGCGCCACAGCTGGCTTCTCTCAGCTCCAGAGGACTTTATTCTCTGTGTATGTGCCTCAATTCACTTATTGTAAAAACTGTGATCGCCTTTTTTCAAAATACTAAAAGGATTGAGAGATGGTTGAAGTTTTTCAGTGAAATAATACATTAGCAACCAGTATGCCTTTTATCATATTCGGGATAGTGATGTTTACATGGAACATTGATTAATGAGGTCTAAGGGCATTTTCTCAATTTTTATACATCTTCTTAAATTGCCCTTTTAAGGGTATTTGCATATAACCTAATGCACATGTATTTCATTTCAAAATGTTCAGAAAAAAACTCAGTTTTCTGTATAGTGAGGCCCAGATTTCTCCTAGCGCAATGTGTAAAGAGATAATTATACCCTGAAGCAAGCTCTCTTCCCTGTCTCTTCATTCGCCGTGTGAGTCATAACGATGATCTATGAGCGAAACATTAGGGGTCAATCGTGCAGCAACAAGGACACAATCTCTCACTGGCTTCCCATCCATGGCCGTGATCGGTTGCGTTTGCCATGTGATATCACATCAGGCGTCAGTCAGTCTCGCATTGCCAAAACTTGATCCACAGCACTGCGGAGGAAGGTCTGGCTAGTCCACATAACATTCCGGGATGGGGGCCATTTCTTTAACCAACTGTAGTCCTCGGATTTTCCCCAGATCCACATGAGCACAATGAGTTGAAGATAATAGATCACCTGAGATTTAACACAATGCAGAAAGTCCCCATTAAAGACTGTCAGCTCTTCACATCCTCAAGCACGATAAACAAGAGCAGTTCTCAGGAGAAACATTGTTCTCAGCCAAGACCACAGTAAACATTATGGGAACAAATTAATAAAAACTGATAAATAAGGTGCCTTAAAAGGAAATCACTCACTTGATGCTTTGCACATAAAACCTCAACATGATGTACAACAGTCCATAAAAAGTACTGACAATGTGTGTTTCAAATACATGAATCAAGAACATTGCTTGTTTGGATGAATACAAACTCTCAGCACTAAAATTAGCTTCAACTTACAGTGGATCCATTATGGCATCCTATAAGCTTGTCTTTCCAAGGTGGTGGATGCATTCCCAGATGCCTTGGCATAGCACCAAAGACAGAAGCTGCTAATTTATTCCTCCAACAAAATATCCCACTGCCCTTGTGGAATCCATCACATCATCCCAATCTCCCAGTGCTCGGCTAGGAAGATTTAAAGCTGCTTTTCTGCAGTATAGACATGAAAAGGGCCAAGGAAAGGTTATTCTGAAATGGATTAATTAGAGAAGTTTTTAAAAGTCGCATTTTAAACCTTTCCTTATTTTATTCAGCGACGTTTTCTCACGTTTTTCACAATGTCTCCACAAAGTAGATTGAACAAAACAAGTCACATTATCGATACATTTGCATTGATCCTAATGCAATTATTTCTGTGGACATGGTGGTGATGGAAGACAAATGTGGTTCTTGTTTTTGACAGTCTGCAAATCACCCTGTGGTAAGCCACGCCCAGATTACGCAAGCTGGCCAGTCACAGCACAGTATAGGACTGGCGCTGTCTAAGGTCTGACACTTTCATGGCAGCGCTCCATTGACTCTCTTCATTTTCAAGCTTTTTTTGCAGGATATGGTCAAACCTTCCTTGGGCACTGTTAATAGTTGACAGTCGCTGAAAAGAGATGTACAATGTTTTCCCTTTCCAAAACCCAAAACAAAGGCTGTGGATAAAGCTAGGTGGACGTCCTTATACCCAGTTGAACCCCTGAAAGATCGACAGGCACAGTTTAGTAGGCCCCAAAGTTAATTACCTTTGTTTAACGTAAAATAATGTGATGCATTTGTTTTACCTGTGGAGATATATCAACGACCATTCATTTAGGGGATTGCTCCGGTATGGCTGGAAGATCCGCCGGATGTCTGTTACCTTCCGCTGTCTTTGTGTTGGTATTGTAAAATCCGTTGGATTTAGAAGGACTATGGTTAACTCCTCGTCAGATCTCTGCAGGGTAAATCCAGACAGCTAGCTAGACTATGGCCCCTATATTAACGACCTAAGCAAACAGCGTGAAGCGCCAGGCGCAGGTGCGTTTAGGGTGTGTACGAATCCACTTTTGCTAGTTTAACGGCGGAAAAATGGGTCCGTGTGCTGGGCGCATGGTTCACAAGAATTGTACTTAGTGTCTTAATTAATTCATAGGTGTGTTTTGGGCGTAACATGCAATAAACCAATCAGAGTCTCATCTCCCATTCCATTTAAACGTCAGGTGCGTTTGTACCTTGGGGCATTGCTATTATGATAGCAGATTTGCTAAGCAGGAAGAAGAAGAAACTGATCTGCTCATGCGTGAATTGAAAGCACGCGAGCAGAGCATTTCATAATACTATTTCACATTGTCATATTTGTAATCTTTTGCATGTTTGTGTGCTGCTGCGCGTCCCTGTGCATGTAACTAGCATAGTGTCTGTGTGCATTTTGCAATGTGAGGTCCGCAGGACATTGCAAGAAACTATGTTTCCTCCGACAGGTTTGGCTTGTTTTTAATTTCTTTAGCTGTGGGTGATGACAAAAAACTCAGAAAGCCAATCCTTCTTCCTTGCAAGCTGTGAGTGGTGCATTGTGGGTAGAATACAGTAGCATTTGGCATCCCTCAAAGTCCTTTTTAAAGCTCTTTTCTGTGGTTCCTCTGAAGGAGTTGCTAACGGTGTCTGGAGGTGCTGTGTGGTAGTGGTGGTGACGAGGAGGGTGGAGTTAGGCGATCAGTAGCCGTCACACATATTCCGCCCATGAACATTGTGATTGGTTTAAAGAAATGCCAATAAACCAAGAGCACGTTTTTCTCTCATCCCAGAATGCTTTGTGGACTAGGCAGATCCTCCTACGCAGCGCTGTGGAGGAAGGTCTGGCACTGCAAGACTACTGTGGAGCTAACCAGAGTAACTTTGTTATAGCACATTACAGGTTCCTAATGTAACATTAGTTAGTTAACGCTAGCTAACTTTCTACTGAATGTAACGTTATATGGGCCTACTGGTTTTGCTTTTTAATGATTGTAATAATGAATAGATACTTTACAGGAACTGTGTTGATCCTTAATGTCGTCCTGTCTCAATTGTCAGGTTCATTTTTACTCTTTAGCTTTTACCTTTATTTTTTTTTTATATCCTTTCGTTGTTGAGTCAGTTTGCCATCCTTAATATAACCTTAACATGCATAATGCAAACCCTTCATTCTGCTTCTTTCTGAAATCTCTTTTTCGTTTTCACAAATATGTGACAATATTTTTCCAGGGAGTGCAGTTATAGTCAGTGACAGAGCCATGCAGCTTCGGCAGCTTGGCTTAGCAACAGTAACTAAGGGTGGCGTGATTTAGCCAAGGGTAAATTGTGCCTGGGAAAAAAAACTTTTTTTAATGTGCATAAACTTAACCCCAATTCGAGACAGTGCGACAGTGTGCCAATAGTAATCCTAAAGTGGGGACAAACTGCAAGGTTATTGATGCCCACAAAGATTCAACACCCCCATGACTGATGTTCACCAAACATACACACATCAGCACAGTGCTTGAGGGTGGAGGGAGAGACAGACTCTGACCCGGCTGCTTGCTTCTGCAACGGTTGGAGGAGAGCACTCACACTGCATGCACAGATTCAATTGGAAGAGCAGTTCTGTGGAGCTCAATCCTGTTCAGATCATCAAATGTTGCTACTCATTTTGGAAATATAATTTCTTGCTAACAGAAAAAGAAACAGAAAAAAAAAAATCTTATGAATTATGCATGAGCTTAAAAGTGAGATAAGCAAATTGAGAGGAGGAAGAGGAAGGGAAGGAGTCGTAGGAGGGTAAGATATTGTATGTATTGCCCTCCAGAATTATTGGCACCCTTGGTGAGGATGAGCCAAAAAGCTTTAAAAGTAATGAGCTAATCTTTACCAAGGCCACAAATAATTCTGTAGGGCACAGTAAAACTACAGTAACACGCTGACTTGAAGCTGTGCTGTCAGGGATATTATTCATTTGTTCAGTAGGAATCGTTTTCAAGAGAAAGGGGGAGACAGGAGGGTGAGAAAATGTATCTGTGTGAAAAGCTGAGAACGTGTGTGTATTCTCATAAATATAATAGTTTCAACCACTTTACTGTAGCTTGCTTTGGTAACACGTCAAATGTCAGGCCAGTCAAAGCCACTGAATCAATAAATGGATAAGGGAGAGAGCAAGCAGTGAATGAAGTATAAAGGGCTGTTTTGCTGGGGCGGCTCCAGCTGTTCTCAGAGTTCAGACGTTGCACAGCCTGAAGCAGCGATCACGCTGCAAGCGGGGGGGAGAGTACACAGCTTTTATGGGTTTAGAGCCGTGCCTTAAAGAAGGGAGTGAAGTGAGTGAAGTTTAAAGTTGTACTAACAACATTTTTTATAGGAAGTGGGAGAAGCAGCTGGTCCCGAAATATTTTTTCCATCCTGTAAATTCACATTTCAAAATTTTCTTTTAATGATATCCTGAATATTAATCAACACAAATAAGGTTGGCGGCTACAGTCAGCTTGGATGAACAGCAGCTAGGATAGATTTCATCAGTGACCCAGGGTCATATCTGAACATATATCTGAAGAATCTACAGCCATGCTGGCACAAGAGGGGTCAGCGGGTCACCCAATTTTTTGAAATATTTTAGTCTAGACCAAAGTGGTGGACTAGTCTATATCGAAGACGTTTCCTTTCCGGGATTGTTCAGGTGCCGCCAGAAATTCCGCCGGATGTCCCTCGTTTTCGGCCCGATGTCCGTCACCTTCCTCTTTCTTTGTGTTGGCGTTCTAACCTCCGGTGGATTTGTGAGGACTATGGTTAACTGCTCCTCAGATCTCTGCAGGGTAAATCCAGACAGCTAGCTTCACTATCTGTCCAATCTGAGTTTTCTGTTGCACGACTAAAACAACTTTTGAACGTACACATGTTCCACCAAAACAAGTTCCTTCCCGAGGCTATTTTGCAGAGGCACCGTGGCTCCATGCGCCGCTTAAAACGTTTGTGACTGATTTAATGTAATGCCAATAAACCAGAGAATGTTTTTCTCCTATCCCGGAATGCAGTGTGGACTAGCCAGACTCTCCTTCGCAGGGCTGTGGAGGAAGGTCTAGCAATGCAAGACTAGTGGAGCAATGTTCTCATGAACCACTCATATATATTGCTTCAAAAAGTAATGCACCGTCAGCAGTCGCCGTAATTTTGTAGGATATTATACGAATTGTTGTGCCTACGCTTTCGTAAAAAAGTCATACGAACCAGTTCACCAAAATGTGTTACATGTCGCTAGCATGGCTGGAAAAAAAAAATTATTTCAGTCGCACACTCCCTTAAAGTGCAGTCCGCCTGCAAATAAAATGGTTAGCTATAAATGCAACAGTGCTAATTTGCTCTCAGTTGGGTTACAACACTCAGGGGTGACTCATGTCCCCTGTCGATGTCCCCTCTCTTCATCCACCCCCCCCTCCTCTGTCCTTTCATCCTCACCCTTTCCTCACCTCTACACCCTCTCACCTCTTCTCTGCTCCTTTACTCCTTTCATCAGCTGAGCAGGAATGGGTCCTCTACTCCCCGGGGAAAGCTATTAAAACATAATAACATGCCTTTACTCAACTCTATTCTCTTTCTTCAGATGTCACCCTCCCTCCAGCACTTCCTCTTCCTCTCCCTTTTACAGGTGATAAATGAGTAGTTAGGAGACGATGATGTTCATAATGACAATGGTAACAATGACCTTATCAGGAAGATGCAAAGCTTCAACATTTATTTATCTACCACAGATGCTAATGAAGCTGTGTTCCTCGAGGGGAAAAGCCATGTCTCCAAAATAAAGTCCAATTAAAGAGAAATGATAATACTTGCCACTTTGCGTTCAAGAGAGCAGACAAAGAAAACAACTCATTTCTACGAGGCATTTGGGTATATCATTTAAAAATGCTGAGTAACACATTTGTAATGACAGGTCTCTCCTAAAGAGTAATTATGAAAAGTGGAAAGTGATCACGCTGCAGGAGCCTCGACTCCTTTCCTCCCCGCCGCAGTGGATACAGATGGCATGCCTGCATATGTAAACAGCACCTTGCACCCCGAGGCCCCATAAACACATACACACAGCTCCGCCAAGAGAACACAAAAGGTAATGAGTTAGCAGACGGCGCATGAACCAGCCACAGACAAATCAAGGTAGAGGTAATGATGCTGAACGCTCAGCCCGCGTCCGCTCCCTTTAATAATTAATCAAGTCATGTGGATATGAATAGGAACATGATGCGGCTGCGAGGGTTGCAAAAGGGTTTGTTTCAATTCATGCCAAAGGTGTCGCATGGAGTTGAGGTCGGTGCTCGGTGCAGATAAGTTCTTCCAAACCAAACTGGGGAAACCATTTATTTATGTATAGGGCTGGGTTAGGCCAATATATCGAGCTGGGCAATATATCGTTATTATATCAACATCTATATATGAGACTAGATATTGTCTTAAAGTTATCCTATTATTCTCATTTCCAGGTTCATAATTGTATTTAGAGGTTGTACCAGAATAGGTTTACATGGTTTCATTTTCAGAAAACACCATATATTTGTTGTACTGCACAATGCTGCAGCTCCTCTTTTCACCCTGTGTGTTGAGCTCTCTGTTTTAGCAACAGAGTGAGACATCACACTTCTGTTCCATCTTTGTTGGGAGTAGCACATGAGCAGTAGTAAGGACTACTAGCCAGTCAGAAGCAGAGTATGAGGGCGTGCCCTGACAGTAGCTAGGTAAGGACTACTAGCCAGTCAGAAGCAGAGAATGAGGGCGTGCCCTGACAGTACCTAGGTAAGGACTACTAGCCAGTCAGAAGCAGAGTATGAGGGCGTGCCATGCTAGCAGCTAGGCGAGCATTATAACGTGTGTTACAAAGTGACCAACGTTTGTCTCTGAAGTAAAGGCTGGACTACAATAGAGCTGTTTGGAGCAGTTTGTGAACAGTGTTTTCTGTTGGAGATGGTAAGTCCCTTTGGCGTGGACTTTGGGCTTTTTCACTTTGACGTGCACAAAAAAGATATATAACACAATAAAGGTAAGGGAAAAAGTCAAAAAGCATAATATGAGCACTTTAAACTTTGGCTATCATAATATCGTGACACGTGTTGTCTTTTCCTGGTTTTAAAGGCTGCATTACAGTAAAGTGATGTCATTTTTCTTAGCAGACAAATGTTCTAGCTGTTTTATTATTTGCCTTTAACCACTTAGTCATTATATCCACATTGATGATGATTTTTATCAAAAATTACCATTGTGTAAATGTTTGGCGAAAGCACCAATAGTCAACCTTACAATATCGTCACAATATCGACATTGATGTATTTGGTCCAAAATATCCCAACGATTTCCCAAATCAATATGATTCCGATTCACAAGGTCTCGATGTGATTCAATTTCCGATTGAATGTCAATTTGGGACATTTCAGTTGCAAAACCAATTTTGCTTGGATATGAAAGAGATTTTACAATTGTACAAGGTTTCCTCTAACCTGGTATATTAAAAGTATCAGTGTTTACATTAAGAATTGACAACAGTTTCATTAATGTACTTTTTATTTAATCCTCTGAGGACAAAAAGACGGACCAGCACGTCCAAACGATGTTTGACATAACTCCTACTCATATTACAAGAGTTCATTTCAGAATTGACCACTCTAAGGAAAGCTGAGTTTGTTCTGAACATTTTGATTTGAAACACATGGGGATCAGTTATATGCAAATACCTTAAAAAGGTGAATTTAAGAAGATATGTGAAAATGCCCTTACATATCGGAGGGTTAACATGAACACACTACAGCAGTCCACACAATAAAGTTAAACTCTACAGACTCTTTAGTCAGGGAGTATTGAGAGCAATGTCATTCAGATATCTTTAGGTGAAAGGTCAAGGGACCCCTTTTAAAATGGCCATTCCAATTTTTCCCTGAAAATGTACCCTAACTGTCCCGTTCTTGTCCCTCATTTCAGTTTAACGTACGTCGCGACACCGAGCATCAAAAGTGACGCCAAGAGTCCCGACTTTAAGGAGACTTTTAGCACCAATAACAAACGCCAAAGGCACATGACCAAGCGTCCGTATTTTACGCAATGGGAGTGAGAATGTGTTGATGCTGCAGCAAGCCACCATTGCGTTGGTCCAGATGTTTTGGCTTTACTTACTCAGTCTATGCATCAACCTCTGGTCTACACTCGATAGCTATAGAATGAGAGGAAAGAACTTATCTTCTACCGAGATAGACCTGAATATTTACAACTGACCTTTTGACTATTCGTCGTGGCAGGAAAGGAAGACTCTCACTCTCTCTCTTTCTCCCCCCACCCGCCCATCACTTTCCTACACCTAACTAATGATTAGCTGTGGCCAGCCAGACATCAGAAAAGGCAGGTTTCATTACCACCACTCTGTCTCCCCCTCTGCATCTTCTCCCTCACCTAACTAAGCCTCATCATTAGCGGTAGCCTGCCAGACATCAGACAGAACCGGCTTCGTTAAGACTGGAGATTGGCATTTGCTGTCCACGGGGCATCTCTCCCTTTCTATTCCTCCGTCTCGTCCTGTTTGGTTTTTTTTTTTAACTAGAGGCAGCTCAAGCTCACCTCACAGCACTCACTGATGAATGGATTCTACCCAAAACATGGCAGCATACAGATGTATGTAGCCATTATAATCAGAGTTTTCACGGCTTTGTTTACTTGCTGAACTGTTGCTGCATCGTGGCCCCAAAAGATGTAGTCAAAGATAAGTCGGGTTATGCTTTTCAGCTGTCCATAGGTTGAAGAATAATGAGTAGATGAAATGATCTTAACCCCTCAGTGTTGCCCTCATTATTTATACACAATAATCCGGCAGCCATTTCACACATCAAGACAATACAACTTTTAATGAAACTAGACAATTAAAGCTTTCCAGTTATATAACACAATTTTGTTTGCAGTCTGCTGCCTCATTACATCTTACATTCAATGTAATATTTTTTTATGATTTTTATATTGTGGGTTGTTGTTTGGAGATAGCATTTCTATGTATCAGTTTGTTGCCATATTGTGACGTATTAAATAATATCACAACTGTCATGGGCGAGAATGTCCTCCCCCAGATAAATGCTCCCAGACGTTGTTTGTTCAAGCAGCAAAATATGACCTGTACTTACGTTTATACTGACAGCGCCTTCTAGTGGCCGTAGTAATTGTGACGGGAGCAAAGCAGGAACTAAGGTAAGGGACTATAACAGCGCCAAGCTAAGAGAGGTAGCCAAGAGGTAGGTCAGGGGTGGGGAATGGGTCAAACAAACACAGGACTTTTTACCCTGGAGCGTGGGGTTCACGTATTGTTTGAAAATAAAAGTAAACAGTGACATTTTTTTACTTTACAAACGTAAAGTTCAGCATTCAGCGTCATGTGTGCAACCTACAGGAAGTGAAGTATCGTCGGATTTTACAGCTATAGTGCGTAGTTTATGTTGCCCCCATGAGGAATTCTAAGTAATGACAACAACGCTCTCGGAGCGACAACGTGATACAAGCCTTACGTGATCGTGCACACACACACACACACACACACACACCCCTACTCCCCGCAGTTGCTAGTAGCAAAGGAGGACACGGAGGATTAAAAAAACATGATGGACTCTTCAGAAGAGGTCATTATCTTCACTCGATATGTGATTTTATTGATTATTTCTTGGGAATATTTAGGCCTTTATTTTTGACAGGACTGCTTAGACTTGAAAGGGGAGAGAGAGGCTACCAAGTGATACCAAGTGAGCTACCAGAAGCACTATTTGTTATGTGATTTAAGTATCATGTTTTTATGTTCACTTCCATATGATTGCATATAAGCTTTTGCAAGATGAATGCGATGCAATCTCACTGCAGCCGTAAAAGGGGGAGGATTCAACAGTGGCTACTGATGTACGGGTTATTTGCTGTATTTCTCTCTGATCTGCTCCCGTTTTTCTCCCATCTCTCTGATCTTTCCGTCTGATTTTTCTCTGGTTTGTTATTACATCTTCCTTCTCCCGTGAACCTGGCTTCATCTTTCTGGTTTTCTCTCTCTCTCTCTCTCTCTCTCTCTCTCTCTCTCTCTCTCTCTCTCTCTCTGTCCATCCGTGCCTTTCCAACAAATTGTTTCCTATCTTTTCATCACTACCTCTTGCATTTGTCCCCCATCTCCCCCACCTCTCCACTCCTCCATCTCTGTCATGCAGATGGCGAGGCTGCTGCTAGTGATAAGACTTTTCAAAGTGGCTTCATCCCGCTGACGGCAGCTTTTCGAGCAAAAGGGGGAAAAAAGCAATTAATAAAACTATCCTGAAACCCGAGCTGTAATGTACACCTTTCTAAATAGCAATAAATGAGTAGGACATTACATTATTAAGCTGCCATTCTGTAGCCGTGTGTCTGTGCCTATCCAGCTACTTGTCTGAAATTGGCACATTAATAAAACTCATGACAGGAATATCAACAATCCACGTCGTGTGTTTACTTTTATTGTGAGAATTCAGCCGAGGAAAGTAAAGAAAAACAATAATAGCTAAATAACTTTTTAACAGTTTGGCTGCAGTTGATGTGTGCTTCTTTAGCAGCCGTTGGGATGCCGTTACCTCGGCCTCAGGCCATTAGCAATAAGGTTCAAGGAAAACTTACCAACCACTACTGAGATTATTACCATCCTAGTCTCACTTTGAAAGACCTTCCTCCACAGCGCTGCGGAGGAGGGTCTGGTTAGTCGACACAGCATTCCGGGATGGGAAACTAACGTGCTCTGGTTTATTGCCATTTCTCTAAAACCAATCCGAATTGTCATGGGCTGTGCTAGGCGTCGGACGGAGTCACGGTGCTGTTGCAAAATAGTCTCGGGAAGGAACTTGTTTTGGTGGAACGTTCAAAATTAGTTTTAGTCGTGCAAAAGAAAACTCCGATTGGACAGATAGTCTAGCTAGCTGTCTGGATTTACCCTGCAGAGATCTGAGGAGCAGTTAACCATAGTCCTCACAAATCCACCGGAGTTTAGAATTACAACACAAAGGAAGAGGAAGGTAATGGACATCCGGTGGAATTTCCTTGGATTTACAGATTTACAGTATCGACCCTTTCTCACGATCAGGTTCGTATGATGATGTACCTATGCACAAAAATTTGTAAGATATCATACGAAATGACAGCGACCGCTGGCCGGTTACGTGACGCCGGTTCACGTGACGGTTAAGTTTAGCCGAGAAAAGTTGACAGCGAGGCAGCAACAGAGCACCGTGAGGTTAGGCTCATTTCAGCGGCCGTTTCAGTTGAGTTTTGGTGACAAAAGGTGAGCGTCATGCGGCGACGACAGCTAAGTTTAGGCACCAAAATGACTAGTTGAGATTAGAAAAAAGCTTGTGGTTTGGGTTAAAACACCGGTCCTCTTAAGTAGTACTCCCGGGACACAAACGCATTTCCTGGGTGAAAGTCTTGTGTTTTGATGTGATCTACACTCCCCAACTTGAAAGCCCTGTGTTTTATGACCCATCTATCTAACACATTCTTTTTTACGGGTTTGTATAATATTGTACGAAAATGTATGCACACCGCTGGCTGGTCAAGAGACGTTGCCTCCAGCGCTCCGTGAGCTGTCGGATCAGCGTATATAGTTGAGTTTAGCCGACAAAAGTTGACAGGGATCCAGGTACAGGGCACCGTCAAATGACAGTCCTTTCATCTGCCGGGGCAGTTAAGGTTAGCTGTGATAAGTGAGCGTCATGCAGCGATGACAGTTAAGTTTAGGCACCAAAATGGCTAGGGTTAGGTTTGGGTTAAAACGCAACGCCCAGGATTAAAAAACCGAGTTTGGTTAAATAAAAGCTGTTTAAAAGAAGGCCAGATATTAAAAGCAGGTTAAAAGAATCACTGGACAGGACGGACAGTGGGAGAATACAACTTTAAATAAAAGGTCACCTCCACACCTGCACTGGCCTCTCTCCTGGAGAGATAATAATACAAAATAAATAATTTAAATGAATAGAACAATATATAAAGTGATGAAAATAAATGTCCCGAAAAAAAATCTATCCCAGTGTTAAAGGAATATTATTTAACATTAAAAAGGTTTAAAAACATTTAAAAAGTCTATAATACTATCTGAATTACTTGGCCTTGAGGTTAGAAAGTACATATACCATTACAAATTAGTAAATAAGTGCTGACATTTAAAAGTGCTTAAAAAGTAAAAGTGCCACACAATAAATAAGCATGAATATTTGTTAATAAACATGACCACGACGACTAGCCCTATTTTGAATTATAGTGCATTGCTATTTTGCATTGCTGCTATATGTACGAATGGTTCAAGAGAAAAACCTGGCAGTATACACACACACACACACACACACACACACACACACACACACAGCAAACAGCCATAGGGGCAGATTTATGCTAGGTCAAGGTGAATGTTTTGTGATGGTTTTTTTTTCTTTCCTTTTTTGTCAAACTACTTTCACAGTTTGGTTTTTAGTTATTTTCTACAGAAATGAATCATGTATTAAAAGTGGCAAGCCCAAAACACAACTTGATGGTTAAAATGAAAAGCAAATAATGAGCTGTCTTCCGAACGTGACGTGGCTTACAATTTAAAAAAACTGCTAATTATTAAACATGAGACTGGAACTGAGAATGATCAAATGACTCAAATGTGATAGGCGATATTAGACATAATTTAGCCACAATTTAGAATCAAATCAAAAGTCAGAAGCGGAAGGACTTGTTCATCAGATATTATTGAAGGAGAGCGGGCGACGGACTGTGTGGGTTTTTGTTTACACAATTAAACCGTGACAGGGGAGCATGCGAGGGAGAGGCAGGTCGATTTAGCACAAAGTGTCTAATTTGCTGCTGGGTGAAAATAAAGCGGCTTAAAAGCACATGAAGTTGCACTCTGTCGGATGGTTGTGTGTTATTTGTCGGAAAGCTGTAATTACTCTGTCTGGACTTTATTTCTCGGTGCATTCAGAGATGAAAAGGGAGGAGAGAGACCGGAGTGCAGGCAGAGAGCGGATGGAGTCAAAGGACGAATGGAGTGGGAAAAATGGAGAGAGAGAGAGAGAATGAGAGAAACATTACGTTCCAGAGCGCTGTTTGCAACAATGAGGCCTGAAATGATGCCGTGTGTGTGCATGTGAGGTGGACATTGTGTCCTCGCTGTTATTGAAATATGGTTATCAGCATGAAAACAGCAACATGCAAAAGGCTCAATTAGATTTGAACAAATTAGACAGTAAATTAGCAATTGGAAAGAAGAGTAGAAAACATTAGGGTTTAATAGCTTTATTAAACCACTAAGACACAAGGCACGTACGTACGCATGTGCTGAGGAATCATAAATCCTGTTGAATAAAAATCTATTTTATTATTAGTGACTTTATAATTCAAAACCTGTGTCACATTTCTAAGCAAAATGTCCAGCCAGGTCTCATGGCAGTTCATTATATAGTTACGTTATGTAATCTATTAAGTCGTGGACAGGACACGTAAGTGGCGTTTTTTTTGTGTGGCGATTACGAAATTGAAAGCAATGCATTTTAATGGGAAGCATATTTCGTGATCCCAGAACGCTGACGGTAGCGAGTAGTTGATAAGGCGAAAGGCCGCACAAGGAGGTTGGTCGGGGTGGTGGATGGGTCAGAAAACACAGGACTTTCAGCCGGGAGACCGGGGATCGCGTCCCGCGTGTTGCAGTTCCTTTGTCGGCGTGTCCTGCGTGTGACGGTTCCTTTACCCGTTCTTCTTTTTTCCTAACCATAACTGTCCCGTTATTGTGGCGTTTCATTTTCCCGTTGTTGTGTGCCCCTGCGCCCCGCGAGTAGGCGGCCCCGTCCCGTTGTTGTGGCCGGCGTGCGGCGTCTCATTTCCCCGTTGTTGCGTCCCCCAGAGCAGGTTCGAAAAGCGTGACCTGTACACGTTCAAAAGTCGTTGCTTGTACACAAAAAAAACGTCAAAATCGTAACCTGTACACAAATTAATAAATCTAAATAACGTAACTATATAACGACCTGGCGTGAGACCGGGTTGAAATGTCATGTGTACAAACTGTCTCATCTGACAGCTCGCGTTTCTTGCCCGATCAGACCTATTTTTAGATATGTCACATTAATCTGACTTGTGTGCGGAGTGTATTAATAACTGATTGAAAGCTATTAAATGAATAAAACCCAACTTGCTATAAACCATAGTTAGTCTTATCGGTTAGGTAGGCTTACATACCTTTCAGGAACAAGCTACTCTCGCATTGCCAGACCTTCCTCCACAGCGCTGCGGAGGAAGGTCTAGCTAGTCAACACAGCATTCCTGGATGGGAGATAAAAGTGCAAGAATGCGAGCTATGGAATTGAAATGTCTGTTGAATGTGCAATTAACATTTTATTTAAAATAATATATATTATTTGATTGTCGGTTCTAGCTTGGAGGATGTTTCCCAGAGTTTAGAATGCCAACACAAAGGTGAGGGACATCCGGCCGAAAATGGTCCCATGACATGCTGATGGAACAATCGATATATACACTAGTAACAACTTTTCAAGTATTTTCAACTTCTACATCCATGATTTTTAACCGCGGAGTAACATCAGACAATCTGCTTCCTGTTTACACCGGCACACACACATGCCCAGTTAATGAGAATGGTCATGTGATATGTGTTGTCAGACGGAGATTAGTTCTGCTACTGGAGATAAAACACTTGTGTGGACAGAGATCGTTTTTGTCTCAAAATGCAGCTAAAAAATGAAAACGTAGTGGTGTAGATGTAGCCTTAGCCAAATAGTTTTTGATGCTTGACCCTAATAGGACAGTGAAAAGGCTTCCTTTCTCCCTTTTCACTAGGCCCTGTTCCCAAAATTAAATTAAACTGTTCTGTATCTGCTTGATCCTTAATTTCAGTGTAATGTTGTAGGTTATTGTTTGAGTTTATTTGTCACTTTATTATTTGACATAGGCCTGTTCAGCAGGTTTTATAGGTTCATAGTGTTTTGTTATGGTTCTGCCTGTGATGTGTGTGTGTGTGTGTGTGGGGGGGGGGTGGGGGGTAGATCATCTGCTCACCAGGTTAATGCAGGTTTGCCTCATTAGGTCCTTTCTGTAGGGAGGGGCTGGCAATCCTAAGGTGTAGAACAATATGTACGATAGTTCTGCAGTAAATTACATTTTTATAATATTTACAATATGTTGTGGGTGCACATATGTATAAATAGTAATGTCAGCAAGTAACTGATCTATCCAGTTGTAATGATGTTTTGAGAAACTAAGTGTTAATGCTGCTTGCTCAGGTTAGCTCACCCTATAATCACCAGTGC
Source organism: Perca schrenkii (assembly GCA_025617405.1). Classification (NCBI taxonomy): domain Eukaryota; kingdom Metazoa; phylum Chordata; class Actinopteri; order Perciformes; family Percidae; genus Perca; species Perca schrenkii. The sequence continues at coordinate 30,737,710 of CM046799.1, forward strand.
AGGTTGGTAGGGTCCAATTAGGGGAGGCTGAGTTAACAGGGCTTCAGGAGAAGAAAGGGGAGACTTGGCAGCTTGCTGCGAGGTTGCCATTTTGTTTGTTTGCTGTTACTTTGCCTCAGTTGAATATTTTTGTGTATTTTGGTTTGAGTGTGTTTCGGTGTCGTTTTGTTAAGAAAGACACAAATTGTGCACTTTAAAACCCTCATACTGTACGACTCTACATATTCCCATTTTGTAAACGTTTTGGAAAATCAGATATATCGCATCCATTCTCCCTCTTTTAATTTCCACCTTGACAAAAGTAAAGTAGCCAAACACATGGTTTATTGTAAAGAGTTCTGCGCCACATTTTAATTTTGAATCAGAACAAACACAAAAACTATTTTAAGGAGATATCTATATATGTGTGTGTGTGTGTGTGTGTGTGTGTGTGTGTGTGTGTGTGTGTGTTCATATGATATGCTATTATGTTGTATATTCATGTCATTGTTATCCTATGGACTACACTATTATTACCAACAAGGATATGAATGAATTTATTGAGGAAAGTTTGCCTGGAATGTGCTGTTTAATCAAAGAAAGAGCTTTATTAGCACAAACGCAAACACACAACTATGTACAAAGCGTAGGAGATCTGCCCACACAACAAATGTGAAGCTCACAAGAAGCCCAAAATCCTACAGCACCGTGATGTGTCTGTTTGCCACCTCGGCATTCCGTCTGAATTCGGTCCATTTTGCAGACGTCTGTGGTGCGTTGCCCTGTACTTTACGGAAACGCCTTTAATCTCGACTGCAGCGTGGTACAGAGCTCGGTGAGCTTCTGGCTGCGAAAGGACGGAGGTCGCACAATCCATCCAGACACCCTGCCAATGATGCCGTCTTCCTCATCAGACATCAGGTCTATGGTGGCGCACTTCCAAAGTCCACCTCATCCTCAGCTAGCACACTCTGTCTCGCTTCCAGCAGCTGTAAAGAAATCAACAAAGACAATCAGTACTGCGCGATGCACTGCGTATGGACACAACGCATCTATTAATTCATCTATTATTCACCTGAAAAATAGTCACATTGACCAAAAATGGATCTAACAAGTCGTAACCTCTTTCTTCTCAATAGACTTCGAGCTGAACTCTTCACAGCTTCCGCCTGCGATGCCAGATCTGGTTGTTTGTACCTGAAGCTCCTGCGTACTCTCTCGTAATATTTCTTACAGGCAGCTGGAAAACAATTAAATGAGTGGTATGAATATAAAAAAAGAAGAAAAATGTAAGTCAGTAAAATTAAACAAGGAAGGAGAAAACAGTAAAATTTACTTACACACAATGGCGTCATTAAAAAAAAGCTTTGCTTTTAGGCTACTTTTAGCTTAGCTAGCAGTCACCGAATATATTCTTACCGCGATGTTGGGATTGTGCACCCGTCTTCTCTTCTTAGAGTTAGGGCCCTATTTTAACGATCTGAAACGCAAGTATCAAACGTGAAATGCAAGTAGCTTTGTGGGCGGATCTCTGGCGCTGTTGCTATGATACCGGCAGGATAAATGAGTCTTGCGCCCGACACAAATCTAAAATGGGTTGGTCTGAAGTAGCTAAGTGTGGTTTGGGCATAACATGCAATAAACCAATCAGAGCGACTTTTTGAGGACTGTACTGTAAAGTGCCTCCTGATCTATCCAAACACCTGAAGCGCATTTTCAGTAATATGTTTCCTTGTAATTATGTATGGTTTGCAAAAATGGGAACTGCTGCGTCTGTTTGGATGAGAGAAGTGTATGCGCATTGTGCACACGCTACATTATGGCAAAGCATGCGCCCTTAAAATAGCATCTGAATAACGCGCCACTGACTTTAGACCAGGTTTTTCCTAGTCTGTGGTGTAATTGTTTTCTGAAACTGCAAAATAGCACCAGGGAACATTTGCGCCTGAACACGCATCCTGTTTTCGCTGAACCGCCCCCGGGAGCGCAAACGCTGTGCGTCGGGTGCAAAATAGGAATGATACATGGGTCGGTGTACAAAGGCAATTGCGCTAAGTGCAAGATAGGGTCTCTTCCACACAGTTTTTCGACTCCAAAGTAGCCCACCTATTCTCTATGGACAGCAACCTGGAGTTTACTATGGTGACTTGCTCGCACGTGATTGGATGAGGGCTAGAAGGCTCGTCGGGCTTCTCCAATCACATGCAAGGTCATTGTTACACGGAAGAACTCGCGAGACTGTGCATTTAAGCAAGACCAAAGAAAAGGTCACTGTAGTCATGCCACTATGCACAGTGGTTGAGCTCTAGGAGACTGTGATGTTGTTTGCATGGAATGCCCATTTTACCTTTGTGGCAAAGCCTGATTAAAACTAATTGTTGAAATAAATTGTTTTGGTGTATCTGTTTTACATAACATTGGCCATTGCTAATGACATACACAGTAATTAATTTAGCATACTTCCATTAAATAAATCAATTCAAGCTAAAATGTAAGAGTTTATAATTAGGCTATCCTGAGCCTGATCTATTTATACCAGAGATTTTGAATGAAGTTAATACCTTTTTAGAAAAATGTCACCTTGGGTAAAACTCCCCACTGCTGCCCTGATTTGCATTTGTATAGCTCACAGCATTTTCATTTACATGTTAAAGTCTCCCCTAGAATTAGGGGGAGGGAGGTCATGGGGGGACAACTATCAAGCAAGGCTCACTTCAATTTCCGACAATTCACAATTCACACATTCGCAGTTTTCGGTGTTGCCTGCAAATTGCTGTGTGCAGTCGTAAACCTGAATTTCCACGACAATCTACAGTGCCGCTTACTGACGAAAATCCCACTTTTCATGCAGTGAAATGAGCGAAGCATGGCAGTTGGTCAAGGCCACACCCCCACCCTCCACCTTGCCCCCCCTCTCTCCTCCTCAATAGCTACAGACACAGAAATGGCACATCTTAAGGAAAGCTCATTGTGGGACTGGCTCTAGTGGCTGTAATTCTGCACCAAGGCTGAATTTTGGGAAAGACACTTCAGATACAGTATTAGCGGACCACTAAGGTCTATATAAAAGAGACTTCACATACAGTATTAGGGGACCACTAAGGTCTATATAAAAGAGACTTCAGATACAGTATTAGGGGACCACTAAGGTCTATATAAAAGAGACTTCAGATACAGTATTAGGGGACCACTAAGGTCTATATAAAAGAGACTTCAGATACAGTATTAGGGGACCACTAAGGTCTATATAAAAGAGACTTCAGATACAGTATTAGGGAACCACTGAGGCCTATATAAAAGCATCCAAAAAGCAGCATGGCATGGGACCTTTAATTCTTTGTTGCACAAAAACAGAGAAAAGACCGGACCGATTTTAAACGTCCAGCTTTGTTTTACAATTTACTTAAGTGTCTAAGTATCTTCCATTGTTGTGCAGCTGTGTAGAAAGACAGATGTGAGTGTCAGACTCCTCAGGTTTTAAAAAATGGTAAAACACTAGTAGCTTTGGAAGGAGCTCAATGCTCCCTACGGTCATTATAATGACATTATTCTGTGCACTCGGCCCATTTATCAATTTTCTGTCCCCCTGGCATCCCTTTCCTTCGCCCTGTATAAATCATCGTATTGTTCAGTCTGGTTTTTTTTTTCCCCAAAATGTGATTCTTAGTTTCATCATCTTCCTCCTCTCCTATTCCAGTCCACCTAACCCAGTCAATTTCCCACAGTACAGTACAAATACAGTATTCCTCTGCTGGTGAGGACAGCTTCCACTAAAAGCAAGTGAAGACAAAATGGAGCAGGAAAGTGCTGCTGATTATGATGCAGATCAAAGAAGAGCAAGCAACAGACTTTTTTGCATTGCACATATTTTTTCAGTTCCGATTTAAACCTAGATTCTGGCACCCATATATACATATATATTTAGTTTTTTTCATCAGATTCTCACAGTTTTTCACAGTATTAATTCTAATAAACACCCAAACCTGATATTGAAAAAAGCAGAAAATGATGAATCCTTCCTAATCTAAGAAATACCCATTGCATCTTTTTGAACCCATTCTCATTCCCCAACTCGTAAAATACTGATGCATGGGCAGTGTCTCTCAGCGTCAGATATAACGTAAAAATCACACTTTAGCATCTTTATGGGACGCACCGGGCAGAGCAGCAGCTCGACCGTGACACTGTAAGATGGCGTAGTGTTAGGAGCGACAGGTAGAGAGTAGGATCAAAGACCCAAAATCCTCTTAAAGGGATACGCCACCGTTTGTTGAAATAGGGCTTATCACGGTCTCCCCTAGCTGTAGATAGGTGGGCCGACGCATTTTTTGTGCATACATTGTTTTTGTCCGGTGCAACACCGGCAGCACCGCCGCTAGTTAGCTTAGCGTAGTGAATGGAATCCTATGTTGCCGGTTCGCATGTTGTGAGTAAAAGTGAGCCAACAAAAGACAAAAAAACAACCTAATTACTTGCACTGAGACAAAAAAATGCATTGGCCCACCTATCTACACCCAGGGTAGACCGTGTTAAGAACTATTTCAACAAGCGTATTCCTTTAAGGAGGTATGTTGGGGTGGTGGAAGGGCCAAACAACATAGGACTTTCACCCAGGAGACCGGGGGTTCATGTCCCGTTCTTGTCACTGAAACGTGCATGTTGTAACCCCACCCATGATCTTTCCCTAAACTTTACTGTCCTGTTCATTTCCCGCATGTAAGAATGACACCAAAGGGCTGGACGCTGAAGAAGATTTTTTGCGGCAGTAACAAACACCGAAGGCACCCGACCAAGTGTCGCTTTTTCCGACGTGCTGGGAGTGACAATGTGTTGTCTTTTCCCGTGCGGTCTTCCAATCATTTCAACCCATTCCTTTGTAATTGTCACGCATGACATGCCTGAGGAAGTTTCCCCCTTTGTGCTAGCTGTAGTCTTTCCGTTGCTGAGCCAAAGATCAGCCAACATTAATCCAGCGAGCATTCAAAGGCAAGAAGGACTTGCACAATGTCTCCATCATCACCTGTTGTCACACTGTCATTGCTCAGCAGCAGAGCAGTCTGCCCTGTTTCATTAAGCTGCACTGCAGGGAGGAGCTCCCGTTGCACCTTGCAGCTGAGGACCATTATGTACTGTAGTTTGGCACCGCAGAGCTTGTCACACCAGTCTGAGACCCACAGCGCTGCAGATGGGTTAATTGGTTCTTGGCTGCACAGAGCACCTTCAGACTCGAGTACAGGGGAAAAACAACACGTTTCTCTCTCTCTCTCTCTTTCTTTAACCTCTGCAAAGTAGTCTTGGAAAGGTACTTGTTTGGGTGGATCATTTGCACCCCGCAAAAGAACATTGAACAATATGACGGCCAACTTTTTAATGGCTCTGGTTCCGGAAGTGATTTCCCCTGTTAAATATCTCAGTTGACGTAGAGCCCACAGTGCTGCAGATGGGTTAATTGTTTTGTTGGCCGCACAGAGCACCTTCAGACTCAAGTACGGGGGGAAAAACGGCAAGATTTTCTCTCTCTTGTTTTGGTGGATCATTTGAACCCCGCAAAAGAACATCAAACAATGTGCCAGCCCATTCTTTAACGGTTCCGTTTCCGGAAGTGATCTTCCAGGTTCAATATCTCTGTTGACATTTCATTAAATGCTTATGTAAAGATTTTAAAGCCTGAAACCAAGCCAACCAGCTACGAGATGAATCGTGACCATAAACCTTTGATTTGGCTCAAAATAAAAATTTTAAAACGGCAAAACAAAGTGTACAGAAACGATCATAGACTTCAATGGTTGTAGCTCGCTAGCAGTTTGCGGGTGCACAGGTGCGGTTATATTACCATGGTTAGAGCGAGTTTGACCAATCACAGACGTCGCTATTAGGCTTAGGATTGTGGGTAGGGTAGTATTTCTTCCATGACGTCATGAATAAAACATGTCATGCATGCACTGTGCAAAGAGAGAAGTCTGTAAAATGAAGGAAAATGGTAGAAAAAAGAGATTTATTTAACATTAAAAGATCCTACAGAAACAAAACATAACAATGTAGTCTGACGTTTAGTTCAGATGACTCCTAACGTCTAAATAATTAAATGTTTACTGACCTCTATCAGATGAGTAACTTTCTTCTTTCTTTCTTGTTTTTTTGTAGACATATCGTACGTTTACCAATTCCCTTTATTCCTATTTACCTTTAAAAAAGATGCTGGAAAAGATTGACCTAAAATAAACTTTGCAGACTAAACCCATCTTGTAAACCAGTGGTTATCAAACTTTTTTCAGTAATGTACCCCCTTTGAATAGTTTTTATTTTTTAAAGCCAAGTACCCCCCTGACCAGTGTGAAACATTTTTGGTAGAAAAATAGTCTATGTAAGGAGGTAAAATACAGTCCCGGCAGTGATAGATTTACTAAAGAACAACCTTGTAACTGAAGCATTTTGCAAAAATCTCACATACCCCTTGCAGTACTCCAAAGTACCCCTAGGGGTATGCGTACCCCTCCCATTTGAGATTTGCTGTCCTTAACAGTCTTTGCGAGGTCCTACAGAGTTTTAGTGGCGACCAGCTTCCCTAAACCAAACCAAATGAATCAAACCAAAACAGAATTGACCTGGCAATCCCCTGTGCAAAGTGATCAGAAGTGGAAAGTAACAAATTACAATTACTCACGTTACTTTAATTTAATGTTGTTGTTTTTTTGCGTACTTTCATTTTTTAAAGTAGTATTTCAAATCAGCAATTTTACTTTAAGTTACTAATGTTTTGTTCAAAGTATTGTGCTTTGCTACATTTTAAATCACATAAATTACTGAGAAAGCAAAAAAAGGTAATGAGGAAACAAAGTCTCCAAAGTTGTTTTGTATCTGTCAACAAACTCAAATCAAAAGCAGCTTTGTGCCATTATAAAATCCCAAAAGAGTGCCATTGGATTTAATAAGTCTAAGTATAAATAAGAATATAAAAAAATTAAAAAATTAAAATTAAAAACATATATATATATATATATATATATATATATATATATATATATATATATATATATATATATAATACAAAGTTATATCTCTCCTAAGTAACTTTTACCTTGAGTACATTTTAAATTAGCTATTTTTACTTGAGTAGATTTGTATAGTGGTAATCTTATTTGTACTTAAAGTCCAGTTCAGACCAAAGATTCGCGACGAGATGAAACCGTTTCAGAACATCGCGGAGAAAAGTTTCAGCAGTCTGAACCGGCCCGTCTCAGCTCGATTCCAACCAGCTGATGGTGTCGCTGCGACTCAGCTGGTCGAGTGTCCAGAGGCTGGTTTTAGAACGTAAGAGACGTCTCCTGTTTCAACAGCCAATAGAGAAGTCAGCTGGTTGAGTCTCCAGAGGCTGGTTTTAGAACGTGAGAGACGTCTCCTGTTTCAACAGCCAATGGAGAAGTCAGCTGGTCAAGTCTCCAGAGGCTGGTTTTAGAACGTAAGAGACGTCTCCTGTTTCAACAGCCAATAGAGAAGTCAGCTGGTGGAGTCTCCAGAGGCTGGTTTTAGAACATAAGAGACGTCTCCTGTTTCAACAGCCAATAGAGAAGTCAGCTGGTGGAGTCTCCAGAGGCTGGTTTTAGAACATAAGAGACGTCTCCTGTTTCAACAGCCAATAGAGAAGTCAGCTGGTGGAGTCTCCAGAGGCTGGTTTTAGAGCTTAAGAGACGTCGCCTGTTTCAACAGCCAATAGAGAAGTCAGCTGGTCCAGTCTCCAGAGGCTGGTTTTAGAGCTTAAGGGACGTCTCCTGTTTCAACAGCCAATAGAGAAGTCAGCTGGTGGAGTCTCCAGAGGCTGGTTTTAGACCATAAGAGACATCTCCTTTTTCAACAGCCAATAGAGAAGTCAGCTGGTGGAGTCTCTAGAGGCTGGTTTTAGAACGTAAGAGACGTCTCCTGTTTCAACAGCCAATAGAGAAGTCAGCTGGTGGGGTCAGCTACAATAAAATCATCCATAATCCATTTAGTTTCTGTTACAAACTTTTAAAGGAGGCTCAATGTGCGCCCGCAAGCACGTTGGGTGGAGCGAGCTAGAGAGTGACTGAAGAGAGGGAGCGTCTAGCACAAAGCCCTGAATCATAGAAATGAAAACGTGATTTTGCCGATTCATCACTAGAAATGTAATCGTAGCAAGCATCTCACTACCACTAACATTATCCAGATTCATATTTCAAATCTTATATTTAGCTACAAAAAGCCTGGAAGTAAGAAGTTAGGACGGAAGTACAAAGAGTCGTTGGTATGGAGATGATACACAGTCTCGTCACATTGGTGTGAACTGGCAGGTTTCAGAACGTTGCAGACCGACGCGTTGCAAGTAGCTGCAAGTTTCAACTCATCTCGTCGCAAATCTTTGGTCTGAACTGGGGCTTTAGTACCAGTTCGTCAAAGTAATAGTACTTTTACTTGAGTAGAATCTGAACTCTTCCCAGCTCTAAAAGTGATATTGTAATGCAAGTGACCGTTAATTGGCAGGGCAGCATCCCACGCTGTCATGGCACAGCTGAGGTTATGTTCTCGAGACGAAATGACTAAAGGGCTTTCAGAGTATAATCCCTGTGACACACAGCTCAAACTTCAGATTCTCCAAACAGCCGGTCCCTGCCGTTAGAGAGCTCAAACAGTGTGTTGGAGAGGATTTAAGGGTGTGAAATGTTTGGCATGCCAACAGGAAGATGGAGGGTTTGGCGTCGTAGAAGAGAGGATGAAGGATGGAGTTTGACATGCGGTACGCGGAGCAGGAGATGGAGGAAACAGTGTTGCTGTGGGGAGCAGGGATTGTTTTGATGTGCAGAGGCAGAGACGAGAAAATGCTGCAGAGAAAAGAGTTTTTTCTCCTCGAAAAAGTAGACCTGGTGCTGCTGATTGTGCTTCTACCCAGGTAAAAGCACAATTGTGGAAAATCCACTTAGCAGTAAAGAGTGGCTAACTGAATATAGCACAATAAAAGCAAGACAATATTACAGTATTTTAGGAGACTTTCGGGCTGTAAATTGACACAGATTATCAGAGTCACAATCCAAAATAGCCTCCCCTTCTCTATTTATTTCAGACTTTTATGGCTTTTTGGAACCTTAATTTAAGTTGTTGCTCAGAAAGTGTCAAGCAGGCCATGTAGCCACCTAGCAGTCTAGATTTGCTTGATGCAGACTGCCAAGGTGTCATTAAAGTGAATGCATTTTTGGCTAAGTTTTTTCCAGAAAGATTGACTCCAAAGAGATCAAAAAATCATGATCATTAGTGTGAGTTGATAGCCTAGAAATCTAGATGCACCCTAGCGGCAGCAAATGCAATTTGCAGCAAGGGTCGTCTAGCAACTCTCCGTTGGCTTGCGAGCTGGAAAAACCAAACTCTGGTCAGGCCAATCACATCGTGTATAGAGTCGGTGGGCGGGCTCAACATAATGACGGCAGAGTTGCGGCGGTTCTGCGTGAATTCCCTGCTACGTGAAAACAAAGAAGATGGCTGCTGTTGCTGGCGAACAGCGGTCTTTGGAGTCGGCTTTGGGCGAGACTGTGGAAAACTTGGAGTTCAGCTTTTCTTGGAAAATGTGTTTGGACTAGCATCGCTCTGGTTGGCTATTGTGTGCGGAGGGAATTTGAAAGACAACTGTTTGTCCCGCCCTTCAGATTGAGCCCTGCCAATGGTGAGTTCCCAGATCCAACATCTTGATGTGGGTCTGGCTTGTCAGACTAGCTAGTTGAGGGATCGAAGAAAACAAATCTGTGTTTAAAATCTTAACTTCTTCTGTCAATGCATTCTCTTTAACGGGTTCATATGATATCGTAGGAAAATTATATGCACACCAATTTGTATGATATCCTAAGAAATAAGGCAACAGTCGGCTGGTCACGTGATGCTGGCTACAGAGCTCCGTGAGCTGTAGATCATATCAGCGGCAGTTGGTAGTTGAGTTTAGCCGACAAAAGGTGACAAAAGGTAAAGAGCACCGTGAGCTTCTGGACATTTTTAGCCGACATTACAGTTAAGTTTAGCTGACAAAAAGTGAGCGTCATGCAGCAACGACAGGGAAGTTTAGGTACCAAAAAAACAACTAGTTAAGTTTAGGAGAAAAAATCGTGGTTCCCAAGGAACGAACACGCGTTTCCTGGGTGAAAGTCTTTTGTTTTCCCCCCGAGAAGCGCACTCGGCTTATGACCCACCCATCCACCCCGACCTCACCCCTACATGGTCCACAGCGTTCTTATACAGAAGCAGTCCATGTGTTGCAAACAGCAAAAAATATGTGGAAGACGTACAAATTTACAGTGCTTTACTTTTCGTAACTATACATACGAATGTCTCATGAGAACAGCCTGGTCTTAATGTTTTTCCATTGTCTTCCAACTTTTAGCCAAGCAGTTGTCACCCCCCCTAATGTCCCTCCGCAGCTCAGACACACGCATGCATGCACACACAATTTACTCTGTCAGCAAAAGTCATCTAGTGTGACCTAGTTTTTACAGCATGAGACAAATTTATACACACACACACACGTCATAAATGCAATACAGCATCCCATAAACATTTACTGTCTTTTAGACATCTGAACGTAAACAAGCGCATCCTCAACTTCTCATGGGATGAATACAAGGCTGAACTGTTGTCCTTCATTTAGAGTGTGTGTGTGTGTGTGTGTGTGACTGTGTGTGTGTGTGTGTGTGTGTGTGTGTGTGTGTGTGTGTGACAGAGTGAGATAGTTCAGAACAGTGTGTATGAATGTGTGCGTGTCTCACACCTTTCTTGGCCAACACAATGCCTCAAGTTGTAATGTATATTTCATGCTTTGTTAGCCCTCCCTGCACGTCGCGCCTCGGCAGCCATCAAACATTCATAGCGCAGTTGTGCATTTGCATATCAAGGGACCCCGCTCAGCCAAATCTAGTCGGAGCGAGTACCTCTCCCTCTCCATTCCATTTTCACTCTCCCCGTATGTTTCATGTCTTAGTCTGGTTTTTCAGCTCACTGCCCCCCCCCCACACACACACACACACACACACACACACACACACACACCATTTTGTTCTAATCCTCTTTTGTTAAAAGCCTCTTTGTCTTTCCTTTTGTGTCCATTATTCATTCCTCCTGTGATTGCTGTAAAACTTTGGGAGGAGTCAAAGCAAAGATCTGTTCACATGGTCTGCTGTGGTTGTGGAAAGGCAGACACCTCACTGGTAAATCTGCTTAATAAACAAAAACATGTAAAAGGCAGGAATGAACAATGGAATTTTGCGTGTTCCTTGGGAGCGTTTTAATACAACCCACAATCTTTTTTCCTCAAATTTCTTTGGGACGAGAGGGTGAAGGGATGAGGGTAGGAGGAGATGAGTGGATCAGAGTAGGGATAAATGGAGGAAGGGATGAGAGGGAAAGTGAATGGATGAAGGGATGAGGGTAGGAGGGATGGGGGGAAGAAGGGATGAGGTAGGTAGAGAAGTCGAGTTACCAAAGGGGAAGGGAGGGTGGCTCAAGAATGCAGAGACAAACAGAAATGAGTGGGCTGGCTTGGAATATAAAAGGCTGGTCAGCGATTGGAGGTGTGGTTGAGGTGTGGCCCTGCTCCCGAACCAAAAGTTAATTTGTTTTGGTAAAAAATGGAACACATTTAACTCGGGTGTGACATTCCCAACTAAAGAGGTAAATTAGAACGCACAATATCTCTGTCTAAACTACTCTTCATCTTCTATCCTTCCTCTTTCCCCAGACTCCTCTGCCTGTCTTTGATTTTATCTGTTAACCCTGCCTCCGTGTTGGTTATATTTTCTACTCCTCCTCTCCCTCTCATCCCACTTTCTCAGCGTTCCATCTCTGATCTTCCAGCCCACATCTGTGCTTCTGTGTCTGTATTTTTTCTAGCCCATTTTTCTCTCTCCCACTGTGTCCCACTATTTTCCACTTTCCTGCATTTCACACCTTGTCAGCAGCATGTACATTCAAACTGCAGGAACGCAACACACAAATACTACAATGTCCTTAGCACATGTGTCCATGTTGCCGTGCACCTCTTTCTCTCTCTCGGCAGGTGGGGATGTCTTGTGTTTGCATGGAGGACATCAGTTGCTCCAGGGTAGGACACATCGACAGGAAGTGTGTACTCTGCGAACTCCCCCGGTGGCATCAGACTGTGCAGGGCGAGTCTCAATACACTCTCTGTATAACATCAGCCACCCAGCATGCATTGCAATACTGTAGCTGAATCCAGGGTTCAACGTTAAGGTTTTTTTTTTTTTTTTCCCACATGTCCGGTTGAAAAAAAGTGGGGGGGAAAGTTCTACATGCCCAAAGTTAATATTTACCGGCCCCTATACAAATTGTTTTGAAAAAAAAAAACGACGAAACGATTGAAGAAATGTATTTAAAGAAAAAAAAAGTCAAAAACTTTTGAAAAAACGTTGAAGAATTGTTTAGAAAACCTGTCAGTGGCGTCGGGAAAAAGAAACTTCAAAAAGCGTAAAAAACATAAAAATAAATGAATTTAAAATATTTAACTTCAAAAGAAAGTTAAAAAAAGTGCTCGAGAACAAAAAGCATAAAAATTACGGAACAAAAATCAACTTCGAATAAAAAGTTTTAAAAAAGTGTAAAAGGTTGCTGAAAAAATGTTGAAAAAAGCCTCAAATGTGGGAGGAAAAAAGTTAAAAATGTAAAAGCTAAAACAGTATGTGAAATTTGTTAGTATGTCCAAAACCTTAGTATGAAGTACACAAATTGCATACTATTTCTGGTAAAATATTACAGTATGCAATACTGGACAACACGCCGGCATAAATATCCCACAATGCAATGCGGTAGTAACGACAATGTTCATAACAGACAAACAGACAAAAACCAAGGAGCTCTGTTACGTCATTAATGCTCTAATTTACATATCTACATATTTAAACGAATGTTGGCGTAGTTATTCACCTCCTTCAATAATTTAAGCGTTATCTGACGATGCCGCTAGAGCGGAGGTCGAAAGGGGTTACCATGGTTATGTGTTTGTCCACGGCAAAGAGCCTCTCAGGAAGTGACATTGGTTTATTAAAAAAAAGAAATATATATATATATTTTTTTTTGGTTACTCTGAGTATATTAACTCTGTGTTTGTATCCATTTATTAAATTTTATTATTGTATGCGTATGTATGTATGTATGTGTGTGTGTGTGTGTGTGTGTGTGTGTGTGTGTGTATTACTAGGACTGTTTTTTCTTTTGACTGTCCTGCACTTTGGCTCAACTCTGTTGTTTTAAAATGTGCTTCATAAATAAAGTTGGATTGGACTGGATTGAAAAGATACACACTACTGTTTATTCACACAAAAGTATGTTGAACGATAGTATACATGTTGCGTATGTAGTGCAGAGTATGCAATTTCGGATCCAACTTAAAAAATATCACATGGATTAACCTGATGAGCCAGCATTCTGGACTAGCTGCAGACGCTCCGGTGAGCAGCAATTTGCAATAGTCCAAGCCGGTGATGAGCACCTGGGCTGCTTCCCTAGCGGTGTGAGGAAAAAAATCCTCCAGAGGTTGTAGAGAGGTGGATGCGCAGCAAAATCCATTTCCTGTAAGAGTGGAAGGTGTTATAGAGGTTGTATAGGAAGTATTTTTTCCCCCCCAGATATCCACATTACAGAAGCTTCGACAATGTGGATCTGCTTCCCTCACGGTATTCTTCTCAGATCTGTAGCTGGGGAGAGCTGTCTGGACACATCCAGCTTCAGTGCACCTTCCTCTGGATCGGATGTCAATGTGTTCCTCACAGCACGGCCTTTGACTTTCTTCACACATTAACATGAAGGTGTAACGGCTTCTATTGGAAATGTGGCAGCCATGCCAGGAGCTTCTCAGGCCTCTTGTAGTTTCCTCGTAGTATTTGATCCATTGAAGCACATTTTATTTATTCGTGACAGTTCCCTGAGAATTGTCGTGTTTTTTTTTCTCATGTTCTATAAATCAAACTGACCTGAAAACTTCATTTTGCTTATGCTTAGAGTGTGTGTGTGTGTGTGTGTGTGTGTGTCTCTCTCTGGCCGCGCTTTTGTTGGAGATGTTGCAATCATACCAGAAGCTCCTTAGGCCTCTTCTAGTAGTATTTGATCCATTAAAGCACAATTTTTTTATCCATGACAATTCCCTGAGAACTGCCATGTTGCTTTTGTCATGTTCTATAAATCAAACTGCATCATGATGACCTGAAAACTATTTTCTCAAGTCTGTGTGTGTGTGTGTGAGAGAGAGAGAGTGTGAGTGTGAATGAATGTGTGGGTCGCAATATTACAAAAGCTTAGTATTTTCCTGTTTTTAAATGCTGCATTGCAGTAAATTGATGTCATTTTCTGAATTTACCAAACTTATTAGCTGTACATTTATATTCCCAACTTGTATGCGTTTTTTTACATTCTCCACTTTGTATTTTGTATCTTCATTTTTAAATATTTGTTCTTGTATTATACCCTATATATTATTTCATGTATATTCTGTGTGTGTGCGGTGTGTCTGATATTTTGCTGCTGTAGCACCGTAATTTCCCATTTTGGGAACTCTATCTATCTATCTATCTATCTATCTATCTATCTATCTGTTTTATTATTTGCCTTTACCCACTTAGTCATTGTATCCACATTATTGTTGATTATTTATCAAAACTCTGTGTTAATATTTTGTGGAAGCACAACCCTCCAATATCGCCACAGTATCGACATAGATGTATTTGGTCAAAAATATTGTGATATTTGATTTTCTCCACATCGCCCAGCTCTACCCTAAAGTCTTTAAGAATAAATGATAACCATGATCTTCTTCCTTCAGCTTGTCCCTGAGCCACACAGTCATAATACACCTATAGTGCGTATCTCTGTGGGTTAAAAGCTTCCCGTAAAAATAAGTGTAGCTTGCCAGTGTTGGGTGAACACAGAGGGCTTGGCAAACAGCGGCCGGCTGAATGACCAACAGGGAGGGTGACATTATGTACTACAGGGCCACAGGCTCAGCACTGCTGAGCTGCAGGGTCTCAGTCATTGCCTGTCAAGGCCAAAGACAGGTGGACAAAAAAGGGAATTATTCAGTGTTGCTGTCTGAAGACAGCTTTGTGGCAAGTAAGAAGTGAGCCTGAAAGGAAGAAAAGAAGTCACAGTATTTGTGACATGGTTGTGGTTTTCAGTTGTGGTTTTTCCTGTTTTATTTTGTAAATTCATCCCCTGCTTTGCAATATTGTTAATCTTTTGTGTATGTTTTCATGCTTCAGTTTTATTTTGTAGTGTCTGTTTCTCCTGTGTCGTGTCTTGTTTGACTTCCTGCCTTGTGTGTTTTCCCGCCTTTTGTGATTGTCTGATGTGTTCCACCTGTTCATCAGCCCTCTTGTCACCTGTGCCTCATTACTACCCTCATTTCCTTGTTTACTCAGTCTCTGTGCTTTCTTTGTCCTGCAGGAATCCCTGCGTCTCTCCCTTTGCAGTTTGATTCTTAGTGTTTTGGTTATTTTTAAGTCTTCTGGTTTTGGATTTTTTGTTCAGATATTCCTTTTGCCTGTTTTTGACCTGCTTGCTTTAGGACACATTTTGTTGTAGCCGTTTTAATTTAAATAACCCTTCAAAGCCTTCATGCTGCCTCCTCGTCTCAACCCACTGCATTTTGGTTCCAAGCCTGCACAAACCCTGACAATTTGTGTTGTACATGTGCCTTAAAACACATTGGCTACCCTTACATTGTTGTACACTGGAATTAAGCAGCCCACCCAAAAAAAACGACCGAAAATTACATTTCTTGTTAGGCAGCGACCTTAAGTAATTCTCATGAGAGCAAACGACAAAGTGACAAAGTATAAGATGGGATAAGGATGGGTCAAACAAACTGTGGTTCATGTTCCGTGTGAAACCAACAAGTCAAGTGTCATTTTAAAAAAAAATGAACCAAGTTTTACATTTGAGTTTTACAGACCGTATCATCTACTGGCTTGATCTCGGGGAGTTGATTCTGGAAACAGTGACGAGATCTCGGAGAACAAAGTGACACAAAGCAGGGTTGAGTTCACAATGTTCTAAAGGCTTAGTGAGACCCACGCCAGGATATTTACCTTTTTCTAACAATCACTCCATTCACTTCGATGATGTGAGAGGACCGTAGATAAGAAAGAAGCACCAGAGGTGGGGGAGTGGGAGCAGTAAATAGAACGGTCACATGTGTTGTTTTGGGAGTCTTTTGGAAATCGACCTTTAATGCCATTTAGGTATGAAAATGTGTTGCAATTGAGATCTGCACAGCAAGTAAGAATCTGTCATCCAACAAGCTCATTATGCACAGAAACCTTGCACACACAGATCTGATGCATTTTTATAAAATCGAAATGAAGCTCAAATCCAAAAGAACAGACGAAAGAAAGAGTTAACTAACTAAATTAAACTAAACTAAATGTTAACTGAACATTTTAACGTAAAACTAATCCCGTCTAGAAAGTGATTAGGTTTTTTCAATGACATCAACACTACTCTTAGAGTCATCACAATACAGTAATACAACAACAGATGGTACCAAGAACTATACTTGAAAGTTTCTATGAATAAAGTTGAAGGCAACTTCAGCTTGTGAAATATTAAGCATATGGGTTATTCCCTCAAGTGTCTGTCACAGAAAACTTCCTCTAAACCTGTCTTCTTTCTGCTCAATTCTCCAGCTGCTCTTTAGCTTTTTTAGCATATGTGCCTTTCTCTTTCCCTCCTTTTTCAAACATGTCGCACACTCCCTCTAGCTACACTAATACCTCCTACCAGCACTCAGGTGTGCATGTGTGTTTGTGTGTCAGGATCAATACATGTCCCACTGTGGGCTCACTGAGGAGGGTTTGAAGTGAACGCTGAGTGTGTCTTCCATTGCTAAGGGAGGAATGACAAAGTTCTTGACTAGGTTTGCGGGGTTAACCTTAAGCGCACAGCAATCACAAACATACTTACTGTATGTTCATGAATATTGACAATTGTGAAAATACAACAAATGATTTAATTATTTAATCGGAACAGTTGGCTAGACAACAGTTCATTTCCAGGATAATCGCCAGATGTTCCGGCTAGAGCCGGGCGATATGGAGAAAATCAAATATCACGATACTTTTGACCAAATACATCGTTGTCGATATTGTGTCGATATTGTAGGGTTGACTATTGGTGCTGTCTTGATGAATAATCACCAATAATGTGGATACAATGACTAAGTGGGTAAAGGCAAATAATAAAACAGCTAGTAAGTCTGGAAAATGACAATTTTACTGTTATGTGGCCTTTAAAAACAGGAAAAGACAACACTTATGTCATATTACGATATCCAAAATCTAAGACGATGTCTAATCTCAAATATCGATATATTGCCCAGCCCTAGTTCCGGGGTTGTGTGTTACCGATGTCTGACTCCGTTCTCTTCAGGAAACCACAAACAAACTTCGAGCTAGCTACAGTCACCGTCGCGCGTCCGGAGCTTAGCGTAGCCCAAGACGATTAGAATTGCTAGAAATGCAAACAACCCAGAGTGTTTATCTGCTATCCTAGAATGTATCTAGGACAGGGGTCTTCAACATTTTTTAAGCCAAGGACCCCTAGCTGAAAAAGAGACCGAGCAGGGACCCCCTACTACATATATTGTATAAAATTGTGTTGCATATTCAAACTGGGCCTACAATAACATGTAGGGCGGACTCAAGCCTTTACACATACATTTTTATGGTGTATACAATACCAAGCTTTTAAAAATAAAAATTGTTGGCATGTTTATATATTTATACATCATGTTTTAATGTTGATGTGGCACAGTGAATCCTTAAGCTTATCTGTATCTGTGGATGGCTACCTTAGCTATAGGCCAGTAAGCCTATCATCAATGTTCATAAAATAAAAACGTATCTTTACACATTTTAGACACATTTTCCTTTTTTAAACAATCGATCAGTAATTCGGTGGCCCCCCCTGCAGCAACTCTGAGGACCCCCTAGGAGCCCCGGACCCCCTGTTGAAGATCTCTGCTCTAGGTGATAGGTATAGCATTGCAAGGCTAGCCTTCCTAGATGTAGAAACTGTTGCTCTCCACTGTGACACACAACACCGGAACAAACGACAAGTTTGTGCGCAACTTTAATTTTCGTGACCGACCGAGGTTGTGCCATTACCATCTGGATGTCTAGTATGCTTCCAGCATAACACTAACTGCCCAGCTAGCAGGAACGATTTCACCTGTTGAAGAAAAAGGTAAGGGAATTATCTTTACTACAGAAAAATGCAAGCAGCCAGGCTTTACAGACAATCACAATTCATTATTGTAGTTGTATTGTTTTACTGCTTCTGCCTTTGTTTTTTGTGTAAAGTACCTTTTTAACGCACCATCAGCCCATCTGTCCATGAACTTACTTAGGTACTCAAAATAAGAAAAACTAAACATTAAATGCTGACAACTCCAATCCTTGGTCTTAGCCAAAAATGTTCTGTCCCTCAAATTTCTCGTACTGCACAACCATGCTCCTTTTCCAAATGTCACACACTTTACTCTTTAATTATCTATCCGTTGCTCAACTGGAGCTCGTCTCTTCATGTAGTCGTCCTGAAAGATGGAGCTGTGACAGATTTGAAAAAATGAAAAATACTGCAGGTCTGGGTCCTGACACTTCAATTGCTGTAATTTAGAGAAGTCCCGTAGTTTAATATAATGGTTATAATTTGCATTCACAGCTGGGAAAACTACTTCTCCACAGATATAGCTCTCTGGTGGCTGTCGGCGTCAAAGAGCTTTTGACTTAATAGCGGAGGAGATATTAACGACTCCTTTGCTTCTTGAGAGCTCAGTGAGAAGCTCTTGAAAGGCTCTGGTGTTAACGGATCTGTAGCGCTCTGATTGCCTCGCTCCCCATCAAGCTTGAGACCTGGAATATTAAATAACCTGAAGTGTCCCGAGAGACAAAGTAATGAATTCAGCTCTAAACAGAAGACATGGGCAATGGTCCAACACTTAATTGCTCCAGTCTCAGTTATTTTCCAACAGTAATTTCTAATTTGAAGGTTTTCTGTTTATCAATTCCCCTCTATATAGTCTGGAACATTTAACAATACTGTAGGTATGTTATGCCCCAATTATTGCAACTTTGTTTTGAGGAGATTATGTTTTTCAGTTTGTCAGTTAGATATGGTAATTGGCTGTAAATACTACAATACCCATGAGTCTCAGCCACCATTACTATGAAGAATACTGCCTTTAGAAGGAATTATAGCTGTGGCAAATTCAGAAAGCTTTGAATAAATGAATAAAGTAAAATTAACAAAAAGTCAGAAGTCCTCTAGCCACAAAACAATTTCGTGTTACGTACGTAACCGGAAGTGAAGTAACATCTGATTTTAAAGTGATTTTAAAATGAGTAGCTACAAAGCTAATTAAGACTATCAACTCCACACAACTCTCTCTGTATTTCTCAGTATGGCTATGTTCAGAAGATTGTGACTTTCCCACGCAAAAACTGGAGTGAGGATAATTTCCTCTTCTGAAGAGTCCATGTTTTTTTAAATCCTCCATGTCCTCCTTGGTTACTAGCAACTGTGTGAAGGAGGAGTGGGTGGGGTTCTCGATCACAGAAGGCTTGTATCATGTGGCGCGCCGACAGTTTTGTTGTCATTACTTTGAATTCCTCATGGGGGGGGACATCTTTTTCTAAACTTAACTAAGAAGTTTTGGTGCCTAACCAAAACTGTGACTATTTGACACCGTTAAACCAAGACCGTCACGTTCTCTGGCTTAGATATGCGGATGGAAAACGCTCCCGTGGGTCGTATTAAAGTGTGGGAAGAAACGACCAATATCGTATGGTTTGAAAGACTTTTTGTTATAATTGGAACAAAATCAGCTTAAAAATCCTTTTACAATAGCAATTTTCACAAAAAGAAATTTGGTGTTTCCCAACTTCATGCTGCTACCAATCAAAATCCTGCATGCTTTTGTTTAACTAGCATTTTAAATACTGTCACTATGCCATCCAGCTAATAGGTTAAATCCGAAGTCTCTTATTTGATATCTCTTCTGAACCTCCTTAAAGAAGGCCGTCTCAAAGCTCTTATTCCTAACCCGAGGAGCTAGGATGGAGGAGGGATCTCTGAGGAGCTATGAGCGAGGATACAGAGAGCAGCCTTCCTGGAAGACGGGAAGCTAAAAGCCGTTGCTAACCCCGCCCATACTGCTGACGAATTCACGTGACGCTTCAGAGGAAAGGACACCTCATCCCTGTTTGAAAACGCATTTCCTCGTTTCCTCTCTACTCACATGATTACCTTGCGTCTCTAAGGAAGTGAAGCAAGTGAAGGAGCTGGGGATGCAATTTAAATGACCTGGGATATACCCAATATATATATATACACTTCCATTCATTACAGCCAGATTGTCTGTTGTGCTTTTGTCTTAGTGCTTACAGTATATCGGTTAATTTGAATATGTTGCCAATATGAAACAAGTTTCTTCTTCTCTTTTTTGGTGCCGTGTTGTGCTATAACAGCTTGTGTGAAGGACAAAACAAGGAGAATGTGCATGATTTAAGGCATAGCAACATTCACTTAATTAGAACAAATAGGTCTGAAATACACAAACAGCAGCAGGTGAGGGTGAAAGTCAGAGTAATCACTGTTGATTGGGGTGCTGTGGTGATCCGCATGTGGGGTTGCTGTGAAATGGGAACATACAAGTGTACAGCAAGTACAAAAGAAGAGAGGTCAGGAACAATGCCGACAACTGTGTGTCTCTGAATTGAAAAACACCTTGGCATTCTGCAAGAATACTTGTTTCTTGTTGTTTTCTTCACTCTTTATTTTCTTCTGTCTCTTTTTCTCTTCATGTAATGTATTGTTGAAGAATTGTAGGGAACCCAACATACCAAGCCCCTTGAGGGTTTTCTGGGTTTCTTTTGCATGTCCTTTTTACCGAACCCTGTGAGGACGATTGACGTCCAAAACAACATTTTTTCAATGTCTCTATTCATATTTCAGCGACAATACAGCGCAGAAATGTGGTACGGATATTGCCTGAATCGGCAGAGTCTCTGCTTCCGGGTCCTTTTTATTGCGAGATCATTCGTCACTCACACGGCGAATGAGGAGACAGGCTAGAAAGCTTGTGACACTCGTCGTCTTCCTCGCTGTGTATAATTAGTGGATTTGCGTGTCCTTTTTGTGAACCTAAGACTTTAGTAAACTCATTTGACCAAATGCAACCAGAACAAGCACCAAAACGATTGGCCCTCATGAGTGTAGGTATGTTTTCACAGATTTTAAAGAATTTCAAAACGCAAACTTCAACTTTTCAGCTTTAGGGCCAAATTATTTCTTTACAGATTGCACTTGAACACATCTGGGCCTCGCTCTACAGAAAGCGGAGTTTGATCTGAACATTTTGATATGAAATATATGGCTATTAGGTTATATGCAAATACCCTTAAAAGGTGAATATAAGAAGATGTGAAAAAAACTGAATATGTCCTTAGACCTCAGATGGTTAATGTCTCTTAAATGTATCATAGTTTTTGTGATTTTAACGTGCTAAATAAATTAAATCAATCAATTAAAGAATACTTTTCGTAATATTTTCTGTTTTCATGTGGGACTTTTTTGTGGGACAGTTCTCACGTAATGCGTCTTGCCTTTAGGGATGGCTTGGTGAAGCGTAAAAGATTGGGGATTGGAGCAGATTGTGTTGGTCACATGCAGGTGAATGCACGCTGGTACCAATATCTCTGAAAAAAATAAGTTATGTACAGTATTTGGCACTGTGTCATTTAGAGTCAGGAGAGGTGTGACAGGCCTGCTCTGCTTATAACCGCCAGCTGAATGATTACTGCTACCGTGCTGCTATAAACGGCCCAACTGTCTCCCACTAATGGAAAATGACATCCATGGCGGTGTTTCAGTGGCAGGTTCGAGTCACCTGGGACCTGGGTGGATGTATTCGGGTCAATTACTGTCTGGAGGAAGAGGAGTGAGGCCCTCGAGTGAAGAACCACAAGTGCAAACAGGATGAGATGGTTCCTGTTGTTGTTGCAACGGCCAGTTTATCAGCAACAGCTGTTTCCCATTAAACTGAAAAGATTGGTGGCATCGCGGCTTTTCCTGGTGCCTAGCGACGATTGTGATTGGTTTAAAGAAATGCCAATAAACCAGAGCACGTTTTTATCCCATCCCGGAATGCTGTGTGGACTAGCCACACCTTTCTTCACAGCGCTGTGGAGGAAGGTCTGGTAAAGCGAGACTAACCACAATGCAACGCGGTCATGTTTTCCCAGAGTAGAAGAAGAAGCAGAATCACCCACAAAAACTGAAAAGGCAAAATGGAGCAGGCTTTAATTTCTAAACGGTGGAAATATAACATGCAACATATATAATATACAACCTTTAATTATTCTCCTGAGTGCTCGGTTTGTTTCAGGGATGTTTTTTCTTTTTTTTTTATTAAATTTTTTATTGATTCCATTCAGCATTGACCCATTAGCATTTAACATCTGACACATTTTCCACGTATACAGAGCATACAAATATTTCACACCAGGGATCAAACACATAAAATTCACAATTAAACACAAAACTCAGTAGACTCAAAAAGAGAAAATTATTCACTTCAGTCCACATTTTCATTCCCCTCTTGTAAAGACCTATCTCTCCTGGTGAAGGATAATGACGAACATAATCTTATGAACAATCAACATTTGTAGCAAGAACCAAGGGGATCCATAAGATACAATGTTTTCACCAAATAAAGTCTGTTCTCAATGGTGTTACGAAATCAACCCAGTAATTCCTAAATTTATCTGATTCTAGTCTAACTAAGAAAGTCAACTTTTCCATCCTGTAGATGTTATACATTACTTCAACCCAATCCTCCATTTTAGGTACCTCAGTTTTCAGCCACTTCCTGGTGATGGCTTTTTTACCTGCCACTAACATTACTCTGAATAAATATTTATCCCCCGAATATATTATTTTCTGGTTCCCTTTTCCCAAGTACAAATCAAAAAATGACAATGGAAGTTCCTTCAGGGATGTTTTCAGAAGAATTTTTGTTTGGGTTTGTTTACATGATGATGGGCGCACTCACTACCGTCACAAATAACCGGCGCATCTACTGACCCAATGGGAGCGTGCCTATGTTCCCACAGCCCTATGTTCCCACATTTCTAAGAATGTTTTTTTTCACTGAAAATCAGGCCCTATGTTCCCACAGACCTACAGTATGTTCCCACATTTCTAAGATTTTTCTTAAAATTAGGCCCTATTTTCCCACATTTCCTTTTTCATAAATCCAATAAATATATCCCCCTAACCACTAACCCTAACCCTAAAAAAATGTTGTAGGATGATAGGGCTTAAATTGAAGGGAAATGTAGGAACACAAGACCTAATTTTGAAAATGTCCTAGAAATGTGGGAACATAGGGCCTAATTTTTAGTTAAAAAAGAAATTCTTAGAAATTTGGGAACTTAGGACTGTTGTGACAATTGGGCTGTGGGAACATAGGGCTGAACCCGATGCAATGATGTTTTCAGTGTAGTGTCTGAAATCTCATTTGGTCATGCCCTATAGTTCACTATTTAATAAACACTATATAGGGAATAGTCAGTGAGTGAACGAGGGAACAGTTTCAATCACAGCTAAAGACCGGACGGAAAGTGACTTGCAACAGAAACAAACGGTGAGTAACAAAATTAACAGAAAGTAAGCAAAGTAAGATGACGAATGTAATAAAAACAGGACCTAGGAGTGGGGGCTGCTAATTTGTAACTAATTTACAAACTCTACCTTTATGTATTTCTTTATCATTATTTGTATTTATTCGTTTATTCTTTTATTTAAAAGTCTATTTAAAACTCATATGTTGTTCTGCCATCTTCTCGGAAAGTTGGATGCGTCGTGGTTTCCTGTTGAACTGTGTAAAATCTATCAAAGGGTAATTTACAGAGTTAATGTGCTGATATGCTCTGGCTGTTATCTGTTGTACATAGCGTCTTCTGATGTTTCTCAAAGACAAATTTCACACCAAAGTAGATAAGCTAACAAGATTCTGCCTTTGTTGTTTCACTCGCGGTCACAGCTGTCTAATCCTTGCTCAGGGAGACAGTGGGCTGGCAGCGTTGGTCTCTTCTTGCACGTTTCTTGTTTTATGTGTGAGGTGTGGCACAGTTTTGTGCCCAAAATGTTTCTTAGTAGTATGAAAACACATTCCCCTGTAGGCTTAAAAAGTGGCTGTGGAGCATCGTAGTTTTGTCTTTAATCGAGAATAGAGGCAGTGTTTGTCTTAGATTCATGTTCGTGTTTGACAAGTTTTCACTGTGGGGGGAAAAACTTGTCAAACACCCAAAGAAACTTCTCCAAACACCCAAGGAGCATGTGCCACTTCTCAGTTGTCTATCCATATGCTCAGATATGTTCCAAAAACACACATTTTCCATCTCAATCCTCGTGCATTTCGCTGTCAAACTGATTGTTTGTTGGTTTGTCTTCACCACCCATGAGTGATCGCCAGCACAGCATTGTAGGTCCCAGTCAAAGCAAGGAGTCCATCTGTTAACTGGGATGGATGTCTCTTAATACAAATGTAGACAATTTGAGCAATAATTGTAGTGTTGCCTTTGTTTTTACTACACCGAGGGCCCTATCTTGCACCCGGTGCAGCGCAGCACAATGCCCGAAGCAAGTGTCTTTGGTAGTTTAAGAATGATGCAGTTGTCAAGTTTCCCGTCCAGCGCCCACGTCGTTTAAATAGCAAATGCACCTGCACCCATCTTTGCGCCCATGGGCGTGCTGGTCTTACGAGGAGGTGTGTTCAGGTGAATTCTTGGTGTATTGCTATCTTGAGGTGGAGTGGAGTGGAAAGTGATCGCAATATTGACCAACACAAAACCTGGTCTAAAGTCAATAACGCAGCATTTCATTGTTATTTTAACAGAGCATTAGTAAAATGCGCCTAGGCTCGTGCACAGCGCGCGCACACTATGCTTGTTACACACACACACACACACACAGGGACGCACAGCAGAACACACACATGCAGAAGATTACAAATAAAAATATTACGGTGCAAACCCTCCATCATAACAGCAATGCTCCAAGGTCCAAACGCGCCTGGCTTGTAAAGGGAATGGGAGATGACCTTCTGATTGGTTTATTGCATGTTACGCCCAAAACACACCTCTGATTAATGAAGACGCTAAGTACAACCCTTTTGTTTTTGCCACTGACAGGCTATAATCACAAGCCTATAAATTCTGTAGTCCGAAACAACAAACTACCGGAAAGCCTTTTAACCGACTCGCGTTCTACACTCCACAACACTGTGTTTGGACAAGAAGTCACCTTGTGAGATCCATAATGTTGTCAGACACTTTTAGTTACAATCTGAGCATGTCAGTGGCAAAAACAATCACTTTTAGTGGACAAAATCGATGGTGCACTATTGCCCCATTAGGTTACATTGCAGCTTGCCGACCGGTCACTGCGATCTCCCTCAATACTGGACCAATTTGAAATATTTTTGTTCACATCTGTCTATTAGACACAAATGCATTGGGAAATGGGTTGGGGGAAAAAAAAACATGAAATTACCCTTTAACACTTTGCCATTGAAATGCAGGTTTTAAAACATCCAGTACAAAGCCACGGGTATAATCTTTTAACCACTACCTAATCTCTTCCGTTTGTGTTCATGCTTCACTGTCAGAAAATGTTTAGGGTAATGTCAACATCAGATCATTAGCATTCCAGACTTGGTTCTCATTTCACAAAGTGCTCTGTGTGGTAGAATATGACAACAGAGGCATGTGTGGGAGGAAACATCACCCAGAGAAGTTCAAATGGAACTTGGCAAGGACACGCCGATCATTTCATCTGTCACAACTACTTTGTTTAGTCATTTAGTTTCTGACACTGTGCACCCAGTCAAAAAGTCAGGTTATCCAAGGGAATCTCATGCAAGGCAATAATTGTTAGACACACACACACCAGGCTATTCTCTTGAACCATTCGTACATATAGCTACGAAAAGTAACACACTGTAATTTGTATGTATTCCGCATATTTAATAATGTATGCACCACATTGACTACTGCTGTATAACGCAGATTCTCAATTGGGCGTCTGTGCTGCGTTCCAGTTTTGTTCTGTCCCTCCTCCATGTGCCATACCACACCGGGAGCGTCTCAGAAGCAGAGCGTCTTACTGTCTGACTCGCAGATTATATTGTCTCTACAAGTACTTTACCGACAATCAAATGTTTATGAAGCTAGTATCTACAGGATGTATTGTAGTATTGTAAAATAACTTTACAGTGCACAATGTGGTTGTACGTCGGTAGCCGACATTAAATTAGGTCCCCCTTCCATTAAGAGCCGCCATTTTATTCCTATTAGTCTGTGATTGTGTTGGCCTACTATTTTCTTTTCCCTTGTCCACCTGTAACGTTACTTTTGTAAAACGTCCTCGGGTTTCATGAAATGCGCTATATTAATCTAAGTTATTATTACGTTGGTTGCTACAACGTTCATGTTTACATGCGGGCACCATCTTGGAAAACGGTCATGACCAGTTGAACCACAAACGCCGTGTTTGAGCTATGTTACGGCTTACTGGTTGCACGGCATTGGTCATGACTCTTTTCCAAGATGGCGTCCGCATGTGAAAAGTAACGCTACTCTCTTTATAATCTGTCTTTTTAATATATTGTCTGTACACTTACAAAGTTCTCAATGCTTCGGTTTACATGTAGGGACCCTTATTATGATACAGTGGAAGTGTGGTGCTATTTTGAGCCTTGTTAGTGGTGTAGAAATAGCGATTTACCCTCTGCCCCGACTACTAGCGTTACAAGCTAATCACGCGGTAGCTTGTTTCAAGCTAGAGACGCATTCGATTAGCATGAAAACATGTCCCAGAGAACGGTCAACTGGTTACACATGTTATTAACCCCTAGTTTAATTTTGCGCCGGAATTTTCCTTTAACTCAGATAGAAAATGAGAGGTTCACAAATGTATGAAGAATGTATTACATTAGGTGTTTTTAATGGTTAGTAAAACAACTGTATTCTTTCAGAAGCGTTAGTCTTTCTTTTGTATTAAAATATACAGCCTGCTGTCTAAGAATAAAAATAATGTTCCTGATGTTTAAGCACATAAATGTGGACTAGCTAACTGGGTAATGATTAAATGTAGACGCACGGTGCTGGGCCCTGATTGTCCAACAACAGCGGCTTGTCAAATTTAAATGAGGTGAACCTGCTGGGCTAAGGCGATGTCAGGCAGCTTACACAGAAAAAAAACCACTGTTTCCTCATCAAAATGGAAAAATACATATATGGACCCCGACTACCCCGGTCAGTGATTCATTAAGGAGGAAATAGACTATTTTAAAATCAGTACACTGCACACTGATTTGCTCCAAACATGCTTCCAAGTCTCTCAGTGAATTAAACTCTCTTCACTTACACGCAGCTTAATATTCTTGTCACTCTGAAAGTAAAATAAAACTCTGTCAGTCTTACTCTGTCATAACTTTTTAAAGTCTTATGCCTCATCCTCCCGGTGCTCTTCCTCTATTTTTCAGCACCTGTTGCTAGGCAACTGTTCCATCACATGCATTAGCACATTTATACTTATATCAACTTTTGTAACTATATCTAACGGGCAGTAGAGGGAAAAAAAAATCCTTTTTTTAGAGCGTGCAATAATCCGTTTAAATGACGAGCTTGGAATGATTCTCTGCCTGCTTTTTTTTGTGTCTCAATTTGGATACTTCCGTGACTTACATGTGGTACACCACATGTGTCAAACTCAAGACCCGCGGGCCAAATCCTGCCCCTAGCAGATTTCTATCCGGCCTGCATATCAATTTAGGTTCACAATAAATGTGGCCTGCCTAGTTGTGCGCCAGACCAAAAAGACAAACTGATTTGCTGACCTCTATGATGGCTGAGGAACTTTTTTGCTGACTTTTTTAGAGCTTTATGTCGGCCAAACTGTAAAGAAGACTATATGAGACGTGCAATAATGTAGTCACAGATATTTGACTTTTTCAAAGTAAATGTCACGAACCCATCCCCTTGAGCGTGTTTTCCGTGTCTGTCTGGTTTGTTTTTGTGTTACATTCCTGAAAGTACCCCGTTCAATGAGTGCAAGGCGGGAATTCCAGGATCACCCGAACCTGCTCTCACCTGTTCCTCATCAGCAATCTACACACGTGGTCCTGATCATCATCACTACACTATTTAAGCTGTGACCTGACATCCAGTCCCTGTTGGATCGTTACCCATACTCGTATGTTGTGCTTGCCTGTCAGCATAAATCGCTTGCTAGTCAGTCTCTGGTGCTTTGTTCGTTTATGCGGTAACACTAAGTTATTGACATAATTGTGACATGACACTGTCATAACTATGACATGACACTGTCACGAACGTGTCATAAACATTATAAACAAGTCATAAATGTTCATGACTTCTGTCATTAAGTGTTAAGTGTTAATTAAGTTAGTTAATTTGGTTTTTGTCATGACAAGTTGACATTGCTTGGATGACATTACCAGAGGATGTCTTTGTCATGACAACTTGACATAATGTCATCCTGTTTAATGTCAAGTTGTCTTAATAATGACACTTTAAGAAATTAAATATCAAGTTGTCATGACAAAAACATCTTCTGGTAATGTCATCCTGGTTAATGTCAAGTTGTCATTACAACTTTAATACATGCATAAATGTCCTGGGACCTCCCTAGACGGTTGGAGATCTCAACTCGTGAACAATCTTTATTATTAGGAAACGTCTGATGAGCTTACCGTAACCTATAACCTTCCTACTTAACACGTAATGTTTATGCTGCACATGAGAGAGGACTTATATTAAAAAAATATATTTACGGGTTTGTTTTCTGACTGACTACAGTTTAGTGAAAGTCTTTTAAAAAAAAACATGTGTATAAATTACAATTATAGCCTATAGCTTACTTTGGCTGTGTCAATTGCAACCGCCGCTGCTTCCTCGCCCGCCACTTTCACAAGTTTGAAAATACGTTGGTGGTCCCGTAGCTGTCACTTCGTAGACAAGATGGCGACCAATGAGTATAGTGTCCTGTGTCCCACACTCAACGCAGCCTGTACATAAGGAACAGTAATTCCTACATGTTGTAGGAAATTGTCTGTTTTCCACCTTTAATTTTTTACAGGACAGCTAGGTGAGAGAGAGGGGGAAGACATGCAAGAAATTGTCACAGGTCGGATTTGAACCTCGGACCTCTGCGTCGAGGCATAAACCTCTCAGTATATGTGCACCTACTCTACCACTGAACCAACCTGGCCACAGCAGTACTGTATGATTTGTGGGAAATTGCATGGAATGTGTAAAAATATTTAAGGGGGGGGGAGACCAATAATCAGTAACTTGTTTTCATTTAAAACAAATTGTATATCCGAATACAATACACATTGGCTCTGTCTGCCATTTAAAAAAAACAAATTCCCCAACCATTGCTGGTTCCATGGTATCAGAATTTTGAATAGTTGTTATGGAAACATTAATTGGTCAACTGACAAGGGCTGGGGAAATTGGCAGAACAGGCAGCCAAGTGACAGTACTCTGATCTAATGGGAATCACAATTGTCAGATTGACAGCACTTTAGCCCAATGGATTGGGTGGGGCAATCATATATATACACACACACCCACACACACCCCACTAAAGTATGTCCAACATTTCTGCAAACAAAACTTGAAACATATCCTGCCGCTTCTGGTTTCATTTAAAATATGACTTTTTTTAAATCCAAACTATTTGTGTGAAGGTCAAACACATTCAGCCGTTCAGCTTTAAATATGCACCTCCACCCTTTGAAATATACCATGAATGTATAATACAGGCAAATGTTCTTTCACATCTGCATTATAACATGCGCTTTAAGGAAAGTGACTCATAATGGAGCCCTCCGCTGTGTTAGAGCGTCATGTATTGACTTCACCTTGAGACCTTTGAAGTGAACACGACTTTATCATTCATACAATTAGGTCTGATTATTGTCTCTGAGAAAAACATCAAGCCAATATTTCCACAAAAAGCTCACCAGGGCGTCCTGTGGTAAAGTTGCCATGGAGATGGTGTGTGCTGTGTGGCTGAGGTTCAAACATTTATTTTCAAGAGCTTTGTATTTAAGAGGTGTGTCAGAAGCTGCTTCAGAGTAGACACGATTGACAGAAACGACAATATTCGGAAAATAACTCGTGATTTACAGCAGCAAATTAACACTTAATTATATTCCTAACTCTAACCAACCCATTCTCACTCCCAACTCGTCAAATACTGACGCTTGGTCAGTGGGTCTCAGCATCAGATACCAACGCAAATTATCCAATTATCCTCCTTAAATACTAACTTGCTTACATTATTTTTACCTGTATGTTTCCAGGATCATATAATCTTATTTTTCTGTAATAAGATTGATCTTAGGTTAGGGTTGTAGGAATATATCGCTACTCTTTTGAACTGTGGCTTCCTGGAGAAA
This sequence comes from Perca schrenkii, assembly GCA_025617405.1. Taxonomy (NCBI): domain Eukaryota; kingdom Metazoa; phylum Chordata; class Actinopteri; order Perciformes; family Percidae; genus Perca; species Perca schrenkii. Next base: position 30,768,233 of record CM046799.1, read on the forward strand.
ACAATTGGAAGTCTTTGAAATAAAGTGAATGTAGTTGAAATCCAGAAGCAGGACAGTCTTTTCGTCATCAAATCACTCTCCAATCTTTCTGTAATAAACTCATATGTTTGAGAGGAAACTCTTCTTTTTTAATGGAAAACATTAAGGGGTTTGTACCAAGCTTCAATCTGTTTGCTCATTATTTGTCAGAACACTTGGGAAATGACAGTACATCAGGACACGTACTGTTAATCTTCTATGTAAACTATGTACGAGATCATATCACAGACGGTGGATTATTGATTTAATTATTCCTGGCATTAGCAGAGACAAAATCCTTGTTGGCTGGGCTGCGAGGAAGCTCTTGTTTGTTTACAACAAACAAAATGTTATTTGATTTTTCTAGGGGAAAGGGCTGATAAAACGTCTCAGTGCTCATTGTCAGAGGAAGGAGTCCATACAGCAAAATGAGACTGATTGACTGACAGACTAGTCTATGCTGACTTGCTACGGTTCAATAATGCTCAATACATCAAGTAATGCCAACCTTACACCAAACAACTTTTCAAGCTAGTCTGCTGTCGCAGACACATTTCCAATATAGAATCCTGAGAGTCTTGCTAGAGTTGGGGTGCTCCCGTTGCCTGAATCGTTTGGTGTAAGTTCATAAAACCCCAGTGAATCTTTTCCTCATCTTGACGTTCCAACAAAATAAAACTTGGTTTTGAGTCTTGGTAGTGAAGTTAAATATGTGAACATTGTCAACAACAAATGGGCTCACTCCCTCCAGCACCAAACAGAAAGCAGCAAACGGCTAGAGACAGTGTCAGTTTGCCCGTGTGTTTGCTGGTTTGTCTGTCATCAGGATTACACAAAAAACTACTGGCCTGATTTTCATGAACCTTGGTGGAAAGATGTATCATGGGCCAAGGAAGAACCCATTACTCTTGGAGCTGATCCGAATCCCATTGGGGATACACAAATTATTAATTCTACAGATACACAAATGTATGTGCACAGGCACTGACAAAGTGAGTTTGTCATATGTCCCATTTACAAGGCACCTTGTCTTTCTATAAAATTCTTTATTTTCAAAATAACTGACTTATTAACTTTTAACTTACATGGACTTGACACAAGTTGCTGTGGTGCATTCATGTGCCATGGGAACCTACAACCTCTAGGGTTTAATAGCTGGCTGATAAATGACTGAATGGAAGAACCCACTAAATCCACATTATTCTTTTGTAGAAGACCACGTTTGAATGTCTAACATGAAAGTTGGTGTTGCTGGAGCTTCCACACCTGTATCAAGACCCAGAAACATGTTGTTGCTGTAGCTGCGGTGTTGCTACAGGGATGTTTAATGGCTACAAAACTGTAGATAAGACAGTTAGAAACAATAGGGAAGCATGTTAAGTATCGTGCTTGATTTGAGACAACATATTCAGCCTGGCACTTCTGTGATTATGAGTAAATACACAGAGGCGTCAGATGCATAATCCCAAAATCAAATCAGGAGTAATTTCCATCTCTTAAAATGAATGAGCTCTCATTTAAGAGTTTTTATTTGATCATTTCAAGCACCATTAGGGCCCATGGAGAGGATCAAAAGTTACCCAGACTTCTTGCACATTCACTTGCTGAGTGCACTCAAGATGCATGCAAATATATTCAGAGTCAGTGCAAGGGGAATGATCTATTCATTTGATATTAGTATGGGTTTTCTGTCTCACAGGTGTTGAAAATGGAACCTCTGTCTCTAATCACTAAATCAGTTCGTCGCACCCCCTAATGGAAGTGGTTGTCAAATGTAATGGCAGAAGGTGCATTCTTCGGTAAAACAGGGTAATTCCACTTTACAATAATCACAGGGGTCCTATCAAGTCGATAACTGCATTTACAGCAAATGTCTCGCAGCGCAGACGATGATTTTTCTCTCCTGCAATCGCCAAAAACCCATTTAACTCAAAGAGAGGAGGGAATTGGTGGGTGCTGAACACGAAATTTCCCAGGAGGGCCGAGACATATTGTGAAAATCACTCCTATTGGAAAGTGTCCAACGAATTGTCACTCCGAGGAGGCTGAATCCGGGAACAATATTGTGTGCACTCATAGGAACAAATGTGCTCCAAGGTTGAAAAGGGGCAGACATTTCAACTCTGGGGTAGTTTCTGAAACAATCAGTTTGACTGATGCTAGAACATGTTTTCATGTTCAAACTGTGCAGTAATGATAATACTAAAAGTTTGAAAGCTCTGATTTGGTTTTTATTTATCCAAGATAAAGACACCAATTTATTGACTTGACAAATTTGGTATCTTTACACACCGACTGATCAATCCTGTCAACAGGTAGGTTAACCGTTATATCAAGAAATAAAAGCACAAAAAGGTGAAACTTTGAGACGTTAGAAACAAAAGTAACCGAGGTAGAAGAGGAAGAATATCTGTGACTATTGATACTCTCTGCAGCCGTGGTTCCTGAGCACTGTCTTCCAAAAATGCAGCGGTTTGGATCAGACAGACAACAGCCAACCTAAGAAACACATTCTCACTACCGACTACCGACACTACCGACATATTTGGTAGCCTACGCTTGGTCAGGACCCCTTGGCGTCACTTTGTAAGGCTATGATTTCCCCTTTGGTGTCATTTTTCAAAACCCTTGGTCAGGACCCTTTGGCACCATTTCAACATGCTTGGTCAGGACCCTTGGCGTCACTTTTTAAAGCTTTGGGTACCCATTTGGGTGTGATTTTTCAACATGCTTGGTCATGGCCCTTTGGTGCAATTTTTTTTACGCACTGCGTATACCCTTTTCCGTTGATTTTTCAACATGCTTGGACAGGACCCTTGGTGTCACTTTTTGGGTCGGGAACCCTTGACGTTACTATTTAAAACTGTGGCAGGGGCCTTTGCATCATTTTTCAACGTGCACGGTAAAACCACTAAGTTAGGGTTAGGAAAAGACCATGGGTGAGGTTAAAGGATGCAAGTTAAGTAACAAGAACGGTACACAAACCCCGGTCTCCTGGGTGAAAGTCCTGTGTTGTTTGACCCATCCACCACCCCAACCTGCGTCCATATGTGGATTTTGGGTCCTTATACTACTCCATTATATTGTTCCTCTTCATACTACGTCATCTTACAGCATTGCTCTGCCTGGTGCGTTCCATACAGACACTAAAGGGTGCCTATCCCTTGTGGGTCGGTCTCTGACGCTGAGGGCCACTGTCCAAGTGTCAGTATGTTGATGAGTTGGGAGTGAGAACGGCTTGACCTAAGGGCATTATTATTAGCAAAAGAAAAATGTCTGTATGTTTTTATCATTCAGCACATAATTAATCAGATCTAATTGTTCTGTTTTTATCTCAGGCTTTGTTAAGCTACTTTCCACTGGAGACCCCACCCAAACTTTTAAAGTTTCACTGCTAAGCAGAATTTCTTTCTCAGCACATCATTTGATGTGACAAATCACGACATTGACAGGCCGGGTAATTTAAATGATAAGCATTTCTATAAAACGTTGCTGTGCTATCGCAGCGAGGCAGCTGTCAAGCAGTCAAGCAGTCAAGGTACAGCACTCATTATTTTTTAATTAAACTCAACTTCACAATTCATATTCAATAACCCACAAGCTATTTGCCCCCCTAGCCCCCCCCCCTCTCCATTGTGTTGTTGGCCTGTTATCATGTTGTCATATCATGTCATGTTGGTTAACATATTTGCCTGTTTTCCCTTGCTTCAATTAAACACAGCCACATTTACACAAACCACCACACGCCAACATTAGCATGATTAAAATATAAGTAGATACATGTTTATGTGGCCCCTCAGCCCAGTCTCATGCCAGGTCGTTATATAGTCACGTTATTGTAATCTATTAAGTCGTGGACAGGTTACATAAATGCCGTTTTTTTCGTGTGGCGATTACGAAATTGAAAGCAATGCATTTTAATGGGAAGCATATTTCGTGATCCCAGAACGCTGACGGTAGCGAGTAGTTGATAAGGCGAAAGTCCGCGTAGGGAGGTTGGTCTGGGTGGTGGATGGGTCAGAAAACACAGGACTTTCACCCCGGAGACTGGGGATCGCGCCCCGCGTGTGGCAGTTCCTTTGTCGGCATGTCCCACGTGTGACGGTTCCTTTCCCCGTTGTTGTGTGCCCCTGCGCGGGTGGATCGCGAGTGGCCCGTCCCATTGTTTTGGCCGGCGTGCGGCGCCTCATTTCCCCTGTGTTGCGTCCCCCAGAGCAGGTTCGAAAAGCGTGACCTGTACACGTTCAAAAGACGTTGCATATACACGAAAAAAACGTCAAAATCGTAACCTCTACACGAATTTATGAATCAAAATAACGTGACTATTACACGACCTGGCGTGAGACCGGGTTGGGCCCCTTGTGTTACTCTCACTGCTACTCCTAGGATTGTGATTCACAGAAGCCACTAATGGAAGCACTAATTCAAATATTTGTCACTTTAAAAGAAAATGACACTATTTGAATGTAGTCTACCAAATGACAAATATAAAAGCATGCTTGGTACACATAGATGGATAGATAGTGTTTAATTGTCTCAGTACACATCTACATGAATGAAAAAAGTTTTAATTTTCAAATTTCACCTGGCAGGACAACAAGTGCACGTCGAAGGGAAGACAACACAAGGGTTAAAAAAGAACGTGTTTTGTCACCATGTCAACTAACTTACAATCACAATTTTGTTTTGTACTACTCAAATGACCACAGAAAACTTTTCAATGGCCTTTCAATCCATTTCGTTTCTATGGTATAAACACACCCACATTGCCACTTACTTTCATGTTATTTATGCAGAGATTTTATATCCAACAACCCAAAGCCGAGAGGCTACGATGCGTCGGTGTTCAGCTGCTGTCACATGATTTATCTCTGTACTCTCTGGGTGATACTGTAACCACTGTAGTTGTGATGTTCTGGAGGTAATGATGTCATTTATTTGAATTATGATGAGAGACAAGATGCGGTGTCGCTTGCTGTCAGAGTGATGACAGAGGCAGCCTGTCAAATGTGTTCCATGTTAGTTTACACAGTTTGATTCGGCGGATGGTGAATTATGCCGCTCGGCGCTCAATATGCATTCACTCGGATGTGTTGGACAGAAAACACACACAATTTATGATGTTTTTCCCAAGAGTGCAGGTGGAGCTTTGATTGGTTTGTTGGGAAATGACGAGGGTGTAAATGTGGTGGGGTAAAGTTAGGGGAGGATGTGTGCGCCTGTCAAAGCCCAGACTGAATTATTACTCTGAAGATACAGATTCAAAGGCTGCACTAACTGCCTGAAGATTAGACATATTCATCAGAGCGAAAAACAATTCAACTTTCATTAATTACGTTCACGGTATTATTCATTAACCTGGAGGCTCTGTAGTACGTTTTTGAATTAACGGCTGATGGATTTGAGGCTTCCTATCTGAAGGGGCTCGAGTTTACAACAGCAGCAGCATTATCAATGTCATTTTTTTTCTCACAGTGACATCAGAGTGGCCATGTTTATGGATTTAAAAGCCTAATAAGTTTTTTTTTTCCAAAGTTGTAGACGATCAACATGCAGGATCAGGATCTTGGATCAGGGGTAGGGCTAGAAGCTCCCCTGCCCCTCCCCTTGATGCCCCCACAAATCCATTTGGCCAGAGTGCTGTCAATCTGACAATTGTGATTCCCATTGGATCAGAGACTGTCACTTGGCTGCCTGATGTCACATGACCAATTAATGTTTCCATGACGACTATCCAAAATTCTGATATCATGGAATCAGCACTGGAATTGTTTGAAAACTATTCTCACTTCAATGTAATGTTTTTTTTTTAGCAGAATTACATTCTATCCTATTCAATACATCCTATATTTCGAAGGAGATTTTCTATGCCGTATTCTGATTAAAAAAAAAAAAAAGTGGATATGTGGAAACATTAATTGGTCATGTGACAAGTGCTGGGAAGATTTTTTTTCACAGAACCGTATTAAAAATAATGTACAATATACTTACAATAAACTTGCCTCAAACTTCAACAAAGAAAACCTTTCTGTATACAGTTTTCAGATAATAGGAAACAGAACAGAAAGTGCAATACACAATTTACTCTAATTTAACTCTACAGTGAGTTCAATATGTTTCTACTTCTAAGCTGGCATCAAAATTTCAACAAAGTACATAGTTGCCATACAATGTTTGTTTAAAGTATAAATCCATTTACCAAATGGAATGGCAGAACAGGCAGCAAAGGGCCAATTCAATTAAATTTTATTTATAGTATCAAATCATAGTCAAATCGAGTTATCTCAGGACACTTTACAGATAGAGTAGGTCTAGACCACACGCTATAATTTACAAAGACCCGATAATTCCAGTAATTCCCATAAGAGCAAGCATTTAGTGTGATTACTGTCTAAAAGCGAGTTTTTCCTCGCCACTGCAAGGAAATACTCCCTTTTAGGCAGAAATCTTGAGAGATGAGTGAAACTTCCTATAAGGTGCTCATATTCTGCTCATTTTCAAGTTCATAATTGTATTCAGAGGTTATATCAGAAAAGGTTTACATGGTTTAATTTTCAAAAAACACTGTATTTTTGTTGTACTGCACATTGCTGCAGCTCCTCTTTTCACCCTGTGTGTTGAGCTCTCTGTTTTAGCTACAGAGTGAGGCATCGCACTTCTGTTCCATCTTTATTGGGAGTTGCACATGCTAAGTACATAGGTAAGGACTACTAGCCAATCAGAAGCAGAGTATGAAGGCGTTCCCTGACAGTACCTAGGTATGGACTACTAGCCAGTCAGAAGCAGAGTATGACGGCGTGCCCTGACAGTACCTAGGTAAGGACTACTAGCCAGTCAGAAGCAGAGTATGAGGGTGTACCATGCTAGCAGCTAGGCGAGCGTTATAACGTGTGTTACAAAGTGACGCACGTTTGTCTCTGAAGTAAAGGCTGGACTACAATAGAGCTGTTTGGAGCAGTTTGTGAACAGTGTTTTCTGTTGGAGATGGTAAGTTCTTTTGGGTGGACTATGGGCTTTTTCACTTTGTAAACGTATAACGTGCACAAAAAGATATATAGCACAATAAAGGAAAGGGGAAAAGACAAACAGCATAATACGAGCACTTTAAGGGAGAAACATCAGACAGGCACAGAATCTTGGTAGGCGGTGTCTGTCGGTGCCAGTGCCAGTACTCTGATCCAATGGAAATAAAATTTGTCAGATTGACAGCACTCTAGCCCAATGTATTGGACCAGAGGGGGGAAATCATATTTCTCTAGACCCACCCCTGGTTGCATCTGTTAAAATGTACATCTAATCAGCCGAATAAGACAATTTCTTGGCCATTACTAAGTTGCCAAAATACGAAGTTGCCAAAATTCCTCTGCTTCTTGTCAGCAAATCGTAAAACTGGGTTTTAGTTTGAAAACTAAAACGAAAAGGTCAAATGAAAGTAATTTTGTTTTAAATGAAGCTCAGGAGCAGCAGCGGCCATCTGGCTACCAAAACAGTCCACAGGCCATTGTCTGGATGAGAACCATGACTCAGCAGGAAGGAGTTGAGCCGAGGTCAGCCGAGCTCCAGGCAAGGTCACCTGCAGGATCAAACGCACACACACACACACATACATACATACATACACACACACACATATGCACGCACACATGCATGCACGCAAGCACGCACACACGCACATACACACCTGCCATCACAATACACAAACACACACAGACACGCATACACACGCACACAGACACCATCACATACACACACACGCACACACACATGCACACAGACACCCACACACGCACGCACACACACATGCACACAGACACCCACACACATACACACACATGCACGCACACATGCATGCACGCAAGCACATACACACGCACACACACACACACACACAGACACCATCGCATGTACACAAACACACACAGACATGCACTCGCACACAGACAACATCACATACACACACGCACACACGCATGCACACAGACACCCACACACACACACACACACACACCCGAGCAGATGGCTAAAAGGTCCCCTGAAGCTTCTGTCGATCCATCTGCAGGATTATTCTTATCATTTCCAAAAAGGTGATGATATTGATTTTTCTGGGCTTTGGCTGAGAGTGTTTGGTGTCTGACTGATGCTTATCTCAGCATGCAGCACATCACCTGTCTGTCAGCGTCGGGCTGCAGGTCCAGCCAGAGTCGAGCCCGATCCTGCACCAGCTTATACATAAAAGATCTCATATTTATGACTTTGCTTAATGTACTTTTCTTAAGCTCTGTTTTTTTGCATACAGAGACCAGATGACGACAAGAAATTAAAGTAATAATCTTGAAGATTTAAATTTACATAAATGTCTGTTTAAATCACTTTCCATCGCCAATTGAGCCTGTGGCACATTGATGAAACTATTGCAATATTTATAATATTTTTTTTTATAAAAAAAAATCCCACTGCTGGTTCCATGGCATCAGAATTTTAGATAGTAACCATGGAAACATGAATCGGTCATGTGACAAGGGCTGGGGAGATTGCCAGAATATCATAATATATGCGGCCACTAGAGGTCGCCACCACTATAACCGTAAATATGGGTCATATAAAGTGCTGGGTATCGCCAATGATTTCCCGAATCAATTTGATTCCCATTCACAAGGTCCCGATTCAATTGTTCACATTAAGATGTGACCCCCCCCCAAAAAAAAATCAATTTAAAGTACTTTTTTTGCCTACACATCCATTGTGAAAATGCATTTATTAAAAGATCGATTTCTGGATTTTACAAATCGATATCAGATCAGTTAAACAAAGATCGATTTTAATTGGAGAATGGATAATTTGAACAAAGCCCTTGTTGTATGGCTGCTTGTGGAGGACCATCTCCAATATATTTAGTTTACTTTAACAGGGTTCAACAATAAGGGTTTAACGCCCGATGGCCCGGAGCACCACGTCCAACCGTTCGGGCATCATCGTATCATAAATGACAAATCGTCGGAGCACGCTTGTTGGATGATTTGATTTGATTGTGGCGTTGGCCAATCAAGAATTGAGTTGGTGCGTGATGCTTTTGACGTTTGTTTTGACATGTTTCGACACTTTTGACAGCGTTTTTGACAGTTTTTCACAATTTCTTTTTCAAGTTTTTGACTATTTTACGTGTTTTATTTTCAACGCTTTTGATGGGTTTTTTTTTTACTTTTTTTTTTTACATTTGTATGAACCTTAAAGCACATGTCTCAAACTCAAGGCCCGCGGGCCAAATCTGGCCCCTCGCAAGATTTGATCCAGCCCGCATATCAATTTAGGTTCACAATAGATTTTGGCCCGCCTAGTTGTGTGCAGAAACCAAAAAGACGGGAAACTCTTTTCAAACTGTAATTATGCGACACTCAAAGCAGAATTTGGCAGATTTGCAGACTTTGAGACTCAGGAATTCCCCCAGAAGCAGAGAGTTTTCAGATTTAGGCTGTGAAAGAGGTTGCTGTAAAAAATATTGTTTTCAGAATCAGAATCAGAAAAGCTTTATTGCCAAGTACATTTTTTACACATACAAGGAATTTGTTTTGGTGTCGTAGGTGCATGTCACACATTATCTAAAATAAGTTAAACAAACAGGTTAACAGAACAGACAATATAAGTATAAATATATAAATAAATGTGTATATGTACACACACAGGATGTAACATAATAAAATAAGAGTAACAGTTAAGATAAAAAAGAGCAGATTAAGTACAGTGGCATGTAGAGCCAGAGGTGGGTGTGGAGAGAGTCAGGGTGGGTTCCGGGCCTTGTTAATAAGGCTAGTGGCGGAGGGGAAAAAGCTGTCCTTGTGACGTGAGGTCTTGGTCCTGATGGACCTCAGCCTCCTGCCAGAGGGGAGTAGCTCAAAGAGTTTGTGTCCGGGGTGGGAGGGGTCAGCCACAATCTTTCCAGCACGCTTCAGAGTCCTGGTGGCGTAAAGGTCCTGGAGCGGTGGGAGATTGCAGACAATCGCCTTCTCAGCTGACCGAATGACACGCTGCAGTCTGCCCTTGTCCTTGGCAGTGGCAGCAGCGTACCAGATGGTGATGGAGGATGTGAGGATGGACTCAATGATGGCTGTGTAGAAGTGCACCATCATTGTCATTGGCAGGCTGAATTTCTTCAGCTGCCGCAGGAAGTACATCCTCTGTTGTGCTTTCTTGACGAGGGAGCTGATGTTCAGCTCCCACTTGAGGTCCTGGGAGATTGTAGTCCCCAGGAAGCGGAAAGACTCCACAAGGTTAATTGTGGAGTCACTGAGTGTGATAGGGGCAGGTGGGCCTGAATTCTTCCTGAAGTCGACAACCATCTCCACTGTCTTTAGAGCGTTGAGCTCTAGGTTGTTTCGCTTGCACCAGGTCACCAGGTGGTCAGCCTCCGACCTGTAGGCGGACTCGTCACCATCAGAGATGAGTCCGATGAGGGAGGTGTCGTCCGCGAACTTTAGAAGCTTGACAGACTGGTGACTGGAAGTGCAGCTGTTGGTGTACAGGGAGAAGAGCAGAGGAGAAAGAACACAGCCCTGAGGGGATCCGGTGCTGATGGTCTGTGAGTCGGAGATGTCTTTCCCCAGCTTCACATGCTGCTTCCAGTCAGACAGGAAGTCAGTGATCCACCTGCAGGTGGAGTCAGGCACACCAAGCTGGGAGAGCTTCTCCTGGAGCAGAGCCGGGATGATGGTGTTGAAGGCAGAGCTGAAGTCCACAAACAGGATCCTGGTGTAGTTTCCTGTGGAGTCCAGGTGCCGGAGGATGTAGTGGAGGGCCAGGTTGACTGCATCATCTACAGACCTATTGGCTCTGTAGGCAAACTGCAGGGGGTCCAGGAGGGGGTCGGTGATGGCTTTTAGGTGTGAAAGCACAAGGCGCTCAAAGGACTTCATAACCACAGAGGTCAGGGCGACGGGTCTGAAGTCATTAAGTCCTGTGGTCCTTGGCTTCTGGGCGACAGGGATAATGGTTGAGGTCTTGAAGCAGGCTGGCACGTGACATGTCTCCAGCGAGGTGTTGAAAATGTCTGTGAACACCGGAGACAGCTGGTCAGCACAGTGCTTCAAGCTGGATGGGGAGACAGCATCCGGTCCAGCAGCTTTCCTGGGATTCTGTCTCCTGAACAGTCTGTTGACGTCTTTCTCATTGATGGAGAGAGTCGTCGCTGAGGTTGGTGGGGAGGTGGAGGGGGGGACCTTTAAGGTGGGGGAGGTGGAGGTGGAGGTGATGCACTGTAGCTGTAGCTGTTGGGAGGTGTTGCGGGGGATGGAATCAGGGAAGACCCTTTGTTGGGAGGTGTTGAGGGGGATGGTTACAGGACCGACCCTTTGTCCTTCAAAGCGACAGTAGAACTCATTAAGTTCGTTGGCTAGGCGTCGGTCGTTGGTGGAGTGGGAGACTTTAGGCTTGAAGCTGGTGATCTGTTTAAGCCCTCTCCAGACAGAAGCAGAGTTGTTTGCTGAGAACTGGTTTCGGAGTTTCTCAGAGTACCGTTGTTTAGCCTCTTTTACCACCTTGCTAAACTTGTACTTTGCTACTTTAAGTCTGTTTTTGTCTCCACTCCTGAACGCCTCTGCCTTGTCCAACCTTAGCCTTCTGAGTTTGGCTGTGAACCAGGGTTTGTCATTGTTGAAACTCACCCTGGTGCATGATGGAACACAGCAGTCCTCACAGAGCTGATGTATGACGTCACAGCCTCTGTGTACTCATCCAGACTGTTGGTAGCAGTCCTGAACACATCCCAGTCAGTAGAGTCCAAGCACGTCTGGAGATCCTCCACAGCTACACTGGTCCACTTCCTTGATGTCCTCACTACAGGTTTGCAGAGCTTTAGTTTCTGCCTGTAGGAGGGGATCAGGTGAACCATGATGTGGTCAGAGTGTCCCAGTGCAGCACGGGGGACGGCGTGATAAGCATCCCTGACTGTGGTGTAACAGTGATCCAGAATGTTCTCCTCTCTGGTCGGGCATTTAATATGCTGTCTGTATTTAGGTAGTACATGAGTGAGGTTTCCTTTGTTAAAGTCACCAAGGACAATAACTAGGGAGTCCGGGTTGGTCCGCTCCACACATAGTATCTGGTCGGCAAGCATGCTTGATTTGCAAAACTATCTGATGGCTAAGGAACTTTTTTTTAGGGCTTTATGTCGACATAACTGTAAGTGAGAAAGCTATATGAGACATGCAATAATCGATAAAATAAAAGTATGTCAATAAACTCTGCATGTCTGGCCCCTGGTGTGATTCTTATTTCCAAGTGTGGCCCTTAGTGAAGTTGAGTTTGACACCCCTGCCTTAAAGCAACACTAGAGAACTTTTCCCACTTCGGTCCCCCTACATGCTGGAGGCGGAGTTGTCCATTACATTACATTGTTCAGTTCATTCGAACTACAGATCCGCTACCCGATCTGGCAAACTTGCACAATTCCGCTTCCAACCTGTAGGGGGACCGAAGTGGCTCTCTAGTATTGCTTTAACGTTGAACCCTGTTTGATATCAAATGCCTCTATGAGCGTTGCTTACTTCCCCTCTTTTTTTTTCCTTATAAACAATCCTGCCAGACATCCGAGACTTAAAGCCTGTCTGGTTTAGTGGAGAGATGTATTGAACTGTGTGAAGTCCGTGTCACGGTGAGGCGGGAGATGCTAGTTAACCTGCCATGATGAACTACTTCAATGCCATTTTGTCCAGCAGCAGTCTGCGAAGCCCCGCTACAGTTTAGAAAAAAAAGAAAAATACTCCAGCCAGAAAGCACAGTTTGGAGGGTCGGATTTATTTCAAACATACATCACTATTACTACCACTCAACATATAAGTGGAGCTCGAATATCCCTCAGGCTTTCTGTGGTGCAAAGCTTCTCACAAATCACAGCACAGTGTTTAGTGTGTACCCAATAAATGAGTACTTTATGGATAACAGAAGCAGGATAATGCAATTTGGTGTTTTAATGCTGCGCTAGACTTTCTTGTTCATTAAGTAACAAAGAAGGGGAACAAAATGTGGGCTATTAGGAAAATAATTATCCAGGAAATAGCTGTAGGGGGAGTTTATGTGGTTTATGCAGATGAAGGTTGTAAAGTCAAAAAAAAAGAAAAAAAAAGAAAATGAAAACACGTACCCAGTTTTTAAAGAGATGTATTTGGTTGGCTCCACTTTGGATTGTGCAACAAGGCAGGCCTGCTTGGTTCTTTCGGGGAATGATTGTAAAGATTTACAAAGAACATTTTTACGGCATTTCCTTCCCGAGACTATTCTGCAGGGCCATTTAGCCACTTAGCGCCGCTCAAGATGACTGTGATTGGTTTAAAGAAATGCAAACAACCCAGAGCATTTATTTTTCCTCCTATCCCAGAGTGTATGTGTGGTGTAGCCAGACCTTACTCCACATCGCTGTGGAGATAGAGCTGGCAATACGAGACTTAGTAAAAACAATCACGGCTTCACACAAACCAGATGAGAATGACTTTCAAATCTCTGAATGTCTGCCTCAGGAATTTTCGAAGGGCTCAGTATGTTTGTAAATTTGTGCAGTTGCTGGTTGTATTTAGCCGCTACAGAGCTCCGGGATGCCGGCTACCAGCGGCAGTTGTTTAGCCGCCAATAGGTGACTGTGAGTCAGGTACAGGCACCGCCAGATGACGGTCCTTTCAGGGGCCGTGGTAGTGGAGCTTAGCCAGAAAAAAAGAGTGTCATGCAGCGATGACAGTTACAAGTAGTTAAGTTTAGGAAAAAGATCAGATCTGGCTTAAAACACTCCCGATGAATGAACGAGCATTTCCTGGGTGAAAGTATTTTGTTTTCGCCGCAAAGTGAACTCCGCTTTCGGGCTTGAAAGCGTTGTGTTTTATGTTGACGCCACGTTGTGCTATTTCATTTTGAGATTATTTTCCATTGGATATTGAAGTTCATGAATTTGTTTTTTGGCATGGCTGGCCGAGTGGCTCTATATCCATGGTGGTATTGAAAGGGCGGATTTAATTCTTGCTTGTTTTGTTGTGCATGAAGCAAATCGCACAATGAATATAACTATCAATATTTCAAGTGACAAGATGATGTTACTGCATCTAAATAGATAATGTATATGTCTGGTTTGGAAATGAAATTCTTGGGTGACTAGGTTATATATTTCTTTCTTTATTTCTTGTAAAAGTCCCATTATACATACCAGTCTGGGCTGGCAACGATTCATTTAAGGTGTTGGTGTCCATGTGCAGAGTTCTGCGCAGGGATTGTACAAGAAACTGTCATGGATAGAGTCTTACCTCGTATCTTTACGTTTGTGCACTGGTGCGAAAACCGTATGCATCTGTGGAGGCCACCATGGGGCTCACTGTAATGGATTTTGAAATGAGTGGGCTGGTGTATGTTGAGAGCAGCATATGTAATATAACATATTAAAATGACCGAGGGGTCAATGTGTTGCGCTGTTCCTCACTTCTGTTTTTACAAAGTGGATTCAAAGTGATTTTTCTCTCCAACAAGTCTTCCAAACCATACGACGATACGGGTTGTTTGTTCCTTCCCTTCTAATACGACCCACAGGAGGAAATTTGCCTCTCTTATACTTTGTCGCCTTATTTCCTGCTTTGCATATTTACTACGACTACAAGTGGGCGCCGTCACTAGAAATGTAAATATAAGTCGTAATTGCTGCTTGAACTAGAGGGGAAGAACAGTCTTGACTGTTCTGAGGGGAAGGGAAATGGACTGAGTGAGGTTGAGAGAAGCTGGCCTGAGGACACTGCGGTGTACAGCTGTAGCTAATAAACCATGTTGAAACAAATGTCTTCACCTGCAGTACAACTGCAGCACAGCTTGTTTCATTTGACCTCCTTCATCAGTGTGATTGATTTGCCCCACAAAGCTTTGTTACTTTGGGCAGAAAGCACAACTTCTCCTCAGCTGTGAACCGTACGCTCCGAGCCTCTGAAAGAACCTTTAAAACATGTTTATATACTGATACTACTGGTCAAGTTCCCTATTGTTTTGGCTCGTTATCCTTTAAAAAGAAAATTGGTACTTACTTGCCTACTGGTTTTGATTGTTAACAGTTTTATTAGCTCTATTAGATTATGTTTATTATTATGATGTTCCCTTCTCTGACTGGATATGTTTTGAAAACAAAATCCCCCCAAAAATGAAGAAAATAACGCTTTCATATGTTATAGTATTTTCTATGTATTACTTTGTGATTTTCATTGTGTGCAACACATTTCACATGCGTGTTTTAATATGCATCATTTTTGTATTTTTTCATGTAAAGCACTTTGTGATTTTTATCTGTGAAAAGCGCTCTATAAATACATGTTACTTACGTACTTAAATAAACTCACCTTCATTGAGTATGTTTACATGCACACTAAAATTACACTATTATTCAGAATATGACTATTCTGATACGGGTCATGTAAACAACATTTTGTGTTTGGATATTCTGAATAAGGCCTTTTTCTAAATTTAACATTTTCTGATTTTCGGTATTATTCAGGTTTTAGAAGCATTCTTTGGACATTGTTTTTTAACCTCCTTTAAAACTTTATTATTATTATTATCACAACAACAACTTCTCATTTGCTACAACGACCTGTCACATTCACACAGTTCCACATTCATACCTGGAAGCTGGCCAGTACAACCACAGTATGATCTGCTGGCCACTGAGCCGCTCCGCTGGAGCGGTTGGGGTTAAGGGCCTTGCTCAAGGGCACCTCAGTGGTGGTAATGAGGGAGGGACAAGCGCTGCTCTTTCACTTTTCCCCAGATTTTATTCTGGGGATCTGGGGATTGAAACTAGCGACCTCCCGGTCACAAGCTCGCTTCCTTAACCCCCTAGGCCACCACTGCCCGCACATGTATACAGCGCATTCAGAATCTGCATCTCATTCAGGGTTTTTACTGCAGTTTGTGATAGTTTACAGCTTCTTGCCTGTTTACAGCTTACGGTCAGCTCTGTGTGTTGCTATGGTTACTGTACACAAACCAACCAGCCGACAGTTTGCAGGACTGACGGTAGAGATGCATCATTTTCTTAACCAACTTCATTTCATCTTATTGCTGCTAATTGTACACTCATGTTTTGGAATTTATGGTCAGTAAACCTGATTCATATTAAATTAGGCTTAATTTTTGAGTTAAGAAACCCAGAAATTATTCATTATTGTGACTAATAGTTAAGATCAGAGGAATGTGTGTGGATGCATAATCACAGACTGTTTCTGTGAATGGAAATATCATATAATATTGTGTCAGATTTGACCTAAGGACAAAAGAAGGGATATTGTGGATATGAGCCAACCTTTTCAAGAAGCCAATTTTGTGTTCGCACGGTCCAACAAGTCTTCCACTGGTGGGAAATTTCTATTATGGGATATTATGTGCTAACCTGACTCAGATGAATTGCTTCCAATTTGCTTGGCATATCCATCTGGGAACTTTCCATGGAGAACTTTTGGGAAGGGGCAAAAATACTGGTTAGCTGATTGGAGAAACGGTCTATCACCACCTATGTTGGTGATAGACGGGCCAAATCAACCAATCACATCAAACTTTTGCCGAAACCAGTCGGGAGAAGAGCAAAAACATCTTTTCCTCTGAGAAAAGCCTCCAGTGCCGTTTTTATTTTTGATAGTCTTTCAATGAAGGAATACTTTCTAATTCAGATAAAACTTGCGCGATAGCTACGCTCATCTCATCCGTGGAAGCCGCCACGTTTTTTAGACTGAACAGTCGCTTCTCGTTGTGTCACACCTAAACCAGCCTCAAAACCAACGCTGATTGGTCGGTCGTTTGGCTCCAAATTTTCTCTATCTCAAGATGTCAGACTGATCTGTGAGGAGAAAACTGGAGCTCGCCAGATCAGGACAGTCTCACGAGGCTAATTATGTGCATCTTAACGTGAAAAGAATCCCTAAACACAGACAGAGAAGCTTTGTAGTTTGCTGGACTTAAACACCATGGAGAGAGACGATGACCGCCATCACAAGTTCAGCATCATGGAGCGAAACAGGTTCAGCACCATAGAAAGAGACACTGGCTGCCATCACAGGTTCAGCACCATGGAGAGAAACGCTGCCCACCATCACAGGTTCAGCACCATGGAGAGACGGGTTCAGCACCATAGAAAGAGACACTGGCTGCCATCACAGGTTCAGCACCATGGAGAGACGGGTTCAGCACCATGGAGAGAGACGATGCCCGCCATCACGGGTTCAGCACCATGGAGAGAGACAGGTTCAACACCATAGAAAGAGACACTGGCTGCCATCACAGGTTCAGCACCATGGAGAGAGATGGGTTCAGCACCATGGAGAGACGATGCCCGCCATCATGGGTTCAGCACCATGGAGAGAGACAATGCCCACCATCACGCATTCAGCACCATGGAGAGAGACGGGTTCAACACCATAGAAAGAGACACTGGCTGCCATCACAGGTTAGGCACCATGGAGATGGTGTTTATCTGTCGCCCGCAACACCGGGAGAAACGGTCACAATTTGAATCACAGCCTTTTAGTTGGTTCTTCGTTTTGTGTGTGTTTTTTTTTTTTAACAGACAACAAATTTATTCAACCTTCATGTATAGTCGAGAGATTATTGAGGGGCGACCCTCATTTTTCAATGTCATCGAGTCAAATTTCAAAGACAAAAAACAGAAAAACAACACAGAAAACAGAAAACATAGGAAAAATAGGACAATTTAAATATACAGGTATGTTTATGTATATAATATTATATTTACATATAAGATAAATGTATGTTTCAAACTGTGAAAAGGCCTTTATTCTGTTCCATTTCATAAAAAATGTTTATACATCATACGCTGCTTTTAAAGGACTTAGTGAAAAGAAATGTTTTGAGGTGCTTTTTGAACATGGACAGGGATGGGGGAGAGAGGACGTGGAGTGGTAGACTGTTCCAGAGTGTTGGAGCATTGGCAGAGAAAGCCCTGTCCCGAAAAATCGGCAACCTGGTGTGGGGGGTGTCCAGCAGGTCCTTATCAGAGGCAGTGTAGGGGTGGAGGAGGAGATCTGTGAGGCATTAATCGCTAAGTGTTAGATAAGACTCATATATCACAAACCCAAACAAATACTTACATCTTTATAAATATTATTTAAGTAGTTGTACATTTTTATTACCAATATGTATGTACAGTACGTTTGTACATTCTTGCCTTTGTATTTTTTACCTTAATTTTTAGAAAATTTGTTGTCTTGTAATGTATCCTATTTATTATGTCTTGTATATTTTTGTGTGTCTGCTGTGTGTCTGGTATTTTGCTGTTGTAGCACTGACATTTCCCAATTTGGGATCAATAAAGTCTCTCTAATTCAATCTAATCTGATCTAATTTTAGTAACAATAACAATTATTCACCAGGACTACTTATTGACTTTGGAAAGATGTTGCATTTTGCATTGCAACAGTTAAACACATCAACAGTGAAAACACCTTGAACTGGGAAATTTCCCTTAATACTTTACTCGTTTGAACCTTTTTGGACTTGCCCTTCAGAACGCAAATTAATCATTTTCTTTCTCAATTACATTGTTTATGTGATCGATATCCAAAGCTTCGGTGGCGGGGGAAGCTAACATTTCCAAACGCATCTGAAAGCAGCTTGATTTCACGGAAAAAGAAAGAAGGAAAAGAGACAAAGCGAGAGATGAAGCGACTTTGCTTTGTTTTTGCAGGACACAGTCACCTGTTGCTACGCAACCTCCTTGGCAGTTCAGTTTGTTTTTGGGTCAAATTTCATCAGTTTTTTTATATCAGAAATATGGGTTTCTTACAACCAAATTGCCCCAAAATAATTTGGATGCACCATGCATCGCAGGTAAAATTAATGATTACTTTCATTGAATTTTTGTTGTTTTATTCAATTTCATAGCATTTGACAAAAAAGATGTTTAAATGGTTTTAAAACAGTATTTTGACTAAAGGTTGACATGAAACAGTCTCAAACTCAAAAATTAGGTATGTCATTTAAATGAGGTTTATTAGCCATGATTTAAAAAAAAAAAAAAACGTTGAAAAGAGGGTCAAAAATGTTCTAATAAAGCATCAAAATCATCAAATAAAAGCGTCAAAAACAACAGAAAAAGCACCAAAAAAGTTCATTTTCAATTTTGTCCCCGGAAGGACAACAAGGTAATGGTTGACGGGAAGACAACACAAGGAAAAAAAAGCAATGATAGAGGCAGAAATATTGACGCTGGGTTTGCTTTTCTCCAAAAGTTGAATCAGAAACTTTTTGCTGCAGGCATTTAAAACAAACGTGCGTTATTGGCGGACCGTCTGACGAGTGACTACAGACAAAAGGTTTGTGAACGAACGCTCAGTCAGCAAGTGCCTCACTGTATTGTGCACGGCCGTAACGTTACTATCTTTACTGTTAAGATCATTATTTATCAAAGAATAGAAAGAATCACTGAAGTTCTTCTCAAAGTTCATTTTTACTTGCCCAAGCAAGGAGCCAGTTTGCAGCACTCATTTCAAAGTACAGAAAGTGACTGCCGAGTGCCTTTTACAGCAGCTTTTTTATGATTACTATAAAGTCATAATACATAGTCGATGTTATCTCTGGTCAGGCTGAGCATCTCCTCCGCCTGCTCTGCCCTCCGGAGCATCCTGTGCTTTTCACGAGGTCAGTCAGTAGTGTCAAAACAGTATTTTGTCTTAGTTGTTACCATGCAAACAGTTTAATATTAACAGAAAAGGAAAGAGCAGTCATTAGAAAGAGTAGTCATCATTTTCTAACATTTACCATTATCAAAACGCCTGACAACAACACCGGGCTGCTACAGTATACCATGCAGACCTCTACAAACGTTTGTGTTAGGCCCGCTGCCCCTGTGTAGCTTCTCTGTTCTCTCAACGTGACATCATGGCTTCGCGTAAATATACACGCCACTTTCTAAAGCCAAGTGGCTTTTTATCTGTACGCATTTTGAGCTATCCGCATGTATGTCTACGCTGTATACAGCGGACGGGTTGGGTTTATTAAAAGAAGTACGGGACGGTTGGGTTTACAGGAATGGGACGGTTGGGTTTAGGAAATGTGTCACGCGGGACATGATCCCCGGTCTCCTGGGTGAAAGTCCTGTGTTGTTTGACCCATCCTCCACCCAACCAACCTCCCTATGCGGATTTTCGGGCTTTCATACTACTTGCTACGGCGTCAATTGACACGCAATCGCAAGGTAATGTAAGTCAGTGGAGGCCAAACGGCGTTGATAAACACGCTACAAAGCGATTATGCGTCTTGATAACACGCAAATAATGGCACACGAATTGGTGTGTCATACACACGCCACTGATTGAGATCAGTCTGGTTCTCTCCTCTCTCCCTCCCTCTGTCTGTCCCAAATTGCAGGAGTGGAGTCACGTTGTGTGTATGTTTACATCCACTGTATACAGCGTAGACATTCACGTGGATAGGTCAAAAATGCGTCCAGATAACACGCCATTTGGCTTTAGGAAAGTGGCGTTGAGATGTTTACGCAAAGTCATGATGTCACGTTGGTTAAATTCCCACACTCCTGGCTCTGCGTCTGTCTGCATTTGGGTTCTGTTTATCATTCAAACTGTTTGCTTGTAGCGGACATTCAGCTAGCAGCTTAATCCCAACAAAACACCACAGTGACTTTCAGCCTTCATGAAATTCACTCATACCCATCGAACGAATATTCGGATCCCGCCCTACCGAAATCACGATCAAAAGTCTATTCATTCCACAGCCCTAACCCGAACCGCAATCTTTTCCGAAACCTAAGTTGTGTTGTTTCAACTGACACCATTAACCACATGTTTGAAACTGTGACTGTTTCCCAGCTTCTCTGTGGCTGGTACTCTCCGATGCTCAGACAGCATATGTCGTTTTTGGGAGCCGTTGGCAAAACGCGCGTGAGGAGGGATTTTTTCTTGTGGAAGAAGAACACAAAGAATGAATCCAGATAAACAAATAGCGTAATAAAAAACATGTTGTGTCTTCCGTTGTCCATGAAGTCAAAAAAAAATAAAAATCCATGATGGTAAATGTCTGTGTGCATTTACCCCCACCCCCTCCATGGCTGCCTGCATAACACCCGCAGACAATAACCCACACAGGAACAAATTACAAGAATACAAATATTTGGCAACTCGGGGAACAAATACATATTTCCCCGGGTGGAAATTTGTCATTTAATTAGTGAGCGCACAATACCAGCAGGACAGTCACACGCCTTGGCTGTGCCATCCATAATGAAAATGTGCCACCAGTATTGTACATCCATAATCGTTCTCTGCAGACAGAGAATAGGACAACGATAAGCCACCTTGCTCTTCTCTCGTTCTCTCTCTCTCTCTATCTCTCTTTCTCTCACTGCACCCATGCTGAGGGAAAGGTTGGCCCGCTGGTTTCCCGTTGCCATTTAGAGGACATCTATTATGGAGATGTCAGGGCGCTGATGGCTGGGCTCCCACCAGGAACCTCCAGCAGGCAGACACAAGTGAACTTTGTTGCAGCACTTTTTTTTCCGTCTACACCCCCCTTCACACTTCTTCATATAGCTAATAAAGTAGAAACTGACGTGAAAAACCAGCTTTGATAACAGAAGTGACCTTTTAGCAGGGAAGGTGCGTGTGCGTGTGCGTGTGCGTGTGCGTGTGCGTGTGCGTGTGCGTGTGCGTGTGCGTGTGCGTGCGCGTGTGCACGCACACACACACGCACACGCACGCACACGCACGCACACGCACGCACACACACGCACACACACGCACCTGGTTGGACCAAAATAACAGTGCTGCTGTTCTCATTGAGTCAGCCCCCCCTAACTTTAGTTTTATGAGTGAGAATAGAGTGAATAAGAAAGGAGGTGGAGTTGCCATTTTGTTTAATGACTCATTCCAATGTACGCAAATATCTTACGGAAATTTTGCTTCTTTTGAATATGTGGCTCTTCAGCTAAGATCCTCCCCTCAAGCTCTACTTCTAAATATCTACAGGCCACCTAAATACTGTGCATCCTTCTTTGACAGTTTTAATGAACTGCTGTCTATAATCTGTATTAACTTTGACCGTGTAATTATTGCTGGTGATTTTAACATTCATGTTGACAACCCCCAGGACCGAGGGACCAAAGAACTGTGTTGTGTTTTTGAGAGCTATGGACTGACTCAGCATGTGACACAGCCCACGCACAATAAGGGGCACACTCTGGACTTGATTATCTCCAAGGGTCTGAACATTCCCAAGGTTGTGGTGACTGATGTTGCTCTCTCTGATCATTCCTGTGTTTTCTTTAACGGCACTATCTCTGTGCCCAAAAGTGTTCAAACAAAGTTAATCAGAAAACGGTATATTACTGAAAACACCAGTGAATCATTCATTCAGCTTTTCTCCTCTACACCCACCCTCACTGGGGCCTCAGTCACTGAACTTGTAGATAATTTCAACTGTAAAATTACAACTGTTATTGATGCTATTGCTCCCACTATGGTCAAAGCTGTCTCTGGTAAGAAAAGATCTCCATGGAGAAATTTTATAGGTGTGAGAACAGAAAAAAGAGAGTGTCGAAAAGCTGAACGCAGTTGGCGAAAAATCTAATCTCCAGGTCCATTATAACACTTATAAAGAGAGACTTCGCATTTATAATCTGGAACTAAGAAATGCAAGACGGTCCTTTTTCTCTGACATTATCGCCAGAAACAATAATAATTCACGTGCTTTGTTTGCTACTGTTGATAGATTAACAAACCCTCCAGTACCAGTAGCATCTGAACTGTTGTCTACCAAGGCTTGCAATGACTTTGCCTCCTTCTTCACAGACAAAATTCAGAAAATTAGACAAACAGTCAGTGCCTCCTTATCAAGTACAGGATATGTGTTGTCACAGTGTGCACGCAAAACAAATTCCAACATGACACAATTTCATACGATCAACCTTAAAAACCTGGAGGACATTATACAACATCTGAAAACCTCCTCCTGTTGCCTTGATATTCTACCAACGGGTGTTTTCAAAAATGTTTCGAAGTGTTTGGCTTCAGATCTTCTACAGATTGTAAACACATCTCTGCTCTCAGGTATCTTTCCACAGGCCCTAAAAACTGCAGTCATCAAGCCACTCCTAAAAAAGAACAATCTAGACACGACACTAATGAGCAACTATAGGCCAATATCAAACCTTCCATTTTTAAGTAAAATCATAGAAAAAGTGGTTTTTCAACAACTCAACCTTTTCTTATCGCTAAACAACAGTTTTGATGCCTTCCAGTCAGGTTTTCGACCACACCACAGCACTGAGACGGCTCTTGTTAAAGTCTTTAATGACATCCACTTAAACACAGATAGTGGCAAAATTTCAGTCTTAGTATTTCTTGATCTCAGTGCTGCATTTGATACGGTAGACCATGACACATTGCTTGACCGATTGGAAAACTGGGTTAGTCTTTCTGGCTCAGTACTAAAGTGGTTTGAATCTATTTAAAGAATAGGGACTACTTTGTGTCTATAGGTAATTATACATCTGAGCATACAAACATGACGTGTGGAGTTCCCCAAGGCTCAGTTCTGGGCCCTCTTCTGTTCAACATCTACATGCTTCCACTGGCTCAGATTATGGAAAACAACAAAATAACTTACCATAGTTATGCAGATGACACACAAATTTACATAACCTTATCGCCAGGGGAACTATAGCCCAATACAACAATTAAATATGTGCATTGAACAAATTAAGGATTGGATGTGCCAGAACTTTCTTAAATTAAATGAAGAAAAAACGGAGGTGGTTGTTTTTGGAGCAAAGAGGAACGATTGAAAGTCAGCGCTCAGCTTCAAATGACAATGTTAAAAAACAACAGACAAAGCCAGAAATCTTGGTGTAGTCATGGACTCAGACCTAAATTTTTAAAAAGCCACATTAACATAATTAAAAAAATCAGCCTATTATCACCTTAAAAATATATCAAGGGTTAGAGGACTTATGTCTCAGCAGGATCTGGAAAAACTTATCCATGCTTTTATCTTCAGTAGACTTGACTACTGTAACGGTGTCATTACAGGTCTCCCTAAAAAATCAATCAAACAGCTGCAGCTGATTCAGAACGCTGCTGCTCGAGTCCTCACTAAAACCAGGAAAGTGGATCACATCACTCCAGTACTGAAGTCTCTACACTGGCTTCCAGTGCCTCAAAGAATTGATTTCAAAATACTTTTACTGGTTTATAAATCACTAAACGGTTTAGGGCCAAAAAACATTTCTGATCTGCTACTACATTATGATCCACCCAGACCTCTCAGATCGTCTGGGACAGGTCTACTTGTTGTCCCCAGAGTCAGAACTAAACAGGGGGAAGCAGCGTTCAGTTTTTATGCTCCAAATATCTGGAACAAACTCCCAGAAACCTGCAGGTCCGCTGCAACTCTCAGTTCTTTTAAATCTAAGCTAAAGACCTATCTTTTTGATGTTTCTTTTCTTTAAATAATCTATTTTATTAACTTTAATCTCTTATACTGCACTGTAACTTTTATTCTTATACTGCACTATCAATTTTATTCTTGTTTTAATTTGTTTATTAATGTTTTTAAATTGTTTTATAACTGCTCTTTAATGTTTTATGTAAAACACTTTGAATTGCCCTGTTGCTGAAATGTGCTATACAAATAAAGCTGCCTTGCCTTGCCTTGTATAGTAATACTCTCACATATACATTAGACAGGTACCCTATATAGTAATACTCTCATATACATTAGACAGGTCCCTATATAGTAATACTCTCATATACATTAGACAGGTCCCTGTATGGTAATACTCTCATATACATTAGACAGGTCCCTATATGGTAATACTCTCATATACATTAGACAGGTCCCTATATGGTAATACTCTCAGATACATTAGACAGGTCCCTATATGGTAATACTCTCATATACATAGACAGGTCCCTATATAGTAATACTCTCATATACATTAGACAGGTCCCTATATAGTAATACTCTCATATACATTAGACAGGTCCCTATATAGTAATACTCTCATATACATTAGACAGGTCCCTATATAGTAATACTCTCATATACATTAGACAGGTCCCTATATAGTAATACTCTCATATACATTAGACAGGTCCCTATATAGTAATACTCTCATATACATTAGACAGGTCCCTATATAGTAATACTCTCATATACATTAGACAGGTCCCTATATAGTAATACTCTCATATACATTAGACAGGTCCCTATATAGTAATACACTCATATACATTAGACAGGTACCTGTATAGTAATACTCTCATATAAATTAGACAGGTCCCTGTATAGTAATACTCTCATATACATTAGACAGGTCCCTGTATAGTAATACTCTCATATACATTAGACAGGTCCCTGTATAGTAATACTCTCATATACATTAGACAGGTCCCTGTATAGTAATACTCTCATATACATTAGACAGGTCCCTATATAGTAATACTCTCATATACATTAGACAGGTCCCTGTATAGTAATACTCTCATATAAATTAGACAGGTCCCTATATAGTAATACTCTCATATACATTAGACAGGTCCCTGTATAGTAATACTCTCATATACATTAGACAGGTCCCTATATAGTAATACACTCATATACATTAGACAGGTCCCTGTATAGTAATACTCTCATATACATTAGACAGGTCCCTGTATAGTAATACTCTCATATACATTAGACAGGTCCCTGTATAGTAATACTCTCATATACATTAGACAGGTCCCTATATAGTAATACTCTCATATACATTAGACAGGTCCCTATATAGTAATACTCTCATATACATTAGACAGGTCCCTATATAGTAATACTCTCATATACATTAGACAGGTCCCTATATAGTAATACTCTCATATACATTAGACAGGTACCTATATAGTAATACTCTCATATACATTAGACAGGTCCCTATATAGTAATACTCTCATATACATTAGACAGGTACCTATATAGTAATACTCTCATATACATTAGACAGGTCCCTATATAGTAATACTCTCATATACATTAGACAGGTCCCTATATAGTAATACTCTCATATACATTAGACAGGTCCCTATATAGTAATACTCTCATATACATTAGACAGGTCCCTATATAGTAATACTCTCATATACATTAGACAGATACCCTATATAGTAATACTCTCATATACATTAGACAGGTCCCTATATAGTAATACTCTCATATACATTAGACAGGTCCCTATATAGTAATACTCTCATATACATTAGACAGGTCCCTATATAGTAATACTCTCATATACATTAGACAGGTCCCTATATAGTAATACTCTCATATACATTAGACAGGTCCCTATATAGTAATACTCTCATATACATTAGACAGGTACCCTGTATAGTAATACTCTCATATAAATTAGACAGGTACCCTGTATAGTAATACTCTCATATACATTAGACAGGTCCCTATATAGTAATACTCTCATATACATTAGACAGGTACCTATATAGTAATACTCTCATATACATTAGACAGGTACCTATATAGTAATACTCATATACATTAGACAGGTCCCTATATAGTAATACTCTCATATACATTAGACAGGTACCCTATATAGTAATACTCTCATATACATTAGACAGGTCCCTATATAGTAATACTCTCATATACATTAGACAGGTCCCTATATAGTAATACTCTCATATACATTAGACAGGTCCCTATATAGTAATACTCTCATATACATTAGACAGGTCCCTATATAGTAATACTCTCATATACATTAGACAGGTACCTATATAGTAATACTCTCATATACATTAGACAGGTCCCTATATAGTAATACTCTCATATACATTAGACAGGTCCCTATATAGTAATACTCTCATATACATTAGACAGGTACCCTGTATAGTAATACTCTCATATACATTAGACAGGTCCCTATATAGTAATACTCTCATATACATTAGACAGGTCCCTATATAGTAATACTCACATATACATTAGACAGGTACCCTACATAGTAATACTCTCATATACATTAGACAGGTCCCTATATAGTAATACACTCATATACATTAGACAGGTACCCTGTATAGTAATACTCTCATATACATTAGACAGGTCCCTATATAGTAATACTCTCATATACATTAGACAGGTCCCTATATAGTAATACTCTCATATACATTAGACAGGTCCCTATATAGTAATACTCTCATATACATTAGACAGGTACCTATATAGTAATACTCTCATATACATTAGACAGGTCCCTATATAGTAATACTCTCATATACATTAGACAGGTCCCTATATAGTAATACTCTCATATACATTAGACAGGTCCCTATATAGTAATACTCTCATATACATTAGACAGGTCCCTATATAGTAATACTCTCATATACATTAGACAGGTCCCTATATAGTAATACTCTCATATACATTAGACAGGTCCCTATATAGTAATACTCTCATATACATTAGACAGGTCCCTATATAGTAATACTCTCATATACATTAGACAGGTCCCTATATAGTAATACTCTCATATACATTAGACAGGTCCCTATATAGTAATACTCTCATATACATTAGACAGGTCCCTATATAGTAATACTCTCATATACATTAGACAGGTCCCTATATAGTAATACTCTCATATACATTAGACAGGTACCTATATAGTAATACTCTCATATACATTAGACAGGTCCCTATATAGTAATACTCTCATATACATTAGACAGGTCCCTATATAGTCAGCACATTAACTCCTCCTCTCAGTGGCAGTTTTTAATTGAACAACCCTGTCGGCTGTGTAGCACAGCCCTTGCACAATGAGATATTGCACAACTAACATATTGCCCATATATTGTATGTGTGTGTGTGTGTGTGTGTGTGTGTGTGTGTGTGTGTGTGTGTGTGTGTGTGTGTGTGTGTGTGTGTGTGTGTGCGTGAGTGCTGGGAGACGGTGGCTGTAAGTTGTCTGGATCATAAGCTCATAAGTGGCTTTTCAATTTTCCTGCAACATACATAGAGCCAGAGATGGTTTAGAACCGAGACGGCCCAACTGCGAGCCCCTTTAGGAGACTAGCGGCAGGTCCTGAGTGGGTTGACTCCAACGGGAGAAGTGAACGTGAACACAGATTATGAGCGATCCTTTCACCCCGTAGTCACCAAAAGTAAATATTGGACCCATATCTCACAAGCCACATATCTCCAGAACATTCTGACATTAAAATTAACATTACAATTTATCAGACGGACACATTAGAAGAAAATTAACTGTTTTTGAGACCTGTTTCTGTCTGGGGAACAAACTCTCGCGAGATCTGGCGACCGCAGAGAAGCTGACGTCAGCTAACGTTCGTGAACGCCCTAACAACACTAATCTCTGTAATGCTAAATATTTCTTTCAGCTGTGTTAATATCAAACGTTAGCTAAAGAAATGAGTAAATTATACAAATATAACTTTTCATCCATCCACACGATGTTCACCCCACGTTTAAACGAGGCCACGCCCCTTTAGGAGACAGGAAGTGAGGACTGTGAAATGTGCTATCGTTAGAATCAAGGTTCTTTGACATGGCTCCAGAGAGGCAAATGTCCCGCCCCCTCCAGTGGACCACCATGGGACATTATTTAGGAAAAAACATGTCCGGTAGTGAACGGGGAGACAAAGTTATTTTTATCCTGTTGGAATTGAGCCATGATTTATCTATGTATCTGTATTTTATGGATTGTTATTAAAAATTCTGTTATGTGTTTATCTGTTTGTGAGTGTAGGGGGTGGGGGGGGATTGTGTTATGTGTGTATATCTGTGTGTGTGTGTGTGTGTGTGTGTGTGTGTGTGTGTGTGTGTGCGTGCGTGTACGTGTGTGTGTACATGTGTGTATGTGGTTGTGTGTGGGGGTATTGTGTTATGTGTGTATATCTGTGTGTGTGGGGGGGGTGGTATTGTGTTACGTGTGTGTGTGTGTGTGCATGCGTGTGTGTATGGGGGGTATTGTTTTATGTGTGTGTGTGGGGAGGGTATTGTGTTATGTGTGTATATCTGTATGTGTGTGTGTGTGTGTGTGTGTGTGTGTGTGTTTGTGTGTGTGTATGGGGGGTATTGTGTTATGTGTGTATATTTGTATATGTGTGTGTGTGTATGTGTATGGGGGGTATTGTGCTATGTGTGTATCTGTATTTGTGTGTGTGTGTATGTGTGTATGGGGGGTATTGTGCTATGTGTGTATATCTGTATGTGTGTGTGTGTGTGTGTGTGTGTGTGTATGTGTGTATGGGGGGGTATTGTGCTATGTGTGTATATCTGTATATGTGTGTGTGTGTGTGTGTGTGTGTATGTGTATGGGGGGTATTGTGCTATGTGTGTATATCTGTGTGTGTGTGTGTGTGTGTGTGTGTGTGTGTGTGCGGGGGTTATTGTATGAAGCACTTTGTGCTACATTTACATGTAGGCTATGAAAAGTGCTAAATAAATAAAGTGTGACTGATTGATTGATTGATTGATTGATTGATTGATGAATTACACGTTTGTCAGTTTAACGTGGTGTTTCATGGAAGACTGGTTGGAAACAGCAAAACTCAGCGAGAGCACGAGCACAGACAGTCACATCTACAGTAATGGAGATAGAGAGCAGCATGTGTCCTCACCTTTATTTTGTTTGTTTACTGAAACAATCTGATAGCGTCTTTGCCCTCGCTTCGGGGGGGAAGCGGTTCCCCGCCTATCCGGCTTTGATGAAGTGATTAGCAACACGCTGTAGCCTCCGATCACCGGACACATTTCGAGAACGATACTGCAGCCGCAGACACGGGAGGCAAATAAGCAGAAAATGGGAGGAAACTGTGAAAATGTGGAAAGATTTAGTTAGTGCGGGAGTTGTGTCTGGATTTTTTTTTATATTTCATGCGAAATACGGACAGATGCTACGACACAGACGTTTTGATCATCACACAACGAGATCCATCTTTTACAAATAACGCCGCGGCTTTAAAACCTCACCAGATGTCAGAAAAAAGGCTTGTTTTGTCTGAGATACGACTCCGAACAAGATGTTTTTAAGACTCGATATTTAGGATGCATCGTCTAAAAACAAGTCCCTAT
This sequence comes from Perca schrenkii, assembly GCA_025617405.1. Classification (NCBI taxonomy): domain Eukaryota; kingdom Metazoa; phylum Chordata; class Actinopteri; order Perciformes; family Percidae; genus Perca; species Perca schrenkii. The sequence goes on from CM046799.1 coordinate 30,798,374, forward strand.
CGCTCACTGAAATATCACTCGTTAGGTGATTGTGTCTTATATCGTTATTAGATATTTGGACTAGAAATTAGACGAATATACTTGGTAAGAGTTGGCTTTTTCTGCAGTGCACTACGATTGACGACAGAAGCTCTGTATGAGAAAGTACATTGAGTTACAGAAGCGAGTGGAACAGAGGGGGCGGGAACTGTTAGGGCCCATAACTTAAGATTGATGGGCGACTGTGTTAGCCTGTAAAAAAAAAGTTGATTTGTTGAAGACAATGTGTGTGTGTGTGTGTGTGTTTGTGTCATTAGAGAGAGAGTTGGCCTGAGAAATGCTCGCGGAGAGGGACTTTAAATCTACAGTAAATATTCCTTTTTCTGGCAGGAGCCGCCTCTGATGGAGTAAATATTAGACAGTGAATGAATCACTGTGGGAAGGAGAAGCTGTGGGGAGTCTTGTTGAATCAATGCCCTCGGAGAGCCTGTGTGTGTGTGTGTGTGTGTGTGTGTGTGTGTGTGTGTGTGTGTGTGTGTGCGCAGCCCCGCAATCTTCCAGAACAAAGGCAAGCGAAATCTAAATCACATGCAGACGTAAACATGTGACAGGACAGATAACGGTAAAGGGAGCGAGAGGAGGAGGAGGAAGAGGAAGAGGAGGGCAGGTTGGAAATGTCATTCCAAGGGAAGGCGATGGTTCAGCTCCCCTGCTTGGTTAAGTGCCATATCTAGAAAAAGGAAGTGACAGCCGAGGCGTGCCAGCTGGAAGAAGGCGGGCTGCTCACTCTGCTACAATCTGCAAGAATGCAAACGTAATGGCTCTGCTGCTGTGCGCCGTTTCCCCCGCAGCCCTAATCGCTCAGCATAATGAAAACGAAAAAAAAAGAAACAAAAAAAACTGCCGACCACCCACCAAAAGTAATGAGTTAATGTGCTGCCATCCCGTCAAAGTTTATTCACTTCAAATAAGGAAATCCATTTACTGCTGCGTCTTATGAGCACGCCAAATGCAACCGCTGCAAATGATTAATGAAGGATGGATTTAGGCCGGTACAAGCTGAGCATTGTTTTGCGTTCGACGTTCAGTTAAAAAAAAGAAAAAAAAATCCTCTGTGTTGGTTTGGTAAATAAAAAAACATGTCTTGGTTTTTACGAGACCAATGCTGTGTCTCGAATCAACCAATAAAAAATACTAACGTTTGGTCAGTGGCTCTCAGCGTCAGATACCGACACAAAGACGAACACGGAGCTGTAAGATGACATAGTGTTAAGAGGGACAACGCTAGCGAGTAGTATGAAAGACTTTCAGGGACCCGATCTTGTCATCAAAAAGTGATGCCAAGAGTCCAGACCAAGCTAAAGTCTAAATATGAGACCTAAGGGCTAGACGCTAGTCTACATCTACGTGTCATTTCCGGGATTGCTCCGGTGCAACTAGAAATTCCCCTGGATTTTCGGCTGGATGTCCCGTCACCTTCAGTTTCTTTGTGCTGGCGTTTTGAACCTTCGGTGGATTTGTGAGGACCATGGTTAACTGCTCCTCAGATCTCTGCAGGGTAAATCCAGACAGCTACCTAGACTATCTGTCCAATCTGAGTTTTCTGTCGCATAACTAAAACAACTTTTGAACGTACACATGTTCCACCAAAACAAGTTCCTTCCTGAGAGTATTTTGCAGCGGCACCGCCCAAGACGATTGTGATTGGCTTAAAGAAATGCCAATTAACCAGAGCACGTTTTTTTCTCCCATCATCTTTCCAATGCAGTCTGGACTAGCCAGACCCTCCTCCGCAGCGCTGTGGAGGAAGGTCTGGCAACGCGAGACTAGCCAGACTCTAAAGGAAACTTTTTGCGTCAGTAACAAACGCCATATAGGCGAATGGCTGGTGTTTAACTGGATGCTCTGTGTGCGTTCAGTCTTTTCTTATATAACCTCGCTGTGTTAATTAGCCATCTTCCACAACTTTTCGGTTTCCATTAGCATCAGGAGTGCAGTGTGTTTAATGTCGCAGGTAAAGCTGGTGACTTCATTCTGCAGTCACACGGGATGAACTCTTCATTTTGACAAGATGAACAAAAAGAGCTATATTTAAAACAAACTCATATTGACAGGTTGCTGTGGAAACAAGACGCCTCAACCAGAAGGTAACGTCCTATAAATAAACCGACCTTTACTGCTAATTTGCCCGCTTCTGTGTCAAACAGAAATGTGCATGATTAATTTAGCTCAACGCGTGTCTTGATCTGAGGGACAGAGTGTTGACAATCGGTTAACAGAGCCCTGTTCATGCCTATGCGAGTTGCTCGGTGGCGGATGAAGCCATCGTGAAGCTAAAAAAAAGCAAAAAAGTTGAACTTCTTCGTACAAAATGACCCAAATGATTGCCGTTGCTTTTGTGCTGTTCGGTCCATAAAGCTGGCGCACCAGAGACCTCCGCTGGACAAGCCGGATACTTTCTGTTAATCGTGCAGCTGTTCTAGACTTTCTAAATGTTATCGGACCGAATGGGTAAAATTCTGATGGCGGAACAGAGTCATTTCGCGAGTTTGCGATGCCCAACAATATATTTTGGTTCCCCATGACATCACCAGACCGACACGGAAGTTGTAATTACACTGTTTGGCTGCTACGACAAATTGGCCTCAAGTCCGGCGCACTTCCCATGGGGCCTGCTTCAAATCCGATGAATTCTATTGGATCCCCAAACGTCACTTTGCAACCTTACCTGCACGCATGAAGACAACATAATAAGACTGTTCAAACACAGAACGCTTAAGCCTCCTAACCCCAAAATCCGTCGGGTGGGTTTAAAAAAGCATGTTTTGTTTAAAAGATCACCAAAATAAAAAACACTTACCCTGGAAAGAAGCTGAAAAAAACTAATTGTTAGTCGGATTTTCAGAAGTACGACCGTCCATGAATGCGTCTGGGTAGAACCCACCGACATTATGTAAAAAGCTCCAAAGTTAAGCCAAAAAAAAAACACTGATCGGATAAAAAAAAATCGCATAGATCATGTCCATTTTCAAAAGTTTGCACCAAACTAAATCAACCTTTTGCCATTTTTTTATGTTTCATGCCATTATAACTGTGTTGTAGTGCTCAAGAGACATTTAGGAGCTGTTCCTCCTTCAGGCCATGGCTGTGCTTGTTAATTTGAGATGCAAGACTTGCAGATAGAGAGAAAAATTAGCTCACAGTGAGTAATAATGTGACGTTTTCACTCTACTTCAGTCTCAGACTTCAGTCTCAAACTTAACATCTCGTACATTAAACTTTAAACTTAAGTTTTGACTGGCGTTGTGAAATGTTCACCTTGCCTCTCAGGGCTTCCAGACAGTTCTACTCAGAGAAGAATACAAAGAAAAAGCCAGCCGGAGGGTGATCCAAAAAGAGTATTAAGTGCTCATGAATAACTGTCTGTGCCAACGGGCAGAGATTACAAGATAATGTTTTCATGTACCGGCAGGGAGACGCTCGCTCTGCCTCGACAAAGTGCCTCAGCTGCAGCTTTGAGGCAAAGTTTCACCCGGCTCTGCTATAAGACCGGGGTTTTTTAGCTGTTCCGCTGATATTAGACAAGTTACCCTTCACTCCTTTTTGTTTCTGTTTCTGTTGCTGAGAAACAGAAACCCCACGATATAATAATAGAAACTTCACAGTTTTCCAGTATAACAAGGAGGGCTGGGACGACATGCTTTTGTCCCGATTTGATTCTTTCACGATTCATGGGTGCCAATTCGATTTGTATTTTGTAATTTTTCAATTATTGTGATTCTAGAACTATTGCCATTCAATAGTATTGAGTAATTTCTTTTCCTTCTTTAACTAAAATAAAAAAAACTGTTTTCTTTTTTTCAGAGATTCTTTTTGGGGCATTTTAGGCCTTTATTTATATAGGACAGCTGAAGATATGAAAGGAGAGAGAGAGAGAGAGAGAGAGGGGGGGGATGACATGCAGCAAAGGGCCGCCGGGCGGAGTCAAACCTGCAAATAGGGGTGCCATCGGCAGTACCGTTAAATCTGAAAATATTTAGGTGAATCATTGGTAACAAAATAAATTAAAATATCGATTCTGAGGAAAAGAATCAACTTTAAAATCGACAAAAAAAAATCACGATACATACAACTCAAGATTTTTTTTCCCCAGCACTAATAAGCTCATGTGCCAACGTTCAAAAAGTGAAGAAAAGGTAGCACATCTCAAGTTGTCAAGGTAAGGACAAAAACTGTAGTGTCCCTTATTTAATTGTGCTCACGTCATGTGTTTCAGCACAATGCCTTTTCCAGAGCATTTTGAAGAAGGCTTTGTGCCGAAATAAGAGTATTTTGTCTTCCTTAAATTGGGACCTTGAGATGTGCTACCTTTTCTTCACTTTTTGAAAACTGCTTATTGGATTTTGGGTTCAGCACTTCACCAAGAATCTCCATTGTTGAAGCGCGACCTCCTTTTTCAACTCAACATATTGGAGATATTCAGATCAGTGTGTTTACTTGCAATTGTGAGACTTGTACTCTCCCGATAAGAAATGACAAACACATGCTACTTGGCTAACATAATGACCGGTCTCGCATAGTTCCCAGTGGTCACAGAGTTTCACACTAGAAGCTGTTGCTCCCATTAAACCGGCTTGTTTTGCAGAAGCTGCCAGTTTGGCTCGCTGCAGGAAACAAAGCAGTGCCTCTGCAGCACAAATGCCAGTAACAACTCCAGCCAGCTGCGAACGAGGCAATGTTCCTATAAAGGTTCTGCAATTGACATTCAGAACATTAATATTAATATTATAATATTAATATTAATATTGCAGCAAACAAATACTTGCTTTGTAAAGATATAGCGGAGTTCTTCGTTTAGTGTATATGGATTCGAAAATACATCTGTTTCTCATGAATGGCTTTGTACGATATCCTACAGCTACTTATGCTCAACAATCATATGATATCCTACGAAATGATGATCGATTTGAAAGTTGTTTTAATGCCTGCTTCTTTTCTTTGTTGTACAGATTTAAAGGTCCAATATGTAATATATTTACTGTAATAAATCCCCAAATGACCCCAATCATCATCAGATATTAAGGAAACATGCTAAGTTAAAACACTATCTTTTACATTTTATGTAATTTCAACATTTATGTACTCACATTGAATTATATAGCTAGAGTACCCGAGTCGGGGGAGACGACTCTCTCCAGTATATTGAATTTGTACTGCAGTACCTATTTTAAACGCTAGCTGTCAGTATTACATATTGCACCTTTAATAAGCATTGTTGGAGGAAACTCCAAGATCCAAGAAGAAAGATCCAAGATTTTCATCAACAGTGACTGCTTCTGTAATTGTGCATTTAAATAACGTTCTTTTCCTTTTACTTTCCTCCACCAAGCACCAAACCGTGCACATTTCTTGATTGGTATTTTAAATGTCAAACGCATGTGTCATCTGCATACATGCACTTAGTGATTCATTTTGACAGTAAAGAAACTAAAGATATGAGCAAAATGTTAATGTAACCTTAGCCAAGCTAACTGACATTTCATTTTTTTAAAAAGCATTCATTATAATTTTAATTTTAATCAATCCTATTCCCTGAAATGTAAAGCTGAGAAAAACTATTATGGGGGATAATGAGACGAAATGCAAACTGAGATCAGCTGTCATCCCATGTGGCAGGTGATGATGAGCAGGGTCACAAACTTATTGAAAAATAGGGCGACCATTCTTTATACTACAGTATTAACCCAAATATAATACGACCCCGATTATAAGATGACCCCTTCTTTTTTTAAAACTCTTTTTTTGAAAAAGACATTTTGAAGACCAAATCTCATTTTAATAAAGAAGTCTGTATGAGTGTTTTGTCTTAAGTATATAGACTTATCCTCCGCCACAAACACAGCCCATTACGGCACATCTGTCACCTGCACTACAAGCCGAGGCTGGCTTTAAACTCAGTGGAGGGTATGTTTAACTCTCTGGAAATCATTTCCAGAGTTCTTACTTGGATGACGGATCGAATGATGAGCCATCCCTCATTTTGTTTTTCAGTCACATTGTCACACACCCTCCAGTGAGTCTTACTAAAGCGGACGGTTTTGGGACCGCGGTACGTTTTTGGGACCGCGGTACGTTTTTCTTTGGCTCTTGGCGTTCGCCGACAGTCTTTTTGGGCTCGCCATCTCCGTACATTACATTATGTGACGCCATATTTATTGGCTACTTGGCAGTTGTTTGACTCTGCTGCGTTTATCACCATCTTAACGTAAATCAAAACTTCACATTTCTTTGCTAACTTGGCCTACTTTTGAGCCGTTTTGTGCGGGATGCTCACCGTGTCTCTGCATCTTTCAGGCTTCCTCGCTCTGTTGGGAGTTTGGAGTGACGGCTCTGGTCACAAGAGGTACACTCAGTTTACCGCTATTTGGCGCCACCTGTTGGTGTGGATGTTTAAAAGTCTAGACCCCGCATATAGTACGACCTCGATTTTTCAGATATTTTCATAGGGAAAAAAAAGTCTTATATTTGGGTCAATACAGTAATTAACAGAAAACCCCAACATTTTCATGACAGTACAAAGAAAGTCATCGGACATGTGCAATGGAATGTACTGCTGTCCGACAATGCTGTAAGTAAGATATTTAGGTTATATGCATTTCTGAAAAGGATCATTTTTATTATTATTATGGTAGGTGTTTCTAATCTAACATTACAAGTAGGCTAGTCTAGATCAACGAGGATCATTTCCAGGATAATCGCTGGCTGATGTTCCTCACCTTTCCACTCTGTGTGTTATCGTTCTCAAACACCCTTCGCTTCGGGAAACAACAACAAACTTCGAGCTAGCAAGCTACACGCTGAAAATTACCTGCTTGGTTCTTTTGGGGAATGATTCTAAAGATTTATAAAGAATATGTTTAGGGCATTTCCTCTCTAACTAGGACATTTTGGGACCGATTGGAGGGATTGCTGTGGATGAGGTACACACGGAGATACACTGGTAAGAGGCAATGAGGTTTAACCATGTATCAGCTAATTTAAATAGCTCACGTTACTGTATTGTGTCAATAGTTAACTTCATTTAATAATGTGGCATTTTCTTTTGCAGGGTGCAAATGTTCCACCAAAACAAGTTCCTTCCCAAGACTATTTTGCAGCGTTGCTGCGTCCAGAGCTTAGCGCCGCCCATGACGATTGTGATTGGTTTAAAGAAATGCAAAGAACCCAGAGTTTTTTTTTCCTCCTATCCCAGAATGTATCTGTGGTGTAGACAGACCTTACTCCACAGCGCTGTGGAGCTAGAGCTGGCAATGACAGCGATTAGCGATAATCATTACCATTGTGCTCATATTCACCATCCTAGCAATCACATCAGCAGCAGCAGTAGCAGCGTCATCAGTTTTTTTGTCAGAGAAGCTGCGCTGCAGCCGAGCGGCTTGGCTGCTCAGCCATCACACTCTCAAATCTGCTCCCTCAGACTCCGGGGGGATTAGCGCTGACAGCTCAACAGGAAGTGAAGTAGATAAAGCAGCGTGGTCCGGCTCATACAGTGCCTGCAGTTAAATGCGGTAGCTGTAATTAATCATCACCTGGGTCATTTCTTTTCAGCTTTGTCAATACTGTTTTAATCTACCTACATTAGCATTACATTTTGTGGCAAAATCAATTAATTTCAATGGAATTGCTGCAATTAGTGGACTTACTCATAGTAAATCTGCACAAATCGTTCAACTTCGGTGAACCATGACAAAAAATGTTACCTCTGTGTGTGTGTGTGTGTGTGTGTGTGTGTGTGTGTGTGTGTGTGTGTGTGTGTTACACCATCCACTTTTAATTTGACTTTCTCTTCCGGACGATAAATTGAAGTGATGACAAGGCAGACTGTTATTGGGAAGTCAAGGGAAGAGCAAGTATGTATTATATACTTGAGTTATGTTTTGTGTGTACCATTTGTTTTTTCTCTCTGTGTGTGATCGTAGAAACACCTAACACAGGAACACTGTGTATCATCATGTAATCACATTTAAGCACTTTGCACCATGTCATTTTACTACTGCGTGTCTTGAGAAAGATCCCTGTCACCAAAGACGTCGGCCGACCAAGTGTGTGCACCACAAAGGAGACAAAGCAAGTGGTGTGCGTGTTGCTTTTTAATTGACAAGCAGGCTGTTCTCATAAAGCATTCGTACACAAGCTACGAAAAGTAATGCACTGTAACTTGTATGTATTCCACGTATTTATTACTGTTTGCAACACATTAACTGGCGCTGTATAAGACCGCGATGATCCTCGTAGGGAGGACTTAGGGGTGAATGTTTGGCTCCTAAAACACAGGGCTTTCGAGCAGGGGAGCAGAGTTTGTGTCCCAGAATAAGTTAAGGGGAAAACACAAGACTTTCATCCCAGAAAATAGGTGTTCATGTCCCGGGAGTACTACATAAGGGGACCAGTGTTTTAACCCAAACCACAGTCTGTTTTCTAATCTTAACTAGTCGTTTTGGTATCTAAACATAACTGTCGTCGCCGCATGACGGTCACCTTTTGTCGGCTAAACTCAACTGTAACGGCCGCTGTAATGACTGTAACCTCACAGTGCTGTGTACCCAGCTCACAGCCACCTTTTGTCGTCTAAAATTAACTGTAAAGAACTCAACCGTCATATGACAGGTCGGTGTTTGCCGTAATTTCGTAGGATACGTAGGGTACGTATCTGTTCATGAGAATGTGTTGCGACAAGTTCACCTGGATGTGAAACGTATTGTACGCTCCACAAAATACAAAAAAAAGGGTCCGTGCATGAGGCGCATGGTTCCAAAAGGGTTGTGCCTAGTGTCTTAAATAATCATAGGTGTGTTTTGGGCGTAACACGCAATAAACCAATCAGAGTGTCATCTCCCATTCCCTTTAAAAGCCAGGCGAGTTTGGACCTTTGCGCATTGCTATTATGATGGCGGATGGACGCAAAGATGGGCGCAGGTGCATTTGCTATTTAAACGACGCAGGCGCTGGACGGGAAATTGACAAATGCGTCGGTCTTAAACTAGCAAAGACACTTGCGTCGGGCTTTGTGATGCGCCGGGTGCAAGAAAGGTCCCCTTTGTCCTGCATTCTACCGGAAATCTTTGACTTGTGAAGGATTGAAGATATTATTTAGACGTATTGCGCTACAGAGCATCTAACTCTATTTCTTCTGGCACCTGATCTATATGTTTTGGCAATATCATAGAGCCATATGATCATGGTCTCGTAAAAGATGATTTATTAACACTGTGTGCATTGTAAATCCATGACAGATGAAGGTGTTATTGCAGACTCTGCAGAAGGAGAGACTGGCTTCTGCCGAGGCTGCACAGAAAAGTTGAATGTCCTCTGTGGAAAAACTCAGCTACTGCTGTCACTTTGTGTACTGGCATCCCACAGTGTTGCTCCATCCTGTGATTGATTTGTCAGTTCTACTCTCCAACCAACATCTAGCTGGCCAAGTTAAACGTCCCTAAGGACATGTTCAGTAGCTTGTTCATTTTCAGACTGTCAGAATGTATTTCTGTTGTTTGTAATAAAGCATTTATTTTGATATTACATCTATCTATAATATTATTTTGCTCTCCCTGAGAGTTGGTGCTTAGTTTGGCAGATGAGAAAACACTTCTCCAAATGAGGGATAACAGCTTCCAGTTTCAGGTTGTTTATTTTGTTGCCACCCACATGAAGGTAGGCTGCTGTAAAACTAAAATACACAAAAGAAAAAGAAAAAGACATTAAATGACATTGCCCTACTAGGATTGGGTATTGCTTGTTTTTTTTCCAATAGCAGTGCAAAAGCGATATTTTTCAACCAGTGCCGGTGCCTAAACGTTGCCTGAACCGATACTTAAAAAAATAATTAATAAAAAAGAGCACAAAACAACGGTCGGCGACATTAAAGAACGGCTTCTTTATTGCTAAGGCCATATCAAAATTAAATGACTTATTAATAATGTAATGACAATAATTTATAACAATAACTTATTTCACCAGTAAATTGCTGTTAAACGACAAAAACAACCACTAGATGGGGAAAATTGTATTTTACAATAACTTTGAATGCACCACGAGGCTAAGGCTACCAGTTTAGAGTGAACTTCTGTGAGTAAGTCTGTGTTGTTTTTCCGACAACGGCAGCTGCAGACTGATACATCCCTGTGTTGGAATCCTCTACAGGGAAATACAGTCACAGTTTACACTGTTTAACGTTAGCTGTCAGCATTTTAACCGTGTTTAATCTTAGCTGCTAGCTATGGGTAGGCTAACGTTACCTGCTGCCAAGTGTAACGTGAACTAGCGTCACGTGCAGTGATCTTCTTCTTCTTCTGTTGCCTCTGACGTCCGTTTCGGAGCATCAGAGAGCAGCGCAGGCATTTCAGTGGCACCGAAATGAGGCACCGAAATCTGTGCTGCTATTCGGTCCGGTAGATATTTAGTCCATTTTACAGTGTAACATGATGTTGCAATACCCTTACTATAGCTAGCATAACTGCTATCCACGTGGTAAATAATTAGTGATGATCATTACCTCGAAATTAACGTATAATATGAAACTCCATTGACATGCTGATGGGGGTTAGCATCACGATCGCGATAAAACGTCTGTCTTAAAACTACTCAATTTACTTAACATGCTTAGCTTCCTAAACAACATGAGAAATGAATACTTAGAAGCATATGTTTTCCTGTGCTCTGTGTAAAAGGAAAAGAGCTGCGAACCTAGGTACTTTAGCACTCCACACTGTCTATGGCATGGGTCATACTGAAACTCAAAATCCCTAGTAGCGACTTAAAAATACAACTACAACTAGTTGGAGATATTGCATGCCATGAAAAGACAACACAATGAATTTATCTTTTTTTTAAATTTGGGTAAACCGGCCTTTTAAATTGTAGAAGGTGGATTAGTAACCATCATTATGAAAATTCCATAAATCGATCACGTCGGTTCCACTGGGAAAGACGCTCTTCTTGGTAAAGTAGCACGGGGTAAAGTAGCACGGGGTAAATCACACCGAGATAGAGGTCTGTCCTTGTCTGACTTCCAGTTAACTTAATTATCCTTATGGAGAGGTCCCTATTTCTGACAGGCTTAGTTTGTGCAGGAAATAAATGTGGTAGAATAAATGTGTGCGTCTTAAAAGCCCAGAGCAGTGGATGAATACTTCCCACCTGGAATCACTTAACCTTGTGAATGCTAATGTGTCGCTGGGAAGCTGTGACACAAAAGACCAATTATAGAAGATGCAATCCTTGTGCTTAAAGAAAGCTCTCTACGCACAATCTGCTGATGAACACATTTGACTGATCCCATTTTAGAAGTTAACATTGAAGCTATTGACTATTTCATGTCCGGCGATATTCGTGCGCAGCAGCTTGAGTGATGCGTTTTACGTCACCGCTAAGGAAGGAAACAGCTGTATTCAGCTTTGGAGATGAAGAGGACCGCTGCAAGTGTGTTTCAGTCAGCAATTGTACTGCTAAGAAAAGTCCTACGCGTTCAGCAGAAGGACAAAAATCCGAAAAAGAAAGTGACCGACGGACCGGCTGCATTTTTGTTGCATAAAATCTACAAGATAATGACCTCTTCCGAAGAGTCCGTCATGGTTTTTTTAATCCTCCGTGTCCTCCTTAATTCAACAGGATAAACGCTACTAGCAACTGCGTGGAGGAGAGGTGGGGGTGGTGTGTTAACACCAAAGGCTTGCATCATGTGGATGCGCCAACGGTGTTGTTGTCATTACTTAGAATTCCTCATAGGGGGGGACAGAAACTACGCACTATAGCTTTAACGTTTTATTTTTTTTTCTTCGACAGCAACAACTCAGCTCTTTTATCGGTAATCAGATCTTTTATCTTCAGCGGAGCCACAAAAAACCCCAAAACTCATCTCTTTTTCGCCGCCCTTTACTTTCTGTGTGTTTTCGCTGATAACACCGCTGTGCTGTGTTCACCAGGACTTGTGCTTTTAATCAGATGTACCTTCCGGCGAATGCAGCCCCCTCATTAGCATTCCCTGCATCACCTCAGTGCACTGCTGGCCGCTCTCGTTCCCACTCGCAGCTCGCTGTCTTCTTCACTGTAGGATATGATACATAATGCATGTACTCCAATGACTCCCTTCTCGCTCTCCCTCTTTTTCCTATTCTTTCCATCCTGTGGTCCAGTGAGAATAGCGAGGGGAAAGGACGCAATATTAACGGAAAGAGAGAGATTCACTCCCTGCATATCCAGCCTACTGAAGCGAACTTAAAGAGCGATATCAGCAAATATACAAATGACCTTTATGCAAATGTTTATGTCAACATAAGTCCCTGTGATGAACTGCAGAGGATGAAGTGATGAAGCATAATGATGGGGAAAACATGACAAATAAGATCAAATCTGGTTTTTATCGCCAAACAATGTTTAGACAAACACAAAAAGAGATCACAAGAAGTAGCACTGAAGGAAATAAAAGAACATGTTCCTGTAAAATCTACTTTAAATCTTACCTTTGGGTATTTTCTTACTTGGGTCTTATTTTCTTAGATTTGGCCATCATTTCATTAGGCAAATTTATCTGGAAGAAGAATCAGGGATTATTATGGGCATTTTCGACACTCAGTTTTGGTTTAAACTCCAATTAAAGTGGTTTAATACACCACACTTGACCTTCCTTGTTTGCATCTTGTCAGATGTTTGTCGTCCCATCAGACTTAATCTGTGTTCTCAGATCTCAGTTATTAACTTGCCGTTTATCAATGTTATCATAGCTAAAGGCTACAGTGGACAAAAATTAAAAAAAATCAATGGTTTAATCGTTAAATCATTTTCACTATGGGGAAAAAAGACTTATGTCATCATGCCGGTGTATCAAATGGTGGAGAACGTTAAAAATTTGACTTTTAGGCCCAGATATCCAACACAGAGATGTTCTCGAACATATTACTCAAAGGTCGGCATCGGTTTTTTATTCGAGGTCAGAGGTCCGGAACGATTGGCGATAACAAAAGAACATTTAGTCAACTCGCTTATAACTGTGAAAGCACTTTTCCTCTTTGGTCCCCCTACAGGTTGGAAGAGGAATTGTCCATTACCAATGTCGTAATGTCTTATTACATCTCATTCGAACTACAGATCCGCTACCCGAGCTGGCAAACTTGCATAGCGCGGTTATAGCCGATAGAGGGCCGCAGAGTGAATGCAGAAGTGCCGTTCACCCTGTTACGAGTTGATGAACCACTGAAACGATTTTGGAAACATTATTTTAAGGTACAAAAGAATCTTTGGTGTTGCTTTAAGCGACATACATTCAAGTCCAGCACTTTTCCTTCCTATGTTAGTACAGATACTTGGAATTTGGTACCCAGTGATATCATTGTTGTTTTTTTACTTTACTCTCTGCATGTAGTGAAGATAATGGGTAGACGCTCAGTCTAGGTGCTACTTCAGGGTTTATCACCAGGTTCACTCAGGTGTGTCGGCCAGAACACCACTTGAGGCCAAATATTCCAGAGTATGAAATGAAGAGCTGAGAGAGATGGTTCTTATTCTGTTTATTTCTTCCTCCTTCTTGTGTGTGTGTGGAAGGGAGATGGGGTGTGTGTGTGTGTGTGTGTGTGTGTGTGTGTGTGTGTGTGTGTGTGTGTGTGTGTGTGTGTCTATGTGTGTGATTGTAGTTTTCTTGTTATTTACGCATACTCTGAAGAAAGGTACTGCTCACAACTAAAATCCAAATGACCGACTAACTCTATTATACTGCTTATTAACTGTGGGACGTCAGCTATAATATACAAACCAGCAGGTGTTTTGGCTACCCTGATATTAGCACTGAATAAACGGGAGTAAACGTGAAACATAGAAACACCATGTGGTCAACTGTACTAAATAACAGCAACACTAACACAACTTTGGTGCCTTTTCTACACTGTAGTATCAAAAAATGTATTCAAGTTGTAAAATAAGTCCAAACCGATTTATCCTATTTACATTTCATTTATTCAGAACATTTATACGCACCACACACAATAAAACCCGTCCATACAAAGTCCCTTACACCACTACTGTAAATTTACTACCAATTTATTGATCAGTAGGAAATGTATTTTAAAGGGTCCTATCACATGCTGCTTTTTGGATGCTTTTATATAGGCCTTCGTGGTCCCCTAATACTGTATCTGAAGTCTCTTTTATATAGACCTTAGTGGTCCCCTAATACTGTATCTGAAGTCTCTTTTATATAGACCTTAGTGGTCCCCTAATACTGTATCTGAAGTCTCTTTTATATAGACCTTAGTGGTCCCCTAATACTGTATCTGAAGTCTCTTTTATATAGACCTTAATGGTCCCCTAATACTGTATCTGAAGTCTCTTTTATATAGGCCTTCGTGGTCCCCTAATACTGTATCTGAAGTCTCTTTTATATAGACCTTAGTGGTCCTCTAATACTGTATCTGAAGTCTCTTTTATATAGACCTTAGTGGTCCCCTAATACTGTATCTGAAGTCTCTTTTATATAGGCCTTCGTGGTCCTCTAATACTGTATCTGAAGTCTCTTTTATATAGGCCTTCGTGGTCCCCTAATACTGTATCTGAAGTCTCTTTTATATAGACCTTAGTGGTCCCCTAATACTGTCTCTGAAGTCTCTTTTATATAGACCTTAGTGGTCCCCTAATACTGTATCTGAAGTCTCTTTTATATAGACCTTAGTGGTCCCCTAATACTGTATCTGAAGTCTCTTTTATATAGACCTTAGTGGTCCCCTAATACTGTATCTGAAGTCTCTTTTATATAGGCCTTCGTGGTCCTCTAATACTGTATCTGAAGTCTCTTTTTTATAGGCCTTCGTGGTCCCCTAATACTGTATCTGAAGTCTCTTTTATATAGACCTTAGTGGTCCCCTAATACTGTATCTGAAGTCTCTTTTATATAGACCTTAGTGGTCCCCTAATACTGTATCTGAAGTCTCTTTTATATAGACCTTAGTGGTCCCCTAATACTGTATCTATCATGGGACCTATAAAAAGAAATTTGGTATTTATAACACGAGGTCCGGATCGACTTTTCGTTCAGTCCGGATGCCGACCTTGGTCTGGACTTTGAGAATGCCCTGTCCTACATTAAGCAGTGTGCAGTGAACTTAAGACTTACAAAAAGTCATCTTCATGGTGAATGTCCATTGACATTGAAAAAGTTCCTTCCTCCCTTTTTATTTGAACCAGCACAATGATGGAAATGTTATCAGCTTCATCGAAATGGGAAGCAACGATTACATTTTTTTATTTTGTCTTAGATTCAGATTTTGCTTTTGCTTGAGTGTTATGTGTTTGTTTTCGTAGTTATTTAATGAGCATTGTTGGAGGTGTGGAGATTTCCATTGGCAACAAATACTTCTGTATTCTATGTGCCCGTGACATATGAACCTTATCATTGCGATCCCTACACTCCTGAGATGCTTTTATGAAACAGCTGAAAAGGTTTTTATTCGGACAGGCTTTTGTTTAGCTTATCCGAAAAGCTAATGACTTGTATTTGTCGCTGCTGTGATTTTAGTCTGTGCTGTGTTTTGTTGCTATATTAATTTATTTTTATTTCTTGCAGGGTTTTCCCTACCATTATAAGGCTTAGGTGCAGCACCCAAAACTATCTCAGTGTTTCCCACACATAGACTAATGTGTGGCGGTGCGCCGCACTATCAACACCGGCCGCCGCACATAGCGTTTTGTTATTCATATTTTTATGAACTCTATTTAAAACACGTTCAGCTGCATTTCCTTTCCCTGCTCTCCTTCGTATCTCTGTCAATTGCATCTCGTTCACATACACACACACAGCTCCTCCCACCGTGCTCCATAAAGGAGAGAAGACGGCTGGCGAAATTCACAAGTTGACGAAAGGTTGGTATCTATCTCGTGAACACCTTTACACGATCACACATTATAAAGTGCTATAAAAATATTTTATATTCTGAATACAATGTTGACACGGGTGCGACACAGGGGACCCCCCCCCCGCCACAAATTGCTTTCTAATCTGTGGGAAACACTGTATCTAGATGATTGTAGTCGGTCCTCAGTGGACTTCTTGTGTCTTTAATAATCTGCTCTAGCTTCTACAACATTTTAGACAAAGATATGGTAATAATAATGGTCCAACATGATGTGAAGTTGCATGTTTTTGAAATTGAGAAATGTAACATTTTCTTGACGGAGGACCCCTAAACACCCCACCAAATATGTGCACCTCAGTCATTCCCACACCTAGTAAAAACACTGTGTAATTGTTGTTTTATGTTAAGCACTTAATTTTGTATCTGTGAAAGGTGCCACTTAGGGCTGAACGATATGGAGAAAATCAAATATTTTTGACCAAATACCTCGATATCGATACTGAAACGATATTGTAGATTTTAGATAAATAGTCATCAGTACTGTGGCTATAATGACTAAGTGGGTAAATGCAAATAATAGAACAGTTACAACAGTCTGATAAGTTCAGAAAATGACATCACTTTACTGTAATGCAGCCTTTAAAACCAGGAAAATACAACACTAAGGCCATATTACGATATCCAAAATCTAAGACAATATCTAGTCTCATATCACGATATCGATATAAAATCGATATATTGCCCAGCTCTAGTGCCACAAATCATAAACCTTACTTAAATGAATGTGTGAACAAGCCAAATATGTGTTGCAATGTCAGGGACTCCTCCCTGACTAAAAACATTGCATTGGTACTTCTATGCCTTTCTTTATTCATTTTGATTTTGGGGAATTTTGTGCTGCACAGATGAACCACATTTACAGTATCTTTCCATTACTTCTCACAGTTTTAGATAAACAGTCTGTGCAGAAAATGTGCAGACGGTAGGCTTCTAGCTTCATTGTGTTAGGCAGGGAAACAAACATTTGCCCAGCTTATTTCACCGAAAAAGAATAGCAAGAAGAATGTGGCTTTGAGTGTTTTAATCTGAAACAGTTGCTGACAGTAATTGACAGTAGCTAATGCCATTACAGTAGTTGCCTAGCAGGAGAACAAGGACGCTGCCAGTGTCTCTTTACTTTGGCTATGGGTCGAAAGAGATATAATCTGTGTTCACTTTCACTTCTCCCATTGGACTCAATACACTCAGGACCTGCCGCTAGTCTCCTAAAGAGGCATGGCAGTGGAGAAACCCACGGAAGTTACTCAGAGTTTGGACGTCTCGGATCTAAAGCATCTCTGGTTCATCTGCCACGTGTAAAACTACCCAGATGATCGGCAGTGCTTCCTCAATACGCGGCCCATAGAGCCGGCTACTTCCAATGTAGCGTTCCTCTAACTTGAATCGGGTTTAAATTATTTAATTGTGCAGCTCTTTTTGACTTTCCAAATGTTATCGGTTATCGGACCGAATAGATCAAATTCTGAATGTGAAATGAGCCATTCCGCAGGGGTTGTGACGCTCAAAAAAATGTCTCCACTGATTTACAGATGTCTCTTTCTCCATTTAAGTCTGTGGGGAAAGGTATTTTTGGGCCAGAGGGCATCACTTGACGGACGCACAAGCTGTAAGTCCACCGTTTTGGCCGCTATGTGAAATTGTCTTCAAAGCCCAGCGCACTACCTGTAGGCCTGGTGCAGACTCTTCAGAATAAAGGCAGAGTGATGTCTTTCCTTTCCCATTCCTTCTTGTTCTCCACGTCTTTCCACACAGGACGTCTTGTAGCAACCAATTCCCTTGAAATTCGAAAAATCCATTTACTTCTTCTGCCTCTTTCTCTGCCTCGTGTTTCTCTCTGTTTCCCAGCCTCCACGGTGCTTCTCTCTCTAAATAAACCTCATCAATCTACTGCAACAACAAAGTCAGTGGAGGTCTTCAGAGACGGTCCTCAGCATGCTCTGCTGCACCTCAGACACTGCACGGCTCAGGCCTGGAGCGGAGGAATCAGACGCTGTTCAGCCCCGGCAAAGCACTTCTCTGACAGATGACAGAGAGCATGTTTCAGGCCAGGAACCCTTAATTCAAGGCCCTAACCTGCACCGTATAAAAACTAATCTTGTGCCAGAGAAGATGCTGCAGACGGTTACATCACAGTTCTCACACTGGACGAGACCAGAAAAACAAACGGTATTGGACGCTTGTGTGAATGTTTAACCTACCAACCTTTAATTTGTGATGACAAGTGACCTCTTCATCCTGTTAGGGTTGGGCATCGTTTGGATTTTAACAATTCTGATTCCAATTCCGATTCTTCCTTTCCATTCCGGTTCTCATCGATTCTCGGTTCCGATTCTTTGGGGGCTGGAGTTGAAACGGGTCACATGCCTATTTTAACAAATAAGAGGAACGTTTTTTTGCAGTTTTACCGGGCTTTTTCAATGTAAAATAAAGCCACACTAGAGCGCCGCTTACTGTGCTCCACGGCTGCAACACAACAAGCGCCTGGCCGCTTCGGTAACCAAAACTTGCGCATGAAAGGATTTGAAACCAACTCCTCTAAACTATGCCCAATCCTGGAGATATACTTAGCCACATGGTGCTATATAAATAAAGTTGTGTGACACAATGACAGCGACACAGGGTAGCATAAAAAACACAAACAACATATAACATAAGCAAGAAATGAAGAAAAAAAGCCGTTTCATGTGTATTATTTCTGATTTTATGACTTTGTGAACTACTGTTTACAGTTGAAACTACAGCTTAGATGCTCAGAAAAACAAATATCCCATTCCTCATCTGATAACTGAGAGGCAATTATTCTGCGAAATAAAAGGGTCTTTCTTTATTTTTATGGTAGAGTCACTGTGAATGCCACTAATGGAAGCTGCACTTCCCACTCATGGACCCTTTACTATTTGAAAATGGCTTCTGTAATACTCATTAGCATTCATTTCATGCGGGGAGGAACGAGAGATAAAGAGAGAGGGAGGAAGAGGCAGAGAACATCAACAGAGACTGAGTAAATGGGCAAATTGGAGGCAAATGGGCTGATAATGAGAGATTCACCCATCAACTGAGACAGGCCTCCAGCCTCGCAGGGATCTGTCTGTCTGTCTGTCTGTGTGTGTCCACCCGTCCGTCTGTCAGTGTGTGTGTCTGGGTGCTTGTGTCTGTCTGTCTGTTTGTCTGTCTGTCTGTCTGTGTGGAGCTGCTTACAAGAAGAAAAAAACAGAAACCGCTTTTATTCAGTTACAGAAAGGGTATGGGATTCTGCTGAGAGACAAATGTCTTTTTATTCAGGGAGGTTTTTAAGCAATCGATTATGAGGCTGACAATGTTCTGTGTTGGCAAGTTCCATTTATTCATGGATACAGCCAATGTAAAGTGAGGACACGTTATACTCAAATATGATTTGGATTTTATGACTGTAGGACTCAGTTCACACTGTGGGTGCCAAATTTTGACGGTTTAAAGCAGCGTTGCCCGGTCGCAAACTCGTACAAAGACTCCAGATTTAGCAAATTTCCTATAAAATATTGTACATTCAAATCCAGACTTCAGACTTCAAAGCTACCAGAACTGAACGTGCAGTGTATTTAAAAATGCTAGCATTATTCTAGCATAAACCATACCAAACAAAATCAGTTTTTTAGACAAATATTACACTAGACATAAAAACATCTATATACACTGACTAAGAGTGTTGCACGGTGTAGAGCTTTCTAATTTTACCTCGCTGCACAGCTTTTCTTTTTATTCTTCACTCTCCTCTACTTATCTCCATCTGCTTAGAGCTTTCTAAATGTGATCTGTCCTTTGGGTTGTTTCTCCATCCTCAGTTTCACAGGGAATGCAATGCAACTTGATTGAAACTTTATTGAACTGATTATGTTTTAGTGCATTCAGCCCAAAACCCTGTTAGGCTACACTTTAATCGTCTTGTAAATGAAATTGCAATTACAGCTAATTCTAATTATTATATGTAACTATGTAAGTTTCTGAAACTGTGTAATTTTCAATCTGATGATCATGAATGACCTGTAACAGCAAACAAGACGAAAAGAACGCTATTTTTTATATAGTTTTTCTATATAGTTTGTATTAATGCCTTTTCCTGGGTCCGATTTTTCCCGGGAATTCACAAAATGATTTCCAGCATCCTCAGATTTCATGAAATGCGCTATATTAATTATATACAATTATATAATTAAGTTATAATAACGTTAGTTGCTTCAACAAACTCTTAATGCCTTGGCTCCTGACACAGTGACAGTGATAACGTTACCCGGTTTAGCTCGCGCTACATCCAAAGTAGGCTAAGTTACCGTATGCAACACTTGAAATGCAACAATGCTTAACGAACATATTCTCTTATTGTGAATGAATGATTTATCGCGACTATATGACCTCCCCGTAACGATAACTCGGTAACATACAGTGGGTAATACAGTACTATAAATTTAAGACCTTTACGACAGCAGGTGTGGTAAAAACACTACCGCTTTTGTCCAAAGTGGCCGCTACAATCAACACAAACTGAAAGTTACAAATAGGCAATTTAATATAATTTGGCTAATACTCTAGCATTGCCAGACCTTCCGCCACAGCGCTGCGGAAGAAGGTCTGGCTAGTGCACACAGCATTCTCGGATGGGAGAAAAACGTGCTCTGGTTTATTGGCATTTCTTTAAACCAATCACAATCATCTTGGGCTGCACTTAGCGCCAGACATTGCCTCTGCAAAATAGCCTTGTGAAGGAACTTGTTTTGGTGGAACGTGTGCGTTCTAAAGTTGTTTTAGTCGTGCAACAGAAAACTCAGATTGGACAGATAGTCTAGCTAGCTGTCTGGATTTACCCTGCAGAGATCTGAGGAGCAGATAACCTTAGTCCTCTAGAGTTTAAATTCCAACACAAATAAAGCGGAAGGTAATCCGGCCGAAAAGAGGAAACTCCATTGGAATTTCTGGCTGCACCGGAGCAATCCTGGAAGTGGAACGTCGTGGATATAGACTATTTGGTTAATAATATGAAAGTCTTTAGACGGGCCAGTTAACAAACAAATATTTAGATTATTTATCGGATCAAATCAATAAACATGAAAAGGCCCATAACTGTCCCATGTGCATTAGATGAGACTCTTCGGTGGAGGACCACTCACATCATTTCTCTGCAGCAGGCAGAGCATCTCCTGAGGTTGAAATGTCGACTGCTCTGGGCGGCTTCAATCTGCCCGGGTGCTGCCAGAGCGCAGGAAGCCTCGCCCTGTGCCCAATCTAATCTTCGGTGTAATTCGCGGCCTGACTGCTTTTCCCAGCACCACCATATGCACCCCCGCCGCCCGAGCCGCTTGGCAGCAGCAAAAAGTGGTCAGAGAGAGTAGATTGTGCCACTTAGTGCCCAGCGGAGCAATGCTTTCAAATTCAGGTTGCTTGAGACTTGAATGGATTTGTCTCGCTTAATACCAAATCTCACTGGAGAGAGAGAGGGATGGCACACGCTCGCGTTTACAGAGGAAGGAGGTCAGCAAACTCGGGGTACTTTTTTTTTAGTTAGGGGGCAGTGGTGGCTTTGGTGCCGTATGTATAAAGATAAACACAAGTAGGTCGTCATTGTCTAAGAAAAAGACTTGTAACGAATGTGACAAAAACGAAAAATCAGTGGATTCTGAGTCATGTTTAAGGCCGCGTTCAGACAGCCTGTGTCTGCCGTCAGACGGTCTGGTAAAAACAGCAGGTCTTTCCATTCATTTTGAATGAGGGTAATGCTTTCAGGCTGCGAGACGGACTCAACTTTTGGAGAAATGCAACCCCACGTCACGATGCGGTGAACAATCATTGCTAATTCTAGTAATAGAATCCAATAGAAGCGATGCAGAATCTTGAACTGAATGCGGCAGCTACAGCTCCTCGTGAGTTATGGGCAGGAAGTAAACAGCAATGAGTTGTAGCTGTCAGGGAAGCTGAAGGTCAGCCGCACTTTGCATTTATGCATCCATCACCGAAAATGCACATTTTTATACATCAGTTAATGTCAGTCAGAAAATAGTGTGCAGTCAATTCTCTGCCGGTGACTTAAAGGTACATTCCATTAGAGCTTAAACGGAAGAGAGACGTACATTTTTACACGGTGGAATCTTTTAAAAACAATGTCTTTAGTGCGCCGGGGGTGCAGTGAACACTTTTACAGACACGACCTGCTGAATGTTGAATGATGAGCTTGAAGCTGCTTCAATCAATTTTGGGCCACTAAAGTGCAAAACGTAAAAAAACAGCCACAACAAATCACTGTCTAACAGCGTGAGGAAACATTTTCTGACTAACAGTACACATCCAGCTGACACAGTGCAACTTTAACGTTAATTTGGGGTGGTCTGTGTCTGGCTATCTGTGTCCAATTTAAAGGTCCCATCTTGTAAAAAGTGAGATTTCCAAGTGTTGATGTATGATTTATAAAGCACACACAGATCATATTCAGAAACTGTGAATTTAAACGAGTCGTCAGAACGTCTGTACTAGTATCACAACTATACTACATGTAGGTAGAATGTAGAAAGCGCTACAGTGCCGTTACAGTCATTCCCTGGCTGCAACGACGGTGCAGAGACGGTGCTGGAGCACAGCTGAGGAAGACCAGAAAACACTGACCAATCAGTAAAGACTTGGTTGTATCATGAGGGTGGCTTAAAGAGACAGGCGCTAAAACTTCAGACAGACAGGGAATACAGGTATATTCAGACATACCGCATAAGTTAATTAGTTTTTTTTAACATTAAAGCACGTAATTATAGACTCTGGTAGAAACCCAGTGTATGGCTTACTAGAGTGTTGCATCATGTATACTGTATTGTATCAAGGGTGTAACTTTGGGTTGAGAGTTCCACTTTTCAGCAAACTTCATTTCCTGCATTCTGGTGAATATTTCTGTAACAATTTGTGCCTTTTCTGCATCAATTTATGATGCAAATGTCTTTATTTATGTAAAGGAAATCATAATAGGTTTTTGGGCTTGGCTGCACTGGCCAGTTTTGATTATTTCATCCCGCCTGTAAATTACGCCTATGCGATTTAATATCATATGTGGCGTTTTCTTTTACGGGGTGCCAATGTTCCGCTAAGATGTCAACTAAGATATCTTTAGTCGATTAGTCGTTATTCTAATGCTTTTTCATGCTGAATTATTTATTTCCAAGTAACTTGTGAGAACATCTCTGGTTAACACAACATTTAAAGTGCTGCCTTTGCATGATTCTTTGTGGAGAAACTCAGTTTTACAGATATGTCGATTAAATCAACTAATTTGTTTGTCGGCATAATTATAAGTTTAAGTCGACAAACGCCATATTCACGTTGAATTCGAATTATCTGGGGACCTCTTGTGATTTAGAAATCCCCCCCAATTTCCTAAATCGAGTATAGCTCTAGATATGATGCTGTGAAAAATGCATGTTGAAGGGGTTAAAACGTTCACCGTTGCAGTCTAGTCACCTAAAATCAGAAAACATTTTTCATCACAGGGAGTTGAGTAGTCTCTGGGTATTTATTTAGTTCCAATCTAACTGCTTCTTAAATTGTCTATTGATGTTTTTTTGTTTTTTTTTTAAAGAAAGTACATGGTTTAAACTTCAAATCAGGCAGCGCAGCACAATCTTCTCCACAAAAACACTTAGAATGAGCCCGTAGAGAGAGGAAATTCAACACCACAATGAAGCCTTCTTTTCCCCTCACACAATTGCACTTACATGGTTTTGTATCAGTGCAGGACTGGACTGTGTTTTAATACCCTACCAAGACAATTGAAAACATTTCTTCTTTCTTCTCAGCACTCTGAGACCGTTAATCCCTGAAGATCTGCGCTGCCTCACTCCTCTCCTCCTCTCCTCTTTTCATTACTTCTGTCTCTCTGCCTCTGCGGTTTCAGCGGCTTGTGATGCGTCTCTCTCTGCTCTCAGAGCCCCTCTGGCTCCTAGTCATCACTCATTTATTCTCTAATCTCTCCATCCAGCAGCAGTCTTGGTCTGGCTCCATATGGCAGAGATCTGAGGTGGCAGCTGGCCCGTTATCACGGCACAGAACCCAGCCAGGTTACACACACCAACACACACACACACACAGAGTGAAATAACCAACATGATGGAGGATGAACAAAGAGTAAGACCCATTCATAGACACAAAACACACACACGTAAAGCATGTAACACATTATGACAGTTCAAACTCTTCCCAAAAAGAATCAAAAAGGCTCCTGTACCAACACACATCAAGTCAGCCGGATGGATGGATGGATGGATGGATGGCTGGATAGATAGATAGATAGATAGAGTCCCATGAGGGAGATTTGTTTTCACAGTCAATATACAATATACGCGGACAAATATGTCAACAGATAACATAAAGCTATAGCGTGGGTAAACCCAGACGAACTTCCGGCAAATTTGAGATTTGTTCTGCAAGTCAGTCTGACGAAGAACCCATTCAAACCCATTTCCAATGTCCTCAAAATCGAGGCACCAATCACAACCGCTGAGGAGGGCTGTACACCAATCATAACCGCTGAGGAGGGCTTTACACCAATTACAACCACTGAGGAGGGCTTCACACCAATCACAACCGCTGAGGAGGGCTGTACACCAATCATAACCGCTGAGGAGGGCTTTACACCAATTACAACCGTTGAGGAGGGCTCTACACCAATCACAACCGTTGAGGCAGGCTTTACACCAATCACAACCGCTGAGGCGGGCTTTACACCAATCACAAGCATTGAGGAGGGCTCTACACCAATCACAACCGCTGAGGAGGGCTTTACACCAATCACAACGCTGAGGTGTGCTTTACGCGACGACGATAGCACAGCGATGGCGAGCAGCTTTTTGTTTACATTCAACATGATGGCCACCGAAGCGCAGCGTCACCCAGGTCGTTGGTTAAGAGGAAAACACAAGAATTTCACCCAGGAAACGGGTGTTCATGTCCCGGGGGTACTACCTAAGGGGACCGGTGTTTTAACCGAAACTCTCAACTCAGTCATTTCGGTGCCTAAACTTAACTGTCGTCGCCGCGTGACGCTCACCTTTTGTCGGCTAAACTCGACTGCAACGGCCGCTGAAACAACCGTCACCTCACGGTGCTCCGTACCCGGTGCTCCGTACCCGGTTTACAGTCACCTTTTCTCGGCTACATAACTGCTATGAAACCATTGTCATGTGACAGGCTGGCGTTCACAATAACTTCGTAGGATATCATACAACCTATTCATTACAATGTGTTGCTTTATTTCAACTTGCGTACATGAATTAACTTACATGACAACGTGTGCTTGTGAGTGACAATGTTTTGCCTTCCCATGTTGCTTGGTCGGGGCTGTTAATGGTGTTCCAAAGTCCAATCTCCCACTTTGTAAATGATCTTTCAGCCTAAAAACAATGTACATAACAAACTTTTTATTTATTTATTCGGAGCTAAGATATGTGATAGCTACAACCCACAGTGAAAAACACAAAACACTCCTGTGTGTCGTATTAGAGGGAGCAATAAACAAGCTTTATTGCCGTATGGTTTGGAGGACTTGTTGGGATATACACTGATGAAAATGACATCATTACTTTACTATGTGAAGTACAGGTTTGTGACACACACTCTGAGTCAAGTTAATTAGGTCTTTCTAGAAGCTGTGTTTCTCACACACACACCCACACACACACACACACATTCTCTCTAGACTATCCACCGTGCGCCATTGTGTAGTCAAATCCTTTCTAGTCAAGCATCAGCACCATTGTGTTTCAGTCCCATTGTGTGAGTGAAAGGGTGATTAAATGAGTATTACAGCAGTGAAAGGGAGAAGACCCTAGTGACAATCACCACTGTTGGTATGTGATAATAATGAGGGATAATGGACAGTGTGTCTCATCCAGGCCTGAGCAGCAGTGGTAAGGGGATAAAAAAAAAAAACGTGATGGAAAACACAGAACCCGTTTAATGCTTGTCCCTGTTCTGGACCACAGTTTAACAGACCGACCTGAGCCGAGTCCACTCATAAATCACAGGGGGAATACACCAGCAATTGTTTTGTATTTTACCTTTATTTTACCAGGGATATTCCTATTGAGTCCTGACCAAGACAGCAGCATTAAAAGTTTCGACATAAAAACAAACAGAACAGCTAATTACTTAGACTTGAACAGCTGATTACACCAAAAAATGAATGTTCAGAGTTCAGTTATGGCGTGTGCAGTCTGTGGTCAAAAAGGCCTTCATCCTGTTTTTTTTAAATTGTCCATGCTAATAAAATAATCTAGTTTAAGGTGACTTTGTAGCTCACGCCAAGATGATGGAGTAAAAACTTTCCCCCAAGCACTTTCACCAAACAGTACGGGTTTGAGGAATGACGTACATAATCTGTCCGTGTGACCGAAGGTTGCAGCTTCCAATGGTTTTAAGGGTCAGTAGAGAACCTAAATAAGGAGGCAGTTTGTGAAATACGGCTTTATAAAGAAAAAATATGCCAGTGCTCCATTCTACAGTTGTATAAAGAAGACAAACCAACGTTCTCATACAAATTGCAATGATGTGTGCGGAAACCTGAATCAGAGACAAAATCATAACACAGCATGGTACACTGAATCTAACATTTTCAGGGAAGATGGATTTGCATGCATGTATACAATATCACCACAATCAAGTGCTGATAAAAAAACATTGCTTGAGTTTGTTATTTTTCCTTGCACCAAAGGAAAAACAGCATTTGTTTCGGTAGAAACACAACTTTACCCTGACTTTTTTGATGGTGTTTAAAAGACAGATACCAATACAATACCATAAAAAAATCATCTTTTGGAAATTGATCTTAATGCCTTAATACAAAAAACAATTGGAAAAATTCAACCTTTAAGGACACCAATTTTCTTTTGTGAATGAATAGTTGTATCATAAATAAATAAATGTTCTAAAATACTGGGGGCATAAGTATACTCACCCCTATGTTAAATTCCCATAGAAGCGGTCAGATTTTTATTTTTAAAGGCCAGTTATTTCATGGATCCAGGATAATATGCATCCTGATAAAGTTCCATTGGCCTTTGGAATTAAAATATCCCCACGTCATCAATATTCATATCATTCACACACCATTCATCATACCTAGCGATTGCCATGGTTTTATTTCAGATCGCCTAATAGCTTGTTTGATTTGCATTAAGAGATGATTTTATGGAAAGTACCCCATGCCAATCTCTAGGTATGGTGAAGGGTATGTGATGATGGGGGGGGGCTATTTTAATTCCAAAGGCCAAGGGATTTTTTTTTAATTAAGGCATCAAGATCATTTTCCAAAAGATGTTTTTTTTAATTCCTCTTTTTAGTCAACTTTAGCATGGGTGTGCTATTTAAAATAACTGTTATTATAGTATACATACATTAAATAAAAAAAAAGTCTCTCATCTTTTCACTCGTCCTCTTATATCTATATGCAAAGAAAGCGGAAATAACCCAAAACTACTTCTTCATTTTGAACCATAAAATGACCTAAAACGTAAACGCTTATTTATTCGGCAAATAACATTTCCATCATCGCGATATCAACCTGCGCAATGAATTGAATTGAATTGAATTGAATTGAATTGAATTGAAATTCTCTTTAATGGGTTTTTACGATAATTTATGCACACTAATTCGTGATATCCTACGGAAATTAGGCGACTGCCGGCTGGTCACGTGACGCTGCCTACAGAGCACCGTGAGATGACGGTCCTTAACAGCGGCGGTGGCAGTTGAGTTTAGCCGACAAAAAGTGAGCGTCATGCGGTGACAACAGTTAAGTTTAGACCCCAAAACAGTAAAGAAGATCGTGGTTTGGATTTAAAAACTCCAGCAGAACGAATACACGTTTCCTGGGTGAAAGGCTTTCCCCGGCTTGATAGCCCTGTGTTTTACGATCCAAACATCCACACCGACCTCTTACCTACACTGTCCACGGCGTTCTCATACCACAGCAGTCAATGTGGTGCTTACAGTAAAAAATACGTGGAATACATACATACGAATTACAGTGCCTTACTTTTCTTAACTATATGTACGAATGGTTCATGAGAACGGCCCTACAGAGCATGCATTGTTGTTATTGTCTCCTGAAACATCAGAAAGGTTTGTATGTAAAGATGATAACATCACACCTCGTCTCATGTTGAATAACCCAAGATTGAAATTTCCAGAGGAGGCACGGAGAGTTATGAATAAGTGAAGGGGTTCACCACCAAAATGCTGCACTTCAATTTAGTCGGAAACAAGCTGCTCAACACTCAGCCAGTTGAGCACAGCAGAGGATTGCGTCTTTGAAATTGTCACTACTTTGTGAGTAAAGCGTCCCACTTTGCGAATCACTCACATACCCCTGCAACAAGAGACTTCCATTTTCATGGCAACAATCATTTATTGAGAACAGGCGTCCCATTTTCAAACGGTGAATTTCTCACTGTGAAATGAAGCTTTTCAGAGGAAGAATTCTCTCTTTGCTGTGATTACACTTGAATGTCAAATAGTTGCAGCAGCTGTCTGATTACTGCTTCCCCGTCCGCGGCTTTTTACATCTCGGCACCAAAATGAAATTTAAATGACTTATTCATGAACCCATTTTATTTATATCGCACACACCCTGATGTTTATTACATGTTTCCTTGCAAATTCTGTAGGTGACGACGTAAAGGCGGTAGAACACTGAATGACACGGTAAGAAATTTTATTCAAGTGGAATTCAAAAGTTATAAAATAAGATTCTTAAGCTTCTGGGTCTGGGTTTGATGCTTTAGGAGAAACAGCAGGAAGCATTTGGAGAATTTAACCTGGATTCATTTCCACTTCAACGCTCTGTCGGTAGAAATTATTTTTGTCTTTTCTTCTCCGTACACAACAGTTTTTCTTTTTCTCTGAAAAGTTTCTTCTGTTTCTCTTTTATGTCTCTTACTTGCTTATTTAAAGTTCAAGTTCATATGTGCTTTGTTTGCATGAATGGGTGAGAGACATTGCAAAAGAAAGAAAAGTCACAACGTGTTTAAAAATCTGAAAAAGACACTTCCGAAGTCTCTTATTGGATATCCCCATGCTCATCGCTTGAACCGGAAGTTGTACTGGCTCTCCTTTTGTCAAAGCCGTCTCAAAGCTGCCCCAAGGAACAAGGAGGGATCTCTGAAGAGCTATGAGCGAGGAAGGAGGAGGGATCTCTGAGGAGCTATGAGCGAGGAAGGAGGAGGGATCTCTGAGGAGCTATGAGCGAGGACACAGAAAGCAGTCTTCCTGGAAGCTGTGCAGCAAAGCCATTGCTAACTCCGCCCATACAGCTGTCGAATTCACGTGACACTTAGAGTAAAGGACGTTTCCTCCTCCTAAAAATGCATTTCCTTGTTTCCTCTCACCTCGCATGATGACGCGATGAAGGGAAGCAAGTAAAGGAAACATGAGATGTACCTTAAATCATGCTGCTCATCTCTTCTTTGTTTCATTTTTTTCACATTAGTTTGTAGTTGTCAGACTTCTTATGATTTCTTTGATATGTGATGGACTTACATCTACACGCCCGTACAGAAGTTTGCACCACTGCGTACTCTGTGTTGTTGTATCGTTTCATTTCATGCACTCTCTAAACCTTAATCCCAAGCGATCCAGAACCTGTGTGTTGTTTCTTGGACATGTTTTTGTAACATATTAGCCATCAGATTAAGACATTTTTCTTCAAAGACAAACCATAAATGTTGTTTTTACTGTACTGAAGAGACTGTCCTCCCCTGAGAAATGCTCCCAGAAGTTGTTTGTTCAAGCAGCAATTATGAAGTAATGTGACGAAACATAAGAGTGCCAAATTTCGTCATAAGGCAGGTCCGGGTGGTGGATGGGTCAAACAAACACGGGACTTTCATCCAGGAGGCCTGGTTTTGTTTGAAACTAAGTAAACTAAGTAAACATGTTTTTTTTATATCAGTGAATTGGTCTACATATTCACAAATATTTATTTATGATAATATACTGTATCTAAAAGCAAATTTAGGACCTAGGTGAAATAAACTGCTTTTAATGCTGGCAATATTTACACTACACACATACAGGTGTTGGTCATATAATTAGAATATCATGAAAAAGTTGATTTATTTCATTAATTCCATTCAAAAAGTGAAACTTGTATAATGTATACATTCATTCCACACAGACTGATATATTTCAAGTGTTTATTTCTTTTAATTTTGATGATTATAATTGACAACTACTGAAAACCCCAAATTCAGTATCTCAGAAAATTAGAATATTGTGAAAAGGTTCAATATTGAAGACACTTGGTGCCACACTCTAATCAGCTAAATAACTCAAAACACCTGTAAAGGCCTCTCAGTCTAATAATTCTGTAGGTTACACAATCATGGGGAAGACTGCTGACTTGACAGCTGTCCAAAAGACGACCATTGACACCTTGCACAAGGAGGGCAAGACACAAAAGGTCATTTCTAAAGAGGCTGGCTGTTCACAGAGCTCTGTGTCCAAGCACATTAATAGAGAGGCGAAGGGAAGGAAAAGATGTGGTAGAAAAAAAGTGTACAAGTAATAGGGATAACCGCACCCTGGAGAGGATTGTGAAACGAAACCCATTCAAAAATGTGGGGGAGATTCACAAAGAGTGGACTGCAGCTGTAGTCAGTGCTTCAAGAAGCACCACGCACAGACGGATGCAAGACATGGGTTTCAGCTGTCGCGTTCCTTGTGTCAAGCCACTCTTGAACAAGACAGAAGTCTGAATAAGCGTCAGAAGTGTCAGAAGTGCTGCTGAGTGGTCCAAAGCTATGTTCTCAGTCCAGTGTAAAGTTTCCACAGTTTGTGATGGTTTGGGGTGCCATGTCATCTGCTGGTTTTGGTCCACTGTGTTTTCTGAGGTCCAAGGTCAACGCAGCCGTCTACCAGGAAGTTTTAGAGCACTTCATGCTTCCTGCTGCTGACCAACTTTATGGAGATGCAGATTTCATTTTCCAACAGGACTTGGCACCTGCACACAGTGCCAAAGCTACCAGTACCTGGTTTAAGGACCATGGTATCAATGTTCTTAATTGGCCAGCAAACTCACCTGACTTTAACCCTATAAAAAATCTATGGGGTATTGTGAAGAGGATGATGCGATCCGCCAGACCCAACAATGCAGAAGAGCTGAAAGCCACAATCAGAGCAACCTGGGCTCTCATAACACCTGAGCAGTGCCACAGACTGATCGACTCCATGCCACGCCGCATTGCTGCAGTAATTGGTTTTGGTTGGCCATTGGGCTGGTTTTGGTTGGCCATTGGGCTGGTTTTGATTGGCTATTGGGCTGTTTTTTTGTCACACAGACATGGCAGCCCTGCTTCACCTCACTCTCCTTCCACATCTGCTCCCATTCATACTTATTTATTTAACCCAGCACACTCTTCTCTCCATCTTTGCCTCCTTTCTCATTGCCTCCTTCTCTCTGTGTCTCTGCACCAGGCATGATTAATCACCCACAGACGGCTGTTTACACAGTCTGATGGTTTGAACAGAAGGAAGTGTCTCTGAGGCAAAACTCAAACTCTCTGTCTCAGCAGAAACAGAATAGACTCCGATAAGAAGAGATGAGTGGGAAGAGTTGAACTCCTGGAGGGGGGAAACTTTACTTTAACATTTTGGAATTGTCACAGATTTGTAATGCATTTTACCATTGAGTGAATGTGGTTAATTGGTTTATTTCTTTAGTCATAGCCTGTACATACCTGTAGTAATAGACAATCATGTAGACACATATCTATATACTTATGTATCATTTATCCCTGCACACTGTATATACTGTAGCACATGTTATTTAATGTTATTTAATCATTTCTTAAGCACTATTAGTTAGACACTAACTACATTTTGTTGCTATGTACTTGTGACATGTACATGTGCAATGACAAAGTTGAATGTAATCTAAGGAATTACGGTGCCTAGTTTTAGTTTTTCTTCTTTTTTTAAACATTATTTTAGCCTACTGCCTTCACTAGATCACTGACAGAGAGCTAGAAGATGTGGGAAGATAGATGAAGGTACTTTTGCTTTACTTGAGCATTTTAATGTTCTGCTTCCTCGACTATACATTTCAGAAGCATATTTCAAACTTGTGTCACACAATTTTACACGTTTTTACTTTTACTCTTGTTTCCTCGATTAATTACTGTGTTGTACTTTCTCCCAAAAAGTCCTCCAAAATCGACAACGATATCGGTTGTTTGCTCCTCCCCTCTAATACGACCCAGAGAAGCATTTTCCATCCTCCGTTTTCCAACCAGAGAACGCGTCCACATGATACAAGCCTTCCGTGATCGCACACAGCCCCCACCCCTCCACTATGCAGTTGCTAGTAGCCAAGGAGGACACAGAAGATTAAAAAAACATGATGGACTCTTCAGAAGAGGTCATTATCTTCACTCAAGTTTCTACATGTGAAAATCTTCCAAACATAGCAATACTGAGAAATACAGAGAGAGTTATGTGGAGCGGATAGTCTTAATTAGCTTTGTAGCATTTGGCAATGGCTTGAATGTAACGGACGCTCATTAATATGAAAAAGTTACACACTAAAGCTTTAAGTATAAAAAAAATTAAACTTGCTGTGTGTCTGTTTGACCTATCCACCACCACCCCAACCTCCCTCTTTATGTGGAAATTTGGCGCTCTTATATTTTGTCACCTTACTTCCTGCCTTGCTCCTGTCATAACTACTACGGCAACTAGAGGGCGCCGCCACTGGAACATAATTATAAGTCATAATTGCTGCTTGAACAAACAACCTCCGGGACGGTTTTTTCGGGGGCTGGACAGTCTTGTTTCCTATGTTGTTCTTAACTGGTGATACTTTGTTTCTTTACCGGCATGAAGCACAATGTAAATACTTTGACAGCTAGTTGTGAATCCCATTTTTTTGTTGCCCTTACTCTTGTTTATATACAATCTCATATTTTTTCTGATTTATATTCCCTTCATTTAATTTGTAGTCCAATACTGTTTTCACATTTGGCCAAACAAAAATAAAGTGCTGTTCAGTTATGTCTGTAAATGTTATTTGCCAACATGAATATCTGAATGCTGTTTCAAAGCGCTCTCCGCAGAGCCATGAATAACATTCAGCTGGCCATAATGAATCTTTTCATTTTTATTTTGCTTAAACTGAAATGAAAAAAATTACAATCATTTTGTCATTATTTTGAGATATCTTAGACTTCAAAAACACCATGTGGAACTCAAATGCCCCCTCAAAATGATGTGATGTCAAAAATAACAAGGCCACGTCTCCGTGTTTAAATGGCAGCTGAAAACCTTTCACAGCATTTTTATAAATATTTTCAATGAAAACCAGATGGATACCTAATTATTAATGACAACTCAAAAGCAGTAAATATTCAATCTTTTTCACACTTTACATAAAAAATGTGTTGCCCAGAGCTGAGCTTTACTTTAAGATTTGAAATTAACATGTAAAAAGATGCATTTTAAAGATTCAAGACATTTAAACAAACATTTAAAACGCTACCTTTTAATCTCTGTTTGTGGTTTCTTCCCTGCAATGCAGCGATTATTAATGTATGATTTATTTTATGCCGTTACCCTTTTTTTTGTTTTGTTTTTTTACTCCCAACCCCGGCATTAATGTGCTAAGTGTTGATGTGTTTGTGCTCTCTCGCTGACTTGGTCTTGAAATCACGCAGCATATGAAGGAATTATTAATCAGACACCGGTTTCTCTGACTGCTTCCCACTGTTGTACATTAACTGTGTGTGTGTGTGTGTGTGTGTGTGTGTGTGTGTGTGTGTGCAGCGTATTAGAGGAGGATGCCGTGTCCTCTGTGTATTGCTTCTACAAAACATCTTGCAGGAGGAGGAGAGAAGATACTGAACTTTTTAGTATTTTGTAAACTACACAGAAGTTAGATTTGTTTTGCCCAGGAATAAGAGATGAAAGTCTTTATAACCAACAGAAAATAGCCCCTGCTTTTCTAGTGAAGTGAAATAAGTCCAATTTGAATGAATGACCATTTTGCATCAACATGCTGTAAGGATGCTGTCATCGTAACGTAACCTTTCTTCTTTGGTTCAAGGTTGCTTTCACTCCTGAACAATTGGGTTCTCACCTTCCTCTTTTTTTTTGTTGTGTTGGCAGCTGAGGAGGACGCAGTTAAAAAAATTTTTCAGATCTGTCCGGCAATGACGATGGACTATGACAATAAAAAAAACATCTAACATGATCACGATGGCTCTAACTTGTCCAAGGGAAATTTGAATCTTAAATTCAGCCCTAAGTGATGGAAGAAGAAGCCAGTTGTTGAAGATCCAAGGGTTCATAACCATAACGCTGTAAATTCTCATTTGAAATGATGAACCAAATCTTAAACACAGTTGAAACACTGCAGCGCTACAGCTCGCGAGGATGACGAAGATGCTGAGAGGGGTTTAACGTGTCGCTTATTGATGTGCAGTCAGCTGTCTGTTTTTTTTTTCGGCCTCAGCAGCTTCGTGGCATCTGACAAAGCCCGGGTTTAACATCTTGAGTCCAGCGTTGCTTCCATCGACATAAAACTCATCGATTCCACAGCGGACAGCCTCGCTCGCGTTGATCTGCCCAAATGACTCCCAGGTGGGTTGCCTTCAGCGTTGTCATTGTAGAATTGTCCTCCTGGTCTCAGCACCAGTTTCACTTCACGGTGCAGCAGCAACATAAGTCCATCCATTGGGGAGATTACGAGAACAATTATAGTATGGTATCAAATATAAGTATTTAATATATCAGTCCCTCAAGAAAAACGCGATTATGCGATCGAATAATTCAATGCATAATCTTTGCAGAAAGTTGAAAAATGGTGCGTTTACTTCACACAAGAGCAGCCATTTTCCCCTGTTGCCATGGGAACGTTATGAAGTGACATAATTATGCGACGTGAGCATCATCGAAAAGCAGGGTGTTGGGGGTTGAATTTTACATGTACTTTGAGTCTCTTAAGTTGGTATCCAATCAGAAAGCTATCTTAATATCTGATGTCTATATTATTAACGATTTTTCAAAGTCTGTCTCTTTTGTATCTTTTATTTCCCTCTGTTTAGACTATTACTTATATTTTTACTTTCATATTATATTAGTTGTATATATTTTTGTATTTTATTTGGTTACATATTGCGATGACTGAATATCTGTAAACTATTTTTTGAAATAAAGTTTTTAAAAAAAAAGCAGGGTGTTGGGGGAATCAGTTTTTTTCTCTTTTTTATCAAACCGCAGTTTTTGCAAGTTCCCGCCAATTTTGCAAGTTCCCGCAATTTTTGCAAGTTCCCGCAATTTCATTGCATAAAACTGCATAAATATCCCATATATTCCATTGCATTTTTTAAGAAAATGTGCCGCATGATCAAGGATTTTTGCCCACAACAATCACAAAAAAACTCTGCAGTTTTCTGGAACGACTGAATATATAGAGTGTGTCACAATACTTTATTCGCGCAAACCAAGTGGAAATTCAGGGTGCTTTTACACCTGCAGTTCAATTCTTTTAGTTTAGTTTTCATAAAAGTAGTAGTCTACACAGTTAAATGGATTCTTCCATTTACAGAAGGCATAGTCTATATATCGACGACGTTTCATTTCCAGGATTGTTCAGGCACCGCCGGAGGTGCCGCCGGAGGTCCCTCATTGGATCTGAAGCGCTTTAGTCGACTCTGATCCAAAGCAGTTCCAGTTTCATACTGAAAGAACACTGTATAGGAACATCTTGCTGTGTAATCCACTTTTTCAGTTTGTCTATATCATGGAAGTATAATAAGACCTGGATACAGCGTGTTCATTTCTATGAGAGTTGCTCAGTGGCGCATGAAGCCCAAAAAGTTCAACCTACGCTTAAAAAACGACCCAGGTGATTGGTGCTGCTTCTTCACCGTGCGGCCCGTAAACCAGACGCACTAGAGACTTCCTGTTAAGCGCTCCGCTAACTTGAATGCTTTTTAGTTTAGTTTTAATAAAAGTAATACTACATAGTTAAATAGATTATTCCATTTACTCCAGTCAGTCTATTTTACTCCAGTTATAGTCTGTATCGACGACGTTTCATTTTCGAGATTGTTCAGGTGCCGCCGGAGATTCGGCCGGATGCCCCTCATTTTCAACGAGATGTCCCTCGTTTCCTTCCGCTCTCTTTGTGTTGGCATTTTGAACTCCGGTGGATTTCTGAGGACTATATGGTTAACTCAGCGCTGCCAACACTCCCGTTTTTCCTGTTTCTCCCGTTTTTTAGCCCTATCTCCCGGACCCCTCCCGGTTTGTTATTTCTCCCGGGAAACTCCCGTAATTTGCATGGCCCAAACTCCTTTATAAATAATCAAATTTGTTTAATGTTGACCAGTTGCCAATTTTCAACCTGTTTGTCACCTCAACCTGGCAACCTATAACCCAGTTGCGCAGTTGATTTCTGCGCAAGCTTCGCAGAAACTTCAGACCCAGAAAGCGAGCCAATAAAGATGGCAGGTGAAGGCGGTGTTCCTGCAAAGAAATCGAAAATATAGCTGTAAGTTTTAACATGTTGGACGCAAAAATTTAAATGCATCTTACCTATAGTCATATTGAACACCTCCACGCTTTTTGTAAGGTGCGTCGAATTGATTTTAATGTAGCGCACGGCGGGGGAAATGACATCACCCAGCACGTTAAAACACAGCGGCACCATCGCGCAGAAGAAGCACATAAGGACAGAAAGAACAGACAGAGGCAGGAAATGTGAAGGAAGCTGAACTCAACATGGCAATATTGG
The DNA here is from genome assembly GCA_025617405.1 of Perca schrenkii. Classification (NCBI taxonomy): domain Eukaryota; kingdom Metazoa; phylum Chordata; class Actinopteri; order Perciformes; family Percidae; genus Perca; species Perca schrenkii. The sequence continues at coordinate 30,835,100 of CM046799.1, forward strand.
TAGCACAGACTTACAGTACACTTAACAGTAACCCCCCCCGGTCACGCCATCATGCCCCCGCACAAATCTCCCAGATTTTGAAAACCAAATGTTGGCAGGTATGGGTTAACTGCTCCTCAGATCTCTGCAGGGTAAATCCAGACAGCTAGCTAGACTATCTGTCCAATCGGAGTTTTCTGTTGCACGACTAAAACTACCTTTGAACGTACACGTTCCACCAAAACAAGTTCCTTTACCGAGGCTATTTAGAGGCGCCGTGGCTCCGTCCAGCGCTTAGCGCTAACCCAAGATGATTGTGATCGATTTAAAAATAATGTCAATAAACCAGAGCGTGTTTTTCTCCTATCCCGGGATGTTGTGTGGACTAGCCAGACCTTTCCACGCAGCCTGGTGCCCATCCTGGGGGACCTGGTCTTTACGCCCCTTTGGTTCTAAACATGTTGGACTGCCCTTCACAACAGACACACACAGTGCTCTACACTGTCACCATGTGTTGTAGTCCTGTCCTGTCTTCACAAATGGCCAGTGAGATGATGAATGGTGTTGTCATTTCTCCACAGTACTGCACTTCTGGCAGGAGGGGAATCGATGTGAAACCCCCAGAGAGCCATCCTGCTCAGCACACACACACAGACACACACACACACACACACACACACACACACACACACAATGTCCACAGCATGGAGAATCCCAACAACACCTCATTTATCATCCAGTCTTTCTGTGTAAAGACGTTGAAAGAGGCTGAGAGGACTTTTTATCCCTTTTGATTTACGTGTAGGAACAAGTCAGGGACATGTCGTGTGTTCGGTCGTGTTTTCTGTCCTGTGAGTTTGAAATTATCCAACGCTGACTCTACACTGTTTTTGGAAGAAAGTCTTAAACTGGGTATAGTTTTTTTTCCACAAACAAGGAAGATTATTTTTGCCTATGTTACACCCCAGTCTAGGAGTGCCGAAACTCAACCCAAAAAAAGGAAGCAGGAGAGTGGAATTTGAAATAATAACAAGGCAATTTATTGCTTTAACAAAACTGCAGCCTGCAAAACCAAAATTCCCCTCTGATGTCACATTATATAATATCATACAATACTATCTATTCTTATTGCTTGAGCTCCTTCCCCACTTCCAGAAAAGTCCTGAGGAAAGATTGTTAAAGGGGTCTTTGTTGTCACAAGCAGTGTTCAAACTATACCGTGGCCTTTGGGGGAGCCCACTTAGTGTTTTTTGGCGGCGGGGTGAGCTTGTGACTTACAAACATACATAACAGCTACAAGTGTATGCACTATACAGGATTTACCCTATTATACTTTATCGACAGGAATAGATAGGTCAAATACACAAAACACCCACAAATAGTCTATAAACAAAGCATCAGGCTGTCTTTGAGATTTCACATGAACAACGGTTAAAGTTACTCAGGACAAAATGTAAATAAAGAAATGTCACATAAACATACTTTCCGATGTTTTGGGCTCAGTCTCACTGAATCACGAGGTTATGAATGCATGGTGATACTTTTGCAATGTAGTCTAGGATTAGACTGAGATTACCTCCCTATTGACGATGCAGCTCTTCTGTCTCTCCTCTCCCCAGTGCTGCTGCTGGGGCATTTGGGTTAAGTGGCTTGGGCACATGCAGTTCAACATCACGTCTCCTTAAGTCCTTTAATATTTCCTCATTTATGTCATCAACACATCCATGATTCATGGAAATGTTGTGTAAAACAAGGTCATATTTTTCATTGTATTTATGTATGGTTTTCAAAAATGGGAACTGCTGGGACCGTGTAGATGAGAGAAGCAAAGTGTATGCGCGTTGTGCACACTCTACATTATGGCCGCGTTTTATGGCCAAGCATGTGCCCTTAAAATAGCATCTGAATAACGCGCTACTGACTTTAGACTAGCACCACTGACTTTAGACTAGCGCTACTGACTTTAGACTAGCGCCACTGACTTTAGACTAGCACCACTGACTTTAGACTAGCGCTACTGACTTTAGACTAGCACCACTGACTTTAGACTAGCGCTACTGACTTTAGACTAGCGCCACTGACTTTAGACTAGCACCACTGACTTTAGACTAGCGCTACTGACTTTAGACTAGCGCCACTGACTTTAGACCAGGTTTTTCCTGGTCTGTGGCAGAATTGTTTTCTGAAACTGCAAAATAGCACCAGGGAATGTTTGCGCCGCTACTATTTACCGACGTGAGTCTGTGAAGGGAAACGTCCGCTGTGCGTCGGGTGCAAAATAGGAATGATACGTGCGTCGGTGTACAAAGGCAATTGCGCTGAGTGCAAGATAGGACCCCTAATGTTAAAGACTGTCATAATATGTAAAGACTGGGGATCTTGCAGGGTCACAAATTGCAAGACTGCAACTTTATTCGTTTTGAAAACTTTAACCAAGCTAGCTAGCTACCGCTAGCGTTAGCTGGTAACTTAAGGGAAGGTTTGCCTATTTCCTGTTCTGCCGTACATGCAGATGAATGTGTCCAGTACCCAGAGGTCTGCGTTTATCCGCCGGTTAAACTCCCGTTGGATGATAGCTTAGCGCGGCGCCATAGCCACCATGAACAACGCTGGCTCTAGCCGTTTCCTGCCCTGTCCTGTGCTATCCTGTCTTTCATATCTTCCTCCGTTTCTGCTTTCTGTGTGTTTCGTTCAGACTTCCTGCCGTTTAATAAAAGAGCAGAACCACTGATGGCTGCCGACCGCGGAGCCCTCTGAAAGGAAAACAACTTTCCTCAGCGCACACCGGCTGTACCCTGGGCTTATAGCGGCTGAAAGAAACCAACGTGATATCGGGGAACACGACAGGTGCTTTCTCCTATATCCTAACTGTAATATTCCACAATATGTGATAACCTGCAGTTTAGTTCCCACCTCCGGTCTCATTAAAGATGATTCTCCCATGATGCTGTTTTGATTTTGGCACTCTGTGAGCGAGGAGTTGTCTGTTGTCTGTTAAAATCATGCGCGCATACACACACACACACACACACACACACACACTTCTGTCTATGACTGAGCTTCATCCCTTACTGACAAAAGACGCAGATAACAAGAGTGACATGAGTCACTTGGAGGCAGGCACACACACACACAAACACACATACAGAGAGAGAGAAACTGGAGAAAACAGCAGAAACACTTCAGCTGGAGACTCCTGTTTGACGTTGTGTCAGATGTTGGCTAGTCTTCCTCCACAGTGCTGCGGAGGAAGGTCTAGCTAGTCCACGCAGCATTCCAGGATGGGAGAAAAACGTGCGCTGGTTTATTGGCATTTCTTTTAACCACCAATCACAATCGTCTTGGGCGGTGCTAAGCTCCGGACGAAGCCGCGGTGCCTCCGCAAAATAGCCTCGGGAAGGAACTTGTTTTGGTGGAACATGTTTTAGTAGTTTTAGTCGTGCAACAGAAAACTCAGATTGGACAGATAGTCTAGCTAGCTGTCTGGATTTACCCTGCAGGGATCTGAGGAGCAGTTAACCATAGTCCTCAGAAATCCACCGAAACACAGGTTTTTCACGGTCCCTAATCCAAGTGGTGGTTAATAATTTACGATAATGGTGTTATGAATAGCTCACTACGTTAGCTAGCTTTAGTGATTAAAAAAAAATAAATTACATATGTAACACATGACCAACCCAAAAAACATTTTAAACTACTATACGTCCAATAAAACATTTTCCCATACAGTTACTCACCGCTGAAATTTAAAATGTGAATAAACTGAAATCATGTCGTTCTATGTACATTTTCTGTTCAAATATACAGTCATACAAATACACGGATATTTTTCAGAATGTAGCGGCCACAGTTTTGGACCAATGGAGCAACATTGCCACCATCAGCCTGCGTGTACTGTTCTGAATATGAGATGTTATTATATTCCACTTTGCAAATGACATATTCTCACAGCAATGGAGATAAATGAGTCTTTGGTTACTGTCAAGCTCAAAAAAGGGAAGACAAATCTAAATTCCCTTTTGCACTTCAAAGTTTATATTCTCTAGGACACATGTCCAGGCTCCAAAAGGGTCTTGAATATAATGCGGTCCCTTAATATAGCCACGCTCTTTTTCTCCCGCTCTCAGAGCCGCTGTGACATGTTGAGCATTATATGACATCCCATGGGACTCAGGGGGGGAAAATGGGCCACGCTGCAAAAGCAATATCACTCCAGCTATGAAGACATCCCTGATAGCTGCGGACTATCAGAGCTTGTAGGATGCCAGGGGAAATGATTACGGCATCAACATTTAGAGGGAGTGTGTTTTAGTGGCATCACTGAGGGAGACGATTAAAGTCGTATAAAAACCTACAACAAGGAGTGACGAGGGAAGGAAATTAGAAAACTGTGGGAGGCAAATCATTCCCAGAGAACTTATTTAAAGGCGACCGTCATCTCTGGAATGATGGAATAGAATTATTATTACATTTCGGTTTTAAAACATTCAGAGCCATCTACCACACTAGATGTTCACATTGTGATACATTGAGCTCTTGGGAAGATGCATTCATTTACTGTGCCCATTTTAGTTTCAGTTTGTTTATTTGGCAGTCTTGCATTGCCAGGTCTGTGGAGCAAGGTCTGGCTACACCACAGATGCATTGTGGGATAAGGGAACAAAAAAACGCTCTGGTTTGTTTGCATTTCTTTAAACCAATCACAATCGTCTTGGCCAGTGCTAAGCTCCGGACGCAGTGATGGTGGCTCTGCTAAACAGTCTCAGGGAGGAACTTGTTTTGGTGGAACATTTGCACCCCGCAAAAGAAAACTCCACATCCAATATTAAATTAAGTTATCTGTTGACACAATACAGTAACGTGAGTTTTTTAAATTAGCTGATACATGGTTACACCTCATTGGCTCTTACCAGTGTATCTCTGTGTGTACTTCATCCACAGCAATCCCACCAATCGGTCCCGAAACATCTCACTTAGAGAGGAAATGCCCTAAACATATTCGTGGGTAAGTCTTTACAATCATTCCCTGAAAGAACCGAGTAGGCCTACCCTGGAAATCCAGAGTTCTTGCGAGAGCACAATTTGAATTTGCTCAGCAAGACACTCTGGCATTGAGTAATGATGCTCATTAACTATGGCCCTTTGTAGCCGAGCGGCACCAATCACATCGGTGTATCTGATATAGGCAGGCCAGAGGCGAGCTAAACAGATGACGACAGTTTAATCTACCAGTTAGCTCCGCTGGTAGCTAAGAGTTTAATCTACCAGTTAGCTCCGCTGGTAGCTAAGAGTTTAATCTACCAAATAGTTCCGCTGGTAGCTAAGCGTCTGGGGCTCTGGATACGTCACCCTGTGTATTGTTGTGATTGGTCGTAGTGTTTTTTAATTGTGTGCAGTGAGATTTTCAAAGGCATGCTAGGTGCCGCCCCTCGAGTTGAGCAATTTTACTCAGTGCCAGACCCTTAATCTTTCGGATTTGGGTCTGGATTTCCAGGCTAGAGAAGGCCTGCCTTGTTGCAGGATCCAAATGTTCTTCCAAATTTGCCATTTTCAGAATGAAGCTTGCTAGCTTGTAGTTTGTTGTAGCGAAGGGATTTTGAGAACAGCAACACACAGAGAGACAATGGTGAGGGGGCAAAGCCTGGCCTTATCCTGAAAATCTACTTCCGTTGATCCAGACTAAACAACGTGCGCCTATCGCAGGTACTCCAACGATCATAAATGTTGTTTTAGGAGTCATTGGCAAACAAATTGTTGTATTTTTTTTATGGTATGAGGACATGTGGCTTAAAGTGATTTGGTTTTTGGATGAAGAACACAAAGAATAGAGCATGAAAAACAAATAGCATAATAAATGTACTGTATGAAAGTGTCTTTGGTTGCACAAGGGTACAGCCTTGACATGAGTGGTAAAGGTAGAGATGACTGTTAAAATAACCAGTGAGAGAAATCATGGATCCAAAATTAAGTCAGCCTGAACAAAAGCTAACGGGAAATGCACCATAACTAGAATCCATGAGTGGGTTTAGATAACTTGGATAGTATGAAAGTCCGATAATCCGCAGGTTGGGGTGGTGGATGGGTCAAAGAACTCAGGACTTTCAAACAGGAGACCGGGGGTTCATGTCCTGTTCTTGTCCCGTGTGTCACTGAAACTTACATTTTATAACCAAACCCGCCATGTCAGTTAAACGTACGTCCCGACCCAGAGCGTCAAAAGTGACGCCAAGAGTCCCGACCAAGCTCATTTAAATATGGCCCTAAAGGAGACTTTTTGCGTCAGTCACGAACGCTATAGGCACCTGACCAAGCGTTGCTTTTTGACAATGTCAAACATAGTATGTCAACATAAATACCTTTGCTGTCCAAACAGTAAAAGCACCTGTTGTTCCAGCTAATCCGTCTCCTCCTCGGAGGCTTCTGTCTCTCGCGCTCCGGCAGCGGTGGCATCAGGGGCCATTTGGTTCTCAGGCCGCTGACGATCACGTCATTTACCCTGGAGTATTGCTCGAGTTCAGCAACTCAAGTCTTCTGTCCTTCTCCATGCTTTGTCTCTTTAGGGTTTGTATTTCACGGATGACAGTTGATTTATGACCGTTAAAATTTCCTCCTCGTCTGTGAGGTTTGCGTTTTTCTTAGGCGCCATTTATCAACTTGAATCATAAAAGAGGCTTTTGGTTGTAGATTCGCGCGATTCAACAAAGGGTGAAGCCAAAAAAACAAATAGCATAATAAAAAGTGTCTTTGGTTGCACTCTGGCATAAGTTACAGAGGTTGAGATGGCTGTTAAAATATAGTAAGCAGTAAGAGAAATCATTGATCCAAACAGATTTGTTTTTATTATGATTCCTTACCACTGACACCTCTATCCTTTGGCCCCACTACTAGTTAGGCCAAAATAACAAAGTAGTCTGAACATAACTAGAATCTATGAGTGGGTTTAGATAACTTGGACTACATTAAGTAACAGGCAAGTGTAAATGCACAGGCCTGCAGTTTCAGATGTCGTGATTCAACATAAGCAATCACGCCCTCACCGCCGGCTCCATAGGCTTTCATTACTCAGGGAGAAACATTGGCTCTGTATTGATTTATATATAAAACACAAAACGGCAAGCATCGATATTAGGTCTGGAAACTGCCTGAACGCCGCCGAGCCTCCACAGCTCGCAATGCGGTGCATTAAAATGTCACAAGGGAGCCAAAGTGCAGCGAGCGTGCCGACTGGTAAATCAAACCGCTCAGCCGCTGACAGGAAACAGCAAATGACTGTGTTTGCATTTCATTTAAGATCAATTTGTATTTCACTAGGCCTATTTGTTTAAGTGCTTGCTCATCCTATTTACATACAGTCCTTGATATATATCTCACTCTGACTCAAGGAAAAATAATATTTTCTGTTTTGAAGTATTACTCCCTGGTTTCTCTTTTCGCTTAAGGAAGACTCAGGAGACGGAAAAACCAATAATGTTGATGTGTGTTCATAATAACGTATACTATAGCAAAAGCTTTTTTTTCCTTCCTCCTGAAACCCATTTACATTCTGCCTTTTTTCACAGACACTGTTTGCTTAAAGCTCTGCAATTAAACTTGTTTTATATCAAATTATCAAACGACTCTAATGTGTGAAAGGGGTCTCCTGTAATGGGAGCGTGCCTAAAAACATTTTTTAAAAAATTAGAATTAAAATTTCATAAATTTGTATCAGATTTCATTCCCCTAACGCTAACCCTAACCCTAAAGATTTTTGTGGGAGGATAGGGCTTAAATTGAAGGGGAATATAGGAACACAAGACCCAATTTTGAAAATGTCCTAGAAATGTGGGAACGTAGGGCTGTGGGAACATAGGGCCAAATTTTAAGAAAAATCTTAGAAATGTGGGAACATAGGGCCTAATTTACAGTGAAAAAGAAATTCTAAGAAATGTGGGAACATAGGGCTGTGGGACCCTTGGGCTGTGGGAACATAGGGCTGACTACCCTGTAATAATGAACTGACAAAGAATTATCACCGTTAGCCTCATTTCAACATCAAACCTCGGTTCAGTCTAGCAGCAGAAGCTGTTTTCAGCAACAGTTTAAAGACACAACATCCAGGTTCTATTCAAACATAACTCCTTTTAGAAGAGTTATTTCCAGGTATTTAAGTGAAACATAAAATGAACATTTAGCAAAAACACATTCGGTAAGAATGATGAAATGATCAATGCCAGAAGCGGTGTTGTAATACTTGAGATTCTTGGTCTCGGAATCGACCGCATTTGTTCTCTGTTTCAGATTTTATTTCAAGACCACAACTGCCTTTTGATCATTTTATCGAGGCATTTCTCATGATACACTTACGGAGGTGTATGAAGAAGAATGTTACTTTGTTTTCTGTGGGGGGTTGTTATGGGAATGTGGATCTTTTAGATCAATTTGAGGAGTGGCATTTTCCACATTTTATCATGTCATGTAGTGTGGGACTCGCACTCTTCTGCTCTTGATCTTTTTGTCAATCTCAACCACTCAAAGTCTTGGTTTTGTCTTGGTCTTAACCCCTCAAAGTCTTCATCCTTTCTCTGTCTTAACCCCTCAAAGTCTTGGTCTTTTCTCGGTCTCAACCCCTCAAAGTCTTGGTCTTTTCTCGGTCTCAACCCCTCAAAGTCTTGGTATTTTCTCGGTCTCAACCCCTCAAAGTCTTTATCTTTTCTCAGTCTTAACACCTCAAAGTCTTGGTCTTGTCTTGGTCTCAACCCCTCAAAGTCTTGATCTTTTCTCTATTCTCAACCCCTAAAAGTCTCGGTCTTGTCTCAGTCTCGCTACACTCTGGTCTTGATGATGACTTGGTCTCCGTTTTAGTGGTCTTGACTACCACACTGGCAAAAAGTCAACAGATACTTGTGTGAAGAACATTTGATGGACTACATTTAATAAGTTTTATTTACAAATCCCAATTCCAATGAAGTTGGGACGTTGTGTAAAACGTAAATAAAAACAGAATACAATGATTTGCAAATCCTTTTCAACCTATATTCAGTTAAATACACTACAAAGACAAGATATTTAATGTTCAAACTGATCATGCAAATGCAAATATTCACTTATTTTGCAAATATTCACTTATTTTGAATTTGATGCCTGCAACACGTTCCAAAAAAGCTGGAACAGGGGCATGTTTACCACTGTGTTACATCACCTTTCCTTTTAACAACACTCAGTAAGCGTTTGGGAACTGAGGACATTAATTGTTGAAGCTTTATGGTGGAATTCTTTCCCATTCTTGCTTGATGTACGACTTCAGTTGATCAACAGTCTGGGGTCTCCGTTGTCGTATTTTGTGCTTCATTATGCGCCACACATTTTTGGCGTTTCTGGGTGTTGTTGATACATGGCTTTCGCTTTGCATGGTAGAGTTTTAACTTGCCCTTGTAGATGTAGCGGAAAACTGTTAACTGACAAGGGTTTTCCGAAGTGTTCCTGAGCCCAGGTGGTAATATTCTTTACATAATGATGTCGGTTTTTAATGCAGTGCAGCCTGAGGGATTGAAGGTCACGGGCATTTAATGTTGGTTTTCAGCCTTGCTGCTTACGTGCAGAGATTTCTCCAGATTCTTTGGATCTTTTGATATTATGGACTGTAGGTGATGAAAACTACTAAATTCCTTGCAATTGTGCGATATTGAACAATGTTTTTCTTAAGCTGTTGGACTATTTGCTCATTTATTTCCAGCAAAGAGACGGAGGGACTGAGGAAACAGTCAGCTGTTCCACAGACTCCTGGGCAGTTAATTTCATTTCATTTCATTTATTATACAGGAAAGTTAAAACTAACATTAAGTTACAATATAAACGGGCCTGACTCAGTTTAAAAACTGGTTTCCAGCAGGTTCCTGTTCTGCAGAAACATAAAAAATTGAACACAGTTACAGCACATGAGGACAGAAACATTTGAACAGGACATCAGCACGGGCTAGACAGATACAGACAACTAAAAACAACAATACAGACTTGGACAATACATGAAACAAATCAATGTGTGCAAGTGTGACTGTTGAGAAGGAACAGTTTGTATGCCTTTTTGATGTGTGATATGTGATGATGGTAGTGTTCTGATGTGATTTTGGTGTATGCATGAAAAAAGGATTTCTGACCATAGTTGATTTTGTATGGGGGGACTGGAATCAATGCCTGTGAGACTGACCTAGCGAGGCGTACTGGTACATTTTGAATCTGAAAATAAAATGCAATAGCGTGGCTGTTTATGTAGTTCTGGTAAGTCAGAGTGTTTGAGCGTGCGAGTGCAATGCAGTGGTGAGACCACTTTGGAAGATTAGTGAAGATAAGATCCAGGATTGAGCTGCATGTTTTGCCAATTCTTGCTGGGTCCTTGATTAATTGATAAAGTCCGAGATTCATTGCAGTGGCTTTCAAAGATTTTGATGAGCCATCATTCCAGTCAAGGTTGATATCACCCAGAATCACAAGCTCCTTTGTTGTAACAACAACAAAGGAGCTTTAACAGATGTAATTATGTAAGAAAAGCTGAGATAGATAGGCATTTACACTGGCATTAGGAGGCTTGTAGGTGACAATAATGGTAATTGTGTGTTGGGGTGTAAAATGTTCTACCAGTTTTAATGTTTCAGTTTCAAATTTTGATATTAGGTGTGCATATTCCTGAGTCACATAGAAGGCCACTCCGCCGCTGGTCTTACCAGTGCAGTCTTTACAATACAGTTCATAAGTTTCAATGGAAAGAAAAGAATCAGGAATACTGGGTGTTAACCATGACTCTGAGATTGCCATTACATGTGCTTTCGACTACGCAAGCAACATTTTAAATTTGTCTATTTGGAACAAGGCTTCAGGTGTTTAAGTGGCAGATTTTAAAGCCTTTGGTGCTACCAAGCGGACTTAGATTAGTTGGATTTTTTCTTGGGTGAAGTGTTCTTCTTTGTGCTTTAACTGTTTTGACTATAGGATGGAGAGAAAATGTTTCGGAGGGTAAAGTCGGAAGAGATAGGGGAGCGATGGTAGTCGGAGCTGGAAATCTAAAGTGGGGAAAGTAATCTTGAGTTGTAGGTAAAAGCATACACTGTGCTTGCGATACAGCAGTAAAAATCCTGTTGCAGTTTGCATGTGCGTATAGTCCCCAAAAATGCAATATGCCTTAAATTGTCAGAAAAATATTTGAGTCAGGCCCGGGATTAAGCTCAACATTTATAACTCCAATAAATAGCAGGATAGATATTAAAAGTCTTGATGTGGTTAAAACGTATTTAGACTTATTTTCATTAGAGTCATTAGGTTTGATGTCCGTTAATCACCGGTGAAAAATAGTTTGGATGGAAAAAGACAGTTCAGTGCTTGTGTTTGGTGTTTTAAAATTTGACAAGAGGACCTTGATATCAATCTTCCCAACCTAATCTGGGAGAGGTGGTAAACCAGTCCCAACATGTAGAAATTCTTTTTTAAATGTCAGAGTTTCTGTATGAGTGAACTGCTGCTGCCTCTTGTCGATAAATCAATCAAACATAATATGTGGAAAATTGGATGGATTCATTTGTATTGCTACCACGTCGATAAATTCAGCGTAATCACTTCAGAGTTCTCCGGCTCATAAAACCCAACACAGATAACACTGAATCAAGCCATGCAGCGAATAACAGGTTTAGAAGATGCCAGCCGTAAACCTGAACTGCCACCTTACAATGGCGACTGCTGTGTCCCACTGTGAATGTGACAGCTCGGGACAGTGTGCATGCAGCAGCCGCCATATGGAGCAGATGTTCCCATCTAATCAGGCACTTCTACTTTGGCCTTTTTATTGCATCAACATCTAGCAGATTATCTGGGCTTAATGGACAGGTGGCCACATGTTAAAATGCCCGTGTGACTAAAGGCCACAGCAGGTATTATTTGCGCCTGTACCTGAGCGAAGAACTGTCTTTAAATAACCAACCATAGTCTGCCACCATTATTCAACTTAAAAGGCTGAGGCCTCTTTGATACAACACAGACATTTTGTTTGGATCTATCTATCTATCTATCTATCTATCTTTCTTTCTTGAGCTTATTTTCTTTTTTTCCGTCCTCGTATCTAAACCAGAGAAGGTAACTGTCAGGGACCAAGCAGTTAGGCAAGAGGAGTCACAAGGATTTCAAAAAAGGGGTTTTTATTTTACCCACAAAATCATTACAACAAAATGGAGATAAGGTTTGGGCCCATTAATAAAAGAGGTCAAACAAACAGACCGAACTTAAGCTCTGAACATAACAAACTAAAAAATACAACTGTCCTTCCATAAGAGAAACAAAGGGGACTTATATACTGGCTGATCAGACCAGGTTTGACACCCAGGGGAAGACTAACAATAACACTAATACATAAACTACAAATAACAAAAAAGCAACTAAACACGTATTCCAAAAGAAATGTAATCTTAATTAACATTAACCGAATAAATGTACTAAATATACTACAAATCAAAACTCAAATATCTTGTGAAAAAATAAAGTTACCCCCCACAGACATAACAAGTAGTAGTAGAGTCCAATTTGGCCACCACCCCTATAAAGCTGCTGTTGTTCCAGGCGCCACCCCTTTATCCCAGCAGCCTGCATGCCTCACTCCAGGGTGTGGAATCCGCAACACTGGTAAGCTCAAAGAAAACCGTTATAGCAAAAAGACAATCCAAAATACTAATAAAGTGTATATGTAAACCAAATCCAGTGTCCTATACGTTATATATACTATAAAACTAAATAAATGTTTACAACAAAATGTATAATGTGTCTGAAAAGGTATTGAAACCAATCTTAAGGAAACCAGCATGAACTAATATAAATGTGAGTGCATGAGGTTACCGCCTTTAAGATGGCTGTGTGGCCACAGCTGTGGCCATCACAGTAACAGTCGTGTCTTTAAACAGTTTGGTTAGGTTAAGGCACAAAAACTACTTAGTTTAGAAAAAGCTTGTGGTTTGACATTCACTTCCTGTAGGTTACGCACGTGACGCAGAACGTGACGTTCATTAAGTTAAGGAAAACTCGCCGTTTACTTCATCATCTCACTAGTCTTGCACTGCTGCGGAGGAAGGTCTGGCTAGTCCACACAGCATTCTGGGATGGGAGAAAAACATGATCTGGTTCATTGGCATTTCTTTAAGCCAATCACAATCGCCTTGGGCGGCGCTAAGTGCCGGACGGAGAAACAGTGCCGCTGTAAAATAGTCTCGGGAAGGAACTTGTTTTGTTTGAACGTGTACGTTCAAAAGTAGTTTTAGTCGTGCGAGAGAAAACTCAGATTGGACAGATAGTCTAGCTAGCTGTCTGGATTTACCCTGCAGAGATCTGAGGAGCAGTTAACCTTAGTCCTCACAAATCCACCAGAGTTTAAATTGCCAACACAAAGAAATCCCAAGGCAACAGATATCCGGCCTAAATGGGTGAAATCCAGCGGAATTTCTATATCGTTGATATCGTTGATATAGAAATTCATCTCACTGAATTCTAATGGACTCCCTTCCAAATATTGGCATCATAAAGAAGCAAATAGTAGCTCTTGGCCGACATTAACTCTCTGAGGACGATTGACGTGTGGTCAAAACAATGTTTTTATTTCATGCGTATATTAATATTTCAGCGATAATACAGCGCAGAAATGTGTTATGGATATTGCCGGAATCAGAGTCTCTGCTTCCGTGTCCGTTTTTTTTTATTGCGAGATCATACGTCACTTACACGGCAAACTAGGAGACAGGCAACTAAGCTCTGTGTATAATTGGTGGATTAGCTTTTCCGTCGTCCGATTTGTGAAACTAAGACTTTGGTAAACTCATTTCATGCACCAAAATAATTCCTTTACACGAGTGCAGGTATGTTTTAACAAAAGATTTAAAGAATTTCAAAAAGCAAACTTTGTTTCAGCTTAAGGGCCACATTATGACCATTGCACTAGGACACATTTGGGCCTCACTATACAGAAAGCTGAGTTTGAGCTGAACATTTTGATATGAAACACACAGGGATCAGGTTATATGCAAATACCCTTAAAAGGTGAATTTAAGATGTGAAAAAAAACTCTAATTGAAAATGCTCTTAGACCTCAGAGGGTTAATACTCATTTTTGACATGCAGACATGTAATGGGTCATTGAGGGCAAAGACATGCTACATTACCAGAGAGGACGTGAACTCAGGACGTGTTGCCGTCGCTCTCTGTACTATTCCTGCTCCATCTACTCCTGCTCCGGACACACAAAGAACAAGAACCGCTCATTCCTCTCTCGCTCTCTCCATCTGTACCAGCCTGAATCTGTGACAATTCAATCTGTTCGGTGTCTTCCCCGCAATGAATTATGGATGAACCCTGCAACCTCTGAATGTGGCGGGGATTTACACTTTATAACTGCTCCTGCTCGTGTCACAGGCTCAGTGTGGATTTGAAAGAGGCCCGCCCGGATAAAAAAAAAATCGAGGTAATTTGCAGTGCATCAATGCAGAGCGTCCTTATTCCCCTGTTGGGAGACTAATGATGTGCTGAAACCCATTAGCTTTGTTCGTTCTGACATCGAGTCCCTTCTGGTGACAATAAGTAAGCAGCGGTCCACTTCAGCCAGCCGGAGCTTTGACGGCGCAGCCCCGGGTCAGGCAAATAAAAAGCCATTGATTGGTGGAAGGATGTTTTCATGTTTAATCTAGTCAAATGCAATCACGAAACATTTAAAAAAGAACAGAGACCGGGGTTATGATGCCACTAAAAGACGTGAAAAAAGAAATGTGAGGTTGGCTCCCATTCCCATACCTGAGCAATGATGTTTTTCTTCTAACAATGACAAAAAGTGAAACCTTTTCATGACTCTCTAGATGCTAGGGGTGGGGGAAAAAATCGATACAGTGTAGTATCGCAATTATATTCTGTGGCAATACTGTATCGATACACAGGCGACAAGTATTGATCTTTTATGATATATGTGTTGGTCAGTTTGTCTCCTTGACAATCAATCTGATTTTGCAGCATTACAATTGAAGTGAGATGAACAAACAGAGAAATGTATCTTTTTAGATAAAACAGATGTTGACAAAGTTTCCTTTTGGGGACATAAATTGAAATTGTGAAAAATTTGAAGTTGGAAAAAAAGTTAATGAATTGCAATATATTGCAGAATATTGCAATATGTTTGAAATCGCAATAATATCGTATTGTGACGTATCGGGATGATATCGTATCGTAAGGTCTCTGGTGATTCCCACCCCTACTAGATGCTCCTTACTGTAGTTTGAATGTGGGGAAAGTGGCACGTGGCATCTTAACGGCCGTCCACACCAAGAACGATAACTATAATGATAACTATAAATATATACTTTTAAAAATCGTTCTGACTCAGGTGGATGGCAGAGTCCGATATAATTCAGCACAAATGCAAAAGCACCACTGCATGTAAAAATAATGTATGGGAACCTATCTCAAAGGGATACTATTTACTTGTGACAAAAATGTCTCAAATATTTTCTTCAGGCACAGTTGGACTAAGTAGTGGCAGTGTCAAATTATTCTTCCCAAAATAGTTGGAAATTAGTACCGTGAATGAAGTTCTAGCAGGACTAAATACTTGTTCAACTAAGTAACATAAACAGTTAACATAGTTTTCCCAAAAGTACAAAGAAGTACAGTACAAGTGGATGAGATTGCAGTAAACCAATAACTATGTTTAAATGTAATCACCCAGTATGATGTATGGCATCAGGAATGTGATTCAAAATGTATGGATATGGGACAAGACTTGTGTATGATCAATGACACAGTATATTGTTTGATGTAATAATTTATTCACCCCATAAAGCTTTGATAAAACAATGTTGAAAGCAATTTAAATTGAATTCATTTAAATGTCAATTCTCATGGTTAGGATTTTTCTATAATTGGCTATTTAATTAAAATAATTTTCATAGTAATACAGCCAGCAACTTGTAGCGCACTGACGTGTTTTAATTACATTGTATTACACCACAACTATGACGACAACGACAGTGGAGAACTATATCGTTGGGATCACTTTCAGAGCAATTTGATGAACGATAGGGACAATAGGAATCCATCTGAGTTTACAACATGACATCTTTAACATGACAATTATACTGCCGGTGTTTTTGGTCATCCAAAAAGCAGCATGTCGTAGGACCTTTAACAGAACATTTCTTAACTGTTGTGTAAAAGCAGCAGCTACTGTTTATTACGGTAGCTTGAGCAGAAATCACATCGTGGAAGAAAATTAGGTGGGCCTATCTCCAAGACTGTTAAGTTCTGTTAGTATGTTTTGCAAAAGCTTTGCAGCTATTACCATACTTGTTAAAAAAAAAATGCCGGTGTCTGGCTGACACAACCGCAAACAATATGCACGCTTGCAGGGCACAATAATAGCCCGGCACAGCGGCCAAGTAACCACAGCAACATCCACTCCTTTTAAACTCACTGCAGCAGCAGCACTTAATGTGTGCCCAAGTGCCAAATAATGACTCCATTCATACCAACATCAAAGAAATGGAATAATCTACCAAGTAACATAAGTTTCATCAAGGGAAAGGCAAGTTTTAAAAAGATACTTAAATCTCACCTTTACTTACATTTTTTTTATCTTGAGGTTTTATATCTTATTCACTTTAATTATCTTTGTGAGCTACCTAGATGTAAACTCTAAACCCATGTGTCATGTTGTGTAATATAGCGTAATGCAATTTTGTTCTATAGATATTTTTTCTTGGGTTTTTCTGGATCTTTTCCTTGCTTTTTTGTTTTACACTTGTTGGCGTTCTTTTCCTTTATTTGTCAAATGTTATACAGTATATTGTCTAATTTCATGTTTTTTTGGACCCCAGGAAGACTAGCGTATGGGGATCCTTTATAATAAACTAATTAATAAAGTAAACTAAACTGAACGCAGCAGGGACAGGGATGGTACTGGCTCACTTGTGATGATTTCACATCAGCACTGAACCGATTTCACTATTGTCCCACTGATTCAGTCAGTCCTGTTTCAAGGAAAGTGTGGAAAGAGTTCAGCCTGATGATGATCCGATGTCAGGTTTTATCGGATCAGTCTGACAGTTGAGAAGAGTGACATCACTGAGCGGTTTGTCACGTATGATCCGGCCCTGTAGGACTCACAGTTCATCCCGGGGGGGATGTGTCACTGCAGCTTCGCTTTAAGTTCAGTAACCTACTTCAAGTGATGGGAGACTCCACTGACGGTGGGAAGTGGTAGCTGACAGGTTGTTTAAAGGATAGGTTCACATTTTTCTGTAAGTCTAGCTTAAAACAACACCCACATGCCCATACAGTACAGCAGTCAATCCCAATTAGCGGCCCGCGGGCCAGATCCGGCCCGCAAGAGCCAAATGTCTGGCCCACGCTGACAGCAGTGACGTTCACTTGTTATAATACACATGAATTAAATATCCACGGCTCTGCTTTATTTTGAAATCAGCCAGTGACGGACTGGCCATCCATTTGGGCAAATGCCAGAAGGGCCGCCCCCCCCTTATGGACCTCTATGGGCCACTACTGATAATTTAGCCCTCTGTCATTCCAAGGACTGACCACTTCGTCACAAAAAGAAAATCAATGCAGTCAAACCAACGTGGCATTTGCCAAGACAAAATTGACTGGACTGATAAGTATTGCTTGTTGGTTTTTTTTACCGGATGTGGAGGTGGGCATGGTCTGCAATCAGCTGCAGTGGAGAGATGTGTGATAAAGGTAAAGGTACTTTATTTGTCACATACACATACATGTAGCGAAATTCATTCTCTGCATTTAACCCATCCCTCAAGGGAGCAGTGGGCAGCCAATGACAGCGCCCAGGGGACCAACTCCAGATCTGAGCCAGTGCCTTGATCAAGGGCACTGCCTGGAGAACCTAGTACATGTTTTTGATGGTGGGGGAAACCGGAGCACCCTGGAGGAAACCCACGCAAACATGGGGATTACATGCAAACTCCACACAGAAAGGCCCCGGAACGACCTGGATTCGAACACAGAACCTATAACCACAGAATCTTGCTGTGAGGCCACAGTGCTAACCATTGGGCCACCATCCATCCCCTGTGGGGATGGAGCAGGAGAGCAGTGCCAGGTGAGTTAAGGCGCTGACACTCCAACCCGATTATCGGCCGTCGGACAGTCTGGCGAGGTCGGTGACTTGAGTCTGTTCGGTGTGTTCCGTGCCGTCGGCCTTCATTTTGGCCGATTTGACTTGTCGAATCGGCCAGTGAGCAGTCGGACTCAATGACCGATCTGATTGGTGGAGTGCCAGCCCTTGACTAGCGAATCAGTGCACGAGAAAACCGGAGCTGACAACGCCAGTATCTTCTTATTACTAGCCATCGTATTTTCTTCCGTTCAGCGAGTAATGACAACGATCCTTCTTGACTACTATCACCACTCTCTGATGAGAACAATGACTGACGACTGCGTGCTCTGTGTTTACTAGGTCATTTCAGGTTTTTATTTCTTTGGGCAACAATACAGATTAGCGCCGCCTGCTGTTATGGAGACGTATTACGCCTCCTGCACGCGCAGAATGTACGCTCAAGTCGGCGTCGCTTCCGAGGCACTTTTTTGTCCCACTCTGAGAGATGGGAGCTGACTGATCGGTCCAACTATCTCTTCTGCCAACAGTCGGCCATCGGGTTGGTGTGTCAGAGCCTTTAATTGTCTCAGCTGTTCGTTGTTGTAATCAAACGCTCCCTTTACATGCAGTAGCGTGCTGGACCTTCAGTTGGCACACACCACAGAGACAGGACTGGACTGCGATAGATCGTTTTGTTAGTTTTTGTTAAAAGGTTGAGCAACGGGTTGTGCACCTATACCAGTAGCCGGGCTGTCGGAGGCGCACAGTTCGTAGTTGTAAAGTTGTGTTAAGTGTGAGCAGTCACAAAAATAAATACTGTTGGCCTGTAAATTGTCTGCCTGCTGTGTTCTGTGCTGAGGGTAACCCATGGTGGCAGGGAACCCTGCTACACCGGATCACAGCCAGTGCTAACTCGACATGCCTAATATCCACACAGACTGTATCTGTATTCAAAGCAGACAACCTGAAGCAGCACTTCAACTCTATTCATGCTGCCAGTTTTAATGCCAACTACCCGGAAAAACCTGTTTCAATATACATGCTGTACAGTATGTATATTGCAACAGTATTTTGTTGCTGTACAGGGATTGTTCCTCCTCTCCATCCTAAAGCACTGTAAGTGTGTGAGATGGGGGCTAAACTATACAGTCCTTGTTCTGTGCAAAAATGCATTATACATTCCATTTGAAGCTTATATAAGCTTCAGCAGTATGACTTTGACAAGTCAAGTGAGTACCTTCGGAAGTCAGTGTCTGTCCGTCCTGTTTCCTCGCACATGTTGATTCTTGGCTGAGCTGCAGTGGAGGGGAAGTGAAGGTGATGGGATCACAAGTGGACAGTACAGTTGGAGTAGTGGGTCAGTATAGGTGGAGTACAGGTGGAAACGCACTCAGGATGCATTAAGATCCGATCACTCAGACCACATTTAGAGGTGGTCTGAGCCCAACCTGTTCTCACTCCCAACTCATGTAATAGCAACACGGTCTCACGGCAGTTCGTGAAATTGTGACGTTATTTTTATTCCATTGATACGTGTTCACGGTTTTCATTTTTTCCGTGGTGGCCAGCACAAAATGGTCTATATGGAGATTAACGGGGAAAGCAAACGCCACATCCCGGGGGAGGACGCCTCACACGCTGGGAAACGGGCGCAAGGAACGCGCGACAATAACGGGACGGTTAAAGGGCAAACAACATGCCACACGCGGGACACGATCCCCGGCCTCCGGGGTGAAAGTCCTGAATTGTTTGACCCGTCCTCCACCCCAACCAACCTCCTTACGCAGATTTTCTGCATTTCATACAACTCACTACTGTAGTCGTGCTGTGACCACGACATATGCTTCCCATTAAAATACATTAGTTTACATTTTCGTGCTGGCCACCACGAAACAAAAACGTGCCTGTGAACACGAATCAATAGATTAAATAACGTGACCATTTCACGAACTGCCGTGAGATTGGGTTGAAAATACTGACTCTTGGCCAGTGTCTCTCAGCGTCTCTGTACGGAACGCACCAGGCAGGACAGCTTTTTTCGACCGCGGCGCTGTAAGATGACGTACTATTAAGAGACAACAGTAGAGAGTAGTACAGAAGACTGAAAATCCACATAAAGACTCAGGTTGGGGTGTTGGATGGGTCAAACAACACGGGACTTTCACCCAGGAGACCCGGAGGTTCATGTCCCGTTCTTGTCCCGCGTGTCACTGAAACATAGTTTGGTTTATTAGTTCATAATATCATGGACAGTCCCCCTTAATTAACACTGTACAGTAAAAGGAGCAGCTTTAGCCTCTACAGCTAATTTCCAGCTGTAGTCCCCTGGCCAGCTTACAAAAGGCATCCAAAAATACAATGGTTAACAAATTAAAATAAATGACATTACATCTATAATGACAGCAGGCCTAAGCAAAAAGGATTAAGACATACAAAGAAGTGGCACCCAAACAAGCAAGCACAGAGGATGGCAAAGGCATTAAAGCAGTCCATGCAGTAAAGACAATACAAAGGAGAAAAGAGAGAGGAGAATAGTCACAGAGGCCACATTGAAAGCACATACAAGACACAACATGGAGGCAGGCAGCAGAGATGGAGCGGCAGCAACAATGACTATCAAACGCACATCACATCTGACAGATTAACGTGTGCAGTTAGTTATCGGACAGCCATGTTTTAAGGTGTGTCGTAAAGGTGGAAGACGTATGTATATCTTTGATAGTACTAGGCAATGAATTCCAGTTTTCTATTGCTGTAACATAAAATGATAATTGGCCAAATGTGCTTTTCCTGAATGGAATTAGAAGGTCACCGCGTGTGGTGCTTCTGGTGATCTGACTGCTGACCAGACAGACGTGTTTTGGATTTGATTACATACATTTTGTAACACCACCCACCATCTTTTCCTAAACCTAACTATCTCGTTCTTGTGCTGCATTTCGCATGTCTACGTACGCCATGGACCGGTGTTTATTTATTCAGCGATTACCCTGTGTCTTCTAAGCCCTGTGATTGGCCGCCAAACAGTCTTTGCACGTCCTTGTATTCATCTGAGTCCACATGTCTTAACCCAAAGTGGTTCATTGTCATTTATCATGCGTAAACAGGGGAAACTAACCTGTCCAATTTCGTGCTATTCTCACATAATCCATTTTTGGTAGAGGAACATAATCTTAAGTAGGTACATTGAGTGCATGTCTACAATATCAATATGTGTTTCAGGGTTCTCCCCCAGCATGGTCTCTGGCTGGGTGATTTTCTAAAAAAAATGCTCTTAGAAACAAGTTTTCAAATTTTCTGCTCATGCATTCGTTCCACCTTCTTTTGTCAGACACACTCCTCCGTCTTGGCTCGCATTGATTTTCGCCAAGCACTTTTCAAATCCATAACTGCAGATTGCGTGCAGAGACAAACAGGCAGCAGGTATAACACTGACGCAACAAACACTGAAGAGGAGAAAGCCACAAGGCATAGACCAGGGCATCACGATCGCAAATGAAAAGACCTTAGTTTCTCCTCTTCTCATTCTCGGCTATTTTTCTTCAGTAAACCTACTTTAAAATTGTCGTTTGTTTAATGGGTGTCCACAGAAAGGGAAAAACATTAAGAAAGGATATGTAATTTGGAAAATGTCCTTGCAGTTTTGCGATAAAGCGAACTAACTGCCCCCTGACTTCCTCACAACCAGTCTTCCAACCATACGACGATATGAGTAGTTTGTTCCTTCCCTCTAATACGAACAGAGTGCGATTTGTGTCTGTCGCCAAAATGAAAATGATTGATGCCTGATGATTGCGGTGTATGATGCGTATACTAGGCGACTAAAGTCGAAGCCTGTAGGCCTGTAACAGTTATTACATAATTGTCTAATTGTCAAATAATTGCTAACATTGGCTAAGGTGTTTAGGGTATGACTGGTAATTGTTGTTTTTGTTTAGATATGCCAAATTGTAATTATATAAGTGATTATTGGGCGGACTATATATTTTTATTACTATTTCAATTGTTAGTTGCTGGCACTTGACTCTATACCCGTTCATAGCAACAACAAAAAAAAAGACAATTAATGTTTAATGATAATAAAGAGGCGTTATTTACTTCATAGGCTGTGTATGTGTGCTATATAATTATCTGGGCCACATGACAGTGATATAACTAAAAGATGTTTGTAAAAGTGATACACATAAATGTTTTTAAATTTGACTGAAAGAGACAATGATATTGTTAATCGCAATTATTTCTGAGACAATTAATTGCACAGCAACATTTGGAGTTGTTACAGCTCTAAATGCCCGTTGTAGATGGATTTTGAATTACACCAAGGCCAATTCTGAACGAGCACGCTTCATCAATGGTTTAGTTTTGAAGGAGGAAGTTACTTTAGAAAAAAAAACATATAGTGCTGGATTCGGTCGAGACCGACTAGAATATTTGGCCAGACCAATGGCGGAGTCCGAGTCCAAATACCAACGAGACCAAGACAAGTCCGAGAAAATAGAAAAGGATCTCCGAGTCCGGACTCCAGTACTACAGCACTGCTTTGAAGACAGCTGAAGGTTTAAGAGACACAACATGAAGCGACACGTTTCAAGCAGCTGAGTTACGTTAACTGATCAATGCTTTTCTGAATGAAAAACACATTTTACAAATCAGTTCACAGATCATGATGTGCTTTAAAGTCCCTGAGATTTTGGAGAGGATGACAAATCCTACATCAAGGAATGCGTCCATATACAGTATATACGTACAGGTAGGTGACTAATTGAATTAAAGTTTTAGAATTTGTGACCACTGAATGGAGAAAAAAAAAATTCAAAATGAAAATGCAAAATCAAGAATTTGAATTTCAAAGAGGGGAACTCAGAGCAAATAAATTCAGATATAAAAGTAAAATATGTCAATATTAAGAACTCAGTGGCTGTTAAAATTCAAATAGGCCAACTAATGTCTCTTACTTGCTTCCATAATAATCCCAGTCCCCTGAAGGAAGTGTCAATTTATATTCATAAAACAATGTCTTCAAGTCAAATCATTTAAATCAGGTGGTTTCCTTTCTTCTTAATTACATGTATTTGCCATTTCCCTAGGCGGATTTAGGCCTACTGTGTATACACATAGACCAGGGGTCTTCAATGTTTTTTAAGCCAAGGACCCCTTAACTGAAACAGAAACGGATCAGGGACCCCCTACTACTCGGCTATATTGTATAAAATTAAGTTGTATAGGCCTATTTAGGGCAGCCTAAAGCCTTTATAGATACCTTTTTTGCATAGAATACTAAGCTATTCAAGCTATTCAAATAGCCTAATAATTGTCAGCATGATTTTATGAATTATTTTATAAATCGTGATGTGGAACAGTCAATACTTTGGGATGAACTGTATCTGTTGATGGTTACCTTAGTGACTACATTACCTATAGGCCAGTAAGCCTATCATCAGTGGGGATTTATATTAGCTAATAATATGTTGGAATCATGTTAAGACTTTTTAATTAAATTATTGTTTAAATTATAAACAATAATTTGGAGGCCACCCCTGAAATGACTCTGAGGTGCCCCTGTTGAAGATCCCAGCCATAGACTGTTAAAAAATAGGGTATACAGGTGGTTCGTCTAATTTCCGAGGTGCCTTGAAGGCGGCACAAATCGTCAGCCGGTCACAGAACTTTTCATGATGGTTCAGTTTAACTTTCCGCAGGTTAGGCACATTTGTCCATGTTTACGGTGTAATCCACTGGCTGTGATTACACATGGGGAACTCAATAAATAAGAGACGTTACATTCCTTTTAAAAAAATTAAAAAATAAAAGTCTTCTGTTAAAGAAACCACCCACCTCCTCCCCCCCCCCTGCCCCGGCTGTGTGCAGTGGTTCGCTCCCCCTAGCGGCGCAGCTCGCAGCCGTATGGAGCGTCACAGGCGCCGGTGTCAGTCCCCCCCCCCAGTCACAGTGAAAGTTGTCTCCGCTCGGAAAAGCCTGGAAGTCGGGGGGTTTCGCTAGTTTCCACTGCCGCTGCTGCTTCACACGCTTTCTCCCGGAGAGATGAGGCGGAAGGAGAAGAGGCTGCTGCAGTTCGCCGGGCTGCTCATAGCGGCTCTTCTTTTCCTCCCCAACGTCGGGCTGTGGTCTTTGTACCGGGACCGAGTGTTCGACAACTCGCCCGACACAGTGGACGGCATCCCGCAGATACAGGTAGGAGCTCGGCCCGCGGGTGGCCTCATCAGCGTGTCGTGTTTATCGGTTGTCTCGCCATGTAGGCTACCAACTGCGGCGATATCTCCGCCAGAAATCCTAAAATGTGAGTTTGTTCGCCGCAGTGGTTCCCCGGGCTTCTGTGCTCGCCTCAACGCTAACGGTTACCAACCGTTACATTCCCATACTGTGACTCTGTCAGTGTGTGTGATGTGATTTTCAAAATGGACCTTCATTTTTTAACACCGTGGAAGCACCGTGGCAGGTCATTAGTTATAACGTTACAGCGGCTAGGGTGAACAGGGAGCCGAGCCACGTAGGCTACCTAACCCGAAGCTGGGCGTCGCAGTAAAGTTACAATAACGGAGACTTAAGGAAGTTGTCAAAATATGTGAGGCAGGCGGTGGTGCGTTCACAGGTTGACAGGCATCAGCACAGTTAAAGGGTCAGTTTTCATGGTTATGCATTCAACCTTTTAGTATAGCCTAAACATTATTAAAAAAACAACAACAATAGTGCTTCATACAAGGTAAAACTTTGTGCATGGGGAGGTTAAAAGCCAAGAAAAGGCTTAAATAGACCTTTTCAATGGGATGTCATTGCTATGCAACATCATGATGTCATTCATATACACTGTAACAGGATATCAACTTGGGGCCAATTATAATATTTGTTTACAACTGTGAAATGGTCTACGAAGATACCACCCCTCTAAGCAACACTAGTTAAATAGGGCATAGTCTTATCTTATCTAACACTAAGCAGTGAGAATTAGCAAAAAAAAGAAAAATTTAGGGCATGTAAGTGTAAAGTCTTATGTCATTAGTTGAATGTAGGCCTAGATGTTGACTAGTGACTGTAGTGATGCCGGTAGATTGTTCCAGAGAGAGATGTTCCTCCTGTATTTCAATGTATTGTGGTTAAGGGACGAGAAAATGGGAAATGAAAGTCCTTAGAGTGTCTTGTATTGTAGGAGTAAGTATCTGTAGACAAATTGGCATTGGCTTTTTGGTTTTGTAGACTTACGGTAGGCCTATGTGTCCACTGGCAAGCATCATTTCCATGCTTCCCATTGGTAAATGGGAATATAAATAAATAAATATACACTGCTCTGATTACAGCAAAGACAACGTCGGCAGACGGCAAAATAGGCTCCAGAATATTTGGTTCTGTATTGACAGGTGCAATATTAGAAGATCGATAATCATTTAGTATTTTTTAAATTACATTTATATCTTCATTTATGTCAAAACCTACACTTTCAAAATGACATATAAACATCTTTTCATATTCTATTTTGCCTGGAAACGCTTCCAACGCGCTGCAGCTTATTTTTGTTGGCAAATGTTTTTAGAAACACATTTCAGCACTGCTGAACAAACTATCTCACTGACCCTGTATAGATCCGGTTTCGTTGTCGTAAATGTGGTCATTTCTACGAGCCTTATGTTATCTGTTGATGTATGTGTCCGCGTATACTGCCATGTGCATGAAACTCCCTCATGGGACAGTAAATATCTATCTAACTATTTTTGTGAAATAAGAGTTTCCAAACGAGCCGCCATGTTGGACTGTTTTGAAACCCGGGAGCAAACATCCCACGAGCGAACTGTCGTCCAATCAGGCGCAGCCATCGTGGTTGTAGATTGAGGGTGGAGCCTGTGTTCTATGCTTGTCAGTGGTCATTGAAGACCGTGTTTTCCCTAAGTTTGGGGAAGACCAAGGTGCACTTATTTGGCAGGGGATTTAGGGGTCTTTGCTCAAGAAAATATGTTTTTAAATTAAAAAAATGCAAATTCACATAATTTTGGACCATTATTACCATATATGGGTGGAAAATGGTGGAAAAGCTAAAGCAGATAATAAAAATTACCAGACAAAACTTGCTAAAGCTGCTATTGGGGACCAACTCTTTAGATTTGGGAAAAGTATTTTGTATTTGGTTTCGGAGGTGCCCAAAATGGGTTGGGTGCTACACCTAAGCCTTATAATGGTGGGGAAACCCCTGATAAAGGATATGTGTACTACCCTTGTCAGTGGTCATGGAAGAGAAACTGATAACCATCAACCGTCCAACGCTGAATTCGCAAAATAATCGCAATTCGATATTTTCCTGATATCGTGCAGCCCTAGTTTTGATGCGTTAGCCTGAGCTTGTCTTATAAATGTCTGTTACATGTATCTCTTCAAGCAGAAGACGACTGGAATGATTAAAATGGCTCCGTCAACAATTATTTTTACTATCAATTCATCATTTAGTGCGTACGTGTTGACAAATCCCCATCAGAAGTCCACAGGGCCTCGTTGTTATCCGCAGCTAAAGCTAATTTGCAGGCTGAATTGTGGGAACGATAAAGCCGGCTTATTTGGCACGCAGATCTTCTCCCAAGGATTTACTTTTCTCAGCTCAAATTTGGATTTGTTATCTTAAATGACAAGCGATGTTATGAATGGGATTAAAGGACATCTACAAGGCCAGGAAAAGCCTGTTACATATTAGCAAACGCTGATAACAGCTGTCAACCTCCACAACAGTTTGATAAGAGACCAAACAGGCGGATCTGAGAAACGAGGCCAACTTTCTCCAATGACACAGGGAGCCTTTAACTAACAAAGACAGGGGAACACACATTTTAAACTAGCTAAACACGGTGCGTCTCAATGGCATTTAGCAAAGCAAAGACTGCAATTTGCAAAAACTACTTTTAAACTCCAAAGACTAGTTGATTAGTTGTCAACCATCAAATTAATCGCCAACTATTTTGATAATCGATTGGTCGGTTTAAGTCATTTTTGTAATGAAAAATAAGTCAAACTTCTCCGATGTCGGCTTTGTTAAATGTGAATATTATTCTAGTGTCTCCTCTTCTCTGTGACAGGAAACTGAATATCTTTGAGTTGTGGACACATCGAGACATTTGAGGACGTCATCTTGGGCTTTTTTGGGAAACACTGATCTACATTTTTAGAGACCAAACTACTCATCCATTCATTCAGAAAATAATCCACAGATTAATATAGATAAAGATTATTATTCGGTTTGATTTAACTGACAGATGAAACATGGACAGTGAAAGCTAGAAAAAAATAAGTGTGTAAGTGTGTATAAATATTAGGGGGTGGAGCGGTACATGTATTGGTATTGAACCAAAACGGTACCGGCGTCACGGTTCGGTGCATGAATTCACACGGAGAATACACGGTATAAAAATAAATAAAACTCCCAAGCAAATTAATTCATCTAATGCGAAACTAATGTGATGCAGAACTACTGTTAGATACGCCTAGCTCTGAAGCAGTGAGTCAGATAGTAGGGCAAAAATCCTCGATTATGAGGCACATTTTCTTAAAAATGCGATGGAAAATGCGGGATATTTATGCAATTTTATGTGATAAAATTGCAAGAACTTGCAAAAATTGCAGTTTGATGAAAAAGAGAAAAAACAGTGATTTTCCCCCCCCCCACACACACTGTGCTTTTCGATGATGTTCACGTCGCGTAATTACGTCACTTCATAACTTTCCCAGGGGAAAATGGCTGCTCTTGTGTGAAATAAACGCAACATTTTTCAACTTTCTGCTAAGATATATTATTGGACTTTTTTGCAACAAAAATGTGGGGATTATGAAATCATGCAAGCACCGCTTATTTTGCGCGGAAATCTGCAATTTATGCTGCGAAAGTGCGCCGTATTTGAAAAAATGCGGCCCCCGCATAAATATGCGTACTTTGGCTGATTATGCGTTGAATTATGCGATCGCGTAATAACGTTTTTCTGGAGGGACTGGTATGTATACATAAATAAATAAGTGAAGAATTAAATTGTTTTTATAAAAGTCCCGACCAGAAAAGTTTTTGAACTTCTTCCTACTCTTTTTTTGTTTTTAAACGTAGGAGTCCTTATTTACAATACTTTTGAAAGATATGTTTGCTGAGTATTTAGTTTTCGTGTTTTTGTTGTACATGTTCTTATTTATTTTTCTATTTTTAACATGTTCAAAATAAGCTAAACTAAGACAATGAAAATAAGCGTTAGTTGCAGCCCTAAATCTTTGACAACTGTTGGGCTTTAGTTTTCACAGATTGCTGATTGAACAAAAGGCCCCCCCTCAGATATATAGAGGCGTAGATAGATATGCAGGAACAATCCTGACCTAAGCACAACAGCATCGGTGCATGAAATCGGCTCCCCCCCACACGCCCAAAACGGCACCAAAGCCAGACGATAAATGCGAGAGGGTTTTAGAGTCTGATCCTTTAATCACTTCCAATATCCAGTAACGTTGCCACCTGAACCATTATTGCATTATGCATGTTGCATTATACATGCGTGCGTGTCATGACAAAAGCCTGGCAGACTTGAGCAAATGTATTTACGCTAACATCCCAAAGCATTTGGTTTTGGTTTCCTCATCCGATTTAAGTTAAGCTTAGGCAGGGCTGGCATCAGCAGATTTGTAAGACCAGTTGGGCCTCAGGTTGTCTGAAATATGTCTGCATGTATACAGTTTTTTTCCTAAAGGTTTGTGGAAGACTTATGGGGGCTTTCACACCTACTTCATTTGGTCCGGACTTTTGGATTTTTCATTTTTGATCCGAACCAAAGTTATAGGTGTGAAACCTCCCCCGGACCACGATCCGGACCAAACAGACGAAATCTGGTCCGAACAATAGAGGTAGTCTCGGTTTAAGATCAAGCTGAACCACGGTCCGGTTCGTTTGTAGTTTGAAAGCCTTATTTTGGATTGTTCGGACTTTCGGACCAAATACAGGAAGCTTTGGCAGGCTATCTTCGTGTTATATGGCCGGGGAATGTCCTTTAAGGCAGATTCCCATGCACAAAAGTCACTTTTTAAAGATTTATCATTTTATAATATTTTTTATTTTTTTGTGTTTTGCTAATGCAGAATTCAAACAAACCGTTGAAAGCATCCAAACTCTATCAACATTAATACAATTCAGTTGAAACAGTAGAAACCAACGTGTCCCAAGAATAGATTTCCCCTTTCAACAAGAAAGAAGGATCTCCAGACTCCATAATACAAAGTTATACTTTGCATGCTGGTGTGCAGAAGTTAATATATTGAGATTCTAAGTCAATATTTTAAAGTTTGTCATTACTTTCAGATTCCTAGTCAATATTCTCAGTTACTAAGTCAGTACTTTGAGATACTAAGTCAATATTGAGGTATTAAGTCAATATTGAGATACTAAGTTATTGAGATTCCTAGTCAATATTCTCAGTTACTACTAGGGTTGGGTACCTTTCGCATCTGAACCAATACCACTACCGATACCGGTACCTGGAATTCAGTTCCTCCCAAACCCGTCCCTACAACCGATTAAATTGATTAATTATTCTACTTTTATTCTTGTATTTGTATATTATTCTATTTTAGTTTTATTTTCATCATTCACTGTTTTTAATTGCTCTTTTAATGTTTTATGTAAAGCACTTTGAATTGCCGAAATAAATAAATTGCTGAAATTACTATTCGAACCACGGAGCACAGACCGACCTGTCGTCCGGCTTGTAAAACAAGAGTTTGAAAAAAAGATGTGGAATCGTACAGCCGTCTCCTGTGCCTCGGCCGCGTGGAAAGCAACAAACTTAAAATGAAAATTCCCAAACCGGCAAGTGTCAGCAACATCTTTTGTTATTAAATGTCACCAAGGTAACGTGATCTTGTGAAGTGCCGTCCCAATCCCATTTATACCTATCTGAGCCCCATGTGGCCTCACACACTCAACTCACTTCGCACCTGAGCTCAATTAAGTCTGTGTGTCCTTTAGCCCTTAGTCCTCAGGGCTCCCTATGGGATTGGGCCACTGTAACAAAAACATGAACCTTGGTTCAGACTTTGGTTGGGACTTTCAGGTGTGAAAGCCCCCTTGGGTGCACATATTTTGCAGTGGGTTAAGGGGTCCAAACTCAAGAAAAAGTGTCATTTTTCCATTAGAAAATGCAATTTCAAATTTTTGGACCAATACTATTCCCATATCTGTGTCTAAAAACATTACAAAGTCCACTGGGGACCAACTGCAATCACTGGATCTGAGAAAAGTAATTTAGTTCAATGTATTTGGCTTGGGTGGTGCCCAAAACAGCTCGGATGCTGCGCCTAAATCCTTTTAACGGTAGGGAAAACCCTGATATAGGATATATGTGTTCCCACATCGTTTTTTTTGGGGGGGCAACTCACCGGTGGATTTTCTCCTCGCTAACTGGCCGTAATCAGCTCTGATTTAAAAAAAAAAAAAAAAATTTAAAAAAAATCCAGCAGATAACGTGTGCTGTTGAAAGGAAAGTTAGTGGAGATTCACGACCCTGTCACGGAGAAATGAGTCATACAGGCTTCTGTTTGCTGGAGGCTACCTTTATGAGCCACGCACTG
Organism: Perca schrenkii; assembly: GCA_025617405.1. Lineage (NCBI taxonomy): Eukaryota > Metazoa > Chordata > Actinopteri > Perciformes > Percidae > Perca > Perca schrenkii. The sequence goes on from CM046799.1 coordinate 30,865,779, forward strand.
TAGGCTGAATTACTGCTCACTCATCTTCACGGCAGGACCTTGTGCCGTTCCCTTCTGAACCATCCACAGTACAATCCCTGACTCATATCTATCGATCTAGCTATATATACTGTGTGTGTGTGTGTATGTATATATATATATATATATATATATATATATATATATATATATATATATATATATATATATATATATATATATATATATATATATATATATATATATATATATTAATTTGGGAGAGACTTCTTTGCAGATATGCAAACATTTATTTGTAAGATACAAGTGCAAAGTAAGAAAATACATACATTTTGGAGACTAGACTCCATCGTAGAAGGGGTATATATACATTTTTGAGGTTTAGAGAAAACCAAACATATCCCCCAATGGAGTCTAGACAGTGGTGGTGGCGACTAAAAACCCGTAGACCGGATGAAAGAGAGGGAACAGATTTAAAACGTGGTCGTCATGCTGTGATTGGCTTGAACATACGTGCCCGATTCTGATTGGTTTACACTGAACGTAACACCCACCCACCAGCTGATCAGTTTAAGAGAAGAGAGTTAAGGTAGGAAAGTCTCCCTGACAGAATTTACGCGTAGCTACATAAGTATATACATTTTTGGAGGTACGGTGACTGCTCCACTACCGATTATTAATGAAAACGATAGTCGATATTTGGAACCGATATGCATATGCGGTGAAAATGAAAAAAAAGAAAATTTTGAATGTTACAAACTCCAACACAAAACTTAGTTTAACCCCTCCTGTTGTCCTCGGGGTCAAATTTGACCCATTTTCCATTTATTTCCTAAAAATAACATGACGCTAATTGATGATCACTACTTTTATGGTCTACCCGGGTGAAAATCTGTGATCAACCATAACATATGTTTCTCTATTAGTCAAGATGATTCTTAATTGCTGCTTATTTTACTCAATAATTAAGTGTAATTTCGTGTAAATGAGATTTATTCACCATCAATTCCATAAAGAAGTGTAAAACTAGTGGTAATAAGTTATGAAGTTGGCCAAAATGATGTAACACAAAATTGGATGATCATTTACAGATCCATGTCGCACGCACCGCTACTTGCATATATTTTGAATATTTGTTCTTTTATTCTATCCTATTATTATTTCATGTATATTGTATCCTATTATTTCATGTAGTATATTCTGTATGTGTGCTGTGTGTCTGATATTTTGCTGCTGTAACACTTGCTTTAATTTTCCCACTTTTGGGATAAATACAAATCTATCTATCTATCTATCTATCTATCTATCTATCTATCTATCTATCTATCTATCTATCTATCTATCTATCTATCTATCTATCTATCTATCTATCTATCTATCTATCTATCTATCTATCTATCTATCTATCTAGCTATGTTTTCTAAACCGGCAAACCAAACCGGAGAAGTGCATTGTCGACGGGAAGACAATACGAGGGTTAAACGCTTTAAGCAATCATTTAATAAATGAGAAACTTTCAACATAATCCCCAGTAACAGAGAGTCAAATAGTGCTGTGGGGGGGGACATTAAGTCAGACTCAGTGGTGAGTCAAACCGGAGCAGAGGGACAGACACAGAGCTGTAGCTGAGCCAAAGTAGACCACTTTTCAATTCATTAACTTTATCGGTTATCAGGCCAATAAAACCAACAAAATGTCTGTCTATTCCTAACGGAAAGCCGAACCAACGGCTGTTAAATTTGGAACCGATGATCTGATTCAAAACCATATTTTCCAAACAATTCCAAAAAAATAACCAACAATTACATCGGAATCGTAATTTTTTAAACTATTCCAAGTTGGAAGCGGTTCTTGACGCCCAATACTATTGTCGAAGCTTGCAAACAGGCAAGTTATTGCTCCTGAGTACACCCCCCCCCCAAGAGCTTCAGCCTGATTTTGAATTCCCTCGGCATCTGCTGATGTGTGATGTATTCCTGCCCCACCGTCACGATGCAAATCAGATATTTGTTTGACCTCTCTGTGTCCGTCCCCTCCCACCCCCCTCAGCAGGCCTGAAGAAAACATTGCAAGTGTAACATTTGTCCTTTTGAGGCAAAATAAACAAACCCTTGATGCTTTATTCATTCACTTTTTATCTATTCAAAAGAACAGAAGAAACTTTTGAACAGCCCTTGTTGGAAATAATTAGGATGCAAGTGTGCTCTGACATGATTGGACCTGATGAAATCTAATCAAGATGGTCATGAACTCCTAAAAAAAAACTCAACAAATGATGGTGTGATGCCACGTTCGGTGCCAAATTAGATCCATGTTGGAGCTTTACAATGTTATGGGGATTTACTAGACTGGGTGAACCCAGCCCGATTTGATTTCGCCCTGCAGCTCAGGCTGGAAGCCTGTACGTTTATCTGTCCTGCTTCCGCTAAAAAATCAGCAGGGACCAATCACAAACTGGCTTATCCACCTGGAGCGCTATGGACCTTTTTCACAGCAGACATTTGGACTCGTCATAGTAGGAAAAGCACAGCTGAGATTGATAACCTTAACGATGGCTCAGTTCCGTCAAGTGTCCCAGTAAGATATTTCAGTGAGTCAGCATGCACAATACCAGGGCCTCTCTTAAGTGGAATGCAGCCATCAGTAATGGTTTAATACCAGGGTCTCTCCTAAGTGGAATGCAGCCATCAGTAATGGTTTAATACCAGGACCTCTCCTAAGTGGAATACAGCCATCACTAATGGTTTAATACCAGGACCTCTCCTAAGTGGAATGCAGCCATAAGTAATGGTTTAATACCAGGGTCTCTCCTAAGTGGAATGCAGCCATCAGTAATGGTTTAATACCAGGGCCTCTCCTAAGTGGAATGCAGCCATCAGTAATGGTTTAATACCAGGGCCTCTCCTAAGTGGAATGCAGCCATCAGTAATGGTTTAATACCAGGGCCTCTCCTAAGTGGAATGCAGCCATCAGTAATGGTTTAATACCAGGGCCTCTCCTAAGTGGAATGCAGCCATTGGTAATGGTTTTGAATACACCTGTGCTTTTCCTACTATGACATGTCAACGTGTGTGCCGTGAAAAAGGTCTATAGGCGACATCATCTATAATGACATCAAGTTACTGTAATGCAGCCTTTAAAACCAGGAAAAGACACATGTCAGGATATTACAATATCTAGCCTAATATATCAATATAATATTGATATATTGCCCAGCCCTAGATGCAAAGCAGCATGCTGAAGAACAACCCTGTATTTCTCCCTAGATATTATAACTATAATGTTGGTGTTCATTAGGCAGCCACTTGACAAACAGCCCTGATGTGCCGTAACTCAGTGATCGGATAGTTTCTCCTTTAATTGTTTACTCTGCGATTTAAATATTTGGAAGCACGAGTTGACACGTTTCTCATCACAGGAACTAATTCCCAGGGATGGACCTGAGCCAAAACTAGACATTTTAAAAGTCATCCGATATGTCCCCCCGATTTCCATGGTTTTCCTCGGCGCTCCCGGGCACTCTCAAACTGTTTGACCCGCAGCTCCCCCTGTCTGGTTTCCTCCCTGTTGCCCTTCTGATAAACATTACAGCTGAATACGAGTTTAGCCCGTGGTTCAGTGAAAACATCTCTCCTTTTGCTGCGGCGTTGACATCACGTGGGAGAGCAAGGGAGTGATGTTTCATGCCAATGGCAGGCGGGTGATATTTGAGGAACCTCGAGGCTGCACCTACGTGAAGCGTGAGTCCAAAGTGCACAGAAACCAAAATTGAAATTGAGTGGATTTATTTAGGCTGCCTTGCAACACACGCATTTGGAGGATTTGAAGAAAACCCAATCATCCCCTAAGGCACTCTTTTTTGCAATTGGAAATAATTTCAGTCTGCAGTGAATTACCTTATATAACTGCAAACAAGTGAGGGGAAAATGCAATTAAGGAAATCGCATCAACTCTATGAATCCTGTGAGGTTAAGAGCAATTAGAGAGGCTGTGAGAGTGGGATTAAGACAATTTAACATGGTTTAAGATAACCGTCGTGAGAGATCATTGGAGTTTAGAGTTTTGTTTTTGTGAAAATAGTCTTCTATCACCGCGGGTGCAGTTTTTTTTTGTCTGTCAGAGTGTTAAACATTAGAGAAGGTTAATGTGAGGCCAGAGAAGGTAGGGATGCCAATTTAGTTTGTTTTTTTCTCTGAGCGATAGCCGACCCTAATTAACCCCCAACCCCAGTCCACTCGTCCAGGATTAAGGGCTTTTCACACAGGAAGCGATGGCCCGCGCCCCGTCATTCATTTTCAATGAGACGTGAGGGGGCGGGCGGGCAGTTTGAAAGACGACGTGACGAGCGGGTGCAACCCCCGCGAAACTGTTGCGTTTGCGCTCATCACGCGCACAACGGCCGCCCGCTGCAAGAGTTGAAGACGGCCATGTCGGAGCATCATCTTAAATGATCTCAGCGGTACGGCATTACAAATTGGTCTTGTCGCGAAATTTAAAATCTTCATTAAATATTCAACAAAAGTTAGGATCTGATCATCAATCAATCATAATATTCAGGGCAATTAGCCTACATCTCATCTAATGGGGTGGGGGGGGTGTAATGGACCTGGATAATGGATAGGGGGCGCTGGCCCAAAAAAGGTTGAGAACAACTGGTCTAGCCTCACCATAAGTTAGACGAACTTATTTGGAACACAAACCATATCGTAATCTATAAAAGATCCCTCAAGCCGAATTTAAAGAGAATAAATCTCAGAGCTCCAGAGACAGAGGTGTCAAAAGTATTCCCTTCATTACTCAAGTAGAAGATAGATACTAGGGTTTGAAAAGACTTCTGTAGAAGTTGAAGTATCAACTCAAGCTTTTTACTCAAGTAAAAGTGTAAAAGTACTGGTTTCAAAACTACTTAAAGTATAAAAGTAAAAGTAATGTAAGGGGGGAAAAATGCCATTAAGGACAAAAGCTTAGCCCACCCCACAGGGACCTATAGTGCACTACCCCACCTCCACAAAAAAACATATTTCTAAAGGCCATGATGACTATAATAATGTTATATTAAAATCATATGTGCAAAATCAGGAGGGCTGAAAAAGGTGACACTTCTCTTCTGTTGTTTTTCAGACAGCGGCAGCTACAGTCTGGTGTTAGAATCCTCTCCAGTGAAATACAGACACACTTTTACACTGTTTAGCTGTCAGCATTTTAACTGTGTTTACTCCAGCTGCTAGCTAACGGTAGACTAACGTTACCTGCTGTCAAGTTTAGTGTTAACTAGCTAACGGTAGGCTAATGTTACCTGCTGCCAAGTGTAGTGTTAACTAGCTAACGGTAGGCTAACGTTACCTGCTGCCAAGTGTAGTGTTAACTAGCTCAAGGTAGGCTAATGTTACCTGCTGCCAAGTGTAGTGTTAACTAGCTAACGGTAGGCTAACGTTACCTGCTGTCGATTGTAGTGTTAACTAGCTAACGGTAGGCTAACGTTATCTGCTGTAGAGTGTAGCGTTAACTAGCGTCCCGTGCGCCGATGTTTCAGTTTCCTCAAACGTCCATTTTCGGAGCATGAGAGAGAAGCGCAGGCATTTAAGTGGCACCTAAATAAGGAACTGAAATCTGCATTGCTATTCGGTCCGGTAGATAATGGTCGTTAAGGCACCGGTGACGTATTAGCACAGAGTCTGTGCAGGTGCGCTGGATCGCGGACAAACCAATAGGGTGTCACAATGGTATATGTTTATACTTCTCATCCAACCACAATCTAATTCACTCTCTCCGAATTTTTGTTTTGTTTTTTTTGAACGATGACAAGCCGGAATGAAAACAAGCCGAACTGAAATAGGAGTAACGAGGCTATTTTTAAAATGTAAGGAGTAGAAAGTACAGATAATTGCGTGAAAATGTAAGGAGTAGAAGTAAAAAAGTCTACTGTAAAATAATTACTCCAGTAAAGTACAGATACCCAAAATGTCTACTTAAGTAAGGTAACAAAGTATTTGTACTTGGTTACTTGACACCTCTGTTTGTGATCGGGGGACTCTAGCTCGTAGGTTAGTACCTGATGCAGTCTCACTGAGCTGTGGGCTGGCTGTAGCTGCGCTGCTAGACCGGGGAAAAGAGATTTGGATCTCTAACGTCTTTAAGCCTCTGGAAACCAGGGAGACTGAGGGATGAAAGTCATTTGCAAAGACAAGTGGAGTTACTCGCTGCAGACTTAAGTCGTTGCACTTCATCGCTCTTAGCTAAGAGGGAAACGGCAGAGCAAGGGAGTGGGCAAAAAATAAATAAAAAAAAGTTGTAAAGAGGTGTTTGTTCACACGCCGACTTTGTCGGAGAGCGTGTCCCCCCCCTGCGCGTTCTCCGCACAAGGCCGACGTTGACCCGCTGCTGGCTGCAGCGCAGGCCGAGCGCGTGCAGAAGCTGCTCGGTATGCCTGTCAGGGATCTGCTCGGCCCAGATCAGCGCAGGGAGCCAAGCGAAGGACAGGTGCTGCAGACAGCCTGTGGGTACGGAGCGAGCAGTCGGCCTTTTAATTACAGCCACGTGTGTGATGGAGCCGCTTGTATTTTTTTTTTTTTTTATGCTCAGATGATTAAAGCTAATCCCAGGATGCCAATTTAAGGCTAGCTCCACCATGCTTCACCGTGCTAAGCCTCTCACACGCACACACACACACACACACAAGATGTATCCTCGAGAAGGCCTGTTTTTCAGCTGGAGTCTGCTTCACAGTCACACTAAGCTTGGGTCAGATAGGAACATTTCTGGGCTCCATTTATAAGGTTTAGGGTGCAGCTAGGGCTGCCACCTCTTAGTCGATTAGTCGTCGTTTTGGTCTTAGTCGACTAAGATTTCTTTAGTCGATTAGTCATTTTTTATGCTTATTCATGCTTAATTACTTATTTCCAAGCAAACTTCTGAGCACATTTATGGTAAACACAAGATTTAAAGTGGTGCTTTTTGCAGGATTAATTGTGGAGAAACTCAGTTTTACAGATGGTTAATTAACTACATTTATATTGTGCTTTTCTAGTCTTAACCACCTCTCAAAGCGCACAGCTCTGTCGATTAAATCAACTAATCGGTTAGTCGACAAAATCGTATAAGTGTTAGTCGACTAAGAATATCTTTAGTCGAGGACAGCCCTAGGTGCAGCACCCTAAATCGGTAGGTAGGATTGGAAAGATCCAGGACTTAGCCAAAAAATGTGAACATCGAGAACTTCTCAGTCCCTCCCCCCTTTTCTGCTAAAGCCCAAAGCTTTTTACAATGTTTTAGACACAAATATGAAAATAATAATGGTCCAAAATGATGTGACATTTCATTTTTGTTCATTGAGGGAGGAGCCCTAAACCCCCGCCAAATACTGTACCTGCACCTAAGTCTTCCCCAAACCACGGGGAAACACTGATTGTCCAACTGCTCTGTATCTTGTGCTCGCTAAATAACCCCTCACGTTGGAGGTGGGAACGCGAACACTGACCCTTGTACCATCGTTATCGGCCGCTGGTAATCTTGATGAAGCAGGAATTAAAGGTCACCTGCTGTTTATTAGTCCGCACACGGATTTCTGAACTGTAAAACGTTCCCAATTAAGTCTTACCATTGAGAACGTGCTATTAACTGCCGGCTGACAAATGGACCCGGACTTTTCACCTCAAGTTGTTGTGTTTAGATCTATTATTGTTGGCTGGGAGAATGTTTCCTGTTTCCATGCTGAAAAAAACCTGTGTGTGTGTGTGTGTGTGTGTGTGTGTGTGTGTGTGTGTGTGTGTGTGTGTGTGTGTGTGTGTGTGCGTGTGTGTGCGTGTGTGTGTGTGTGTGTGTGTGTACTTGTGCACCAATTCATCTACCGAACAACAACAACTTTAATTAGCTACTGGAACAAGATGCATGGAAACCGATTGTGTGGGAAATGAACTAGTACAGTAGGAGATAAAAACTGTGCTCAGCAGCACTTTGTTCCCACCAAGGGCGTATATCTGTGTGCTAAACATTGGGGGGGGATCTCCAACTATCCCGGGACATGTATTAAACAAAACGATATCGAAGAAATAATCGGAAAAAAACTCAACTAGAGACAAAAAAGGTGTGGAAATAATAACTTAGAAAGAAGCAACAAAACCTTGAAAAACAAACGGCAAAAATAAATTGTGTATTTCTTTTTATTAATTTTTTTTTTGTGAAAAACGAGACAAAAACTCCCAAACCAGCAACAAAAAATGTTTAAAAAAGAGGCAAGAATGACAGAAAACACGACAAAAACATCCAAAGAAGCAACAAAACCTCGGAAAAAGCCCCGTTTTGATTATTCTGAGGGTTGTAACTAGGGGTGTGAGAAAAAAATCAATACACTTGAGTATCGCAATATTTTATTTTGTATATATAATACTGTATTGATTTTCAAAAAAGCAATATAGTTTTATTTATTTTTTAAGACAGTGGTTTTTAAGACAGTTGTACATGTTTGTGTTGTGTTTAAACCCCCTACCTCTAGAACGGCTATGCTGAGACACACCACTAGTGTCCTCGCCTAACAGTGCCTAACAGGGCCTAACGGTGCTTAACAGGGCCTAGCAGTGCCTAACAGGGCCTAGCAGTGCCTAGCGGTGTCTAGCAGTGTCTAGCAGTGTCTAGCAGTGTCTAGCAGTGCCTAACAGGGCCTAACAGGGCCTAACAGGGCCTGACTTTTTGCTAGAAGCTAACAACGTAGCTATGGCTGAAATGTGGCCTACTTTAGCATATAAACATTTGATTTTCTGTGTACTGAATTGTTTACCTAAAGTAAACTTTTATGCACATCATGTCTTTTTTATATATTAGTTTTTTCTAAAATGATGCTTTAAAAAAATCCCAATATATCGCCTTACGCACAGTATCGGAATATATGGCAATATATTGAATCGTGACCCATGTATCGTGATACGTGTCATATCGCCAGATTCTTGCCAATACACAGCCCTCGTTGTAATCCCCCCCCCCTATGTTTCCCACAGTTTTTCGATTCAAACTCCCCAAGTTTCCAGAACGAACTCTTTCTTTCTGTCACCGTTAGGCCTTCTCTGTGAAGTGTGACGACTCCATTTCATTTTGACAGATCGCGGCCTGACAGATGTTTCCTGCAGCTCAGAGAGCTTCGGAGGAAGAGTCAGTCCCTCTCGTCTTCTAGTCTTAAAGCGCTTTTCAACAATCGAGACGGCAGCCACGCCAGCGCTGCCGAACAGCTGTCTGAAGATTGACGCGCTGTCCCCGGAAGAAATTGCTGCATTTTTTGCTCCGCTAGACCGTGGCCGTTCCTTAGCGAGCTCCTCGGCAGGAACAGCAGGTGATGTCACCGTTAGCATTCATAGGGCTTTCATCATTTCATTCACACTTACGCCTGTCTACATCTTGGATCATAATCAGAGGAGATGTTCTTTTCTTTTCTTTTTTTTTCACCCTCACCATCTTATAAAATATTTTCATTGGCATTGATTAGGGATGCAAAGCGATGCGTGAAAATACAAGCTATGGGTGAGGAGAAGGTGAATGAAACGAGCTATGAATGCTGGGATTTTTTTCTCAGGGAAACGTTAGGTAGGATCTGCTGTCACTCAACTGCTGGTTTGCTGACTGCATTGTAGGGCTGCTCAATTAAGAAAAAAAACCATAATCATTTTGGTCAGTATTGAAATGAAGACTAGGGCTGCACGGTATTAGGAAAATATGTAATTGCGATTATTTTGACTGATATTGCGATTGCGATATGATTCACGATCTTGTCTCATTTTCAATGACAAATATATAATAAAGTTTGCGAGTATCTGCACCAAACAAAGATGTTTTTCTTCTGTAGGATAGGATTTATAGCCCCCCCCCCTCTGCGATGTGGATATTGTTCATATTGCGATTTCGATACAATTGTGATTAATTGTGCAGCCCTAATTAAGACTATTTAACAGGATTTGTTACAGAAAATGTGAAATTTCTGATGAAGCATTCGTACCCAATACAGCTACGAAACGTAGAGCACTAATTTGTATGTAATCCACGTATTTATTTGCTGTTTGAACCCGAATGACTGCCGCTGTATAAGAACGATGTGGATCACGCAGGGAGGAGGTCGGATGGACGGGTGGGTTATAAAACACAGGGCAAGCCGGGAAGTTCGCAATTCATTAACTTTTTTCCGAACTTCAAAATATGTCCCCAAAGCAAAACTTTGTCACCATCTGTTTTTTCTGAAAAGCAAAACACCTCTGGTTTGTTCATCTCACTTCAATTTTCCATCTCGTGGACTGAAAAAGCAATTGATCTTATTATTCTAGTACCGAAAAGTTTATTTCTCATGTGCAATTTATATAATAAAATATCGATACTTGGCGTCCGTGTACCGATACAGTATTGCAATGGAAAATATCCCATAGTACGCTACCCTAGAAATGGGTGTTTTAATCCAAACCAAACAACTGTTTTTTCTTAAACTTAACTAGTCGTTTTGGTGCCTTAACTGTCCTGGCTGCATGACGCTCACTTTTTCAAAGATTATTTTTTGGGCATTTTTGGCCTTTATTTTTGACAGGACAGATGAAGACATGAAAGGGGAGAGAGAGAGGGGGAATGACATGCAGCAAAGGGCCACAGGTCAAAATTGAAGCCCCCGGGCCCGCAGTGTCGAGGAGTAAACCTCTATATGGGCGCCCGCTCTACCAACTGAGCTATCTGGGCGCGCCTTGACGCTCACTTTTTGTTAGCTAAACTTCACTGTAATGTCCGCTGAAAGGACCCTCACCTCGCGGTGCTCTGTACCCAGATCCCAGTCACCTTTTGTCGGCTAAACTCAACTACCGACTGCGTGCTGATTCGATCGATAGCTCACGGAGTTCTGTAGCCGGCGTCACATGACCAGCCGGCGGTCGCCTCATTCTGTAGGATATCATACGAATTGGTGTGCATAAAGTTCTGTACGATATCGAACGAACCCGTTCATGAGAATGCGTTGAGCCCGAAAACATACTCCAGTGCTATGGAGATAGGTCTGTCAATGCAAGAAATAAAGATTGAGTTACTCAAGGAATCATTTTCAAACCTAATTTGCAATATTTGCTTTACGAGGAACACAGAGAACAGAGAAAATAACCCAACATTAGCTGCTGTAAAATTCTACCGCGCTGCCACCGAAGAATCAAGATGTCACCAGTGTCAACCAGTTTCTAATTACTAATTACTGTACTTGCAGCCGTTAAAACGTCTAAAATAGTCACCAAAAACAAAAATCAGCAAAGGACTAGATTTCAATGGAGTGAAAGCAGCCCATTCATATCAGGTCTTTTCCCTTTGGGAAGAGGGTCAAAGAGAGTCAGTGAGTGCTTTCAGACCTTTGCACTGCATGTGGGTGTGGTAATTGTTTGAGAAGAGCTCTCGGTGAATTTTGAGCTTATGCACGCAGTTTTTCCTTTTGCTTCTTTTTGAGCTGTTGATCTGCTGTATCACACTTCTGTCTCCCTTCTCTGTAAAACTGTGTCAGCCCGTCTTAGACAAACCAAATGTTTTTAGAGTTGATTGGCACAGGATCCTGTTGAAGCTTTCGGAAATGTTAATTGTTCTCCAAGGCGCTGGAGTACACCTGCTATTGTAATAGGTCTGCTGACTGATTGCAGTAATAAGGCTTGTTTGAGATGAGCCAGGCCTGTGCAGAATCGCTCACCGGCGGTTGCAGCCCAGTGCATGCCGGTTAGATTGTGGTTGTGTCCGCCTAACTTCTCCACAGCGCTGTGGAGGAAAGTATGGCTAGTCCATACATCCTTCCGGGATAGGAGAAAATCGTGCTCTGGTTTATTGGCATTTCTTTAAACCAATCACAATCGTCTTGGGTGGTGCTGAGCTCCGCACGGAGCCTCTGCTAAATAGCCTCAGGAAGGAACTTGTTTTGGTGGAACATGTGTACGTTCAAAAGTATTTTTAGTCGATAGCTAACAGCTAATTCGGCTAACCGCTAGCCGACAGCGATTCAGTCTAAAATTACGGATGCGCAGAACGGATCGTGCAGGCAGAACAGACAGCTAGATTCAGTCTAAAATAACGTTAAGTCAAACTTAATGGGAAAAGCAGGCTACAGCTAAATTAAGACTTTACAGTAATAACAATAAAGACAAGTATTGAGTGATTTTATTTTAAATGAGCACAAGTAAAGTACAACTGATGTAACAGCTGTTATATATGTTAACGCTTATTTTCAAGTTTTATTTTTAGGGTCTTTTAAAGTTTACACGCTGTCTCAGCTAGCGGTTAGCCGAATTAGCTGTTGGCTAAACTAACGTTCGCTTAACTGTGGAGGCTAACGGCAGACCGCTACAATCAGCTAGCGGTTAGCCAAATTAAACATTAGCTAAATTAACGTTAGTTTCCCAGTGGAGGCTAACGGCAGACCGCTAGGTGAATAAGCTATTAGCTAAACTAACGTTAGCTGGAGGCTAGCGTGGGAACAGATTGGGTAGTGTCGTAAATTCTCGTACCACAGCGCATGCATGAACATCTTGCACATGTGCAGAACGGATTGTGCAGGTGGAACGGATTGGGTACTGACAGTGGCACTGGAGCAATCCCGAAAGTGGCACGTCTTGGATATAGACTAAGTCTGACTTGATCGCGACTTGCTCCAACGGTATGAACACGCGGGCAACAATAACCTCACGAGATCAAGGCAGCCGCAGGTTTTAGAGCCAGGCACTGCAGTTGCTCTCCGATAAACTGAAAGACTCAGGGCATGATGGGAAACGCCAAGGCTCACAGCTGATCCAACAGATGATCGGTTCAAAATCGACTCAAACACGATGATGTTTTAGATGAACCTTTCATTTATTTACTTATTTTTTATTGGAGAGATTGTAGTTAATATTTGTCTGATTGGAAGGCTTATTCTGTACAGAAGACATGTTGTGTGGCTGATGGTGACTTTTAGTAGTTAGAGAGACTAAATCCGTTTGGATTACATCAACAGTCTGTTGTTTAGAAACACCAGCAACAGATCGCATGTCGAGCATTGTAACTTGTATGTATTCTGTCAGAACACATACAAGCTGAATGTATGGGTCTGACATGATTTTAATAAGTCGGAACTAACAGGATGTGAGTGTTTCTGTGACTTTCTGTTCAGACTGAAGGCTGCTTGAAATCAATGTGAAAAAAGGATTTAAGAAACATTTCTTTATAAAAAAAAACCTGTCTACATTTAATGCTCATTTTCAAAAGATTAACAAACTTTTCCTAATGTTTAAACTCGGACACAAAAAACAAGTTTGTCATTCTTTAAAAGTTTAACCACTGAATTGTGTATCTGGAAACAACCGCCATATTGTATTAATTAAAATATCAACATTCGGTGCCAGCGTATCGATTCTCGTATTGCACTAAAGAGGACGACAATATACTGTATTGTAGTATCGCTATTTTGTCCCACCTCTAGTCATTACTATTATCGAGTTTTGTTTTTTAAGTTAATCTTAATTCTTTGAGCACCTAAAACAAACAGTCAGTCAGATTCCAAAACCTGTATGGTTAGATACGGCACAACATATATTAAGACTGATATGGATTTTTTAGCGCCGATACGATTTTATTTTTTTTCCATCAGCCTTAGCCGATGACCGATAACGGGCTGCCGATTTCCTTGAGCCGATATTTGGAGCCGATACTGCTCAACTTACATCATAAAAAATGTAAAACCCTGCCACACTGGATTTGTTTTCGGAATCTGCTCTGCCATTTCTTAAAAAATAATGAACAAAAACACAGATCAGTGTCACTTCTGCAGTCATCTTACATTCATATCACCCAAATGACGTGTGCGATGTGCATCATACAAATGGGTGCCCTGCATATGGTTAACTGTGCTTCATCAACATCTACAACAACAGCCTTGACGATGCATTGCTTGCAGACATATTATAAGACAGATATAATCTGGTCATCACAAAATGTCCTGCCTGTCTGTAAATAATGCCGGGAAAAAAAAACTGTCAGCGGACGCAGCAGCTGATTTCGGCCGATGCCCATACACGTAAAAACGGCAATATCAGCCCGATATACAGTACAGGCCAAAAGTTTGGACACACCTTCTCATTCAATGTGTTTCTTTATTTTCATGACTATTTACATTGTAGATTCTCACTGAAGGCATCAAAACTATGAATGAACACATATGGAATTATGTACTTAACAAAAAAGTGTCAAATAACTGAAAACATGTCTTATATTTTAGATTCTTCAAAGGAGCCACCCTTTGCTTTTTTGATAACTCTGCAAACCCTTGGTGTTCTCTCAATGAGCTTCATGAGGTAGTCACCTGAAATGGTTTTACCTTCACAGGTGTGCTTTGTCAGGGTTCATTAGTGGAATTATTTCCCTTATTAATAAAAAAGCAAAGGGTGGCTACTTTGAAGAATCTAAAATATAAGACATGTTTTCAGTTATTTCACACTTTTTTGTTAAGTACATAATTCCATATGTGTTCATTCATAGTTTTGATGCCTTCAGTGAGAATCTACAATGTAAATAGTTATGAAAATAAAAAGGAAACACATTGAATGAGAAGGTGTGTCCAAACTTTCGGCCTGTACTGTACATTTAGACTGTATATCGGCCGGGCGATAAAATCTGTCTATCACTAAGGAAAATATTTCAAAATACCGTTCATTAATAATGTATATTGGTGCTGCAGAGAGGTCCAGGCCTGCAAACCGTCAGACTAAAGAACAAATCTTTTGTTTGGTACGGATACTCACATACCATTTTAATACTTCTCATTCATAATGACAAAAAAAGATCATTCCCTCCGATATTAAACACGTTAAGTAAGTTTTCTTGCTGTTTTTTTTCTTCACATAGAACCGGGCTGGTTAAAGTTAACTTAACTGACATTGCGTTTAGGTCCACTAAACGCTAACGCTGGACTCTATGTAGTCTCGCTTGCCAGACCTCCACAGCTCTGTGAAGTAAGGTCTTGCTACAACACTGATGCATTCTGGGATAGGAAGAGAAAAAAAATCGCTCTGGGTTGTTAGCATTTCTTAAAACCATTCAAAGTCGTCTTGGGAGGGGCTTAGCTCCGGACGCAGCGACATGTGACTCGGCAAAACAGTCTCCGGAAGGAACTTGTTTTGGTGGAACATTTGCACCTCGCAAAAGGAAAAACGCCACATCCAATATAAATATAGTTAACTGACACAATACAGTAACGTGAGCTATTTAAATTAGCTGATACATGGTTAAACATCATGTGCTCTTACCTGTGTATCGTCATGTGTAGCTTTGCTAGCTTGAAGTTTGTTGATGTTGTCCGGAAACCAACGGAGTTTTGCACGGCAAAGGGACATCCGGCAGCGAGGGATGTTCCGGCGTCTATCTTGTAAATGGATTGTCGTTGATTCGGACTAGGCTCTACGTATGTGATAAACAACGGCAGACAGAAACTTACTTGCGGGGTCGGGAGTTCCAAGTGAAACCTAACCCTTACCCTAACCTTAACCATCACAGCTAAATGCCTAACCTTAATCCTTGCCCTAACCATAACCTTATTCTAACCCTAATCCTAAAACCAAGTCGTAACCCTCAAACAGCCCTTTAAACTTGTGGGGTCCAGCATTTTGGCCCCACAAAGCTGTCCGGATCCCACAAGTATACTGCATTCCCGGTTTTTGGACCCCACAAATGTAGTTAAACAAGAACACACACACACACACACACACACACACACACACACACACACACACACACACACCCCGTCACAAATGAATCAATGTAATGGAAACACTAGTAAATTAATATTCCATTGTGAAGCAGCCACTGAATCACCGTCTCTCTGACAGTTCTCGGAGCGTTGCCTCTGCCCACTTTAGTTTCACGTTATACACTCTCATATTGGACTTGTGTCAGTTGAGCCCAGCGCTATCATCCTGTGGCCTGATTGTCCCCACACTGACAAATGTCGATAATTGCCTTCCTGTGGAGCTGTAAAAGCTCTCCCGGCTGAGCTCTGATTGGCTCTTCCTAACCAGCCGTGGAGAGCAGCAGCGTGCCGCCGGTAAAAAAAAAACAAACAAAAAAAAGCTTGGCACACCAGGACAAGGCAGCCATGAGGGGAGATGTAGGAGGGATGCTGGTAGGATTAGGGCCAATGGGATAACTGATTTGCGGATCATTATGTAAGCCACATCTGTCCCTCTGCCCCCCTTCGGTGGCGCCGGGCCTCCCACGCTGAGTGCAGCCAAACCCAGCAGCAACGAGACGAGGCTCGGAGCTGTGCTTCTAGAGAGGAAGCTGAGGGGAAGGGGCGAGATGGCTTGTTTTCCCCTAGCTTTGTGGAAGACTTAGGCTATGTTTACACGGAAACGATCTGAAGAGAAAACGCAAAAGTGGCGTTGCGTTATCACTTTTTATTCTGCGTTTAGACGAGCGTTATGGAGGGGAAATCTGCGTGCATATGGTGACGCAAAAGTGTGTGAAATTCGATGTAGTATGCACTCCAGGTGACTAGGTGGCACTGCCACACAACACCACCAAGGCACCCACCTGCGTAGAACATTCATTCTACTTCTCTCCTGCTTGAGAGCGAGAGGCAGCGGGCAGAGGAGGCTGAAGCAGACCCTCCTCTGCCCGCTGACCGCCGCCACTCGCTCGCTCTCTCTCTTCATCCGTAACGTTGTCGCCTGCTCTGGCTCAAATGAATAGCCTACATATCGTCATCGAACTATAACAACCTTATCCACATTGTTGAAATCATTTAAATATTGAGCCATTACATTGAAATTCTAACAGGAGCCAATAATTTCTGTATCCTACTCCGTAACAACAGACGCCTTTTTCTCGTCTCTCTCCACACCGCTGTCTTCAGACTTTTGCGTTTTTTCCCTTTAGACGGTAACGCGAAGGTGGAGCGTTTTTAAGATTTCCACTCTGGAGGGTGGTTTCACTTTTTTGCGTTTTTAAGCCCCCAAAACGCCGTCACCGTATAAACGAAAGGCACATCCGATAAAATATTTTTTCGTTTTCACCCGAGAGCGTCATCGTGTAAACAGGGCCTTAGGCGCGTGGATTTGGGCGGGGGGGATTTGGGCGTCCTTCCTTAAGAAAATGTTTCCCCCATACATTTTGCGTCTCAGTGGAAACGCTGGGTGGTTTTGCAACATCAAGAGGCACAGCAGCATTCAGTGGTGTTGAATAGGGCTGGGAAAAAAAATCGATTTACTTAAAAATCAAGTTGGTAGGTCTTTTTTTCAGTCCAAATACAGTATAAATAATTTGGATGTTTAACACTCTTTGTTGCACACTGCACAGTGACTCTTTTCAGTTAGAGAAAGGGTTTGCCTTTGCAATTTTGTTTATGTTGATGCACTTTAATTAAATACAATAAATATATATTTTTAAAATATATTTACAGTTCGCAGTTATTTTGTTTTAAATGGAAAGGGGTAAAAATCAAATTTTTATGAAAAAAATTAAAATCGCCCAGCTCTAGTGTTCAAGCACTATTACCGGTACTCGTGACATGCAACCCACTAGGGCTGCAACTAACGATTATTTTCATTGTCGATTTAATCTGTCGATTTATTTTCTTGATTAATAGATTAGTTGTTGGGTCTCTAAAATGTCAGAAAACGGTGAAAAATGTGGATCAGTGTTTCCCAAAAAGGCCAAGATCACGTCCTCAAATGTCTTCTTTTTGTCCACAACTCAAAGATATTCAGTTTCCTGTCACAGAGGAGAGAAGACAGTAGAACAATATTCACATTTACCACGCTGCAGTCATAGAAATTTGACCTTTTTTCTATATAATTTGTATCGGCCCTATACGAGTAGGTGGATGGAAACATTTTGCTTGTAATTATCTCTCAATGGAGACATTGTTCCATGTCTCTCTTGACTTCTCTACAAGGCCAGAGACGTTCAGCGTTACAAAACCCGTCCCGGGAGGAATTACTCACCGTGTTCAAGGATGCTGCAGCACATTAGGCCGGTCTTATCGCTGTACCTTGGCCCCGGCGTCGGTCGTTCTGCATCAGATTCAGGGACGGTCGGAGAAAGGTTTTGACGTCCAGACGAGGCAGAAGCTGCTCTCTGAGCCGCAGATTTACACGTGATGGTCACCGTAGAGCAGGGGTGTCAAACTCCTTTTCATTAGGGGCCACACTGGAAAAAGAGAATCACACCAAGGGCCACACATGTAGAGTTTATTGACGTGCTTTTGTTACTGCGGGTCACTTTTTAAAACATTTTTGGAGCTTTTTGTCACCTTTTTTGTAAATTTGTTGCTTTTTCCGATATTTTTATATGCTTTTTGTGGGATTTTTGTTGACATGAAGCCCTACAAAAGTCATCAAAAGAGTTCCTTAGCCATCATAGACTTTAGCAAATCAAGCAAAACAATGATATTTTATTTTTTTAACAGCCTGAATATGAAAACTCTCTCTCTGCTTCTGGGGGAATTTCTGAGTCTCAGAGTCGGCAAATCTGACATATTCTGCTTTGAATGTCACATAATTGCAGTTTAAAAAAACACTCCTGTTTTTTGGTTTGGTGCACAACTAGGTGGGCCAAAATTTATTGTGAACCCAAACTGATATACGGGCCGGATCTAAATTTTGGCCCCCGGGCCTTGAGTTTGACACATGTGCCGTAGAGCCTTTTCCCTGCTTCCTCTACCTTTCAGACGGGATAATAAGGAGCTTATTTGAACAGCACTTTGCTCAGATGACTTTGGGCGGGAGCCAGCGGGAGCCAGCGGGAGCCATCGGGAGCTGAGATCACGGCAGCGGTAACACAGCTGAAGATTACCTCCGAAGCCCTCCTTACACATCCGTCACACGATGTCTGCCGTTATAAAACTAATTTTGAACTTGAACGGCATGGTGTAAAGTGGTAATGTGGCCTGTCGCTCGGAGTCGTCGCCCCCCATAACCCACAAGGACCCCCGGCCACGTGTCAAAGTTGTCCCTGAGCAAGACACTGAACTAGGGCTGGGCGATATGGACCGAAAGTCATATCCCGATATATGTTGGCTGAATATCGATATACCGATATACGATATATATCCCGATATTTTTTCCGCAAAGTGAGAGCAAATGTTCAGTCAAAGCCAAATATGACATGTCACATGTAGTTTCATAGAAACTGGCTATTTCAGTGAACAGTTGCAAAATCAAATGAATAAATAATAAACAGGTTTCTTCACCTGGTTCATGATTAAATGCTCAGCTGTTCAAATAACAATAAAATGTAAACATAAATACTGTATAACAACAGGAGTACCTTTTTTTGAAATCAAAGCTCCATAAGGTTTGTTTTAGTTTTTTCCAACGTTTTAAATTGTTAAATTTTTCTTTACACATTTTCAGCGCTTATTTCTACGTCCCATATTTTCTGATATAGGGCTGGGCGATATAGAGAAAATCAGATATCATGATATTCTTGACCAAATACCTCGATATCGATATTGCGGCGATATATTCTAGAGTTGACAGTTGGTGCTCTCGCAAAATATCTTCACACTTAGATTTTAGATAAATAATCATTAATAATAGAACAGCTAGAACAGTCTGGTAAGTTCAGAAAAGTTCATGACTTCACTGTAATGCAGCCTTTAAAAGCAGGAAAAGACACTTATGTCATATTACGATATCCAAATTCTAAGACGATATCTAGTCTCATATCACTATATCGATTTAATATCGATATATCGCCCAGCCCTACACTGAACCCCAAGTTGCTCCCTGGATTCTACATATCTGTCCACCGCTCCTAATACTCAGATTAGACTCTAGTCTTTGTCAATAGTCGGTGAAGAGAAACTGATGACGGCTAGTGGAGAGTACATGAAGCGTCCAATACTCGGACGTACACATGTCTGTTTTAAGCCCCCAGCGTCTCCTTCCCAGCAGCGCTGCCTGGAAGGCACTAGGATTACTCAGTCACATCGCATAATTCAATGCAAAATCACCCGCATTTTTTCAAATAAGTCGCACTTTCGCCGCATAAATTCCCGATTTCCACGCAAAATATGCGGGGCTTGCATGATTTCATAATCCCATAATCGCATTTTCGTTTCAAAAAAAGTCCCATAATATAATCTTAGCAGAAAGATGAAAAATGTTGCGTTCACTTCACACAAGAGCAGCCATTTTCCCCTGTTGCCATGGGAACGTTATGAATTGACGTAATTGCGCGATGTGAACATAATATGAAAGCAGGGTGTTGGGGGGGGGAATCACTTTTATTTTCTCTTTTTCATCAAACCCAAGTTCCCACAATTTCATCGCATAAAATTGCATAAATATCCCGCATATTCCATCGCATTTTTTAAGAAAACGTGCTGCATAATCAAGGATTTCTGCCCTGCAACAATCACAAAAAAAATTCAGCATTTTCCTGGAAGGACGGATTAGGCTATGGTTAGGGTTAGGGTTAGGTGCCTTGAAGTCAACGGTCGCAGCGCTGCCTGGAAGGAGACGCTGTGTTGTGTTTTGTTTTTTTAACCCAGAAATTTCAAAAGAATACACGTTTAAAGCTCTAATTCCAATACGGTAAAGCCGTAATACTTTTGCCGAAGCTTATCCGAGTCTCCCGCTGGCTCGTGCCTGGACTGGTGGAGGTATACTGGACGTGCTTGAGGTTTGCCCGGATGGTAGTTGAGATCAACACTGACTCACTGTTTTTCTGCAGAATAAACCTCCTACGAGGGGGGTGAAACTGTTCACACAACATGAACGTTTTTTTCCAGCGTCTGTGTCACGCATCTGAGAGTCAAACACAGCTCTCCGCCCCGCAGACGAGAGAGAAGCGAGCCAATCTGTCGTGGCCTTTGTCCAGGCCTCTGCCTGGTATCTGCGGCCACAGCAGAGCCGTGGATAATGACTCCTGTTGGGAGATGAGACGCTGCGGAGGTCTCGGCGCCGAGACCTCCGCCCGGAGAGCCTCGGCGTTGGCGGCTGGATCTGGAATAGATCTCCAGTCTCTATGGCTGAATATTCCTCTGTGGGCTAAAAACAAACAAACAGATTGGGTTCAGCAATGTAGTCCCTGCCAGTGGCTTGTTTTTTTCTTAATGGTGTCAAAAGTTTTTTTTTCATTTTGTTCCTCTGCCCTTTGAGTAATTTTTAGCTGCTTAGTTTTTTTAGTTTTTCTCTCTTTCCACTGGTTCAGTGATTACACCTGCAGGATGGTATTTATCTGAAAACAAAAATTTCCTTTTGGCTGCTTCCTGCTGGACTGGTTTTTCCAGAAACACCG
Organism: Perca schrenkii; assembly: GCA_025617405.1. Lineage (NCBI taxonomy): Eukaryota > Metazoa > Chordata > Actinopteri > Perciformes > Percidae > Perca > Perca schrenkii. The sequence goes on from CM046799.1 coordinate 30,887,013, forward strand.
AGAGGTCAACGATGCATCTCACCGCTGGGTAGCATTCCCCAAATGTCTCATGACAGCGAAGATGACTATTTGCCAGCAAACAACTTTGCCTTGTTGGCTCTGTAACCGGGTGTGGTGGCAGCAGCGGAGGTGCACTATTTTTAGAAAGCGAGGATCGGTAGCTTACGTTTCTGTGTGATGAGCCAGGACGGCCGGGGCAAATTGACTTCTCTGTGAAGTGGTTGAGGAGAGGAAGAGGAGGAGAATAGGACAGACAGGTAATTGTGTCTGTGGGGGGTTGAGGTGGATCAGCCTGTGATCTGACCCACAAGAAGGGAGGGGGGGGAAGGAAGAAAGAACAGAAAAGCTTTCTCTTCTCACGCCAAGCTTCTGTCGACTCTCAGCAAAAGGAAACCGAAAAGGGAAGTATTGACCAAAGGTGGTCTGATTTGACTAAAAAAGGCAACTGACACATTGAAAATACCGACAAAAATGTTGAAAAGAAAAAGCTACAAAATGGTTGAAAAAAATGACAAATGTTGCAAACATTACGATAAAAATCTGGCAAAACGCTGTAAAAATGGTGTCGAAAAAAAAAAAGCAACCAAAACGTCAAACAAAAATGGTGGAAAAAGTGACAAAAGCTTCCAAATCAGAATGAAATGTCAGAAAATGGTGAAAAATTACCTATCAGTGTTTTCCCATAGCCCAAGATCACGTCCTCAAATGTCTTCTTTTGTCCACAACTCAAAGATATTCAGTTTCCTGTCCCAGAGGAGAGAAGAAACTAGAACATGTCCACATTTAACAAGCTGACATCAGAGAAGTTGGACTTTTTTTCCCATAGAAAAATGACTAACCCATTAATTCAGTGGTTCCCGACCTTTATTTCTTGGCGCCTTACTTTCTTTATTGATACAGAGGAGTTATCAGCACTGTTATGTTTCTCCGCCATGTGTCATTCATAAAATAGTGATGCCGTGGCGGCAGGAAAAACGAGAATACAGCAAAATATATAGTTTCATACAGACTTTTGTATACATTATATTCTAGTGTATTATCATAATTTGTTTAACATGAGGAAATTTCTTTTTTTTACCTCAACCTCAAACCAGATAAAGACTTGCGCCCCCCCCTGTGATTTTTGCGCCCCCCCCTGGGGGTGCCCGGACCCCAGGTTGGGAACCACTGCATTAATTGATGATCAAAATAGTTGGCGATTCATAACTAATCTATTAATCTTAGTAGCTCTAGTGTCAAATGGACTTTTCCCACAACTGAAACTCTTCCATGAAACTCCAAGAGCTTTTATACCCCTGTTTTTACTGCCTTTTTAATGCAGACATTTAGTTCTGTTTTGGGTCCTGAGTTGGAGTTCCTGACCCGCTAAACGTCCCTCCCCTCGAGGTGCAACGTCCTGATGGCCCGGTTAGCACCAGGGCAGTATTGAACATCCCTGACTGGTCAAACACTAGCCTCCTCATGTGTACAACAAGCATTAAGGCTTGGGCTACTCCCACACTGCTACCCTTTTGTTTAAAAAGGAATATCTTTTGCTACGTTTACGCATTGAGTCCACAGTAGTACGGCGTTTCCGAGCCCCTAAAACTTTGGAAACACTGCTGTCCCGATTTTGGTTTGAAAACTCCAGTGTTGCTTTGTAGTCTGGACGGGCACACACGAGACCTTAGGGAACGTCCGGCAGTCTTATCGTTTAGGTATAGAGCCCGAGCGCTGGAGGATGGATGGAGAATATTTGGTGATTTAAAAATCTGATATATCGGTCGATATATATATATTTTTATAAAATCCAGAAACGCATAACAAAACAGATTTCCCTAACATAAGTTATTTGTACTTATTTATGAGTCCCCCTCTAAAATAATATGATAATGCATTTAAAAAATAAACTTGTTTGTTTTATTGTCACAACAGAACATCAAAATATATTAAAGTTCTGATAAATAAAATGCAGAAAAATACAAACTTAGGATATGAAACGTAAAGGGTTAAACACGAGCGTAGCCAACGGAGGTTGTAGAGCGCCCTCTGGTGGACAGACTACGCAACGCCAACACTCACTTTTCACCGTTCTTTTTCCAAAGCATTTTCTGTATTTTCAAATTGCACATCCATGATTTGAAACCGCAGAGTAACTTCAGACAATCTGCTTCCTGTTCACGCTGTCACACACATGCCCAGTGTGTGCGAATGGTCGTGATGTGCGTTGTCTGACGGAGATCATTTTTTAAACGGAGCCTAAGCACTTGTGTGGACAGAGATCGATTTTGTCAAAGTTCTCAGTGGACATTGGTAGAAAGATTGGGTAACTATTTTTTAAATTTCAAGAACATACTTGTTCCCTTGTCTTTTCTTTTTCTCCCTGTATAATAGGGCTGCACAATTAATCGCAATTTTGTGGGAATTTGCAATATGGACTAGTGCGATATCCAAATCGCAGAAGGCGCGCAATATTTGTTAAAGGCAAAATATTTGTCTAACCCTTTTGAATGAAGTATTGTGAGTCTACAAGTCCCATCCTACAGACTACAGAAAATATCTTTGTTTGGTACCGATTCTTGCAAAAATCACCCTACATGGCTATAGTAAATTTTTATGTGTTTCAATGAGAATGATGATCCAAAAGATTTATCATTCCCTCCAATATTGTGAATCATATCGCAATCACAACATCAGTCAAAATAATCGCAATTTGACATTTTCCTCATATCGTGCAGCCCCACTGTAAAGCATGAATGCAGTGAAAAAAAGAAATGATGAGAACCGGGCCTTTTAGGCAGAGCTCCTCTTTATCTATAACCTAAAATCGAGTTCAGGCAGAAATTGAATGCCTGCTCGAGCCCACATTCGAGGCATTAAAAAGTCTTCTGCAAAATTGAAACCCCCAGAAGTTCCCGGGGAGGTGTAAGACGCAGGCGTTCGCAAAAGACTGATATCGAAAAATTGGGGAAAAAAGTCATATGTTTTGTGGTTTCACAGCAGAACAACCTTGTGACAAATATAGAATTTAGTTTCAAGACGAAAACCACAGTCACCACCTGTGACCTCAGGGCTTCATTCAAGCCAAGCGCCGAAGGTGTCAGCAGGCAAGACAATTAATTTGTACACAGTAGGAATAGAAAAAAAGAAATCCCTTGTGTTACTCTGCAGAACTCTTATTCTTCGCCTTCCTTTTCACCAGAAAGTTTAAGGTGATCATTCATGGTTGACAGCGATATTACCTGGGCGGTGTACTTCTGAAAATGAAAGCCCACTCTGACAACATCCTGGCAGCCAGCTGGTATTTGCAAATGATTATTATTTTTTTTTTGCCTTAGGTGGTATTGCGACCTCAGTACATAGGTTTTAGATGCATCTGAATGCATCTAAAACAAAGCCAAGGACAGTGTTTTGTATATCTTTTTAGCCAGACTACTAGAACTGCTCCCTCTTAGTCGATTAGTCGACTAATCGGTCGTTTTGGTCTTAGTCAACTTAGATTTCTTTAGTCCATTAGTCATGTTTTATGCTTTTTTTCATGCTGAATGACTTATTTTCCAAGATACGTTCGAGCACATCTCTGGTAAATACAAGAATTAAAGTGGTGCTTTTGCATGACTCTTTGCGGAGAAACTCAGATTTACAGATCTGTCGATGTAAATCAACTAATCAATTAGTCGATACAATTAAATGAGCTTTAGTCGACTAAGAATTTCTCCAATCGAGCACAGCCCTACAGAATACTATTAATAAAGATTATAGAAAAACAAAGCTCAGCTTTGACGAGGCTTCCACAATGAAAGACGGCGATAGGTCGCCCTTGACGCGCCGGACAACTCCAGACAGGCTCTGCAGCGGATGGCGGATGGTAAAAGAGTGAATAACTACAGAGACAAGATGGAGTGGGCAGAAAAATGAAAGCACCTAGAAGCTCAGAATCAAAGAAAGCATGCCGATTGGAGAGACCAACCTCGTCCTGCGTAATGTCCTACAACAGCTGGTCAGAGCCCTAAAGCCGCAGCAGCAGCAGCAGCAGCACCAATCCCGCCCTATCTGACAGAACAGCAAACATAATCTGCTGTCGGGCAGATTAACAGCAGACCACAGCAGCATGGAAATGAGGTAAGGCAGCCAGCGTTTCAGAGAGGCTCTTCATAATCTGCAAATCCCTCCATCAAGGTCACCAGGGAGAAAAAAAAACTAAGGGACCAATGACTGACAGAAGAGTGAAGGCTGATTTATCGTAGTGCGTAGGCTTTATGCAGCGCATATGCCGTAGGCTACGCAAGTGGCCTTTAGGGTTGGGTACCGAAACCCGGTTCCATAGTGGAGCCGGTTCCTACGCAACCGGAAGGAATCGGACCGGATTAGAACGCAAATTTCGGTTCCACTTGATGTGTCAACTGAAATATTTTCCCTCTGTCGCTCCGAAACGGACGTAGGAATATTCCCTTTTCTCTGTAGTCTAGCGTTAGCTAGCTACCGTAAATGTAGGCTACTTTTTAACCCTTTTGTTGTCCTTGGGTCAATTTTGACCCATTTTTAAAGTTGTTTACATGTGAAATATGGGTTTCTTTCAGCCAAATGGCCCAAAAATAAGATGGATGCACGTTGTATGGTGTGGAACCCATACAATATCCTTCGCAGGTAAAATGAATGATTACTTCCATTGAGTTTTGGATGATTAAAATGTTTAAATGGCTTCAAAACAGTATCCAGACTAAACTTTGACATAAAGCAGTCTGTGATCCGCTCAACATTCTCTGATCTTAACTATTTGTCATAATAATTCATAATGTATGCCTTTTTTAAAGAAAAAAACGAGGTATAATTTCATATAAATTAGTTTAATTGACAAAAAAAGCTCACCAAAACGGACGTAAAAGCATAGTAACCATTAACTGCACGTGATCGCTAGTAAACATATTACACTTACAAGAATCGGTTTAGGAATCGTTTTAAAAGTACCGGTTTCGGCATCGGAATCGTGCGAAAAGCGTGCACGCTCTAACCTGTTAACATGGGAGCTGAAATATAAACGGACTCGCCACGCAGCCGACACGCTTGCGCCACGCAGCCAGCGCGCAGCCGGCCCTAGCCTCTAACGACTGTTCCACATCAGCATCTCTACAGTCTGCTTCACTTCCGCTTTTGCGGACCCCGTGACGCAAGGTGCGCGCGACAAGGCACTACCAAAACCAAGAGCAGCGACTCTGCTCAGGATGCCATTACTCCACCATCTATCTTCACAAAGCCAATATGTGTTTGCTGTTCTATTAATGTTCTGACTATTGAGTACAGCCCCTCTAAACGTCGATATCAGCCCAGAATTTCACAATCGCTGCATCCCTACCGCTAATGTCTCATTTCAGGCTGATTAGGCAACTTGCATGCGTCTCTCTCGATGTCTTATGCAAATGCACCCACACATTTGTTAACTGACACTCTCAGTCTATCTTTTGTGAATCCGTGTGCAAACACTGACTGACATGTGGCCTTTTGTCGTCGGTTAAACAGAGCACTAAAATGCTGCATTAAATTTAATGAGGCTTCACGCTGCCAGGTGCCGACGTTAACATCCCTGTCCTCTCAGCTCTCCTCACGTCTTTCTCTTGCCGCTAAGTATTTGTTATGCCTTAAAGATACATTTCTGTTTATTTCCTGGGTCATTTCTGAGACATTTTGGGGCCTTGTCAGTTAATGAGAGCACGTCGGCTGGAGAAAGCACAGCCTGTGTGGGTCGTGGTGTCGTTCCTCCAGTGTCCTATCAGTCTCGCGCTGTGTCTTGAATATTAATAGAGCAGAAAAGTGCCCAGAGTGGAATGAGTTTGTGGCTGCGTGGAGCCTCAGTTTTCTGATGATGGTGATTAGTAGAGTAGAGGAATGCAAAACTGTGCAGCGGAGAAACAGATGACTGTTTGGTGCGGTCTTATTTTCAGCCTCACTGGGGCTGGCGTGTTCGAGTTGGCTATTAATGAGCTGGCTAAGATAGAACTGGGATGCTATTTGTATTGCATCTGTCACATTTAAAGTTACCTTGTGGAGTTTTTATAGGAAGCAGTTCTTACAAGAGCACGTTGTGTGTATGCTTATGATTATGGGGGGCGGCTGTGGCTCAGTCGCCTGCAAATTGGAAGGTTGGCAGTTCGATCCCTGGCCCTGCAGTCCCGTGTCGAAGTATCATTGGGCAAGACACTGAACCTGGGTGGTGTCGTTTTCTTTGGTCTGTGGCCCAACAGGTAAAGTAGCTCTCCAAGCTAACGTTAGTCAAAGTGTTGACATATGAAAGCATCAAACATGCATTTTAGATGGAGAGAATATCCAGTTGTTCCTCGTCCCCATTTGCTCAGCCCTGTTAAATTGTATGTACGGGACTCAGGAGGTTTCTACCCCGACACTGGGTTTGGGTCTGTAAATCTACTACTGTGTCCCTTGTGTGACAGTGTCCACATTGATTTTGATGTTGTACTGACCAACAAAACAAATGAGAAGACTAGTTGTAGCTCTCATTTGGTACTTAAGATAGATAGATAGATAGATAGATAGATAGATAGATATGTATTGATCCTAAAAATGGGAAATTACAGTGTTACAGCAGCAAAATATCAGACACACACAGCACAGAATATACATAAAATACTAGGACACAATATACATGAAATAATAGGATAGAATATACATACATGCAATATACATGCTATAATATTAGGATAGAATAAAAGAACAAATATTTAAAATATATACAAGTTGGGAATACAAAATGTACAACTGGTTAACTAGTAATGATAAAGCTGTAGATAAACCTATTGTGCAAGTTGCACTTAGCGCAGATGTGATGTCTAAGAGTCTTAGCACCCAGTGATGAGGTGTTAAAAAGTTGTATTTCCTGTGGTAGGAATGATTTCCTGTAGCGGTCCGTGCGACATCAAAGCTGTCGGAGCCTCTTAGAGAAGGGGCTCCTCTGTTGGACCAGTGTGGGGGGGGTGGAGAGGGTGGTTGGGGTTATCATGATAGATACCAGTTTGGTCAGTGACCTCCTCTCCACCACAGCTTCAAATGTCTCCTGTTTGCCCCCTCACAGGCATTTTATGGCATTACTATCTGCCCTGCATAGCTTAATTTCTGCTCCTCTGTTTTTTATTAACCAAGACTGTTTGACTAGTTTTTTAGCCATGTCAGGCTGCATCAGCTCCACTGGCACCTTGAAAACACTTAGGCAGGGAATGAGAGCCGGCAGACTCCGATCAAGCAGGGATCGCCACAGCCTACAAAAATATTGAACACAGCTGATTGAGATTTTCTAATTTGACACCCCCATTTCCTACTTTTCTAACTCATTCATATTCATGCATACTACTTCATTCTTGAGCTGCTTCCTCATTGAAATTGAAGCCAACAATCCAGTTTAGCTTCAGCTTTTAAAAAAACAAACAAGCAAAAAAAACACTTTAAAGGAACACGCCGACTTATTGGGAATTTAGCTTATTCACCGTAACCCCCAGAGTTAGACAAGTCCATACATACCCTTCTCATCTCCGTGTGTGCTGTAATGCTGTCTGACGGCTCCAGCAGCATCAGGCCAGAACAGGACATGCAGGTGAATGGTTCCAGTAATCCTACTGCTCCCAGTAAGTGACAAAATAACACCAACATGTTCCTATTTACATGTTGTGATTTATAGAGTCACAGCATGTACAAAAAACAACATAACATGAGACACAGCCGTCTTTTAACAGTAAACAAACCGGGAACTATATTCTCAGGTGGAAGAATATAGTACTTGGGCGGAGTGATATGCTCGCAGCAAGCCTGTCTGAGAATATAGTTCCCGGTTTGTTTACTGTTAGAAGATGGCTGTGTCTCATGTTACGTTGTTTTTTGTACACGCTGTGACTCTACAAATCACAACATGTAAATAGGAACATGTTGGTGTTATTTTGTCACTTTTGTCACAGTTCGGAGCAGTAGGCTAGTTGGAACCAGTTACCTGCAGGATCTGTGCTAGGCTAAGCTAATGCTGGAGCCGTCTGGCAGCGTTACAGCACGCACGGAGATGAGAAGGGTATGTATGGACTTGTCTTACTCTGGAGGTTATGGTGAATAAGCTAAATTCCCAATAAGTCGGCATGTTCCTTTAAATAATATTTTATTTTATTTGATCATCAGCCTTTCAGCATACAGCATTCACACCGCAATGTCTTCAGAAACTGCATCCTCTAGGGACAGCAATGCTGGTCGGCCAGAATGTTAATTTGAATGTTAAATAAACTAGAATTATTGGACAGATTACCATTTAGTATTGGCACAAATTAGGTACAGATGAAGTGTAAAAACTGTGGCGATCGTTTCATCGAATGCTATCAACGGGTCAGAATATCAATTTGTCCAATTCGTGTTTTGACCAAATACCTCCAAAACTAATGACATTTTTGTGCACGTTAAGTCAAGTGGCTTTTAAGGCACAGTGTGTTGTGAATTCAAGGCTTTCCATTGCACAGTCATTTTACTTCTTACCCCACTTTTATTACACACAAGTATCGGATCCACCCCATATGTTCAGTCATCCTCTTTGACTGTCAGTCTCAATTACTTTCTTTAGGTTCAGTACCCGCCCCCGTTCTGCTTCCACAAAAACTAAACATGTGCACCCATTAGCTGAAAAGTTTTCCTCTCTCCTTGTCTTGTTTTTCAAGGTCTCGTTGAGCAGCGAGAGAAGCCCCAGAGGAATATCACGGAGACGTGCGCTGAAAGTTTAATCAGGAGGAAATGGGGCGGCACAATCTCGCTTCTTTTTAGTATAAATTTGCACAGATGGACTCTTGCTGCTTGTCAGGTCCTTGTTTGACACACGGAGGGCATCTGCCTGTGACAGAAAGAGGAGAAGAGGAGTGGTAGAGGGGGTCAAGGAGAGAGGTGAGGAGATGGGAGGAAAGAAAAGGGTAAGAAAGAGTAGGGAGAATTTATTTTATATTCAGCTCCTATACAGCTTCTCTGTCTAAGCAGAGGCCAGTCAGGAGATGGACTAGGTTATGCATTCAGGCTGAAACACAGTATGCCAGGTTTCACCTAGACCACATGTGTCAAACTCGAGGCCCGGGGGCCAAATCCTGCCCATGGCAGATTTAGATCTGGCCCGTATATCAGTTTGGGTTCACAATAAATTTTGGCCCACCTAGTTGTGCACCAAACCAAAAAACAGGAAAGTGTTTTTTTAAACTGCAATTATGTGACATGCAAAGCAGAATATGTCAGATTTGTCGACTCTGAGACTCAGAAATTCCCCCAGAAGTAGAGAGAGAGTTTTCATATTCAGGCTGTTAAAAAAAATATATCATTGTTTTGCTTGATTTGCTAAATTCTATGATGGCTAAGGAACTCTTTTGATGACTTTTGTAGGGCTTCATGTCAACAAAAATCCCACAAAACCGTATAAAAATATCGGAAAAAGCAACAAATTTACAAAAAGGTGACAAAGGTGTCTGAGAAAGCCACAAAAGCGTCGGAACTACAACAACAAAAAATGAGAAAAAAAGCTACCAAAATGTTTTAAAACGTGACATGCAGTAACAAAAGCACGTCGATAAACTCTACATGTGTGGCCCTTGGTGTGATTCTCTTTTTCCAGTGTGGCCCCTAATGAAAATGAGTTTGACACCCCTGACCTAGAAAGTCGGATACTGCGTGCAGGAATGAGTGGATTTTAGGTGTGATCAAATCCATATTGGTGTTATAATATTTAAGTAAGTAACTGCCATACGTTTATGTCTAATGCCAGGAACAGACGTACTTAGAGCTGTCCACTTGGGATCGGATCAGGTCAGAACAGCACCACTCTAGGACTAAAACTCAGTCCCTCGAAAAAGCGTTTTTCTCACATGAACGCCGGACAATGTCCCACAAACCCGGTCCCCACACGGTCCGGAGTTTTCCTTCGACCCTTGTCGTTGACGAGGGATAATTTGGTAACGCTTTACTTGAAGTTATCGCTATAATCGTGACATGACACTGTCATAACTATGACATGACACTGTCATGAACGTGTCATAAACATTATAAACAAGTCATACACGTTCATGACTTCTGTCATTCGGTTTTTTTGTCATGGTTTTTGTCATGTTTTTGTCATGCTTTAAAGTTGACATTAATCAAAGTGACATTACCAAAAGGTGTCTTGGTCATGCCAAGTTGACATTACATTTGTTTGGGATGTCTTTGTCATGACAACTTGACATAATGTCATACTGTTTAATGTCAAGTTGTCTTAATAAGGACACTCCAAAAAAATTTAATGTCAAGTTGTCATGACAAAGACATCCTCTGGTAATGTCATCCTGGTTAATGTCAAGTTGCCATGACAAAGACATCTCCTGGTAATGTCATCCTGGTTAATGTCAAGTTGTCATTACAAAGACATCCCAAACTAATTTTATGTCAACTTGTCATGACCAAGACAACTTCTGGTAATGTCACTTTGATTAATGTCAAGTTGTCATAATCAAGACAACTCAAACAATGTCAACTTGTCATGACAAAAACCGAATGGCACTTAATGACAGAAATCATAAACATTTATGACTTGTTTATAACATTTATGACACGTTCATGACAGTGTCATTTCATAGTTATGACAGTGTCATGTCAGGATTATGTCGATACGTTCAAGTAAAGTAGTAAAAATGTCAACCTGTCATTTTCAAGACAACCCAAACAACAAGACCCTTATTGACAGAAGTCCTAAATGTTTAGGACTTTTTTATAATGTTTAAGACACGTTTGTGACAGTGTCACGCCATAGTTATGACAGTGTCATAGTTACGTCGATACCTTCAAGTAAAGTGTTACCGATAATTTGGCCATAAACAACAGAGTCTCTTGCCGTTCCTTGAATCTGTCTGGTGATTTCGTCAATGGGCCTTACCGACCCAAGTTCCTGAATCTGGTAGGGCTGTCCTCGACTAAAGAAATTCTCAATCGACTAACACTTATAGGATTTTGTCGACTAATCGATTAGTTGATTTAATTGACAGAGCTGTGCTCTTTGAGAGGTGGTTAAGACTAGAAAAGCACAATATAAATGTAGTTAATTAACCATCTGTAAAACTGAGTTTCTCCACAATTAATCAATTAATGGAAATAAGTAATTAAGCATGAATAAGCATAAAAAATGACTAATTGACTAAAGAAATCTTAGTCGACTAAAACCAAAACGACCGATTAGTCGACTAAGAGGTGGCAGCCCTAGAATCTGGTAGTCTCTCCAGTTGGCGTCTTTGTGTAAATCACCCATCGTCTTCTTCTCCACCCTCGGTGTTTTCTTCCGGTTATGCACCAGCTGCACGATAGAAACGTCATCAATGCGCCCACGCGCTCGCAGGCGAGTTCTCAAACTTTGGGCTCATTCGGACATTACGCGGACTTTGTACTCGGGAGCTGGCAGGGTAAAGACCGTTCGTTGTCCGACTTTTGCGTCCTCACATACAGCGCTGCCTGTTGATGCCTAAATCATTTCAGGTTTACAGCGCATGTGTGAAATGGTCTTAAGATCGAAGTATACCAGCACAATAAGGCTGGGATACCCGACCCAAGCCCGACCGGTCCCGACAGTACCCGACGGGCCGGGCCAGGTTCGGACGGTCACATCAGCGCGGTAGCCTAAGGCATTGGACATTTAAAATTTTAAACAACTTATTATGTAATGGGCCCGTTTCACTTGATGCAAATGTTCGTTTTTGTGATTAAAATAAATTAAAAATATTAACCTAACAGAAACACGCGCATATCGGGCAGACTGCATGCCACAGCACATTGAGCACTCAGAGCGCAACGATGGAAGATGTTAAAAAGAAGTTGGCCTCAGGAGATTTTAAAACCACCGAAAATGAAGGAAAGTCTACTGTGTGGAAGTATTTCCACATAGTTGTCTAGGCATATGTTAATTTTATTTCAATTATATGATTGGGCCCCTTGTGTGCGCCTGTGTTAACGTGCGCTTGTTGCCCCGTGTGCGCGCTCACTGTGCTGATGCACTCAAATTTCGGAGTGCCTTCCTTACAGTTGCTTAATAAAAGCTTTCCACACAAACACACGTAGCCTACATGTGTCATTAGTATGAGAAAAAAATGAGAATTTAACGGTGCCGGGTCGGGCTCGGACATAAATCTCTTGATGCCTGTCGGGCGCGGGCCAGGTTCGGTCACGGTTCTGTCGGACGCGGGCCTGGCTCGGACAGAAACATTTGGCCCGATCCCACCCCTAGAGCACAAGGACAAAACATTCCAAGAGTTCTCAAACCAAATCTCCTTGCGTTCATACTGTACAGTTTGTTATTCAGCGTCATATTCCTCTAAGCCAGCAGTCTGATTAATAATTCACGGTATTTCATGCAGTCAGCGGTGCCATTTGTATTTAAAGTGTTCCCCTAATTGCCTCCTCCCGTCAAGCTAATTATTTCTCCATTGTGCTGTGATCCTGTAATTCACGACGCCGAGTCACTGAAAGTCACTCAGTGTGTAGAATGACTAAGTGGAGAAGAAGAAACAACCTCCGTCTTTGTATGCAGAGCTGCAGCGCATGTGTCTGCATGTGTGCGGTTGTGTATATAAGGCCTCCGTGGAGATTGTGCGTCACGGCATTGATATTCTCCTCACAGGATTGTCAAGCATGAAATAGGAGAGCACACATTCTGTGGATAAACTCTCAGCACAACGCCGTTGGAGAGTGTGAGTCTGTTGCTCTGGAGAAATCTCTCTGCTGACACTGATACGGACAGAGTCCCGGGGAGAAAAAAAAAACCTTATTGTGAGCGCTGCGCTGCCGTATAACTCTGCAACGCTTCTTTATAGGGCTGGGTTAAAATAACCGATTCTCAAATTAAAATCTTTGTTTGAGTGATCCGATATCGTTTCATAGAATCCAGAAATCCATCTTTAAATATATTTCTTTCCACCGTGGAAGTATAAGTCAAATGTACTTTACACAAACTTTTTAGGGGTCAGTTCTTAATGTAAACATTAACCTGGTGCATTATAAAAAATATTTATGCTTGGTTCTTGCTTGTACAATTCAGAGTAGGGCTGGGCAATATATCGATATTATATTGATATCCTGATATGAGACTAGATATCGTAGTAGAGTTTGGATAACGTAATATCGTAAATGACATAAGTGTTGTCTTTTCCTGGTTTTAAAGGCTGCATTACAGTAAAATGTAATTTTCTGTTACCAGACTGTTGTAACTGTTCTATTTTGTTTTACCTTTACCCACTTAGTCATTATATCCACATTACTGAAGATTATTTATCTAAAATCTCATTGTGAAGATATTTTGTTAAAGCACCAATTGTCAACCCTAGAATATCGCCACAATATCGACATCGAGGTATTATGACAAGAATATCCCGATATCTGATTTTCTCTGTATCGCCCAGCCCTAATTCAGAGCATAAGTTCTCTTAGAATGTCTTTATTTTTTGGGGTATTGCTGCCTTTTATCACTAGGACAGCCTGACAGGGGAGAGAGGGGGAAGGCATTCAGGGAACCTGCTGTTTGGAACCCGCGACCTCTGCGCCCAGGAATTGACCTCTTTATATGGGCGCACTCTCTATCAACTGAGCTACCCAACTGCCCGAGAAGCCCTTTTTATATCCAAGCTAAATTGGTATTGTAACTGAAATCTACCTAACCTAATTGAGGATGATTTGAAAATGTAATGGAAATGGAAATGGAAATCATTGGCGATACCCAGCCCTAGTTCTTAAACCTACATTGTGTAATTTTTTGAGTTGATTCTTAGCAAACTTTGTTCTTTCACAAATATGTGCTAGGACTGGACGATATGGAGAAAATCAGATATATTGCGATATTCTTGTCCTAATACCTCGATTTTTATATTGTGGCGATTATTATAGGGTTGACAATTGGTGCTTTTAACAAAATGTCTTCACAATGAGATATAAGATATGTAATCTTCACTAATGTGGACATAATGTCTGGGTAAAAAATAATAGAACAGCTAGAGTAGTCTGGTAACACAGAAAATGATATCACTTTACTGTAATGCGGCCTTTAACACCAGGAAAAGACAACACTTAAGCCATTTACGATATTACGATTTCCAAAATCTAAGACGATATCTTGTCTCGTCACGATATCGATATAATAACCCCGCAAAATGTAACTCCTAACAACACATTGCGTATATTTTATATCACTGCTGACCACAAGTAGAGGGTTGTTTGAGTGGTCAAACCTTTGCAGTTGTGCGCTGGTGGGGAAGTCAAACACGTGGTACTTCGGGTTCAGCTGCAAAACAGCGTTGCATTCAGAAACTAATTTATAGCTCAGCACATCTCCAATATATAATGCATGATTGTTCAGATACGGCTCTTAAAAACTGCAGATTGACTGAGGTTAATAACTTTTCATGACCGAGTATTATATATTAATGGGCATCCACAGAAATGGTGGTCTTGGGAATAATGGCTGCCTTTGGATTTAATTATAAACTATGAAAATTAACTTGCTGAGACTTGAAAGCTGTGCATGATTGCAGATAATAAATCACAATCTCCAGTCAATCACATTTTATCAGTTAATGTACAGGAGCTTGTCCTTCCTTGTGGTGCATTTAAAGACACTTTGGGCCTATGTAACTTTTAGCTGCAGCTGTCGTTCCAATGAGACAATCTATAGGGGCACCGAAGCGGGAAAAGTTACATAGTGTTGCTTTAACGATATAAGGTGGTGCGTTCAGGGCGTGTCCAAATCCACTTTTCCTAGTTTGCTTTGGTTTGGTTCAAAACGCATTTTATGAACCAAAAAAAAGTCTGAGTGGTGGCCCGCGGTACTGATGCTTAAAAATACAAATATACACAGAGCTAAAGGATGGTAGCCCCACCGAGGGGAAATGTCACACCACTTACCACCTGTGAGAAACCGATCTCTCCGCCATGCCATGTTGTAAACTCAGATGGCTTCTGATTGGCTGTCATTGTCTCTATCGTTCATGAAATGGCTCTGAAAGTGATCCCAACAATATTGTTTTTCACTGTCGTGGTCGTTATAGTTGTGGTGTGGACTCCACCATCCACCTTAGTTAGAACGACTTTTAAAAGTATATATTTATAGTTATCGTTTTGGTGTGGAGGGCCCTTTTGTCGACTACATGGTGGCCCAGTGGTTAACTCGTGGCCTCACAGCAAGAAGGTTCTGGGTTCGAATCCAGGGCCTTTCATGGATTAAAGTCCATGTACTAGGTTCTCCAGCCAGTGCCTTTGATCAAGGATGATGGAGTTGGTCCCCCCAGCACTGTAAATGGCTGCCCACTGCTCCCTTGAGGGATGGGTTAAAGCCACGCTAGAGAATGAATTTCGCTACGTGTATGTGTGTGTGACAATAAAGTACCCTTACCTAAGAATTTCTTTAATCGAGGACAGCTCGAAAAACACAATGGAAGCACATGGAAATCAATCTAAAAATCAATGGTGCATTTGGACAGTGATGGGCAGACCGGCTGCAACAAACCCCCATTATTAGTTTGGGCATCGTTTGGATTTTAACAATTCTGATTCCAATTCAGGGCTTTTTGAACGTAAAATAAAGCCACGCTAGAGCAAGGCTTACTGTGCTCCAAGGCTGGAACACAACAAGCGCCTGGCCGCTACGGAAACCAAAACTTGCGCATGCTAAATTGGGAAACGATGATCGGATTTTAAACCAAGTCCTCTAAACGATTCCAATAAAGAAACGAATCTACTGGAATCGTCATTTTTGAAAAGATTCCAAGTAGGAATCGGTTCTCGATGCCCGATCCTACCCATTATGGTCCTTTACACTCGCCTTCTCTGCAGGCAAAATATCAAGGAGCGTGCCCGTGTGTGTGACAGCACTCAATGACCGTCTTTCTACGTGTTTGTTTGTGTCCACAGGGGGTTAACCAGGTGGGGAAGGACGCTCAGGTGGGACGCGACGGCGTGCGGAGGAAAGACTGGCACGACCAGGAAGCAATCAAAAGAGATTCCTCTCGATCCGGTAGGTCCAAAACCTCCTCGGAGGCCCTCCTCAAATACAGTACTGGCCACCTTCTCATTCAATGCGTTTCCCTTTTTATTTTCATGACTATTTACATTGTAGATTCTCACTGAAGGCATCAAAACTATGAATGAACACATATGAAATTATGTACTTAACAAAAAAGTGTGAAATAACTGAAAACATGTCTTATATTTTAGATTCTTCAAAGTAGCCACCCTTTGCTTTTTTTGATAACTCTGCAAACCCTTGGTGTTCTCTCAATGAGCTTCATGAGGTAGTCACCTGCAATGGTTTTACCTTCACAGGTGTGCTTTGTCAGGGTTCATTAGTGGAATTTTTTTCCCTTATTAATAAAAAAGCAAAGGGTGGCTACTTTGAAGAATCTAAAATATAAGACATGTTTTCAGTTATTTCACACTTTTTTTGTTAAGTACATAATTCCATATGTGTTCATTCATAGTTTTGATGCCTTCAGTGAGAATCTACAATGTAAATAGTCATGAAAATAAAAAGGAAACTCATTGAATGAGAAGGTGTGTCCAAACTTTTGGCCTGTACTGTATGTCTTGTCAAATGTAAAGAACAACTGCCCTGCCCTCATGTTTCACACGTTTAGAGACTTCTATCGAGATGAACTGTGGCTCTCCGGCTCTTATTGCTCTCCGGCTCTGCGGCAGTGGTGTAAATCTCTGCTTTGAATGCACTCCTGTCGTCATAAACACAGTTTATATCTGCTGCAATCATCACCAGCCCAGTTTTATTGTCCGTTCAGGGAAATCCGCCTCTATGCAAACAAGTGTAAATTACTCGGAATGGGTTTATCCCTGAAAACGAGCCGTTAAAGGCTACAAGTTATTTTTCACACTTGTTACCTTCCGGAGGGGAAAGTGGATCATTCCTGCTTAATGAAACATGCATATGTCTGAGTGACGAGGGTAGTTTTTGTTCTCAGGGTTCCCACAGGTCCCTGACTCTACTTTGTAATAATAAATCGGCCCAAGACGACGCTGTGAAAACGTGAAGCTTTTTTTTTTTTTAAGCAGTTCAGCCATTATAGGTCATATTTATTTCATGGGGTTTTGTCAGCAGGTTTCTTGCTCTGAATGTCCAAGGCCTGATTTATGCCGGGCCAGGGTTGTGAATAAATCCCTTTTTTTTTTTTTTTGAGTTCTTTCCAACTTGCGCTTCAACCCGCAGCTGGACACTGTGTTATGTTTGTGTCCACTGTTCTCTTGGTGAGAAATTGAAGTAAACTTTCATATAACATGTCACGTTTTTGCATTTATTTTTTTAATAATATGAAATTTACCATATTTTCAATTCATTCTGAACAAAATTATAAACGCAACACTTTTGTTTTTGCCCCCCTTTTTCATGAGCTGAACTCTAAAGATCTATGACTTTTTCTACAAACACAAAAGGCTCAGATATTCTAAATCTGTGTCAGTGAGCACTTCTCCTTTGCTGAGATAATCCATCCACCTCACAGGTGTGGCGTATCAAGATGCTGATTAGACAGCGTGGTTATTGCACAGGTGTGCTTTAGGCTGGACACAATAAAAGGCCACTCTAAAATGTTCAGTTTTACTGTATTGGGGGGGGAGGGGTCCAGAGGGGTCCTAAAGCCAGTCAGTATCTGGTGTTAGTTCAGTTCATGAAAAATGGTGGCAAAAACAAAAGTGTTGCATTTATAATTTTGTTCAGTTTGTTGGGCTTCTCGTGTGCAAATCCCTCCGCCCCAAGTAGAAGAAGTAGCAATGCTTCGCCTTCTGAGAATATAGTTCCCAGTATGTATACGGTTAGAAGATGGCTGTGTGTCATGTGACCTTGTTATTACTACACGTTGTGACTATACAAATCACAACAAGTAAATAGGAACATGTTGGAGTTATTTTGTCACTTATTGGGAGCAGTAGGCTAGATGGAGCCAGTTACCCCCAGGATCTGTGCTAAGCTAGGCTAGATGGAGCCGGTTACCTCCAGGATCTGTGCTAAGCTAGGCTAGATGGAGCCGGTTACCTCCAGGATCTATGCTAAGCTAGGCTAGATGGAGCCTGTTACCTCCAGGATCTGTGCTAAGCTAGGCTAGATGGAGCCAGTTACCCCCAGGATCTGTGCTAAGCTAGGCTAGATGGGGCCAGTTACCCCCAGGATCTGTGCTAAGCTAGGCTAGATGGAGCCGGTTACCTCCAGGATCTATGCTAAGCTAGGCTAGATGGAGCCGGTTACCTCCAGGATCTGTGCCAAGCTAGGCTAGAAGGAGGAGGTTACCTCCAGGACCTGTGCTGAGCTAGGCTAGATGGAGCCAGTTACCTCCAGGATCTGTGCTAAGCTAGGCTCGATGGAGCCGGTTACCTCCAGGATCTGTGCCAAGCTAGGCTAGAAGGAGGAGGTTACCTCCAGGACCTGTGCTAAGCTAGGCTAGCGGTGGGTGCGTCAGACAGAGTTACAACACGCACGGAGATGAGAAGAGTATGTATGGACTTATCTAACTCTGGGGGATACGGGGAATAAGACAAAGTCCCAATAAATCGACATGTTCCTTTAAGATAACTGCTGTATGAATAGATGCACTGAGGTGTGTGTGTGTGTGTGTGTGTGTGTGTGTGTGTGTGTGTGTGTGTGTGTGTGTGTGTGTGTTTTGCAGGTAACGGTGAACAGGGGAAAGCGTTCCCACTGACCGATGCTGACCGGGTGGACCAGGCCTACAGGGAGAACGGCTTCAACATTTACGTCAGCGACCGGATCTCCCTCAACCGCTCCCTCCCAGACATCCGCCATGCCAAGTGAGTCCTCTGTGTGTGTGTGTGTGTGTGTGTGTGTGTGTGTGTGTGTGTTTGTCTAGGGAGGGAGACAGTGGAGGGAGAGCAAGGGGCGTAGTGTGAAGATAACTATTTAGGTGTGGTCTTAACTAACAAACAAGCTTATGGCGCTTCAAAGATCGTTCATACGTTTCTAAAGGTTGAAATTGGACCAAGAAATCTCCAACATCTTTGTGTCTTAAAGGTCCAGGTGCATGTGTCTTCACAGTCACTGCACTTATATTTTCCAGCACAACTATTAATACCCTGAAGGTAAACTGCAAAAGGTCATTTTCAGATTTGCAAGAACTTCCAAAATAGGTTTTGAATAAACCTTGACTTGCTTATCCCTTGTGTTGTCTTCCCGTCGCCCAGGAAACTGGGTCAAAATTTAAAATATGAACTTTTTTTCAACGTTTTGGTCGTCCTTTTCAACACTTTTGTCGCTTTTCCTGATGTTTTTGTCACTTTTTTTGTCGTTTTTGTCACTTTTCTCAATGTTTTTTTAAGGTTTTCCTGATGTTTTTTCCCGTTTTTTCCAATGTTTTTGTCAATATTTTTTTTGTTTTTTGTCGGGGGGTTTTCAGCGGTTTTTGTTGTTTTTTTCCGCCACGTTTTTGAATCTTTTTCCGACATTTTTGTCACTTTTTTTATCGATTTTTATATTGATTATGAATTGCAATATCGATATTAATTTCGATATTTCTTTAGTTATGGGAAAACGCATCAAAATAGATTCATAACAAATACAACACAAGGTCTGACTTTCATATTGGATTGTTACAACATGAATAAATCAATAAGGTCCATGTCTACAGGACAGGACATGTTCTACTGGTTGGACAATATAGAATATATAAATAAGGACCATCTCTACAGAACAGGACAACAGGATATTAGAAACAATAAAAGTAAATATAACAGTACAAACGAGTGAGCACAATATCCAGTTCAAATGCAATACAAGAAAATGGTTATAACGCATAAATAGGTACCATTTCTAAATGATTTCAGCAAGGGATTTTTGGGAGCACTCCCATTGAGCGAGAGTGCTATTTTCTGGATCCTATAAAATGGGCTTCTCCCATAGTAGTCAGCTCTTGACAGTTTCAGGTCCTTCGGAACAGTATTCCAGGGAGAAGGGGCAGCGTATGTAAAAGATTTTCTGCCTAGTTGTGTTCTAACCTTGGGGACCAACATCTGTAGAATATTGTGAGAGCGCCGGCCATGCTGATTTATTTTCTTTTTACACAGATAAGAAGGAATTAGCCCAAGGACAGATTTTGAAATAAAAGCCAACCAATGTGAAGATCTGGGAACATGCAAAGAGGGCCATTTAGCAGCACCACGAGTGCGAGATTTCAGCAGACATTATGAATATAAACATAAAGCACAATACAGTATCCAATATTTTTAGGCACTGGTCCGGTGCATTCTAAGGGCCCTATTTTAACGATCTGAGCGCACAGCGTGAAGCGCCTGGCGCAGGTGTGTTTAGGGCGTGTCCAAATCCACTTTTGCTAGTTTGACGGCGAAAAAAAAGGGTTAGTGCGCCGGGCGCCTGGTCCTAAAGGGTTGTTCTTAGTGTCTTCATTAATCAGAGGTGTGTTTTGTGCGTAACATGCAATCGACCAATCAGAGATCATCTCCCATTCCCTTTAAAAGCCAGGCGTGTTTGGACCTTGGAGCATTGCTGTTATGATGGAGGATTTACACCGTAATATTTTTATTTGTAATCTTCTGCGTGTGTGTGTGCTGCTGTGCGTCCCTGTGTGTGTAACAAGCATAGTGTGCGCGCGCTCTGCACGAGCCTAGGAGCATTTTACTAATGCTCTGTTAAAATAACAATGAAATGCTGGTCAATGGTGCGATCACTTCCCGCTGCCTCAAGGTAGCAGCACGCCCAGAATGCACCTGAACACATCTCCCTGTAAGACCAGCACGCCCATGGGCGCACAGATGGGCGCAGGTGCATTTTCTATTTAAACGACGATGGGTGCTGGACGGGAAACTGACAACTGCGTAGGTCAAAAACTAACAAAGGTGGTGCAAGATAATACCCATAGAGAGCAAATCACCAATTACATTCTTACCAATTAAGGTAAGAATGTTGCCAAAATTAAATGTTTCCTTGCCTAAAGGGAGAAACGGGACGTATTCCCACAAAATGAAATTTAATTTAAGTTTCAGCTTGGAGACAAGGTTTTTTAATTGACAAGTTCTTATCAGTAGAGCTGTAACTACCAATTATTTGCATTCTTGATTAATCTGTCCATTATTTTCTCGATGGATTAGTTGTAAAATGGTGAAAAATGTGGATTAGTGTTTCCCATAGTCCAAGATGACGTCCTCAGATGTCTTGTTTTGTCCACAACTCAAAGATCTTCAGTTTCCTGTCCCAGAGGAGAGAAGATACAAGAACAATATTCACATTTAACACTCTGACATCAGAGAAGATTGACTTTTTGTCATAAAAATGACTGAAACCGATTAATTGATTATCAAAATAGTTGGCGATTAATGTAATAGTTGAGAACTAATCGATCATCTTTGCAGCTCTACTGATCAATAATAATACCTAAGTACTTATATGTTGGGACCGTTTCAATTCCAACCCCTTGAGCATTCAAGATCTGTCTCGATAAGTTGTTTTGCCTCATTTGCAGCCGTGACTCACTAATGTTAATAATACTAAATAATAATTCATTACATTAATATAGCCCTTTTATCATAGACACTTGAAGCGCTTCAAATGTCGTGGACCAAGCAGTGAAGGAACACAGGTTTAAAGTTCAAAAAGTTGGGTTTATATACCCCAAAACAAAGATTCACAAGTAAATAAGGCAAGGAGTTATAGGGCCCTTAAGAAAGGTCAACAAAACATAACGCTACTGAAAAATGAGGCTAACCCAATCAAAATGTTAATAATTAGATTTACTACCCGATGAATAAACAGGTATTTTTCTCTTTCAGTGCCGTTCCAAAGGGACCATGTTGGTGATTCTCGTCCCATTTCAATCTGCCACATCATTCACTTTTTATAGACGAAAAGCACTTCCTCTTTCGAATTTCCAGTGAAGTGCACAGTAACCTCAGGCAAAACTGATGTTTTTTTACAAAGAAATAAATCTTCTGTGTTTGTATGAGCAGTTTCATCTGAAAAAGGGGCCACAGAGGGCTACAGAAGGCCAGGAGTCTGCAGGTTTTCATTCCAGCCAACGACTGCAGCAGGTTATTTCACAGATTGGCACTCCATCAACCGGAAAGGAAAAATGGATCACCTGGTGCAGCCTTTGGTTGGATTGAAAAGCTGCAGACTCCCAGGCCGTCGTGACAGATGGTTGTTGTTCCCCAAACATAAGGTTGACTATTGGACAGGAGGCCAACTCGAGTGCAGGACTGACCTGGGAAATCTGTTTCTAATCTTTATTTTTAATCTTTTTCGAGGGAAGCAGACAGAAAGTCAAATACTTGATGCAATTCAGAGTTTTTTTGATGATTTTAAGAGAGAGCTGCTGATTTCTGAATTTGAATTGTTAGAGAGAAATGAGGGCGCGACTGCTTGTACGCATGTATTTCATTATGTTACAGTTTGACGAGGCCAACTCAAAGGCTAAATGGCTTCTGATGGTTGATTGCAAATTGCAAAAACCAAACCTTTCAAATTGTCTTGAGGGCTGTAAACTTGGACATGATTGCTGTGACTCAAATTTAAGACCTGCTGAAATCCCAGAACAATAGAAAATGCATAAGAAAGTGACAAGCAGGCCTAACGGAGCCACACAGTGTGAATGTTTAATTAATAGTGCATTGAAACAATTATGTCTCAGCTATGCAAAACGTTCTTTTAACATAGTGTCATCAGAAAACTTGATACTATTGTTACGTGTCAAGGACTTCCAGAGTTTGGTTCACTTGTGCATATGAAACTACGAAAACTAAACGCTAGCCCACGAGGCTGAAGGTAAGGATGAAATAGGCCTACCTTTGTCCTCTGCTTGCTCCGTCTTTGACCAGCTCAGCCCTTAACGCAGAGTCGATCAGCGCCAAAGCTCCGTTGATCATTTATTTGTAGCAATTAACCCAAAGTCTACGCAGACATTAACATTAACATGATTTGAAAGGGGGAAAAGAGGATTCATAGGTGGCGTTCTGAAAACACATGGCTTTCTGCCCGACTGTCCCCCAGTCTGTCCTTAACTTCCACTTTTGTAAACTCTGACGCAGGTAAGCCATGCCAAACTCAGCCTGATGGTAGGCCAAAGACAGCCAATAGCAAAAACAGTGGGCCGAGACAATAGCTTTGAAAACAAAATGTTCAAACGCTGTCGTTTAGTTGTTTTAATACCCGAAAGACTTAAAAGGTCCCGTATCATGGTTATTTTCATGTTCATACTTGTATTTGGGGTTTCTACTAGAGCATGTTTACATGCTTATATGTTCAAAAAACACTTCTGAAAATACCTGTGTTCAACCTCTGTCTGAAACACCATCATTGCAGATGGGGAATGACAGTAACGGCATTGTAGCGGGACTCTGTACCTAAATATGCTATAGTTGTGACATCACAACTGTACGGAAGTCCTGACAGCTCATTTAAAGGCACAGTTTCTGAACACAGGCTGTGTGCATTTCCCTGTGGATTGAGCGTTTTGATGCTTTCACAGTATTTATATAGCAACTCCACCTGATTTATGACCTTTAAAAACAACTCTGCCTTTATATTTCTGCCCTCCAGGCATTTAAAGCATCCGACAGGATATGGGAAGCAAATTACCTGTAAAACACAAATTGTGTGCCATCAATAGTTGCATTGGACCCCCCCTCCATCCCCTTGGTCAAGTTGTGACAGCATGGTTGTTGGCCAATAGGACAATACTGCCCCAAAACCAAAACCTACTTATACCAATGTTTACACTTTTAATTTTCGATGCTGGATCCGTCCCAACTCATTACAACGAGCACTATTTGGAACGGTTGTTCCAATTAACAACCTGCCCAGTCTATTCACAGGAGACACGTAGCTTTACACAGACAGAAGCCGATTAAACGCCGCACAACACCTATGTACTTATAAACCGTGTTCTTGACAGCAATTATCAGTGTCATTGATGTTCCCCTCTCTGTGCACAAGGTGTGAAGAACTGACGGATGTATTCTGCGTTGCACTGGGGCAGCTTTCATCTTGAGTGCAGGGGGACTTTTCAAGGTGTGGTTCCTTCAGAAGAAGGAAGATGAAAAGAGGAAGCAGAAAGTCTATTTTAACCACATTAGTCACATTAATTGCGTTTGCATTCACAGGTTTTGCACATTTTGAAGTATCGCATTAGAAATGAACATTTGATAAAACTTCCTCAATTGCGCAAGAAAGTTTTCCCGTGCTCTTGAGATGGTTTTTTTTCCCCTTTTGTGGGAAAAAAAATAGTTGATGCTCTAAATGGGATATGAAAACCTTTGCCTTTGCTGGATAAGTTCTGACATAGCAAACGTTTAACCGCTCTCTTCTGTCAGCATAACCATAACTGTGTCTTTGTCTCTGGACATCATAAAACATGAATTGCCCTTTGTGGGTTAATAATTATCCCACAAAGGGCAATTATTTATTAGTTGTTTGAACGTGAATACTAGCTGACATGAAACAACAGTTGAATCAAATTCCTGATGGACTTGTTCCATTTCTCTCTAGTGGATAGGTACGATGGCCAAGGCACTTGATTTCTTTCCGAGTAGCAACCTTTACTCTGTTTACTGGCGGATTACAGCCATGCTTAGCCTATAGCACCAACTTCTGACCAAACTACACTGTTGCCTGGAATATTCGCTCCAAA
This sequence comes from Perca schrenkii, assembly GCA_025617405.1. Classification (NCBI taxonomy): domain Eukaryota; kingdom Metazoa; phylum Chordata; class Actinopteri; order Perciformes; family Percidae; genus Perca; species Perca schrenkii. The sequence continues at coordinate 30,911,654 of CM046799.1, forward strand.
CCAGTTGATTCAAGATTGAAAAATCCTTCATACTGTATATCCCACGACGGGGACATTCCCAATGTTGAGGGGATCGTGCAATAAAAAGACACTCTAAAGACAAGCAATAAATAAATCTAAGTAAAGAAAATAGATAGTTAGGGCCCGAGCGCCGACAGCGGCGAAGGCCCTATTGAAACTGAAGGAATTATTAGGGCCCGAGCGCCGACAGCGGCGAAGGCCCTATTGAAACTGAAGGAATTATTAGGGCCCGAGCGCCGACAGCGGCGAAGGCCCTATTGAAACTGAAGGAATTATTCTTTCTTTTTCCCGTCAAATGAATTGCCTTTTTGAGGGGCTTAATATATTCAAAAACTCACCAAATTTGGCGGTCGCATCAAGTCTGGTGAAAATTTACGTATTTTAAGGGTTTCGGGAAAAGGCGCACAAAAATGGCTCGCTGGCGCCCCCTAGAAAGTTAAGAAAATTGAGCCCCTGCAGTGCGTTTAACGTAGACTCACGAAACTTGGTACACATATGTAACATGTCAAGACGTACAAAAAACTTCATCAGAGCCATACCCTAAACCCAACAGGAAGTCCGCCATGTTGATTTCAAAGTTCGAAATTAGTGCGATTTTGGCCATTTCCACATGTCGTACTTTAACGAACTCCTCCTAGAGATTTCATCCGATCAACTTCAAACTCGGTCTGTGCCATCTTAAGATGTTAAAGATGAAAAGTTGTTAAAAGAAAAACTTTTCGTCATAGGGCGTGGCCGTGGCGGGGCGGCCATTTTGTGCTTTTCGCCATCAAAACAGGAAGTGGGTGTAACTCGAGTGTACGTTGTCCGATTACCTCGAAACTTTTCAGGATTCATAAGAGTCCAACCCTGAGGACAAATAAAGGCCGATATTTACTTAAAGTCATAGCGCCCCCTAGTGGCAACAGGAAGTAGGCCTAAAAGTCAAGGTGCTATACTTTAACGAACTCCTCCTAGAGATTTCATCCGATGGACTTCAAACTTGGTCTGTACCATCCCAACACCTTAACAATGAAAAGTTATTAAAAGAAAAACTTTTCGTCAGACGGTGTGGGCGTGGCGTGGCGGCCATTTTGAGTGTTTAGCGATGAACAAAGAAATTGCTGTAACTTGAGTGTACGTTGTCGTATCTGCCCGAAATTTCTCACGATGGACAAGGGTCCAGGCCTGAGGACCCCTACAGGCCAAAATTGACTTTTGGTCATAGCGCCCCCCCCCTGGCCACAGGAAATCTGCCTTATATGACAGACATTATCCGATTTACATGAAACTTATAATGTGTGGTCTACATGTGATACTGAGCCAGCCCCTATAATATGACCACGCCCACTTAATCAGGCCACGCCCCTTTCATAACATTTGAACCGTTTAAGGTAGAGTCTTGTGTGAGGTATCATTCATCTCAGCAGAGGCTTCATTTTTAATTGGTGATGGTTGGACCCGCCCCCTATGATTTAGCCACGCCCCCTTTCACAGCTAATGAACCGTATGACGTAGAGTCTTGTGTGAGCTATCGTTGAACTCGGCGGGGAGTTCCCTTTTCATTGGTGACAGTTTGCGGCGTCTGAGTGGCGCGCAAATGCACGGTCGCAAGGAGCGGCGTCCGCCGGTAACCCCGACGCGCGCAGAGGCGCGAGGGCCCGTCCATCGCTGCTCGCAGCTTTAATTAGGGCCCGAGCGCCGACAGCGGCGAAGGCCCTATTGAAACTGAAGGAATTATTCTTTCTTTCTATTATTAGGGCCCGAGCGCCGACAGCGGCGAAGGCCCTATTGAAACTGAAGGAATTATTCTTCCTTTTTCCCGTCAAATGAATTGGCTTTTTGAGGGCCTTAACATATTCAAAAACTCACCAAATTTGGCGGTCGCATCAAGTCTGGTGAAAATTTACGTATTTTAAGGGTTTCGGGAATAGGCGCACAAAAATGGCTCGCTAGCGCCCCCTAGAAGGTTAAGAAAATTGAGCCCCTGCAGTGCGTTTAACGTAGACTCACGAAACTTGGTACACATATGTAACATGTCAAGATGTACAAAACACTTCATTAGAGCCATACCCTTAACCCAACAGGAAGTCCGCCATTTTGATTTAAAAGTTCGAAATTAGTGCGATTTTGGCCATTTCCACATGTCGTACTTTAACGAACTCCTCCTAGAGATTTGATCCGATCAACTTCAAACTCGGTCTGTGCCATCTTAAGATGTTAAAGATGAAAAGTTGTTAAAAGAAAAACTTTTCGTCATAGGGCGTGGCCGTGGCGGGGCGGCCATTTTGTGCGTTTCGCCGTCGAAACAGGAAGTGGGTGTAACTCGAGTGTACGTTGTCCGATTACCTCGAAACTTTTCAGGATTAATAAGAGTCCAACCCTGAGGATAAATAATGGCCGATATTTACTTAAAGTCATAGCGCCCCCTAGTGGCAACAGGAAGTAGGCCTAAAAGTCAAGGTGCTATACTTTAACGAACTCCTCCTAGAGATTTCATCCGATGGACTTCAAACTTGGTCTGTACCATCCCAACACCTTAACGATGAAAAGTTATTAAAAGAAAAACTTTTCGTCAGACGGTGTGGGCGTGGCGTGGTGGCCATTTTGAGTGTTTAGCGATGACCAAAGAAGTTGTTGTAACTTGAGTGTACGTTGTCGTATCTGCCCAAAATTTCTCACGATGGACAAGGGTCCAGGCCTGAGGACACCTACAGGCCAAAATTGACTTTTGGTCACAGCGCCCCCCCTGGCCACAGGAAATCTGCCTTATATGACAAACATCATCGGATTTACATGAAACTTATAGTATGTGGTATACATGTGATACTGAGCCAGCCCCTATAATATGACCACGCCCACTTACTCAAGCCACGCCCCTTTCATAACATTTGAACCGTTTAAGGTAGAGTCTTGTGTGAGGTGTCATTGAACTCAGCAGAGACTTCATTTTTAATTGGTGATGGTTTTACCCGCCCCCTATGCTTAAGCCACGCCCCCTTTCATAACGTTTCAACCGTTTAAGGTATACCCTGGTGTGAGGTATCATTGAACTCAGCAGAGACTTCTTTCTTCATTGGTGATGGTTTGGCCCGTCCCCTATGTTCAAGCCACGCCCACTTTCATACATGCTGACCCATTTAAGGTAGAGTCTTGTGTGAGGTATCATTCATCTCAGCAGAGGCTTCATTTTTAACATTTGAACCGTTTAAGGTATACCCTGGTGTGAGGTATCATTGAACTCAGCAAAGACTTCCTTCTTCATTGGTGATGGTTTTGCCCGCCCCCTATGCTTTAGCCACGCCCCCTTTCACAGCTAATGAACCGTATGACGTAGAGTCTTGTGTGAGCTATCGTTGAACTTGGCGGGGAGTTCCCTTTTCATTGGTGACGGTTTACGGCGTCTGAGTGCCGCGCGAATGCACGGTCGCAAGGAGCGGCGTCCGCCGGTAACCCCGATGCGCGCAGAGGCGCGAGGGCCCGTCCATCGCTGCTCGCAGCTTTAATTATCAGTTGTATTTGCAGTATTGCAGAGATGGAAATGCAACTTATTTTAAATTTATTCTAAATTAATTGTTGCTTAAAAAATAAAAAATTGCTTGACAAGTTGCCACAATGTTCATTGTTCTCCAATTTATTGTGCAAGTAAATGTTATGCCAAACGACTCATTAAATGCCTATGTTTCTTTGTGTAGAGATAGAATGCTTTTTATTTGATGGCGACACTAGAGGGAAGGTGATAAAAACGTTAGAATTCACCCTCTGTGTACCGCAGTCACGTGAAGCAAATTTCAAATAAATCTGACCGGTATTTGTTGAGATAGGCTCTGACCAAAGTGTATTTAAAGCGTAACTCTCACCAAATTGCAACCTAGGGTCTTTTTATGAATGTACCCGAGTCAAACTTTCGTTTAAAAGCATAATTAGGACGGAATCGCCGCTTTTAAGATTTACCGTATTTTCGTTTTTCGTTCAAATGGCCTTTTGAATGGGAGTGCTAGGGGCACTTTTATGCTAGCCTCAAAATAGCTATTTTTAAAACACTAAGAAGGCTCCACACAACGTTAAACTTTGCTCGAAGTATCACCAGGGGCTCTACACCTTAACGAAAGCGTTGAGAAAATTTGTTTGTGTACCCAGAGTTTACTAAAAAAAGGTTTTGCACAACTCACCGTAGCTGTTGTTGTTTCCGGCCGCTACTGTTTTAAAAATAGCTATTTTGAGACTAGCATAAAAGTGCCCCTATCGCTCCCATTCAAAAGGCCATTTGACCGAAAAACTAAAATATGGTACATCTTAAAAGCAGAGATTCCGTCCTAATTATGCTTTTAAATGAAAGTTTGACTCTGGTACTTTCACAAAAGGACCCTAGGTTGCATTTTGGCGAGAGTTACGCTTTAAGGGGTTCCCCAAGAAGATGAGTCCTAATTATTTTGGCGGTCCACTGACTGTTCAGGTTACAGTTCACCCGTGTCTTTAGTTGGTTGTCTAACATGACCGTATACCTTGAAAATGATTGACTGAATTTCTTGTCAACCTTAGCTTCACGTTTAGATTAATGTTATGAATATGTACTGGACTGCCCTCAGGCTCGGCTCTCTATTTAGTGGTCAATTCAAGTTCCAGGCCTCAACTGTGGTCATGAGCTTTGGTTAGAAACCGAGAATATTAGATGGGGGATACAAGTGGCTTGGCTCAGCCTCAGGGACTGCTCCTTCTCGTTTAGAGGAGCCAGTCGAGGTGGTTCCCTGAATGTCTTCCTGTGGAGCAAACGTCCAAATGGGAGGAGACCCCAGGGCAGACCCTCTGGCCTGGAAACAATTTAGTGTCCCCCCCCCCCCAGGAAAAGCTAGAGAATGTGACTGGGCTGCTTAACCTACTGCCAACACAACCCCGATAAGCTGCAGGAAAGCCATAGATGGATGGATTAATGGCAGCATGTTAACTGTGCACAGCACACATACATCGTAGGTCTGAGCCTAGTCTCGCCTTGCCAGAGTGGAGTGAGGTCTGGCTACACCACAGATGCATTCTGGGATAGGAGAAGGAAAAAAACAATCTCTGGGTTGTTTGCATTTCTTTAAACCAATCACAATGGTCTTGAGCGGAGCTCTGGACACAGCGACGGTGGATTTGTGCAAGGAACTTGTATTGGTGGAACATTTGCACCCTGCGAAAGAAAACGCCACATACAATATTATACAGTAACGTGAGCTATTTAAATGAGCTGATACATGGTTAAACCTCATTGGCTCTTACCAGTGTATCTCTGTGTGTACAATCCCACCAATCAGTCCCAAAACGTCCCAGTTAGAGAGGAAATTACCTAAACATATTCTTTGTAAATCTTTACAATCATTCCCCGAAAGAACCGAGCAGGCCTGACTTGTTGCGCCATCCAGATTTTCTTCAAAAGCTGCCATTTTCAGCGTGTAGCTCGCTAGCTTGACGTTTGCGTTTGAGCGTGACTTTTTATAAAAAGTCCACCGTATAGATGAAAATCTACCAAACAAGAAGTCACTACTGCCCTTTTAATCGTAGACCCAAGGCATGGAGGAGGTATACATTAGGCTCCACATTAAATGCCCTGTTTAAAAAACAGGCCTTAGAGACACGATGAGCCATATGGACCTCTGGCTACAGTATAGACTGCTGGGTTTCTTCCAGCCCTCCTCTGACTCATTAAAGAAGGACATGGTGGAAATAAACACGCCAGCAACACTATAAATATCGTCTGCTGAACAGCTTTAGACCTGCTGACCCTATTCGTCACAGACGAGCCTTCAGCGCTTTCCTTCTGCCTGACAAGAGCCTTCTTTTGACCCCGCCGTCACTTTCATGTGGAAAGCAGTCTTAAATGTTTTCTCTCTCAAGGTCTCTCCGGGACAACACTTCATGTTCTCTCACATTTTATACCTTTTGTATTTCTAAATCTCCCTCATCCTGTGACTTATTGAAGCAGTAGCCATCCCACAGTCATCCCACTATCTTCCACCAATATTGCAACAAACACTGCAGCACAAACTCCAGCTCACCAGACTCCATGTAAATAATCAGTACTTTTAGCGTGTATAGAGCCAGCACATTATCATGTGTAAATGGGTGAATTAAGGGTTCATTTTAACCAAATCAGAGTGGTGATTGTTGGAACAGTGAAAAGGCGAACCGGGACGGCTTTTGATCGTTTTATTTTGTTTCTGTCCACTTTGAACGAAGTGTGTTTTACGATTTGTTAAAATCGCTGTTTATTTACATGGAGTCTGGTGGAGTTTGGTGATGGTGATTTCGGGGCTGTTTCATGTTAAACTAAAATTATCTTACTCTTTAGCTAAAAGGTCTATCTCTGTAGGGATCCTTTCCATAATGTTGTCAGCCACCTGGAATGATAATCTGAGCCTGTCAGCGGCAAAAAACAGCACTTTTGTGGACATTACATCACAGCTTGTTTTGCAGCAGTCTTGCTCAATACGGGAATTCAAAAATTGTTGTTTCCATCAGTCACTTAGACACAAAAAAATCCCGAAAGTTACCCTTTTAACAAAATCAAAATCTCGCGATATTTTTGACCAAATACCTCGATATCGATACAGAGACGATATTGTAGTGTTGACTATTGGTGCTTTCACTAAATATTTACACAATGAGATTTTAGATAAGTAATCATCAGTAATGTGGATATAATGACTAAGTTGGTAAAAGCAAATAATAGAATCTGGTAAGTTCAGAAAATGACATCACTTTACTGTAATGCAGCCTTCAAAACCAGGAAAAGACACCACGTTTGCCATATTACGATATCCAAAATCTAAGACGATATCTAGTCTCATATCACGATATCGATATAATATCGATTTATTGCCCAGCTCTACCAAAACATGTAAAAAGGAAAACTATCCACATTTGAATCCTTAAAAAAAAAGGCAGTATACCACAGTTATACACAGTCAGTAGATACAAATACAATCTTAACTTTCTTGTGCGACACTGTTGGACAGGTCTTGTGCAACCATTGCTATGCGACCGTTGTTATTCAATTTAATAAGGGTCTTCATTTCCTTTAAAAAGCAGACTCTCCAGGTTTAAGGGAAGCAAACACTTGCTGCTTATTTTTAGCACTCGTGCAATTGGTTTTACTTGGAAACCAGCCCTCGGCTCAACCGTACAGTGCAACGAAAGCGAAGGACTGTTGTGTCCAACACTGAATTCCTCTCAGAAGGACGATCAGAAATGTATTCGTCAGGGCCACCGTGGACCTTCCGAGGTCCCCGTACGCTCCACGGCGGACAGACAGGGGGTATGGGGTGGTGATGGGGAGCAGGTGTGGCTGTTTGATTGGTCAAAGTGACAGCAGAGTGACAGGTGGCTGCCAACCAGGTGACACATCAGTCCTCAGTGGGCCCAGACCTCCCAGCAGCATGCATTCATTCCTTCATTGATTTCACTCTTCACTCACTCACCGACTACACGACATGATGGAGAGACAGAGTGAGAGACGGACAGAGTTTTTTTTTTTCAGGCAAGCCAGACAGGCCTGAGAGACCCGGAGATAATTACCGTCTCTACAGATTCCCCCTTTGGATTTTTCAGAGAGCAAGATAAAGGAAAGAGAAAGGCATGGAAGGGCAAGCCAGCAGGTGGTACGCTTCATTACATATTGTCAAAAGAGCAACACATTGTTCAGGTTCGGGCTGGTTGAGCCCACTGCAGTGCTCTGAAGAAAAAGGGCAGCGTCACCTGGTTACAGAAGATTTCCTTCCTCATTCTCAATTACCATTTGGGAATTTCAATAAAACGCACTAAATACCTGACAATGGCCACCTCGAAGGGCATTAACCCACTTATACCATTGTCACTTACCACATTTTTTCTTTTTAAACCATTAATTCATATTTAAATTTGTTTTACAATCGAGATCTATAGTTTTTTTCCAAACAATAACTCTGTTTCCCTGGTTACGCCGGAGGGTTTGACTCATACCTGGGATCGTTCCCATCCCATAATAATTCTTACACAATGCAAACGTTGTTCACTGCTCCAGTAAATAGGACGGACCTTGGATACTACTTGCCACCCTTAGCAACGGGAGATATTTACATACTCCGCTCGGCTCAGAGAAGCCTTCATCTCGGACGGCTACGAGCCAGAAAGCTAACTCTACGCCAGCAAAATTCAAAGTATAATTGGACAGTATGTTTAGCAACAACATTAGCTATCAGCCATGCCATTGTCCCCAAAGCAATATAAAGATTTTCAGGAACAATTATCTGCTGTGTATTCTATATCCACGACGTTCCACTTCTGGGATTGCTCCGGTGTGTCTTTTTGCCGATGATCGTCTCCTTCCTCTTTCTTTGTGTTGGCGTTCTAACCTTCTGGTGGATTTGTGAGGACTATGGTTAACTGCTCCTCAGATCTCTGCAGGGTAAATCCAGACAGCTAGCTAGACTATCTGTCCAATCTGAGTTTTCTGTTGCACGACTAAAACTACTTTTGAACGTACACACGTTCCACCAAAACAAGCTCCCTTCCCGAGGCTATTTTGCAGATGCGCCATGCGGAGCTTAGCGACGATCATGGTTGGTCTAAAGAAATCCCAATAAACCAGAGCACGTTTTTCCCCCATCCCGGAATGCTGTGTGGACTAGCCAGACCTTCCTTCGCAGCGCTGTGGAGGAAGGTCTGGCAACGCGAGACTATCCGCCATGTGAACTGTTGGGCACAGCCTTGAAGTAGCGACCTAAACATCGCACGGGATGTGAGATTACGTTATTCGCTGTGAAACAAAGTCAGTCCAGAGAAGCAGTGTAAAGCCTGGTTCACACGGGACGATTTTAAAATTGTCGGCCGATTTTCCAATCCTGAGAGACCCCACACACGGTGATAAAACATCCCGGGTCTAACAGCTTTGGTGGTACAGTGTGTGGTGCGCAGCACACGGCAAAATCAACACATCACACACCAACCCATTTGACTCCCGAGCATTCCCAGGTCAGACGGGAAATCTCGCAAAATCCCTCGAGATCAAACGTGACTTCAGAGTAAACAATCATTGCGGACGAAGAGGATGCAGTGGCGATAGTTTGTAGTTTGTTTTCAACCAAAAAAAACGTTATCAAAAGAAAAGGCGATGGTCAAAGAAGACAACGCGAGCATGGACTATACTTGCTACATCATGATATGGAGGTGATTAGTTTTTTCTCATAGAAATGTCGTTAGGTATTACACAGATTAATAAACGTTCATATATTCGTTTCCATGTACTCTGGTGGACTGCAGTTGTGGATGTAGTTATGCCCATCGATTTTATTTATTGTACACAGGCTGTGTGCTCGTTTGTCCCCGGGGGACACCACACACGAGGAGAAATCGGGCCAAATAAGTCCAACATGTTGGATATCCCCGATTTGAGATCGGAGCGGTCCCGACGTCCTTCCGAGCAGACGAGAGCAGTCTTAACACACCACACACGGCAGGAATATCTGATCAGATTCTTTTACAATAATCGGAGCATCCTTAAGATTGTCGGGAGGGGTGAATCGGGGATAAAATCGGCTTAATTATCTTGCCGTCTGAACCAAGCTTAACTCCCTTCTTGCAGCTTGTGGGTTAACAAACTAAACTGGTTGTTATTATTAAGCAGGGACGACACCCTCTGGTCTCATTTCGGTGTTTGCGTTCATGTGTTTGTGTAGCTGCAAAACCAAGCTGTACGCGGAGAAACTGGCCAACACCAGCATCATCATCCCGTTCCACAACGAGGGCTGGTCCTCGCTGCTGAGGACCGTCCACAGCGTGCTCAACCGCTCCCCCCCGCAGCTCATCGCCGAGGTCATCCTGGTCGACGACTTCAGCGACAAAGGTACGGACGACACACACACACACACACACACACACACACACACACACATCACAGATTTGCGCGATTGATTCGCGTCACTTTGGTAAAATTCTACCTTGTGTACTGGAGTTTAGAACGGTGATGTCATAGTTGATTGCTTGAATCTTTCAATACCACATGGGGTGAATCTTGAGGTGGCTTGTGGCTCGGAAGGAGAGTTGTCTCTTGCTGTTTAACCGCAAGGTTTATGCCTGTAGAACTGGTTGGTGGCCAGTAGAGACTCTTTAATCATGGAGGGTTTATTGTGGGCTACTTACAGAAACGAGTGAAGCAGTAGTTCATCTGCGCCAGCGGAAGTAAATAATGTATAAGCTGTAGCTATCGTTTCCAGCCAGTTACATGTGCTGCATGAAGTAACGCAGACACATCGGCTCTACGTCCTCACGCTGCTGCTGCCGTGAAACTGGACACGGCAACGTTAAGTGCCGCTGCGGCGACATCGGGTCGCAAACAGGCATCTTGCATCGCAAGAGTGCTGTACAAAAGTGTAATTATAGTTTGCCTCAAACTTTATATTTGTGTATTTATTTAATTCGTATAATTTCTTCCCCAAGCTCGTACAATAAATTTGGGTCACACATCAATTGACTGGGTCGGTCGCAAACCGGAACCAAACAATTAATTTTCTTATGCCTAAACCCCAAGTTGCTCCCCGAATGCTTTTAACACACACACATGCACACACGCACACACTCATCACTAGTCAGAACACACACCTGCGCCCCTCAGCACGCACACATTCACACAGATACATGAGCACACATGCAGCCAGTACGGGCATGCTAATAACTAAGGCTGTTAGTGGAGTGTGACTTTTTCTTACTCTGTCTCTCTCCTTCTTTCACACACACACACCACTGAGTCATTTGTTTGCAAGTGTTGGTGACTGTTGCACAAATAATGAGCTGTTTAGAAACACAAGCATTAGTCGGCTGCTGCAGAGGCCCAGATGTGATCTCACGATGCTCCCGCTATCGTATTTCAGAAGCAGACAGACGGAAAAACACACAAAGGCAATGGTGAGCCGGTGTTTCAGGAATGTTGTGCCTGTTTAAAGGGAGTTTTTCCTCGCTGTTGTCGCACCAAAGGCTTGCTCTTCGGGGGGAATTGTTGGGTCTCTGTAAATTGAAGAGTGTGGTCTACACCTACTCTATAAGTAAAGGGTCCTGAGATAACGTTGGTTATGAATTGATACTAAAAAATAAAATTGAATTGAATTAGGTTAGCTGTTTCTGCTAACGACTGGATAATGGCTAGCCACTGCTGCTAATTTCTGACTGATGCAACGCTCGCTTTTGGCCTCATGGGAGAATGCCAACGATGGTCGTTCAGACTTGGCCGTCTTTTTTTGGTCATCTTTTAGGAAGGCAAAGGTGGATTCAGGCCCTGTTTACACGATGACGCTCTCGGGTGAAAACGAAAAAATATTTTATCGGATGTGCCTTTCGTTTATACGCCGACGGCGTTTTTGGGGCTTAAAAACGCAAAAAAGTGAAACCACCCTCCAGAGTGGAAATCTTAAAAACGCTCCACCGTCGCGTTACCGTCTAAAGGGTAAAAACGCAAAAGTCTGAAGACAGCGGTGTGGAGAGAGAGGAGAAAAAGTCGTCTGTTGTTACGGAGTAGGATACAGAAATTATAGGCTCCTGTTAGAATTTCAATGTAATGGCTCAATATTTAAATTATTTCAACAATGTGGATAAGGTTGTTATAGTTCGATGACGATATGTAGGCTATTCATTTGAGCCAGAGCAGGCGACAACGTTACGGATGAAGAGAGAGAGAGAGAGCGAGCGAGTGGCAGAGGTCAGCGGGCAGAGGAGGGTCTGCTTCAGCCTCCTCTGCCCGCTGCCTCTCGCTCTCAAGCAGCGGCTGAAGGGCCGCGAGGCTCAGGGTATTGGTAGTGCTCCCGTGGGTGCTGTGTTGTGGCTTATCACGGTCAATTGTGCCGGTCATCATCAGACAAACATGCAACTCCACCTCCTCGTCTTTCCAGACGAGCTTTTGTTGTTCGCTTCGGCATGTTTTGGTTTCGCGCTACTAAGGAGAGAAGTAGAATGAATGTTCTACGCAGGTGGGTGCCTTGGTGGTGTTGTGTGGCAGTGCCACCTAGTCACCTGGAGTGCATACTACATTGAATTTCACACACTTTTGCGTCACCATATGCACGCAGATTTCCCCTCCATAACGCTTGTCTAAACGCAGAATAAAAAGTGATAACGCAACACCACTTTTGCGTTTTCTCTTCAGATCGTTTCCGTGTAAACATAGTCTCAGACTTGAGGAATCAGCAGAAAGAATTGGAAGAAACTAAGCTAACGTTATTCCCAACGTTACGCAGCATTTTGTTACCCAGTCAAATATGTCAGTTTCAGGCTAATTAGTTCTGTAAATTAAGCTAAAGCATTTAGTTACCAAGTCAAATATCCAAATGTCAGTTTAGGCTAACTACTGTATATCTGTAAGTTAAGCTAAATTATTTGGACAGTATGCAGCTTGTGTTACAGTGGAATGTGGATGAATCCGAAAGCTATGCAGCATTATGTTTGCTAGGGCCTTAGCTTGCTAACACATAGCTAACATTAGCTTACTAACAGCTAACTTGTCCTCTCTGGTAGACATAGGTTGCTAAAATAATCCTTTGACATGTTTAAATCAGATGTTTTAAGCTAGTTACAGGCACTTTGTTGCTTTTTAATCTTTGGTTGCATATTTCGGCACAGATTGTTTCCCCTCCAATGGGCGTGGTTTTCAGCTTATGGTGCGATGCATGCTGTCTCTGTTATAGTGATATAAAGTGAGAATATAAAGACTTATGAAGACTCTGCCCTTTTTCTTGTATTTTGTTATTATCCTGAAATCCACCCAACTGTTAACCTTTCCTCTGGCTACACTTTAATGAAAATCTGTACATTATTTGCCCAGTTAGTGGTTAAGACCTAGCATAACTATGTTGTCTCTCAGTTTACCTTTTTTATCCATCCAACCATTACGTTCGTCCGGCATGTAACGAACATCCCATCCTCATACGTTGGCTGGAACATGTCAACTTGTTGGGTTGATTTAAATAGCTAAACTAATTAAAAGACATTTGTCCTAACCTTTTGTGAAGATGATATCCACTTTTCCATCCTGAGACTGTAGATTAGTTTTGACTGCAAAGCGCGGCGCGTCCTCGCAGGCCCCCTGAGTGACTGTGTTTTGGAGCTAAAGACGGCAGTGGCCTCTGGACACATGGCGGGGGAATGAGGGCATTGCGTCGCCCCTGCCGGTAGCAGCGACGTCAGCGTGAGAAAAAAAACACTTTCTGGTGTGCATTGGTATTCTCACAAAGGCGGCGGCTTAATCAGTTTGAACTCTGGAGTTAATGTACAGCTTTGAGCCCTTACATAATAAATCGGGGGACAAGTGCAATATTATCATCGAGGTCTGAGCGGAGGAGGGAACAAGGTATTCATCATTAAGCCTGGTTCAGAGCCACCGTGTGACGCATCATTTCCTGTTCACTTTTCCATTCCCTTAGATATCAAATATTGCACTAAAGATATATGAAGAAAGAAAGGGGGAAAAAAAAAGGATATGGAGGAATATTTTTATTCAGAGGTGTATATATCGCTGTATTTTATCGCCTCGACTCACTTTTTTTGGTACCTGCCAAGGTTTTCCCTGGGTTCTTACAGCGTTTTGCATATTGGTCCTTTGCATATCGCCGCACAATTATTTACATAAAGACTAATAGTTGTTGGTTGCAGCGAGGGTAGTCTATATTTATGACTTTCCACTTACGGGATTGCTCCGTTGCTACTAGAGGTGTCGAAATTAACCAAATAATCGATGCATGGAATCGTGGACATGGACGATGCTGCATTGATAATCGGCCGGCTCATAATCGATTATTTCTGCTTACAATTTAACGTAGGCCTAACAACATTTCTGTTGACATATTCAGGTATGTTTTGCACATTCAGGAAGTGCCATGTGCTCAGTGCTGTAATTTTATGTATCCAAGTTATTTAGTATTAGAGCACTGCAGAATGTTTGGTTTTTGAATCTTGAAAAGCTATGAATTAAATATCCTACATGGCTTTAATAGAAATATTTATCAGACGCATCGTGATGCATCGTGATATTGAATCGAATTGAATCGCTGACATGATAATCGTAATCGAATCGGGAGATCAGTGAAAATTCACACCTAGTTGCCACCGGAAATTTCGCCGAATTACCTTCTTTTCGGCAGAATGTCCGTCATCAGCTTACGTTTCCTTAGTGTTGGATTTCTGAGGACTACGGTTAGCTGCTCCTCAGATCTCTGCAGGGTAAATCCAGACAGCTAGCTAGACTATCTGTCCAATCTGAGTTTTCTCTCGCACGACTAAAACAACTTTTGAACGTACACACGTTCCACCAAAACAAGTTCCTTCCCGAGGCTGTTTTGCAAAGGCACCGTGCGGAGCTTAGCGGCGATTGTGATTGTTTTAAAGAAATGCCAATAAAAACGAGAAAAAAAAATGAGAATAACTGGTCCACCTCAAAGATAGCCCTCCATAAGATATTGACACTGTACCTTAGTCGGTGCTGTTTTGTTGTGGTACCTCGCAGCCGACACCAGGAAGATAAACAATTGATGAAGGTACAGTTCTATTTTGTCTGAGGTGCTAATTAGCACCCAGTTTCTACATTGTGTAATTATAGCCTTGCTTGCAGAGCGGTGTTGCAGGAACAGCCTCTCTCTCTCTCTCCTTTTTTTAAATCATAATTAACACAACTATTCCTATTTGTCTCAAAGGACACCTGGTGATTTCTATCTGTGTGCCCTGCTGTAGTTTTAATTAGGCGGAAAACTTTCCTCTCTGGGTTCTGGAAAAGACTCGGGGGATTGACTTTCTTTTCATTTTTAAGCTGTTTATGTTGGCATCATACCTCTGCTCAGAGCGTGAACCCATGCTAACGTGTTTTCAGGTAAACAGTATGTCTTAGAAAGACAAAGAGAAGAGCTGGAGCTGTGATGGTGTCGCTTGGGGATCGTCGTGCGTCGAGGATCATCAGATTCCAGGCGGGGGAGTCAGATGGCTTTTTCTTTGGTAATCTCTGTATTTGTTTACTCCCCACTGCGCCCAGCTTCTCTACATCTTTTCACTTTACAGACTAGGGCTGGGACGATATGCTTCTGTCCCCATTCGATTCTTTCATGTTACATAGGTGCCGATTTGTGTTGCGATTTTCATTTATTGTGATTATAGCGGTATCGCGATTCCATAGTATTGAGTATTTGGGATTTTCTTCTCCTTCTTTAACAAAAACAAAAGTTGAATAATACACTTTTCTAGAAACGGATTGTTTTCTAAGCAGAATGCACATCACATGTCAGTCAGTCAGTCTGATATTTTGTTGTTGTATAGCACAATATTTGCAACAGCCAAATTATGCAATCTGTCAGAAGGAAGCAGCTCCACACACTTCTCTGTTGCAGAGCGTTTGGAGAAAAATCTCACCTGATGATTTTAAAGCGATGATCACGATTTCCTGTTCCACCCACGAGTGCGAGGGGAACAAATGAACAACTGAATGGCAGTAACAATCTAGCAATATTTTACATCCATATTCATCTGTTATCACCTCGTAAACGTAAAGTGATCCGAGTCCCCCTCCTCGCTCTCTCCCGCCCACGCTCACCTCGCTGTTGTCGGAGCAGTCCATTCAGGCAGAACGCTGACTCACGGGTAGCCTTACGCTGACACTGCAACCTGCTGGTTCTATCCCCTCTCCTCCCCCCATCTTCTTTAACGTCTCTTTCGTTTCCTCACACCCTCCTGATGCCTGTGTCGGTGGTTTCCCTCAGTCTGTGGAAGACTTAGGTGCGTGTATTCGGCGAGGGGGATTTAGGGGGTCCTCCCTCTAAGTTTCCATATATTCTATTTTTCCATATCCGTGTCTAAAATGTTGAAAAAGGCTACAGCAGATAATGAATAAATAACGCTCAAAAAGATTCAAGACAAAACTTGCTAAAGAAGTCCAACTACAAATCATTAGATCTGAGAACAGTCATTTCGTTCGTTTTGATTGGCTCACGTTGCTTTAACTTAGGTGAGGCTTAGGTGCCGCCCAAAACGACTTGGGGTGCTGCACCTATAGCTTGGTTTAAGGTCCTGCGGATGCTCCGCACAGAGCTTTCGCCGTACCCTACGTAAGTGGCCTGATGTCTATGCTTGTGCGATCTCTTTAAGAGAATAGCAGGGCCGCCCTGTAGGTGTGTGTGTGCATGCGTGGTGGAGCGAGTGAGAGAGCGACGGTGATTATCTTCAGAGTGAGTAGTGACTCTAGAGTCCTAGTGAGAGAAACAAAGTGTCTCCCCTGTTCTTTCTGACCACGGTGGGAGATCTGGAGCAGGAGAAGTTAACCCTATCCTTGATTTCATGTTGTTGATGGAGAAGGAGAACCAGGAAGTTTACATTAAGAAACTAACCCCCAAAATGTTAGTTTAAAGTACTTTTTTACTCATACTTCCACGGTGAAAAGGCAGATATTAGAAGATGGCTTTCAGGATTTCATGAGTGAAGATCAGGTCACTCAGAGATGGATTTCAATTGGAGAATCGATCATTTTAACCCAGCCCTAGTATATAGTAGGGGTGGGAATCACCAGAGGCCTCACGATACGATATCATCCCGATACTTATGTCACGATACGATATTATTGCGATTTTAAAAGATATTGCAATATTCTGCGTTATACTGCAATTATTACCTTTTCTCCAACTTCAAATTGTTTCCCAATTTCAAATGACGTCCCCAAAAGGAAACTTTGTCAACATCTGTTTTATCTAAAAAGATAGTTTGTTCATCTCACTTCAATTTTATTGCTGCAAAATCAGATTGTGTCAAGCTTACAAACTGACCAACACATATATAATAAAAGATCGATACTTGGTGTCTGTGTATCGATACAGTATTGCCCCGGAAAATATCGCGATACTATGCTGTATCGATTTTTTCCCCCTACCCCTAGTATATAATTTGTAATAAGATCAAGTTGGCTATGCTGATATATATCGGCCAGGCTCTGAAAATGATCATTAGTTGCATCCCTCATTATTGGCTTAGACGTGTTACAGTATATAAGAGTGTGGTTTCCATCTCGTCCAGGGTTCATACCAACAGAGCTCCTAAACGCGGTAGATCAGTCAGCTTCAGTGCTTATCACTGCTGCTATTGACTCTGAAAACTTCACTCAGTGGATGATCGTTGACAAGAGTAAATGTCAGGTTTCTGTGTCAGTCGCTCAATGAAAAAACAAGTGTTGCTTCTTCTCTTTTTTTTTTTGCTATTCCCAACTGACATTCAACAATCATAGAGACAGAAAGCCACCAGAGAAAAGGCAGAGGGACCAATCGTTCCTCCCACAGTAGCCTTGATAGAAAACAATACGGTGTAGCCACAGCACCTGCTCGGTCTTAAGAAACGGCTGGGACTCTAAATAAAAGCAAAGAATTCCCTGCTGTCACTATGATTTTTATTGCTGGACCAACTATTTCTTCTCTAGATATGAGGAAATATCCGGCGAGCTGTCATGGCGAACCCGAGGTTGAGTCTAAGTGAAGAAACGCGCACATATCATTTTTCAAGCACGATGAGAAAACACGAATAATAACACTGAAAGAAAAAGTGAGCCTTTGCTGTCGGCTTCCCGAACCCATTTTTTAAAAAGAGAGAATTGCTCGAGCCAGCGGCCACCATAGGGCTGGGTCTCCCCACTGATTTCCAGAATCGAATCCATTCTGATTCACAAGACCCAGATTTGATTTCCTATTCCATTCTTTATCGATTGGATTCGGGATATTTCAGTTACAATACCAATTCAGCTTGGATGTGAAAGAGATCATCAGAGACCTGGGGTTGTTAATCGACTAACCCTAACCCAAGAGACGAAGACCTGAAGTCATACATCGGTGGAAATGGCCATGGCAGTTTCTCCCTTTGGAGCGTTTTTCAGCATAACATAGATGGTTTATGTTCCCCATGATACCAATATCTTCACTCTGGCTTTAAAACAGAGCCTCTTGAGTTCAATCTCAGGGTTTTGAAATATCAGATCAATCAAACGAAGATCGGTTTGAATCGGAATTTTTATTTTTTTTAACCCAGCCCGTGCGCCTCACTGAACTGCCGGCTGCAGACGTGCGTCTCAGCCGGGAGAGAGAGCGATGTGTTGCTGTGAACGAACAAAATAATACCTTTTGTTTTATATGTCTACGGTCGGAGGCGTGCGGTCTAGGGCAGTGGTGGCCTAGAAGTTCAATCCCCAGACCGACACCACTGTAACTTGAGCAAGGCCCTTAACCTCCAACCTGCTCCAGTGGAGCTGCTCAGTGGCCAGCAGATCAGACTGGGGTTGTACTGGGCCGGGCCCGGTTCGGGCAGATATTTAGAAATGATGTTCGGGTTCGGGTCGGGCTCGGTCACATCAGCGCAATAAGGCATTAAACATTTTAAATTTAAAAAAACTTATTATATAGGTGCGCGCCTGTGTTAACGTGCGCTTGTTGCCCCCGTGTGCACTGATGCCCTCATCTGTTGACATTTCCGAATGCCTTCCTACAGTTGCTTAATATTAAGCGGGCTTTCCACGCAAACAAACGTGTCATTGGTATGAAAAAAAAAATTGATTTTAACTGTCGGGTTCGGGTCGGGCTCAGACATAAATATCTTAATGCCTGTCGGGCTCGGGCCGGGCTCGGACAGAAAAATATGGCCCGATCCGCACACTAGTAATAATAATAATAATACATAAGTTTTATATAGCGCTTTACATGGAACTCAAAGACGCTTTACAAACAAAAGAAAGAAAGAAAGAAAGAAACAAAGAAACAAACAAACAAACAAACAAACAAACAAGATAAGTAAATTATGGATAGGCCAATTGAAACAAGTGAGTTTTGAGCAGTATGAATGTGGAACTGTGTGAATGTGACAGGTCGTCGTTGCAAATGAGAAGTTGTTGTCAGTCGACTTATCTGGATAAATAAAAGGCTAAAAACGCCCCTTGTCGCGTGCATTATATTGAAATCGAGCCGCAGCCGACCCACGTCTAGACGTTTTACTCATACTGGGCAAAATATGGCCACATTAGAAATGAATATCATTCATGTTTTGGCTGTGTTGCTAAAGAGTCGTCAAATCCCAAGAAACCACAGGGTTGAAAAGGATTTTGTTGGCCATAGGACAGCGTCTTCCTTTCATATCTCATCTCTGGCTTTGTTATTGGGCTTATAGGCGTCTTCATAGCAGAGTTTCATGGAGCCAGGGACAGTGTGAGCCCGGGTTTATCCATCATGGTTAAGTGGGGTCTGTGACGGAGAGACAGTCCCTCTCAGCGGGAGCTCTGATTCACACCGCGGGGTCTGCTGCGATGGGAAACCTGTCGCCGCCTCCAGATCGACCGTCCAATTATTCAGTCGCTGTCCCGAGCCGGATGGGATCTATTAGGCCGCTGTCTGCAGAACAGAAGAAATGAAACAATTTGGCGAGCGTTAATATGAGCCAGGGATTTCCCTGCCATTATAAGGTGTAGGTGCAGCACCTGAGCCATGTTGGGCAGCATCTAAGCCACATGAATGCAACTAAATGACTTTTCTCCAGTCTAATGACTATAGATATAGATGGACTTCTTTAGCAGGTTTTGTCTTTAATTGTCTTCCTGTCAACCTTGACCTTTTTTTCGATGTTTTTGACGCATTTTCCAACGTTTTAAATTGTAAAATGTTTGTTCTTTACATTTTCAGTGCTTATTTCTACTTCCCATATTTTCTGATATAAAACAAAAATTGAAAACGGGTCAATTTGACCCAAATTCAACACAAGGGTAAAGCTTTTCGAACTTTTTCAACCTTTTAGACACACATATGGTGATAATATTGGTCAAAAAATGATGTGAAAAACCGACGCAAAACTACCACATAGGGACACAAACCGACTACAAAACACAAATGACCAACAAAGAGACGCCCAGCACTACAAAAAGATGCCAAATCCCACAAAGAGACTCAAAAATGTTTGGGGAAATTGCTTTTATTTAAAGCTTAAGCGCTCCTTTTTTGATATTAATTAACCTCCGTTGCATTCAAGCCATTGCCAAATGAGTAGCTACGAAGCCTATCAGCTCCACACAACTCTCTCTGGATCTCTCCGTATGGCTATGTTCAGTCCGGTGACTTTCCCGTGCAGAAACTCGAGTGACAATAATGACCTCTTCTGAAGAGTCCATCATGTTTTTTTAATCCTCTGTGTCCTCCTCGGCTACTAGCAACTGCGTGGCGGAGGGGTGCTGCGCGATCGCGGAAGGCTTGTATCACATGGACGCGCCGACAGTGTCGTAATTACTTAGAATTCCTCATGGGGGAGACGGAAACTACGCACTATAGCTTTTAATTGAAAAACGGCACATTTAGGCACGCCTAAATGCCCCGCCAAAAAAAGCACCCCCAAGTCTTCCACAAAGGCACGGAAAACACTTTGAGAGAAATATAAGCTGCAGATTCTATACCGAAACGTCTGTGTTTAGTGAGTGGATTACAGGTTGTTGTTGTTGTTGTTGTTGTTTTTTTCCCAATAAAGTAATTAGTTCTGTATACTTGGCTGCCAATTTGGAGCTAGCAATTTTGAGACGATGTGACATGCTTTTAATGGCGGTTATCATGTTTTGGCAGGAAAAAAAAGATGAAAGTGCAGTTCAGTGTGGAGGCGGGGGGGATAAATAGGCGCGGACAACAAATGTAGTCATAGAGTGAGAAATGAAGCAATTATGAAACAAGCTTCAGAGAGGAGGGGAGGGAGAGCTGAGGCAAAAGACAGAGAGGCAGAGTTTTTATGACTTTTATTAACCCGCGTCAGTGAATAAGGTCGAGATCAGTCTGGATCAACGGAAGTACATTTCCAAGATAAAGCCTGACATCACCTTCCTCTCATGGCGTTGCTGGTCCTAAACTCCGTTCGCTTCGGGAAAAACAACCGCAAACTTTGAGCTAGCGAGCTACACGATGAAAATGTCAAGGTTAGAAGAACATTTGGATGTTGCAACAAGGCGGGACTGCTCGGTTCTTTTGGGGAATGATTGTAAAGATTCACAAAGAACATGTTTAGGTCATCTCCTCTCTAACTGGGACGTTTTGGTGGGATTGCTGTGGACGAAGTACACACGGAGATACAGTCCATGATGAGCTCCAGCTGCACGAGAGGAGGGAGGGAGGGAGGGAGGGAGGGCTGGCTGGCTGGCTGTGATGGTGAGGGGAGGTCAGCTCACTCTTCATTAGGCTGTAATTGAATTTCGGCAGCGCGTGCAGGGAGGATGTTCAGCCCTGGCTCTCCCTGCGGGGGAGTGTTGGCCCACTCCGGCTGCACAACCTCCCCAATACTTTGAAGGTTAGCTCAGCTAATGGGCTACTTTCTCCACGGAGCCCAGTGTCTGCTCGCCATCTGTCATCCACACGTCTCAACGTGTAGGCGCACAAGTACATGAACCGCAACTGCAGTGCTGCCTGCCAAAACGAGTGGAGCCAAACACGAGGGACAGGGACAGTAGACCTCCTCGGGCCCTGATTAGGGCTGCACAACGTGTCATTTTTTATCATCCTCACGATATCAAGTTGCCCGATAGATATATCGCAAAAGGCTAAAACATATCGGGAAAGAAATTATCACACTTTCAAATGTATCTGTCGGTTGTTTTTTTTACGGTGCCTTTTATAATCAATTTCATGTTCAATTTCTTATTATATTTCTATAAATGATTTCCTTTTAATTATTTTATAAATTCAACAGGCAATGTGTTTGTATTTTAGCAGAGTACTGAAATTATCAGACATGCAGTACTTTGTAGACTTAAATATCCGTTTGTTCATCGCAAGTAATATCGTTATCGGGATATTCATCAACGTTATCGCACATTGCATACGTAAGGGTGAATGCAGAGCAAGGCGGTCGTTATAACGAATACAACCCCCGACAGGGTGATCAGGCCTGAAAGAGACGCCAAACGACCACAGAGACCCAACACAACCCCACAGAAGCAAAACTAGAGACAACACGACTACACAGAGAAGCACAAAGGGACAAAATCCCAGAAAGAGACACAAAATGTATGGGGAATTTGCTTCTTTTTTTTTAAGAAAAACCTAACATTTTCTTGAGGAAGAACGCCTGAACCCCTCGCCAAATAAGGGGTCAGCCCAATGGTCCCACAGCCCTATGTTCCCACAGCCCTATGTTCCCATATTTCTAGGACATTTTTAAAATGAGGTCTTGTGTTCCTACATTTCCCTTCAATGTACGCCCTATCCTCCCAGATTTTTTAGGAAGATTTTTTAGGGTTGGGGTTAGGGGGATAAAATCTGATACAGATTTGTGAAAAAGGAAATGTGGGAACATAGGGCCTAATTTTGGAAAATAATCCTAGAAATGTGTGAACTGTGGCAACATAGGGCCTAATTTTCTGTGAAAAAAAAACTAATAATGTGGGGGGAAACACTGCATACAGGATCGGAGAGGGTGGTGTCACTCACTCTGTAGGATCAATCTTCTTTTTTCTGTGTGTGCTCAAAGCAGCAGAGGCTGAGACACATTTCAACACCACTAAACTGCGCTTTACTTCCATTTTCCTCTGCCTCGCTCCCCACCCACATTCGGGGGTGAAATGTTGTTTCCTCTTAATAAAGCTGTGTGTTCAGGGCCGGGGGGTACGAGGCGATGATTTCACACGAGAGGCTGCACGACGCAGCGGAGCACGTTAATCGCGTTTTAGCAAGTGTTTATTTTTTTTCCCCCTCTTTTTAATTGGAGTGTACTTTGAGAGATGAGAGCACTTCTCCGGGGAGGCCGACTTCATTAGCACCTGTAAGTGTCCGGGCATGTTAGCGCAAACGGAGAGATTGAGAGAGAGAAAGGCAAATTGGGAGAGTTATCTTTTAATACATGCTTGTCCGAAAATATTTAGACGGGATATAACATAACTGAGTAGGAAGCCGTCTGATGTTCCACCTTCCTCTTCCCTGACCAAACGCGTGTGCCTCTATTAATGTGTAATGTTTGTTCCTACCCTCTAAAACAGCGGTTCTCAAACTGTTTTCAGTAATGTACCCCCCTTTGAATAGTTCTTTAAAGCCAAAAACCCCCTGACCAGCACGAATTGAGACTTTTCTGTAGTTTTTTTTAAAACCCTTGTGTTGTCTTTTCGTCAACCATGGAACTTTTCAGTTTTTCTGGGTGAAAATTAGTCTTTTTTGACACTTTTGTCGCTTCACCCCGATGTTTTAGAAGCTTTTCCTGATGTTTTTGTCACTTTTTGATGTTATATTTAATTATTTTTTTTTATTATTTTTTGGGGGCATTTTAGGCCTTTAATTCCACAGGACAAATGAAGACATGAAAGGAGAGAGAGAGAGAGAGAGAGAGAGAGAGAGAGAGAGGGGGGAATGACATGCAGCAAAGGGCTGCAGGTCGGAGCCGAACCCGCAGCTGCTACGTCGAGGAGTTAACCTCTATATATGTGCGCCTGCTCTACCAACTGAGCCAACCTGGCCGCGCACACTTTTTGATGTTTTTGAAGCTTTTTCCCATTTTTTGTTTTTTTTTCCGGTGCTGCACCTACACCTTATTATGGCAGGGGAAACCCTGACCTTACTTCCTGCTATGCTTTCGTCATAATGACTGATGAATTGCTGCTTGTACAAACATCTGGGACCATCTCCTCTAAATTTATCGTCTCCCACGTAGGACCAACATGACTTCTGCTTTGTCTTTCCTGGTTTCCATAAAGCGCTTATTATTGTTTTCATTAGGCTACTTGTGTTTAATTGAAGTTTAAATTGTGAATTGGAGCTGCATCCCCAAGGACCGTCATTAGCATGTGTAATGGCTGAAGAAACTGGCATCCTGCCAGCTTAATGGGGGCAATCTTAGCCGTCCTAAACACAAGTTTACTATCAGGCACAAGGCGAAAGGAGAAGGGAAGGAAATGAGCAATGAGAAGTAGGGCTGGGTATCGTTCAGAATCTTTAGATCCGGTGCCAATTTCGATACTTCAGTTTCGATGCCGGTTCCCAACGATACTTTTTTCAGATACCATATGTTTTAAAATCCATTTCAACATCAACAAATATCCATTAAACACAAAGCTTTTATTTTCCACTTTAATTGTGAATCAAAACAGTTATCAAAATAAAAAAATTCTGGTAAAACTGCTCACTCAGAGTAACATTAATATAAGTGCCTTGCCTTGCAAGCTCAGCCTGTCAGTCAGTCATCAGGGCAGAGAAACCACCGTTGTGCCTGCTTGTCTAAGAGGAAGTGTAACGTCAACAGCACCGTGACCGCTCTCTGCTCGCCATTATTATCACCTCACCATTAATATCACCTCACCATTATTATCACCTCACTTATTATCACCTCACCATTATTATCACCTCACCATTAATATCACCTCACCATTATTATCACCTCACCATTATTATCACCTCGCCATTAATATCACCTCACCATTATTATCACCTCACTTATTATCACCTCACCATTATTATCACCTCACCATTAATATCACCTCACCATTATTATCACCTCACCATTAATATCACCTCACCATTATTATCACCTCACTTATTATCACCTCACCATTATTATCACCTCACCATTATTATCACCTCACCATTATTATCACCTCACCATTATTATCACCTCACCATTATTATCACCTCACCATTATTATCACCTCACCATTATTATCACCTCACCATTATTATCACCTCACCATTAATATCACCTCACCATTATTATCACCTCACCATTATTATCACCTCACCATTATTATCACCTCACCATTAATATCACCTCACCATTATTATCACCTCACCATTATTATCACCTCACCATTATTATCACCTCACCATTATTATCACCTCACCATTATCATCACCTCGCCATTAATATATTGCAGCAAATGCTGTCTGGGTGAAGTTTTAAAAAACTGTAACCACACTTGAAACCAACCCTGACTCTCTGTGACTTCCACAAGACTGCAGACAGTTCACTCCGTCCGCACCTCTGTGTGTGTGTGTGTGTGTGTGTGTGTGTGTGTGTGTGTGTGTGTGTGTGTGTGTGTGTGTGTGTGTGTGTGTGTGTGTGTGTGTGTGTGTGTGTGTGTGTGTGTGTGTGTGTGTGTGTGTGTCGGTCAGAGCTCCGCGTCAATTTGCAGAGAGGACAGATAAGCTTGGAACCGAAATTTGGCACCGATAGATAAATAGGTTTTCGATACTCATCGGATTGGAGTCATTTTTTTCGGTGCCATAAAAGTATCAACGTTCGGTACCCAGCCCTGATGATAAGAGAAATGGCCAATAAAAGACAGGGTAAGACTATTTTTTATGTTTTAATGCTCGATGGTGTTTTAAGCCCCTAACGTCGCCTTCTAGGCAGCGCTGCGACCGTTGACTTCAAGGCACCTAACCCTAACCACAACCGTTTCCCAACCCTAGTGCGTAGAGACGTTGGAGGCTTAAAACACAGATAAACTGTTTTAAAAGTCTTCTCTTGAGAAGCAATTTTTGAAATTATTATTATTAATGTTGAAATTATTTCAAATTTGAACTAGTTGCTACTGACCTTTCGAAAGCGCAACCAATGAGATAACAGCATGTCATTACCTAGCAACGGGAAATAGCTTCCTTGCCACCCTTGATGACGAATACCTGCGCTTGCTCTTTGCTCTGCGCCCTACCTAGCGGTGCGCAGAGAACAAATCTGCTTATCGTGTGGAGGCGGCTTAAGGGATAGGGGCGTTGAAATTAGGGATCGACCGATATGGATTTTTTAGTGCCGATAACGATTTTTCCTTTTCCATCAGCCTTAGCCGATGACCGATAACGGGATGCCGATTTTCTTGAGCCGATATTTGGAGCCGTTACTGCTTTTGCTCCCTCAATTTAAATCATAAAAAATGTAAACCCTGCTACACTGGAACTGTTTTCGGAATCTGCTCTGCCATTTCTTTAAAAACAAAAAACACAGATCAGTGTCACTTCTGCAGTCATCTTACATTCATATCACCCAAATGACGTGTGCGATGCGCATCATACGGATGGGTGCCCTGCATATGGTTAACTGTGCTTCATCAACATCTACAACACAGCCTGGATGATGCATTGCTTGCTGACATATTATAAGACCGATATAATCAGGTCATCACAAAATGTCCTTTGTCAACACATTTAAATAATTTAAGAAAACCATAAACCTGAAAAGTAACTACTGAAATAAAGTGCTTGATTTGTAATGTAAGACTTCCATAAGACCAGCACTCTGCCAGTGGGGGCGGGGCAGTGCATGGTCTGCAAATATCGGCCCAACATATCGGCTGGCCGATGAAACTAATCGATGCATCACGATGCAGACCTGGATGGTTCTGCATCAATGCCGTGACAGACCATAATCGATTATTGCCTACTGACGTTACTTGTTGATTTTCCGCTCGCTGCTTTTTTGTTTCATCAATAAACAATAAAAAAGAGAGAGAAACTCCGTTTGATTGAATCAGTTCACGATTCACACCAACATTAGCGTTTTAGTTCCTGTCCCCCGTTTTGTAACCCCATCCATCATTTCCTAAATCTAACTGTCCCGTTCTTTTGCCGCATGTCAGTTAAACGTACGTCCCGACCCAGAACGTCAAAAAGGGACTCCAAGAGTCCCGACCAAGCAATTTATATAAAATGCTCCAATTGTCAACTCTACAATATCATCGTGATATCGATATCAATGTATTTGGTCAAGAATATCGTGATATTTGTGTACAGTACCTTCATCCATCGCGTTGAATTCATGTTGGGTCAGTTATTATTCAGACAGGGCTGGGTAAAGATTTCCAATCCTGGGACATGTTTCATGTAAAAGGCTGAAAATATGTCATAAATTCCATATGATCCATTGACAAACAACTTGACAGCTTTTTATCGGGCCACATGGATTTCCATTTCATGGACCATGGGCCCGAAAAAGTTGTTTCTCTTTTTCGTCATCCTCTGGTAACAGAAGCTAGACGACAGCGTGCGTGATAAAAACTTGAACTCGCAGGTCTGAGAGCCGGCAGGCTGCTCTTCAGACTCTGACAATGACTCTCTCAAGGATTAACAACCCCCACAGGGATATTTTTACAGCCGCGGAGTCGACAGCAACAGCGGCAGAGCCACTCGATGGGATGTGTGGAGATTTAGAGTGAACCCAACATCAGGGCTGCCGTGTTAACGGTGACTAACAGTGACTTTATCTTGGTTTCTCTTACTGCTGTGTCGTCGTGAAGTCAGTTTTGCCCTTTACATTCCTCTGCCGTACCACTGCTTTATCTTGGTTTTCTTCTTTGTGATGTTTCCATTTATTATTTTAGGCAAATAGCAAATTCTCCGGAGCACTTTACACTTTGCAGTGGGCTGTTCTTTGTTTAATGGCTATTTAAACAAATAACAGTGACATGATACAGTCCCAACAACTAAACACGCATACATGAACATGTGTAGACAAATCAACTCCGAAATGATTGCTTTACACATACATAGAGCACAAATCCAGTATGCTCAAAGTACACATTAGTGACCTTCTTTGGCCGCTGATATCTAAATTAGTTTGCCAATGGTCACTGTTTGCTCCGAGTAGGTCAATAATAGGTGTTAATATGGAAAACGTAGTAACGCATTATGCATTGCAATATTCAAGATCAGTCCACACGGATGACATGATTCCAACTGTAATAAATGAACAATAATAAAAAAATAAATGAGGAAATAAGTAATAAAAGTGAATTTGCAATGGGCTGGGTTTTAGCTCAATTCTTGCATGTTATTTCTCATGCATAACTGTAGATATGTAAAATATATATATATATATATATATATATATATATATATATATATTAGTGGTGTTGAAATTAATCAAATAATCGATGCATGGAATCAAGGACATGCACGATGCTGCATCGATAATCGGCCGGCTCATAATCGATTATTTTTGTTTACAATTTAATCTAGGCCTAACAACCTTTCTGTTTACATATTCTGGTGTGTTTTGCACATTCAGGAAGT
Source organism: Perca schrenkii (assembly GCA_025617405.1). Taxonomy (NCBI): domain Eukaryota; kingdom Metazoa; phylum Chordata; class Actinopteri; order Perciformes; family Percidae; genus Perca; species Perca schrenkii. The sequence goes on from CM046799.1 coordinate 30,939,667, forward strand.
GCCATGTGCTCAGTGCTGTATAGTTTTATATATCCAATTTATTTAGTATTAGAGCACTGCTACAGAATGTTTGGTTTTTGAAGCTTGAAAAGCTATGAAATAAATATCCTACATGGCTTTAATAGAAAAATGTATTTGAATTGAATTGAATCGCTGACATGATAATCATAATCTAATCGGGAGATCAGTGAAGATTCACACCTCTAATATATATATATAGAGAGAGAGAGAGAGAGAGAGAGAGAGAGATTAAGCAGAGAATATTTGACAGAAAACTGATTGACCATCAAATTGAAATAGGCAGCAGTTACACTGCAGCTCTGAAAGAGATGTCAGTGTTGTGGTTGTGTGCGTGTGCTGTAAATGTGTGACAGCGCTTGAAGGCAGAGACATGAAATAGTCTGACTTCTCTTGCTTTTTAAAATGCTGCTTTCATCATTTTACGACATGAAGGCAAGGCGCACATCTGTAATACATCTCTTATCATTGCCTCTGTAGCTATTTAAGCTGTATTTTTCAGTGACGGGAGGAGGAAAGGGGCGGGGGGGGCAGCTCCAAATATTCCCAGCCTGGCACTCGGCAAAAAAAAAAAGGAAGCATGCGTGATGGAGTTCACAGCAGCAAGCCGAATGTTTTGGAGGAATAAACCAGCAGCTTGGCTCTTTGGTGCTTTGCCAAGACTTCTGGGAAGTAATCCAGCACCTTGGAAGGACAGGATTCTGATGCCATATTGGATCAACCGTAATTTGAGGTTAATTGAATTGAAAAATCTTTTCTGCCTCTCCCAAAAAAAATCTGATTAATAATCACCGGAAGGGAATGAATAACGGTTTGTGTGAATAGAAATATAGCATGCTGTGTTTTCTGTAGCTTTGTGGAAGATATACTGTAGGTGCACATATTTGGCGGGCGGTTTAGGGGTCCTACCTCAAGCAAATGTTGAGTTTTTTAATTAGAAAAATCAATGCCATTTCAAATCTTTTCGACCATTATTATCAACATATCTGTGTCTAAAACGTCGGAAAAGCTAGAGCAGGTAATGAATACGACTTGCTAAAGAAGTCCACTGGGGACCAACTACAGTCATTAGCTCTGAGAAAAGTCATTCAGTTAGTTTTGATGCTCACATTGATTTGACATTCTTTCGGCTTATGCCTACCGTCCACTAGAAGACTTTGAAAAGACTGTGAAAAGTCTGACACCATCTCACGTCCAAAGGAGAAAGTAGGGCGTGGAGGGACGACACCAAAAACCCAAATCACAATTTTTTTTTAGTTGGATATTGGATGTGAAAAGAAGGAAATGGTTCTAACATTGCACTTCAGATGTGTGTGAATTTCCTACACCAGGAGTCATTTATATAGTTCTATTTTATACTGATCCATTATCTGTTCAAAACATGTTCTATGTTATGAGAAAAATGTTCTATTAAAGAAAAGATGGAAAATAAATATTAGCTTGTGCTGTAAAGTGGTTGGAAAAAATCAAATCGGAATCGGCTAAAATCGGTATTGGCTGGCCTAACTCAAAGAAAATCGTAATTCGTAATCGGCCTAGAAAGTTGTAATCGGTGCATCTCTATAAAACACGTTTTTGTTGGAACGTCCAGACGGGAAACAGACTGACTAGGACTGAGTTTTATGCCCACCTCACGCCAAACAATGGAGACAACAGGAGCGCCCCGACTCTAGCAAGACTCAGCATACATTTGATGGTTTATGCGCCTGGTTTCTGAACCAAAAATTAAACAATCTGATAATGGTAAATTGTCATCAAATGCATATATTTTCCTCGAAATACTTGTGCAGCACAGCTGGCCTCGCTGCGAGATGTCTCCTTGTTTGCTTAGTGCTTGGTGTTTGTGACTGATTTCTAATGAATGGCTGAGAGGAAAATGCGTTCCTGCTGCAGAAAACAGATGGAGGGCAGCGGATGTTCAGCCGTTGTGTTAAACGGGGTCTGCGGCGGTGACCCAGGCATCGATGATGTCTGAGCCCTCATGTCCCGGACTTCACATTCTAATAATGACTAATGTGTTTGCAGACGTCACCCTGCTCTCATTACGGTGATTTATTGCCTCGGCAATCTTCAATAAACCGGAGGAGCCGTATTCCAATTTATCCAGGTCAAATTAACCGTTCATAATTAGACGCGGTAACCTTTCTCACCCCCCCATCCTCCTCTCCCCCCTCTTTTTGCTGAATGGGTTTGTACATGCGATGCAAGTGTTCATTGTTTAATCTCCCTGGCTGTCATTAGGAAGGTTACGTCAGAATCATTCCTATCAGGGCAAAAGTGGAGCCTGAATCAATCTCCTACTGGTTAATGGCTACTGGGCTGATTTATTGTCGCATTATGAAGGTGAAGTCATCGCCCTTTCCTCTAAAGGTGGCAGCAACCCTATGGAGCCCTTCAGCCTCCGTTTCAGAGTCACTCCCTGCAGCACATTTTCATTCTGAGATGATTTAATATATAACATTTAGATCAGGGCTGCAGCCACAGCTGGGCGAAACGGAGGAAATCAAATATCACTATCTTTTGACCAAATATCTCAATGCAATGATATTGCGGCGATGTTGTATTGGACTATTGGTGCTTTCACAACATATTTACACTCTGGTAATTTTTAGAAATTGTCAATCAAAATGTGGATACAATGACTAAGTGGGTAAAGGCAAATAATATAAATAAAAGTTAGTCTTGTAAGTAAAGAAAATTACATCACTTAAAGGTCCCATGACATGTTGCTCTTTGGATGCTTTTATATAGGCCTTAGTGGTCCCCTAATACTGTATCTGAAGTCTCTTTTATATAGGCCTTAGTGGTCCCCTAATACTGTATCTGAAGTCTCTTTTATATAGGCCTTAGTGGTCCCCTAATACTGTATCTGAAGTCTCTTTTATATAGGCCTTAGTGGCCCCCTAATACTGTATCTTTCCCGAAATTCAGCCTTGGTGCAGAATTACAGCCACTAGAGCCAGTCCCACAATGAGCTTTCCTTAGGATGTGCCATTTCTGAGAAAGGGGGGGTGGCAAAGTGGAGGATGGGGGTGTGGTCTTGACCAACTGCCACTTTGCTCGTTTGAAAGCCATGATATCTCTCTCTCTCTCATGGGTGGGCCAAATTCTCTGGGCGGGGAAAGCAGAGAAAGGGGAGGTAACCTTGCTCCTTATGACCTCAAAAGGAGAAGATTCCTGATTGGTCCATCTGAGCTTTCATTTTCTCAAAGGCAGAGCAGGATACCCAGGGCTCGGTTTACACCTATCACCATTTCTAGCCACTGGGGGACCATAGGCAGGCTGGGGGAACTCATATTAATGTTTAAAAACCTCATAAAGTGAGATTTTCATGCCATGAGACCTTTTAAATGTAATACCTTTAAAACCAATCAAAGACAGCACTAGTGTCACATCACGATATTACGATATCCAAAATTGAAGAAGATATGTAGCCTCATATATTGATGCCGATATAATATCGATATATTGCCCAGCCCTAGCTGCAAAGTCTAGTGCTTAGATTATGACAACAATGTATAACTAATAACTTTATATCCTCTAAAATTGGGGGACTACATTATCCATTTGATATATGGGTAAACATTTAAATCAAAGCTGCAAGTCGAGACTTTTCCGTCAACGTCATTGGTTTATTTCAAATGCAGATTTTCTCTTTGGTTAATAATCAATCCATCACTTGGCTTTAAAGCAAAGCCTTTGGCTGTAGCTGAAACACATGTAACAGGTTTATTTTGAGCGAGAGCCTTTCAGGCAGGCCACGTCCTAAACAGAGCTTTCAGGATTAACCAGCAGGGACCTTTGAGACAGTTTGATAGACAGCACTCCTCACGCTGGTCTTGATTACTGCCCCTGTTCTAATTTGCTTTGCTCTGCTTTAACAGTGTCTCGTCAGATCTGGTCTTGCCCAAACACTCTTGGTGTTGGACTGTCTTGTCCGGGGGGGGGAGTGACGGCCAGGGTTTCGACACCGTTTGCTGCTGTCATTTTCTCGGGTTCGTTAAAAAAAATCACAGGAGAGAGAAAGGAAATAAAGATGGACGGAGGGAGCGGGAGAGGCAGATCTGAGGACCTGCCGGTCGGGCCGTCTGAGCTGTCCGTCGGAATCAGCAGCGCCGCCCCGAGAGGCAGCCGCTGCCAAACGGCATCAAACGAGCTGAATGATGGAGGGGAGATGAAGGGAAAGGAACTACAAGGTGGGGCAAAAAAAAAAAAATAAAAAAGGAAAAGCAAGACTGAAGCAGGAAGGAAAGAACAGCGTGCAGAGATAAAGACTTTCCGTCTGTCATTTTAACAGCTGCAGTTTATCCTGTGAAGGTTTGAAAGGACCCGTCCTCTCCTCTGATATTCAGAATCCAATTAGTGGTTGTGTCGGGGGGGGTTCCTCAGTGACAGTGGCCCATTTGTAAGACCTGCTATCGATGAGGAACACCGACAGAGGCCATATTTTATTAATGTCTGCCTGTATTCTGCAAATAACGGCCCTTTTTGTGAGGCTTTACACACTTTTCTTGTGTCGAAGCTTAGCGACAGATGCAGAAAAGCTAAAAAAAAATATAAGTCTTTTTGTATCAGAATTGGTCCACAGGGTGATGGCTTCCATTGAATTTCACAAAAGGGGTTGCTGCTTGGAAAAATGTCTGTGTATATAAAATGTGTTTTTTGGTCAAGATGAATTGGACACCGGTTAACGCACGGCATCATCTCCAGACATGTCATATCAGCATTTCAAAGCTAGCGAGCCACACTATGAAAACGTCAACTTTTTAAGACATTTTGAATCGTGCAATAAGGCAGGCCTGCTTGGTTCTTTTGGGGGAATCATTTTAATGATTTACAAAGAATATGTTTCCAAAATTTCCTCTCTAACTGGGACGTTTTGGGACCGATTGGTGGGTTTGCAGTGGACGAAGTACAAACAGCAATACACATTTATGCTGGGCGTAACGGGTGTAGAGCACATAAAAATATATTTCCAAAAAAAACTCCAGTTTTTCATTGAAGGAAAAAAAAAAAACCTTCTCCAAATGTTAGTGTACTGTATCAACAGCTGCAGGACAAATATGTGCCCTATAATATACAGTACAGGCCAAAGGTTTGGACACACCTTCTCATTCAACGTGTTTCTTTATTTTCATGACTATTTCCAAAGGGTGGCTACTTTGAAGAATCTAAAATATAAGACATGTTTTCAGTTATTTCACACTTTTTTGTTAAGTACATAATTCCATATGTGTTCATTCATAGTGTTGATGCCTTCAGTGAGAATCTACAATGTAAATAGTCATGAAAATAAAAAGAAAACGCATTGAATGAGAAGGTGGGTCCAAACTTTTGGCCTGTACTGTAGTCAACATTTGGCTTAAATGAGGAACTATGCGATGAAAGAATCTGACCAGGCATTTAAAGCCAGCCTTTGATACTGTTGGCACAACAATTCGTATGCCATTTTGGCGTGTTATCAAGACGCAGACATAATCGCTTTTCGGACAGTTGGGTTTTAGGAAAACAATTACGAGGTTGGGTTTAGGAAAAGAAGTAAGCGACGGTTGGGGTTAGGAAACGTGCCACGCGGGACACGATCCTCGGTCTCCTGGGTGAGAGTCCTGTGTTTGACCCATCCATAAAGGTCAATACCCAGCCCTAGATAAGTCTGTGTAGCCACAGGGCTATAAGGCATCCAGCTTCATACACAGTGGTCCAGGAATTATTAAAATGACTACAGCAGTGCTGTTGGTGAAGGGAATAAACCACACACACAGCGTTGATAACGATGCAGGGACATGTCACTCACTGCAACTCTTTCATGTCTGTTTTAATAGTTTTGGAGCAACACTGGCTGTTTGTGGATGATACAAATATGAAAAGAGCAGCGGCCTTACCTTTTTTTAATTTGTGGGGTAATGATGTAGAGAATGCATATTGTAAAAACAAATAACTGTGTACGCAGCATGTGCGATGGAGCGTGAGCTGTCTGCAGAGTCACTGTAAACAACAGCTTTGGTTAAAACCAAACAGTTTGTGTTGCAGGAGACAGACGGCTGAAAACACTGCTGAGTCATGTCTTTCTGGTGGAGATACACTTGTCACATGCGTCTGCTGTTTGTAGAGATTTTTTGATACAATTTTTCCTTCCCCGTAATGATTCTGATGAACCTGACCTTGTCTGCCAGCAGATTGCTGAGTACTGATCCAAAACTAATGTATTAATTATTATTATAATGGCTGTATACTACTTTCCCTGTGTGGATGTGATGTGATTGCTCTCCTTGTTGTACGGCCTGGTTAAACAATTTGTACAATAGAGCTGGGCAATATATTGATATCATATCGATTTTGTGATATGAGACTAGACATCGTCTTAGATTTTGGATATCGTAATATCGTGATATGACCATAAGTGTCTTTTCCTGGTTTTAAAGGCTGCATTACAGTAAAGTGATGTCATTTTCTGAACTTACCAGACTGTTCTAGCTGTTCTATTATTTGCCTTTACCCACTTAGACATTATATCTACATTACTGATGATTATCAAAAATCTACAATATTGTTGCGGTATCAATATCGAGGTATTTGGTCAAAAATATATTTGATTTTCTCCATATCGCCCAGCCCTATTGTACAACATTAGGGCATTAAATGCAAATGAAGTTCAACATAGACTGAAAATCAGGGAGATGATGTATGGGATGAGAGTTAGATAGATAGATAGATAGATAGATAGATAGATAGATAGATAGATAGATAGATAGAAACAAACAGCTGGGCCGTAGTTGACCTATTTCATTGTGTTTTTTCTGTCCCAGCTCTGGAAACGGTAGACAGGATGAAACATGGCCTTGAGTCTGGCTGCAATTCTTTTTTTATTGACCTGTCAGAACTGGCTTGACGTTTGAGCAGAAAGATTTACAGGCTCCATTTAGGGGAGGATTGATATCTTTCGAAGGCAGCTCTGGGGAAAAGATTGGAGAGAAACGGGTATGTTTCGGCCCGCTCCTTGATTGATTAATGCCTTCTTTCAAATCTTGCTTTGACTTTTCTTTCTTTCTGTATCTCTATATTGTTTCACCTTCCAGTAAGTCTTAGCATAGTAGGTGCTGTTTTAGCAGAAGAAGCTGGACATTTGGCTGACATCTTCCTCTCTGTTGAGTAGGGTATCGTTCACAAATATTCAATACCGATACCAATACCGTGACTTCGATAGCAGTTCCTAAACGATGCTTTTTTCGATACCCATTTTATGAAACAATAATAATAAATTGCAATATTACGGCACAAATCGGGAATCGGCCTAGAAAATTGTAATCGGTGATTGTCTAATCTTGGTAGAAGCATGCTGCGTGCTTATTGGCTCACTGATGCTAATGAGATTGACTCCTTACGTTTTGAAATTGGGTATTGAATAACGAGGCATTTTTGGATACTCAATACTTTAGAGTCTAGGGCTGTCCTCGACTAAAGAACTCCTTAGTCGACTAACACTTATAGGATTTTGTCGACTAATCGATTAGTTGATTTAATTGACAGAGCTGTGTGCTTTGAGAGGTGGTTAAGACTAAAAAAGCACAATATAAATGTAGTTAATTAACCATCTGTAAAACTGAGTTTCTCCACAATTAATCCTGCAAAAGCACCACTTTAAATCTTGTGTTTACCATAAATGTGCTCAGAAGTTTCTTGGAAATAAGTAATTAGGCATGAATAAGCATAAAAAATGACTAATCGACTAAAGAAATCTTAGTCGACTAATACCAAAACGACCGATTAGTCGACTAATCGACTAAGAGGTGGCAGCCCTATTAGAGTCAATTCAGTCGGTGCCTAAAAAGTACTGAGTACCCAGCCCTACTGTGTATGAACTGAACTGACTCGTGTGTTGCACCAACAACTCTGACTTTCTCACAGACAATGAAGTGAAGACATTATTGGGCCACGCAGTATCTGTGTTCCCTGTTAGGGCATTATGAATTTTGTCTGCTGAAATCACTGCAATTTGAGAAGAAACACTTCTTCATTCATTTTTTTATTTTTTTTCTTCCAACTATTTTTATTTGATTTTCAGAACAAATGACATACACCATACAGGCAGTGGCGAACGAAGCATAGGAGAAACCGCTTTGTCAACTCCCCCCAAAATCCCGCACCCACCCACAACCCAACCCAGGTCAGGTCCAAACCAGACAGGGACCGACAACACAGACCCATACACACAGACAGACACACGCCAGCAAGGGCGCACAATAACCAAAAGACAAAAAATATATAAACAGATAATCAAGTACATAAACAAATTAAGAGAAATGCGGGAAGATAGAGAGGAGGGGGGGTCCATTTTGCCAATTTCATTCCTCACACTCGGATTCTGTCTCTTTAGGGTAACATTTGGTCTAATGACTACAGTAAAGATATTTTAAAAAGTGTGTGAGTGCAGAAAAGTAAGTGAAATGCTTTATTGCCCAGTATGGGTGAGTGTGTGCCCGAGGCCTCCGGGGTAACATTTCAGCGTGGAGCATGTGGCATCGGCAGATGTCTAGTTCCATGGTGACTGCTAATGGTTTCCTTTTCCTTTAATCGCTTGTATAAAAGCGCGTGGTCGTGAGGTTTTGTCATCTCTGGAAGCAGCGACTTTCTGAAGCGGTGCTCTTTCATGTCCCTATGGCCTGATTTACCTAACGTGTGTGCGCAATAATAAGGTTTTATTTTATTTATTTTTTTTAATTGCAAAACTTTACAAAACAAGTTATACATTTTCTGAACAATATGGCATCTAATACAGAGATAAACCTTTACATCCAGGGAACAGCACAAATCTTTGATAAAATAAAAGATAAATAGCAATAAAATAAAATATAAAAATAAAAGATATGTATATATAAAATTGAGATGGGCACTTAATACAGTACATAATGAGAAAAAAAATAGATATATACATAGAAAACAATATAATGGCAATATGAAGAGGAATCAAGGCTATAGATCACATTTCCTTGAAAAAATCTTGCAGTAGATCAGCTATATAAATAATTTTCTTTTTATTAATAATTTGGATAGACTCAAAAAAGTTACGGAATTCAATTCTGAAGTGAGCAAAAGCTGGTCGAGATTTAGAAAATGTTGCTTTATGGATATGAAATTTACCTTGTAGAATCAAAAGGTTGACAATTCTGTGTAATGTTTTGTTTTTGTTGTCGTAATTAAAAATAACATATTTTGCTTCCAATTTAATTTCATGGTTCTGTTGAATATTTAAATAGTTTTCAACTTTTTTCCAGAACACCACAGAATATTGACACTCCCAGAATAGATGTATTATAGTTTCTTCTTCAATTTTACAAAATTCACATTTATTATCCACAGTATAATAATACACAATATTATGCAGTATTTTAAAATGTAATTCTTTCATTTTATTGGGGATAACAGATCTATACGGTAGAAGCCATGTTGATTCCCGGTGAATGTTAGAATATAAAGAGTTCCAAATTCCCCCCGTGCAATGATAAGGGGTTTGAACCTGTTGTGCTCTTTCGGTGACGTCAATACCCTCTATAATACGCAAGTGCATTCACCATTTGGATTACGTCCGTCTCTGTCTCCGTCTCTGTACAGAGCACCTGAAGGCGGCGCTGGAGGAGTACATGATGCGCTTGCCGAAGGTTCGCATCCTGAGGACCAAGAAGAGGGAGGGGCTGATCAGGACTCGTCTGCTGGGAGCGGGCGCCGCCAAAGGAGAAGTCATCACCTTCCTGGACTCCCACTGTGAGGCCAACGTCAACTGGCTGCCTCCACTGCTGGGTGAGCAACTAAACGCACGTCACCTGCACCCATCAACCAAGCATATAAGACACTCAGTGCTTCCCAGCCTGGCGGTCAGGAATGCAAAACAAAATCTGACTTGATTTAAAAGGATACGATAGAAACATTTAAAAATATACTTTCCGGTTTCAGATACTTTTGTCTTAAAGAGCTCATATTATGCTCATTTTCAGGTTCATAATTGTAATTTGAGGTTGTACCAGAATAGGTTTACATGGTTTAATTTAAAAAAAAAACACCATATTTTTGTTGTACTGCACATTGCTGCAGCTCCTCTTTTCACCCTGTGTGTTCAGGTCTCTGTTTTAGCTACAGAGTGAGACATCTCACTGCTGTAACATCTCTGTGGTCGTTGCACTTGCTCAGTAGCTAGGTAAGGACTACAGGCTCAGTAGCTAGGTAAGGACTACATGCTCAGTAGCTAGGTAAGACTACATGCTCAGTAGCTAGGTAAGGATTACATGAGCTAACTAGCTGTTTCTCCAACTTCGGCCTGTACAAGGCAGGAATAGCCGGGAGACTTCTTCTAAACAAGGGCACAATTCTAACTTTGCGTGGAATACCTGCAGAACAGGGACATGGAAGTAGTTTGTAATTTTTTTTTTAGATTAGGGTGAATTTGTGTGTGTTGTAGCAGCGTTTTGCCATTGAGAACCAGCATGCTAGCGCTAGCATAAATCGTTAGCCCCCTCGTTTCGACGTAGAAAGCCGTGCCGATTTGGACCAGCTCACCCAAAGACTGAAGGCAGGACACATTCAGAAACCGTATCTCACTCAAAACACCATGGATGTGGTTTTTCAAATTTGTATGCGTGTGGAAGCACCAGAGACCCAACATAACACCCAGAATCCCCAAAAAAGTAATTTTTTTGTAATATGGGCTTCTCAGGTGCTGCGAGCAAATCACTCCGCCCGAGTAGCAGAAGTAGCAGTGCTTCGCCTTCTGAGAATATAGTTCCCAGTATGAATACGGTTAGAAGATGGCTGTGTGTCATGTGACCTTGTTATTAGTACACGCTGTGACTATACAAATCACAACATGGAGATAGGAACATGTTGGTGTTATTTTGTCACTTATTGGGAGCAGTAGGCCAGATGGAGCCGGTTACCTCCAGGATCTGTGCTAAGCTAGGCTAGATGGAGCCGGTTACCTCCAGGATCTGTGCTAAGCTAGGCTAGATGGAGCCGGTTACCTCCAGGATCTGTGCTAAGCTAGGCTAGATGGAGCCGGTTACCTCCAGGAACTGTGCTAAGCTAGGCTAGATGGAGCTGGTTACCTCCAGGATCTGTGCTAAGCTAGGCTAGATGGAGCAGGTAACCTCCAGGATCTGTGCTAAGCTAGGCTAGATGGAGCCGGTTACCTCCAGGATCTGTGCTAAGCTAGGCTAGATGGAGCAAGTTACCTCCAGGATCTGTGCTAAGCTAGGCTAGATGGAGCCGGTTACCTCCAGGATCTGTGCTAAGCTAGGCTAGATGGAGCCAGTTACCTCCAGGATCTGTGCTAAGCTAGGCTAGATGGAGCCGGTTACCTCCAGGATCTGTGCTAAGCTAGGCTAGCGGTGGGTGCGTCAGACAGAGTTAGGACACGCATGGAGATGAGAAGGGTATGTATGGACTTATCTAACTCTGGGGGATACGGGGAATAAGACAAAGTCCCAATAAGTCGCTGTGTTCCTTTAACTTTTCTCAAGTCTTTTCCTGTGCCTCTCCAGGACTCTTAAAAAAAACTTGAAATGAAACTGAGAAGGGAACATCGTGCTTTGAAGAAGAACTGCTCCAAGCTGCAGTCTGTGAAGACGAGTCACGAGTAGCCTTTGCTTTGGCTGTAGACGTTTTTAAGGACTACAGTTGAAAATTAGCCGGCTGGCTAACACTCGCACATTTACAGAAATGTTGATTAATGTGTGTTGTCCTTTATAAATAAAGAATAAGAATAAAGCCCCCCCCCAAAAGAAAAAAGCTCTTTGGAACGACTTCTCTACGCCATCTGTTGCCATTAACCGTTCCCCTCCTGTGTCTCTCAGACCGAATCGCCCAGAACAGGAAGACCATCGTGTGTCCGATGATCGACGTGATCGACCACGACAACTTTGGCTACGAGACGCAGGCGGGGGACGCCATGCGAGGGGCGTTTGACTGGGAGATGTACTACAAACGGATACCCATCCCTCCGGAGCTGCAGAAGGACGACTCCAGTGAACCCTTCGAGTGAGTTATTCTATCACGTTTGATGTTTGCAGGAGGATTTCTTGTGTTTGTTGTGTTAAGCCCCCAACGTCTAGGATAGGCACTAGGATTAAGCAAGGGTTAGGGTTAGGTGCCTTCAAGTCCACGGTTAGGGGTTAGGGTTTTTAGGGTTAGGTGCCTTGAAGTCGACGGTTAGGAGGTCAGGGTTGTTAGGGTTAGGTGCCTTGAAGTAGACGGTTAGGGGGTCAGGGTTGTTAGGGTGTGCCTTGAAGTAGACGGTTAGGAGGTCAGGGTTGTTAGAGTTAGGTGCCTTGATGTAGACGGTTAGGAGGTCAGGGTTGTTAGGGTTAGGTGCCTTGATGTAGACTGTTAGGGGGTTAGGGTTAGGTGCCTTGAAGCCGACGGTTGCAGCGCTCCCTTGAAGTCGCCTTTGGGGGCTTAAAACGCCATTGAGCGAGGATTTTATTCTGATTATCGTGTTGTCATTTATCGCGCTGAATGCCAAATGTTTTGATTTTGAACTTTTGGTTGGATGGAATAAGTTCTTCCATTTTGTCACCTTGGGTTAATTGTGATAACCTGACTCCACCAGATGGATCGCTTTGCATTTGCTCGGCATATCCATCTGGGAACTTTCCATTGGAGAAATTTTTGGAAAGGGGCGAAAATCCTGGTTAGCTGATTGGATAAACCATCTGTCTATCACCACTTATGTTGGTGATAGACGGGCCAAATCAACCAATCAGATCAAACTCTTGCCGAAACCAGTCGGGTTGAAGAGCACAAACGTCTTTTTCCATGTATCGTTTTTTTGCTCTTCTTTCAACAAAGGAATACTTTCTAATTCAGATAAAACGCTCATTTCCTCCGTGGAAGCTCCCACGTTGTTTAGACTGAACAGTCGCTTCTCTTTACGTCACACAAGATGCCAGACTGATCTGCGAGTGGAAAACTGGAGCTCGCCAGATCAGGACGCTATAATTGTGATGTGAATTTCTCACAATATGTGACAAGTAATCTCTGTAGTTGAGATTTATTAAAAATAATGACTTTGATTAAAGTCAACTACGAAAATAGTTGCCATCAAATGGCATCATCAATTAGTTGGGTCTGTGTTGATGGTGATGCACAAGCACCTTATACTCATGTCTCTACGATTCCAGATACTTAGCGCTAGCTCCGGCAGATTGGAGTCTACTTTCACTATAATAATTCCCTTGGTTGCAGTCCACAGTGTTTCCTTGGACTGCAACAGGATCTAAACTGTGATACATTTAGAGTATTTTGGTTTAAACTGTGAAATGGCAGCCCAAGCGATAACTTTCCACCCCAGTGTCCTTCCTCGACAAGCAGAGTTTTTGACGGCAGGTAACCTTTAAGTTTGTGAATGCCGGAATAAATAAACTGTACCCCAGAGACACATTTTGTTATTTGTAAGGCCATAATAGCTCTGTGTGTGATGCCAGGCACTCCATTTGTGAGCCTTGAGGGATTAGTCAGACAACATTTCTCCGTGTCTGGATGCCAATGACTCTTTGGGCTTCCTGGGAAATACAGTAGGTATCATCAGGCGAGCGCGGCTGTGCTGCAGGGAGATAAGAGACCGAAGGAGAAGAAATGGGCTGCAGAACAATCAGAATCAATCCTCATTTCGTGAATTAGTCTGCTCTTCTTGCCCAATGAAATGACCTTCATCAGTGCAAATCCAATTTGAGTCGCAAAGATTTTCATTTTCATTCTGATTGACATTGCCGCAGCGGAGAATGAGGCACGCCGGGATGGAAAAAAATCCATATTATAGGTGTGTGTGTGTGTGTGTGTGTGTGTGTGTGTGTGTGTGTGTGTGTGTGTGTGTGTGTGTGTGTGTGTGTGTGTGTGTGTGTGTCTGAGAGAGAGTATGATTTTATTCCCATTCTCATGCTTCCATCCCTGTCTCTTGTCAATGCCGTCACCTCTCGGTCTTTCTTTTCTTTCTCTTCGTCTCTCTCTCTTTCTCTCTCCCTCTCATCCCTCCTTTTGGCTTCAATGTTTCATCCAGCAATAAGCTCAGGCCCCCGACGCTCTTTCTCCTCTAAGGTCAATGGACTGAAATGGACAATATCAACTGGAGCTTTTCTAATTAAATCTAAATTGTTAGTCGGAATATCCATGGCGCACATGAGTTCAATCTTTTATTTTTTTTCTACCTTCAGTTTCAGTTAGACGCTTGCCAAAGAACAGTGACTAAAGGAAGACCAGCAGGGATTTTGGAAACTTATACCCGCTCCGGGCAAATGTTGTCAAAACACAAGCAGCAAAACAATGGTTTAAATCAAGAACTTCTCATCAAAAGAAAAGTGAGGAAGAGTACAAATCTAACCAGACAGAAATACCTTTTTTCCAGACATAAGATATAAATCTTTTCTTGAGTTGGTTTGTCAGAACATTTGGCACAGTTAAGCTACTTTTTGTTTTTACTTAAGAATATGTAATATAGTTGCACAGAATATATATATATATATATATATATATATATATATATATATATATATATATATATATATATATATATATATATATATATATATATATATATTAGGGCTGGGCGACATACATCATATACATACATCCATACCATATTGTTGTGACGATATTATAGGGATTTTTTTTACGATGAGAATTTTCTTTTTCAGCTACAATATACAGTACAGGCCAAAAGTTTGGACACACCTTCTCATTCAATGTGTTTCTTTATTTCCATGACTATTTACATTGTAGATTCTCACTGAAGGCATCAAAACTATGAATGAACACATATGGAATTATGTCCTTAACAAAAAAGTGTGAAATAACTGAAAACATGTCTTATATTTTAGATTCTTCAAAGTAGCCACCCTTTGCTTTTTTTGATAACTCTGCAAACCCTTGGTGTTCTCTCAATGAGCTTCATGAGGTAGTCACCTGAAATGGTTTTACCTTCACAGGTGTGCTTTGTCAGGGTTAATTAGTGGAATTATTTCCCTTATTAATAAAAAAAGCAAAGGGTGGCTACTTTGAAGAATCTAAAATATAAGACATGTTTTCAGTTATTTCACACTTTTTTGTTAAGTACATAATTCCATATGTGTTCATTCATAGTTTTGATGCCTTCAGTGAGAATCTACAATGTAAATAGTCATGAAAATAAAAAGGAAACGCATTGAATGAGAAGGTGTGTCCAAACTTTTGGCCTGTACTGTATACTGACTATGTTTACGTGTATGCACAATAACAGTGTGATTTTAAAACAAATCTACCATTCTTCATATGATATCCCCTCAAAATGTTTCACAACAGATGTTGTAGAGTTAGTATGTGCTTGTTATTATCAATTTATCAATCAATTATTAACGTAATTCTACGTCACGATATGTTGATATATGATTAATCACGATATGAGTCCATTGAAAGGCGATAAATTATCATTATCATATCAATATCTTCTGCTACGTTTCCCCCTCATTCCCCCTGGTCTGGCGTTTCCCCCTCTCATTCATATATATATATATATATCTATATCTATATCTATATATATATATATATATATATATATATATATATATATATATATATATATATATATATATATATCTATATATATATATCTCTATATATATATATCTCTATATATATATATCTCTATATATATATATATATCTATATATATATATATATATATATCTATATATATATATATCTATATATATATATATATATATATATATATATATATATCTATATATATATATATATCATTTTTATATGAATAAAGTCAATTGAAATGGCTTCCAGAAAAACATCCTGTCACCCAAAAAGCAGTCCCTGAACACCAGCTAAACAAAGTAGTTGCTAAGCAACAGAGCAGCAGCAGTGTGAGCAGTGACTCCGGGTCGCTGCATTACCATTTTAAATCAAGTGTGTTTCGTCTGGTTTGGAACAGAGGCTCGCTGTTTGACCACTAATCACTATTTCTGTTGGCATCCGCCCCGGACCATTGTGATTGGTTTAAAGAAATGCCAATAAACCAGAGCACATATTTATCCCATACCGGAAGGCTGTGTGGACTAGCCAGACCCTCCTCCGCAGCGCTGTGGAGGAAGGTCTCCAACTATCAAGGGAGGTCCTGGGACATATCTGCATGTATTTTAAAAAAAAGTGACAAAAATGTCAAAAGGCGAAAAAAAATTTGAAAAAAAAAAAATGAAAAAGGTGACAAAAGCGTCAAAGATTGTCAAAAAAAAAAACTCATAAAAACGTGAAAAAAAATGAATTGAAAAGGAACAAATCATTAAGCCTGTTTTGATTATTGGGGGCATTGTTACCTTTTGTCTCTACTTGTGTGTGACTGTGTTTGTGTGTGTCCTGCAGGTCTCCAGTGATGGCAGGTGGACTGTTCGCCGTGGACAGGAAGTGGTTCTGGGAGCTGGGAGGATATGACACGGGTCTGGAGATCTGGGGAGGAGAGCAGTACGAGATCTCCTTCAAGGTGAGAAAAAAGAAACATGCCGGCACCATACAGTGCACTGCCCGTAGCAATTTTTAGGATTTTTTTAAGTGGGGTGGCACAGGGGGGACCAGTAATTAGAATACAGCATAGAAAATCTGCCTGGAAATATTGGATAGGATAGAAGAACACAATGTAATTCTGCTAAATAAAACATCACATTCATTATTAGTTTCAACTGATTTCATTTTAAACAAATTGTATATCCCAATACACATTTTCTATTGGCACAGTCTGCCACTTTTAAAAAAAAAAAATGAAAAAAATTCCAGTGGCCGGTTAGCTCAGTTGGTAGAGCGGGCGCACATATGCAGAGGTTTATTCCTCGACGCAGAAGGCCCAGGGTTTGAGTCCTTCCCCCTCTCTCTCCCCTTTCCTATCTCAGCTTTCCTATCCAATAAAGGCAGAAAGGTCTTCAGAAGGGTAAAAAAAATCTGCAACTTTCCCTCTTTAGCGCCAAAGCAACCATGAACACCACTTGCTCTACCTGTTTGCTGCTTCCTGTTTGGTGCTGGGGAGAACACACCCATTCACACGATTTACCTTCACTGCCAAGACTTAAAACTCAGGATAATATCAAACATGTTTGATTTTGTCGTAACGTCAAGACGGGAAACAGACTGACTGGGACTGAGTTGTATGACCTCACGCCCAACGATGGAGACGACGGGAGACCCCGACTCTAGCGACTGTCAGGGGTTCATTCTGATATCGGACATTAGTCTGCGACAGTGGAATCGCTTGAAAATTCGTTTGGCGTGAAGTCGGCGTGAGTTTCATCTAAAAGCATCGATATTATGACATTGAGTTGGCTTTGAATGCAGAAGAGCGTGTGTTCCATGTGTTTCCTCCTAATGTTTAATTTGTTCACCCACAGCTCAGTAACTGAGCAGCCACAGAAAAGCCCATGAGACTTTCCTCATTACGGTTTCAACTCTTGTTTCAGTCATTTGAGCTAAACATACTCACTCTCCACATTAATCATACTCCGAACAGCATATTATATTATGCTTTTGTCTGCTGCTTCAATATGAATTATTCCGTTGCGTAGCCATAACTGCTTGTGACTTGGCCAGCATGTTAAGACCTAGGTACCTCCCCCGCACCCCCCCCCCACCCGCCCTGCTGCCTCTGTCAGCGGGCTCTGGACAGGACGGCCCGTCACAATAATTGAATTCTGGTCTGAATGAGTAAGGGCTTTTGACGTCTCACTCAATTAAGCACAAAGGCCACTGCTGGCCAGTTTGATTTGATCGGACATATTTGTGTTAAACACACCTTCCAAGGCAATCCATCAAATTTAAATTGCCATTACGATTTTTGGTCCCTAACGATCACAAAAACAACGTATTTTGCACATTTATGTTTTGCATGTAAACTCTTATTAAAAAACGCCCTACGTCAAGCGCATTGTTGAGAGCCGACCAATGACAAGTGGAGTATCCACACCTGTCGTTTACATAGCAACAAGAAGAAATGGAGTCGGCGAGCTATGTGATATGACTGGGTGCTCCCTGTACAGGGTACGACGGTTGGGTGAACTTGCTTTGTTTTATCTAACGTTAGCACCGCTCCATAGAATGTATAATATTAATGGACAGAGCATGTGTGACATCACCTTGCGCCCTTTACATAGAGAGTGTGGCCAACTCAATCTTTAAATAATTTATAAAATGTTTCCACTATTCCCTGCACTATGTCAATAGGAACCAGACCACCTCGGAACCAATCGCATAACGGGAGAGCTCAGAACATTTGATTCCCTAGTTGGCCACATTCTCTATATAAAGGGCACTAGCGTCACCCATTGGTTTGTGGAGATCTGCTATGAGTCGTCGAGTTTGCCGTTACGGCCGCAGCCGTCCTGGTCGCGGATGTGACAAGTTTAGACGAGAGGGGGGAGTGAGGGAGGGGCCCTTGCACTCTACGTTACACACTTTCACTGACAATCACATCATAGCCACGCCATAAAACACCCCCTGCTTTATCGCCGATTTTAAAATCAACGAGAACATAATTCAAAAAATGACCATGATTCTGTGTTGCAGAAGACTTTGAGATTGAGACCATCAACTCATTATGAAAATGTTTACTGAGGTCATAAATCAAGTGAGAAGTGGGTCACTTTCTAATAGACTTCTATAGAAACAGACCTCCTTTTAGCAACCGCACGTGTCTCCCCCTGCTGGACTTCACATATAATGCAGGTTTAAGGAGTCTCCCCCTGCTGGACTTCAGATATAAAGCAGGTTTAAGGAGTCTCCCCCTGCTTGACTTCAGATATAAAGCAGGTTTAAGGAGTCTCCCCCTGCTGGACTTCAGATATAAAGCAGGTTTAAGGAGTCTCCCCCTGCTGGAAGTCAGATATAAAGCAGGTTTAAGGAGTCTCCCCCTGCTGGAAGTCAGATATAATGCAGGTTTAAGGAGTCTCCCCCTGCTGGAAGTCAGATATAAAGCAGTTTTAAGGAGTCTCCCCCTGCTGGACTTCAGATATAAAGCAGGTTTAAGGAGTCTCCCCCTGCTGGACTTCAGATATAAAGCAGGTTTAAGGAGTCTCCCCCTGCTTGACTTCAGATATAAAGCAGGTTTAAGGAGTCTCCCCCTGCTGGACTTCAGATATAAAGCAGGTTTAAGGAGTCTCCCCCTGCTGGACTTCAGATATAATGCAGGTTTAAGGAGTCTCCCCCTGCCATGTACGCTGGACTTCAGATATAAAGCAGGTTTAAGGAGTCTCCCCCTGCTGGAAGTCAGATTTAATGCAGGTTTAAGGAGTCTCCCCCTGCTGGACTTCAGATATAAAGCAGGTTTAAGGAGTCTCCCCTGCTGGAAGTCAGATATAATGCAGGTTTAAGGAGTCTCCCCCTGCTGGAAGTCAGATATAAAGCAGGTTTAAGGAGTCTCCCCCTGCTGGACTTCAGATATAAAGCAGG